>JAFBMS010000025.1:0-711250 GCA_019788955.1 Albula glossodonta | reverse complement strand
TGAATGCGTCTTAGATCAGACTGTAATATACTGCTGTATTCCAAATGCAGTCTGCAGTACATCTATTATTTACACATTCTCTCCATCAAAAAGCTCTCAGTGTTTCTATAATAAACTCTGTGTAGAAAGCAAATACCACACCTCTGTAAGACATGATTCAACCACTGCCCTGTGTGTCTGTTTCATGCTCCTTCCCTTTCTCATTCTCCTGTGTCCTGCTCCTCTGCCCAGATGTGTGACCCATCGAATTTTACGCAGCTGAAGGGTGTGGTCTTAGGTGAGGGTACAAACTGGGGTGGTGGCAGAGCCTAGACAGTACCATTCATGTAGTTGTTTATGTTATCTTGTAAATAGTTCTCCCCTTTACAATATGAGAGCGAGAAGCCATACATATGTGTTATCTATTCATTATGTATTCATAGAATATATTACATGTGTGTAATATGTAATTACTTTTACTATGCATGTATGTAATAATGTAATTACATTTACTATTTATGTAGTCATGTACTTGTAGCTGCAGTTTAGGTCAACAGTACTAGAACAATTTTATATTTGAAGTGGTTCAGAGTGAGAAGCACTTGTAGGAGACTCAGTTGTAAGAGAAATTGTCACACAGGCCTCTGTTTAGATGGCAGGTGTTTTGTGCAGCTGGTACAGTTCAGTGAGAACGAGAAAAGGTGTTTGAGGTGATCTGTATTTTGCGTCATGTGGTGTAGTGATGTCACATGCTGTGGGTATATGGCAATGTTTTATTAGCTGTGGCCAGAAAGCTCTATAGCTCGCACTGTCGGTTGGTCGATTGGTTGGTCGGTCGGCCCAGAAAAAATTCCCCACCCCTTAGCAGCCACGGTTTTGGCTCTAGGAGGCTGAAATTTGGCATGGAGGCCAAGCATGTGTGTGTGTGTGTGTGTGTGTGTGAAGGCGTGTGTTTCTGTCCATGCCAATTGGTTAAAAGGGGGCGTGGCAGTGGGAGTGGCCTGGTCACAGCTATTGCGAATTCGCGTTTGTTTTTTGTATCATGCAAATTCAGAATGTAATCCAGGGATATCTGATACTTGGACTTTTAAAGAAAAGAGTGCTTTTTTCATCACAAATTCATCCGCAATATTCTGCATGTTGGTCATTGCTAATTTTGAGATGATTAAACAAGCCATTGAACTGTCACTCCTCTTTTCTCTGCCCTAATCCCCGAATGTGTTTGACTGGAGTGTGAATGCATGCAGTCTCAGAAAAGCCAGAGGACAGACAACAGTGTCATCTGGATTCGTGACATCCCCAGTGGTCTCTGCGTTTGTGACCTTTGACATGCGCCACCCAAGTTACTCATGTCTTACTGTATATGTGTGGAACCAGTGGGATCATGCGTGAGATACCTGTTACATTAGCACAATAAATCAGCTGTGCGTCCAAATGAGTTTGGAAATTGTTATGATGAGGAGAAATGAGAAAAGTGTGGGCCAGGAGGAATGGAAATGGTTGCATTGCTGGTAGTTATTTATTTAGCCTTTACTGCCTCTCACAGTCCTGAAATTTAACTTTCAAGGGTTTGATGACAATGACGGAAATAGCCTAAAGGAAATTATGTATATCTTTGAATAAGGAGACACCAGTTATCTCTAATTCTGATCAATATCAAAATGACTAACATTGTGGCATGTATGTTTTACATATCTTATATACACAACAGTAATCTTTTACGATGTAATCTCTCCATTTTTATTCATGTTTGTACATGTCCCCCTGTGTGTAACAAGCAGGGTGAATGTGCATTGTGTATCAGCCTATGTAGGCTTGCATCACTATCTTTAAGACCTAACACCCTGAAAATAACATATTATATAGAAAAAGCAATACTGTGACACTGTAACACTGTAACATTACTCAGGAGCAATGTTATCTTGCATACAAGATAACATTGCTCCTGAGCACGCCTCACCTGAAAACAGACACACCCCACGTGGTTGCAACAACTTATGCTATTTCGACGGGGGAGCTTAGAGTATGTAATATGTGGAGACAGTGACTCTAATAGAAGTCTATGAGGATGTCTATAGAACAGTGACGTGCACAGACGTTCGGAGGGGTGGTGGCTCTACCAAAAGGGGGGGCATTTATTTACTTTTTAGGTAATCCCAGCTATCAAAACCCTTCAGAGGGGCAGCTTCGCCAAAAGAGGGCTAATGGTCCATTTCCTGGGCAACTATAGCATTAAGGTGTGCACGTCCCGGCTATAGAACCAGGAATTTGTGCAAAACAGACATGCTCAGTTGTGTCCTGTGTCACATGCCTAGTCACATGCTAAAAGAGGAAAAGGCGGAGCAATGACGTGTGGAACGGGTCATGTCATAGTCCTTTCTCCTTTCCCTTGACTTCCGATAAAAACCACATGGGAAAATTGGATTTTATATTGAATAAAACATTTGTAATGAATTACTTTATATTGTTTTCTCTAAATTACCATTAAAAACCTTACAAACTTTTCAGCAACTGACACTTAAGTAGTATCGCCTAGTGTATTCCATCCTAGCGTTTTAACTAAACTTTTAAACATGAAGTTTCTATATTTGAGCTAACATTTTTGTCGGTATGGTTTCAATAAAAACAAGAGACAAAATAGTTTTTGGAATGGAAGTTACTGGCTGTCTGCAGCAGTTTATGCTCTCCAGCACTGAAGGAGTGCATGTCACCAGTTTTTCCCCATCTATCCTTTACAGTCGGGCAGGTAAAAATTTACTCTAGGCAATTAGTTAGCCATAGCTACATGTACAAAATGAGGTTCATTCATTAATGTAAAACTGTGTGTGAATTTACAAGTGAATGGTTCAACAAAACAAATTTGTGTATTATCACAATTGTTGCAGTTACATAGTGGCATAGTTGCCAGCTAGTTCAGTGTTTCAAGACGCTTTGTTTTAACAGTACACAGTGGTTTGAAGTGCTTAACAAAAATATGTCTGCCTTAGACAATCTTAATAGAGTTCAGTTGAGATGTGCTCATATGCATCTAAGACATACCAGGGTTTTGGATAATGACATCACGATTTCTCTCTGCCGGATTTTCACATTTATTATGAAGGACAAATACTGAATCAGATTTATTTGCACGCAACAATAATCTTAGGAATATTCGATAGTTGAATGAAGATGCTACCGAACATTCCACCATTTTAAGAACCGTTGTTTTAAAAAAAGAATTATCGTGTCAACAGTGTGATGCTTGTTTAGATGATTTTAGCAGAGAACCAAAGTTTGTTAAAAATAAAAAAGGCAATCATGCCATATCTCATAGGCTAGTTACTGTTTTTTTAAAATGCATTTTAGATTTTTAATAACTGGCTAATTATCATTCATATAAATCTCAATGGCAAATAAAATGCACACCCTCCAGCAGACATGCACACACATTGTAACCTGCAGTGAGCTAACCTGGTATGAAGCGGGTTCACTGGATATCCGGCTAACTTGGTAAATAAACTTTGGTGAATATTGTGAAGATGCTTAGATAAATGAAACTGTGCAACTAGCTCTTGATCAATTTATGGTGTTTAAAATACACAATAAAGCCCAATGAATATTAGTCCTCAAGATAAAATTGCCACATAAATATTTTCACTTTGTTATGTTTATGAAAGTTAGCCTGCTAATTTAGTCAAACAGCTATATTGTTCATAGTTCAGCTACGTGAACTATAAGTGATTACGTAGGTGTGCGTTGGTATCTATAATGTGTAGAACAGTAACACAGTGTGTAAGTATGTGTAGGGTGATGTGTGTTTGTGTATAATGTGTAGTATAGTAACACAGTGTGTAAGTATGTGTAGGGTGGTGGGTGTTTGTGTATAATGTGTACGAGAGTAACACAGTTTGTAAGTATGTTTAGAGTGGTGTGTGTGTTTTTGTATAATGTGTAGTACAGTGACACAGTGTGTATGTATATGTAGGGTGATGTTTGTTTTTGTCTATAATGTGAAGGACAGTGACACAATGTGTACATGGATGCAGGACAGTGTGCGCGTTGTGCATTTGTTCGCTGAGTGAAGTGTGGGTCATGCAGACAGTGTGTGTGTGTCAGTGTGTGTGCGTGTCCCAGCCTCACCGGGTAACAGAGTCCCACAGAGACTCAATCTGTTCACTGGGGAGGGAAGGAGGGAGGGGACGGGCAAAATTTGGCCATTTTAATGTTCATCTTCATGAAGAGTGCTGCTAATATTGTCAGAGTAAAAGACCTCAAGAAGACATTTCATTTGGTTAAATCAGTTTTAACAGTATATGAACTGAGATTCAGCTTCCACGTCTGTCTGGGGGGTGCTTCTGAAAAGAGTTTTGTACTCTTTAGAATTCTGAAATAACTGAAATTATGTGCAGAATTGATTTGTGAAGTATAGTATGATAACCACTAACCGATTCAATTTTATAAAACAATATTTTACATAAAAAGAAGTGAGGGCAAGGAAGAGAGAGAAAAGATGAATCACCAATGTTTATAATTGTTCTGTATGTTGTGAAGAGCTAAAAGCAAACATATATGAAGAAGGGAGGAAGATGAGAGCACAGGGTTTGCGATTATGTAACATTTTATCACTGTTCTCTCTGTTCCTCTGTCTCCGTGTTTCCTATCTCTTTCCCTATCTTATCCGCTTAAGAGGGGATTATCAGGGCTGCTTTGTGAAAGGACAATGAAAGGTAGCATTAACAGGCTAGTACTGGCCTTATCTATAAATGTATTTCTGTATTCATTGTGGCGCAGTGGCAGGTGTGGCCACTGAACCGGGTGGTGAGTAACACCAAATAACACAGAAGTCTAAACAAAAAGTGGCCGAAGGCCTTTCATTTAACCCTCTTTAGGGAAAGAAACCAACAAAACAAATGTCAACAATGCACAATAAACCTGAAAACAGCACAACCAGGGGGTACAACACCACAAAAACAGTCTAATACCCAAAAGTCTCTCACAGCCTATAAGGCTGTGTTTAAATAGAAGGCCTAATTGAAGGCAAGTGCTCACACCTGAGTTGATTAGAAATCACTCGCAGTTATCACTCCTGTCAGTGAGGCCTCTGCTGCTGCAGCTCCAGTTACTTCTCCAGGCTGAGGGAGGGAACCAGGAGACTGACAGCAGTACAGCTGAGGTGCTTTCTCCTCCCTCCACCTCTCCCAGCACCACACCATCTATAATGTATCTGATTATAAAAATATATCCATATATATTTTATCCAGTACAGATCATGTGATCACGTCTCTCTTTCGCAGCATACTGCATGTGCAAAATGCACTCTGCAGTCAGCACAGGTATAAATGAGTGCATTTTCTATCATTTGGTGCCTGTATGTAGGTATCTCCATATCTGTGCCTGTATGTAGATATCTCCATATCTGTGCCTGAATGCAGGTATCTCCATCTTTGTGCCTGTATGTTAGTATCTCCATCTTTGTGCCTGTATTTAGGTATCTCCATATCTTTGCCTGTACGTAGGTCTCTCCATCTTTGTGTCTGTATGTAGGTATCTCCATATCTGTGCCTGTGTGTAGGTATCTCAATATCATATCAATAACAGTCTATAATGTTGTCTACAGGAACACACCTTGCACCATCTTAGCAGTGTAAACCACTTTTACCAAGCTCTGAAAAACATTAGTCATTAAGGAAGCTGGTATGCATTTAGAACATATTATTTTTTACTTATTTTGATGTAATTATATGACTGGGATGTGCTAAATCAGGTCATGTGACATCCTCACATGGGAGCTATTTCATGTTCCATGTATTGTACGTTTCTTCAGTTAATTGCCCCTGGCTGGAACCAATTAGTCTGCGTTAATCTAACGAGCAATAAGGAATGGAAAGTGTGCAGCATTCCAGTGAATAGCATCCTGTACATGAAACCTCCCTGGTCCCTGCGGCCAGTCCCCTTAGGTCCAACTTCATATCAGTTTTTCAGTTTATCAACAATATAGTCAATAGTTACTGCTCTTTTAAATCAGCATTAATTCACTGGTAGTAAAAAGTCTGTTCTTTACTTAGCTATTAAATAAGGTGCGTCTGATCTGCTCCTAAAGTTTAGAGAGGGAATTTTCCACTTTTCTCCTCTGTCAAATCGTTAGCTAGCAAGCTAGCTCGTCAGCAAATTTTGGTTGTGTGCATGGTTGAGCATGTCTGCTTTGGCTTAACTCTAAGCATAGCGGTATTATATGTAAGTGGCATTATTTAGTTTCGTTTCTGCCTTTGTCTGTCCTGTGCCACCGCGGTGCCTTCAGCACTTTTTTAGCTGGGAATTCTATCCCGGCAGTAAATCGTTATTATTTAGAGAAAGCGTGTTTAGTTACGGGAGAAAAATATGGCCAAACCTGTGCAAGTGTTCCAGGATGATCTTATTTTCTGGAGGGAGACCTCTGGGGTGAGTTTATTTATGACCGTTGCCATCTTGTTGAGCGTTTGGAGAGCAAGATTCTTGATCTTGAGGCCCAACTAGCTGGACTCCACAGCAATCCTGAATCGTTACAGTTCCAGAATGGATTAGTACTCCCTGTTTGGTGCGCTCACCAAAGCAGGGTAGAGGGGGGAAGATGCAGACCAGATTGGGTGAGAGAAAGTGGTCGCAGTAGGGCGTAGGCGTAGAAAGGGGGTGCAGAATTCAAAGAGAGGCAGCGACTCTGGAGATTTCGGTGACCTACCATGTCATGCCTCCACAGGAGCTGGGGGCAGGACTGAAGAGCCCCAGGGCACCCAGGGGGCACCCAGGGGACACCCAGGGGACACCCAGGGGCCTTATCCTCCAAGCAAAGGAGGTTTATATGAGGGTTTAACATGTGGCTTCAAACATAGTGTAGGAAAGAGGGGTACAGGTTTATAGAACACTGGGACTCCTTTTGGAACAGGGGCGACCTGAACAAGCGGGACGAGTTACAACTGAGCCAGAGGGGAACAGCTGCATCGGGCCAGTGCAGGGTAGCGGAGGGTTATTTAAGCTAGGGACTGGGGGGGGCAGAGAGGTTTATTCAGTGCAAAGGGTAGGGACAGACAGACTGCTGGAACAGAACATGCAAAGTATTTCATTAATAGTGAGGACATCGTGATTGTAAATCAGACAGAGCAGCACTATAATAGAGGTGGTTTTGAGCAGGTGGGAGTGGAGAGAAAAGACAGGAAATACACATGGAATACCCGTTTGAATTCTTGGGGCATTTTGGATGTAGAAGCTGGTATGAGTAATAGTAATTATGATGTTGTTGGGATCACAGTGACGAGGCTTGGTGCAGAGCATATTAAAAAGATTATTCTGGATGTATTCTGGATATTCATTCTACGAGTCCAAAAGGTGCATGACTGGGACCCCTGAGGTTGGTGGCTCAAGCCCCAGTCCAGCCACAGCAAGAACACCATTGCTGTTGGGCCCCTGAGCAAGGCCCTTAACCCCACATTGCCCCGAGGGGAGATTGGCCCTTGGTTAGCCTAATCAACTCTAAGTCACTTTGGATAAAAGCGTCAGCTAAATGACTGTGATGTAATGAAAGAGACGCACCAACGATAGATGATTGAAGCGCTACAGTACAGTCTGAAACGAAAAAAAGTACATTATTCAGAAACGACAAGGTGGAAAGCTCAGAGAGAAAAAAGGCTAAATATAGTAATATTTGAGCTCAAGTTCAGAACAAAGGAAAAATAAAAGGCATCGTGAAAGACAGATTGCACTCGATGCAAAGAGTAACTGAACACATTTTCAGTACTGCAGTGGAAATGGGATAGTTAAAGATGACATGAGGTATCTAAAATAAGGATGGAGTGATGGTGTAAAATAACAGAGTTATTTCATACCATGAACGATTATTTTGTGGAGAGTTTCACCAGTGAAGTGTTTTCTCATATGCCTTCAGGTGCATTCCGTTTTCACAACCTTATGGAGGAAGTTAATATCAATAAAGCAGAAGTACTAGATAAACTTCAAAAACTTTTTAACAAATAAGGCAGTCAGCCCTGATGGGGTACATTGCAGAGTTCTCACAGAACTGCTGGAAATGATTTAAAAAACCCCTGACAGTTATTTTTAAGCCATATCTTAAAACTCAACGGACTGAAAATGCAGTCTTATGTCTTGCTCAAAGAACACCAGCAGTGATGTAACTCCAGATGGGAGAGGTTTGACGGTGGGCTCTGAAGAACAGGGGCGGTGAGGTTGGGTTGGGGGGGGGATAGAGGCAGGGTCTCTCCCCATGCTGCAGTGACGTAAAGCAGGGACACATAGACCCTGCTGGCCTGAAACATGCTCAGGGTAGCTGTGCAGATAGAGAGACCAGCATGTCGACATCGTATATAATCAATCTCAATTTCATTCAAAACAAGTTTTTTGATTTCTTTTATTAAATGTGAATCAATATGCACTATGCATTGAGTGAGAAAGGAGAACAAAGTCATGCTACTCTTCATATTCTGATTTCTTTTACATGCTCAATCAAAATTCACATATCAAGCTCCATTTTAACAATCCAAAACTGGGGTTTACAAAAAAAAAAAAAAATAAGTAAAGAAATAAATAAATGCAATAATTATTCAGTAGAACACTTAATTCTTTCTTAAATTAACACTGTTAACACTGCATGTTTGAAATATTATTTGTCTATTATATCACAGTGTCTTGCACTGTAGAGGTACAGTATATGCACATGATATTCTGCATATGATGGCATATAAAAATACTTACAGAATGTCCAAGTGATATAATGATATAATATCACACATAACCATTCATATTTAATAACACTGTTTATTAACCAACATTCTCTTAACACACTCCACAAAATATTATGTTAATTGATTTCAAATCATAATTATAGATTGCTTTTCTGTATATAACCACACTGCAATATCAATATTGCACTGCACAAAGCTAGCTTGAAAGCATCGTCTTTGTTAATTTCAAAACATTTTACATAATGTATAAAGGGAGCACTTTTCACTACAGAATAATAAATAATTGAACGGACGTCTGATTTACTTAGTACAGCTCTTAAATGGTGCTGGTGCCGTTTTTAAGGGTGCGTTCTGGCATACAGCTATATGATGACGGCATTTTTCCACCTTAAAAATACAGGGTTCGATGTCCAGCAAACTCAGAACCTCCTTTTATATACTTCCTGGCCTCTTGAACCCCCCCCCAATCGACAATATACTGGACGTGTGTTTGTAAACCTTGTCTGAACTCTCTGTGCTCTGAAACGTCCCCCAGTTAATCATAAAGTAAAACTGGTGTTAATTTAACACTTAACAGTGTACATATGAGAACAATTGGTCTCATATGTACACTAATAGTGTTAAATTAACACTGGACACTGAGCTGTGTACCCTCAGAATCCGCACAATATTTTCTATTCCTGATTTTGTGCAGCTCTGAATCTTGTCAGTTGGCCTGGTTGTGTAGACCAGCCTGGGGCTCCGGCGAAACCTCACAGATCCCATATTCCCCGTGAGGATGACGATGCCGCCGGGCAAATGCAGCGGTGAGAGGCAGGGGAGCGTCGATGTGAGGGGAGAGCTCCGCACGCTCCCCCTCATCTCCGTCAGCGGCGCGGCCGACGCCCAAACGGCGCGTCTGCGGGGCGGGGCCTGCGGGGCTTTAACGTGTGAGCGGATGGAAAAATATGGAGTCGTGATTCTCCCACATGCAAGGGCCTGGTGGGAGATGAGCAGGAGTGTGGTGTGTGTGTGTGTGAGTGTGTGTGTGTGTGTGTGCCAGAGCCGGCTGGTCCTTTTCCATTTTCTATGGGGGCGGGGGGTTTGCAGACTCTTCCACTTGCCACAGGATCACTTCTCTATCAGCCTGTCAGACCACGCACCACTAATCTGTCCATTGGTCAGTCTGCCAGTGAGACTTAATTCACTCCATTTTAACCAGAATAGATACAAGAGGACAAGGTGTGAGGGACCAATTTCAATGGTAAGGCCTACACACGAGGGAGCGTGTGATATTACCTGCCTTGGTGTGCAAAGAAAAGAGTGCCGTGGTCCTGAATCGGCTTTCCAGCCAAAGGATTGTGCTTTTCACACAATTTCACCTCCATAACGATTAATTAAAGCTGAAAGGTCTCTCTCATTAGTCCGGAAACATATGTGGTTGTTGTGTCAGCTGGCTGTTAATGAGGCATCGTTTTTAATTGGATCTCTGCTCTACATATTGGTCGCTCATCTGTAAGAGAGTGTGTTATAATTGTTTTACCTCTAGATACTTCACAGTAGTCTCAGTCTCTGGCATCACCTCACCTGAAAATATGTACATTTATATAGCTATTTTTATGGTTATTATCATTGTTATTGAGGATTTATTTTGTTTGTTAGATAGTACAAGCCACTATATTATTTGTATTGTTGATGGTTCTTTTTAACGGTGTTTTACAACATATTGTGCTGTATCAGAGGGGAGGAGGAGAGAAATAGAGGGCGAAAGAGAGTGTGAAAAACGACAGAGAAAGAGAGGAGAGGGTGAGCTGTTTTGCACAATTCAATCCTTCCATATTCATTTCCGGAAGTAAATCATCATTTTTGGTAATCCTAATCTGACAGATTATGAGTGGAGGGGGAGGGGGAGGGGTAGCGGGAAGAGGTGGGCGGGGTTATGGGACGGCAGCCGGATGGATAGACTGGAATCAGCGCGCACTGTGTGAGCGTGGGACGAAAGGAGGGGGAGAGTGAGATGGAGAGGGAGAGGGAGAGGTAATGAGAGAGATGGAGGCAGGGAGGACATGACGTGTAATCCCTCGTTTATTAAAAAGCATTTCATTTTGATGGAGGGATTCATAGGCCCTTTCTCTCTGTCGCTTTATATCTTTATCGGCTTCTCTACGTACCGGTCTATATTTGTCGGTATATGTCTGCAGATTGCGCTGTTTCTGTGAGCAAAGCCTGTGAATTACATCACCACACGGGATGGTGGTCCCTGCCAAGGTCAATAATGCACGGCACCACACTCCATGCCCTGCAGCTTTATTTTCTGTGCTATCTGCACACACTGGTGCTGCCTTATTTTCTGTGCTATCTGCACACACTGGTGCTGCCTTATTTTCTGTGCTATCTGCACACACTGGTGCTGCCTTATTTTCTGTGCTATCTGCACACACTGGTGCTGCTGTATTTTCTGTGCTATTTGCACACACTGGTGCTGTTTTATTTTCTGTGCTATCTGCACACACTGATGTTGCTGTATTTTCTGTGCTATCTGCACACACTGATGTTGCTGTATTTTCTGTCCTATCTGCACACACTGATGTTGCTGTATTTTCTGTCCTATCTGCACACACTGGTGCTGCTGTATTTCCTGTGCATACTACTAATCTGGGCATACTACTGGAGTGTTTTGCTGTTACAAAAATCATATTGTTTTATAAAAATTTTCACAGTCCCTCTGAGATTGTACCAGGATAATCAAACGAAAGACCCAGCCTGAGTCAATGAAAGAGAAATTGCAAAGCCAACTCTCAGTCCCTCTCTCTCTCTCTCTCTCTCTCTCAGATTGCATGTTGTGAGAGGTTTACTGAAAGGGGATTAAAGAGAATCAGCATTGGTGTTAAAAGTCAAGAATATAGTGACAAAAAGCAAATAAATAGGGGAGAAAAGGATGGAAATGGAGGTGTTGGGACAAGGAAACAAGCAAATAGACAAAAAAATATCTGTGAAAAAAAACAGATATTTGTACTTACAGCTATAGTACCACTACATACTATTTCTTGAAGCTCCAAGAAAATCACTGTGCAAGATGGAGGCTACATCAATGAAACAAAAAACAGAAAGAGAAGGAGAGGAGGAAGACCGAGAGGATGAAGTTAATAATTTATCATCAGAAAAAATCCATCAATAATTAATCAATGTCAGAGAAGGCCCGAATTATCCCCAGTGTTAACTGTTAGTGGTCCATCAAGCTACATAAGAGTAGAATTTGATGTTTTTAGATGATGGGTCTGGCCTTGCCCAGGGTGAAGGATTCTGTGATTGACATAACGAGCATGAGAAGTGAACAGACAAAAAGCACAAACAGAGAGAGTAAAGTAGATGGATATGTTTATTTAAGAATACGCTGTCTGTAATATACATATCTGAAGTGAAGTGTATTAAGACAAATTAGACATTTTGAAAATGGTCATCTGTACTAATTGCAGAAGTGTTGAAAATTTGTGGTATCCTCCTGTGGTGCTGGTTGTGCGGTTTTTATCAGGTGGAATTCTGAAGTCTGCAGTGAGCTGGGAGTTGAGTTGCTGGCGGACTCGTCTTGCTGTCAGGTTGTGTTCTTTTTAGAGAGTATGGTCTCAAAAGAGCATGTGTGGGTGTGTGTATGTCTGTGTGTGTTTGAGTGAGTCAGTATTTGCGTGTGCAGGAGTGTGTGTGTGTGTGTGTGTTTGTGAGAGAGTATTTGGGTGTGCAGGCGTGTGATAGTGTGTGCATGTATGTGAGTGTGTGCCTCTGTGTGTGTGTGTGTTAGTGTTTGTGTGTATGTGAGTGTGTTAGCAGTGTCTGCACATTTGTTTGAGTATGTGTGCGTGTATGTGAGTGTGTGTGTGTGAGTTTTTGTGTGTGCAGGTATGTGTGTTAGTGTTTGTGTATGCAAGTATGTGTGTTGGTGTTTGTATGGGTGCATTTGTGTAAATGTGTGTGTCAGTGTGTGTAAGTGTGTGTGTCTTATTGTTTGTTCCTGTCAATAAAGAAATACCCACATTGTACTCTATTATGGAATGGTGAAGCACAAACATACACTTGCAAATGGTATTTTAAATGATTCCTTTACAAATTTACTTGTATTCAAGCTTGTGACATTAGCTTACTTTTTTGCTTGGATTTTTCTCCCTTTTTCCCTTCTTGCTATCCCAAACATCAGCCAAACCTTTTAGTTTTCTTACTTGTGCTGATCATACCTCCAACTTCCTAAACGCCATGTCACCTTACTGTTTTACAGCTAGAATATATAATTCATAACTTTAAATAAGGCTTTTGATTATTGATTTAACCTTTTCTCATGGTTAAATAAGATCCAGTCATACGCTGTAGGCTTGCTTAATTGCTGCAGTGCACTCAATCTATCCAGGTGAATACTCAAAGACATTAGCTGCCAGTTCTTGTCTCTGAGCTTAGATGCTGTACTATTTTTTGTCCACTATTAGTGTTTTAATGTGGTTAACAGTGTTGGTATCTTTGTGTGTGTGTGTGTGTGTGTGTGTTTGCGTGTGTGTGTGTGCTTTGTGTGTAAACACCAGGCTTATCCAGAGAAGCTTTTAAAGAATCCCACAGCAGAAAAAGTAATTCCCTCCACAAAGTGTGTGTTCTTTTATTCTGCAGTTTAAAAAGCTGGGGCAGGGGTGTGTCTATGCAACCTTATCTCACCAGAGGCAGTGCAGGGGCGTGGCTATGCAGCCTTATCTCACCAGAGGCAGTGCAGGGGCGTGGCTATGCAGCCTCACCTCACCAGAGGCAGTGCAGGGGCGTGGCTATGCAGCCTCACCTCACCAGAGGCAGTGCAGGGGCGTGGCTATGGAGCCTCACCTCACCAGAGCCAGGGCAGGGGCATGGCTATGGAGCCTCACCTCACCAGAGGCAGGGCAGGGGCGTGGCTATGGAGCCTCACCTCACCAGACCTAAGGCAGGGGCATGGCTATGGAGCCTCACCTCACCAGAGCCAGGGCAGGGGCGTGGCTATGCAGCCTCACCTCACCAGACCTAAGGCAGGGGCGTGGCTATGGAGCCTCACCTCACCAGAGCCAGGGCAGGGGCGTGGCTATGCAGCCTCACCTCACCAGACCTAAGGCAGGGGCGTGGCTATGGAGCCTCACCTCACCAGAGCCAGGGCAGGGGCGTGGCTATGCAGCCTCACCTCACCAGAGCCAGGGCAGGGGCATGGCTATGCAGCCTCACCTCACCAGACCTAAGGCAGGGGCGTGGTCCACCAGCATGTGCTCAGGGCCGAGAAACACCAGAGCAGGCCTGTCGCTATGGCACATTTTTGTTCATATATACTGTTGCATGGGGCGTGCATATTTCATATAGCCCTCAGAGGACACAGGCATATGTTACTGGGGATCAGGTGAGATGATCCAATCACTCAGCGAGCTCAACAAAACGGGAAGAAGCAGCAAGGATGTGGAAGACTGACTGATGACTGATGTGGCTTAGCCGTGGCAACGGGACTTCACCAAAGCGAGCAGCACCAGGCAGCTGTGTGGATTAAAGAAGCATTTCACTTTTTGAAGAATTAAGGTTTAAACGCCCATTTAACCTCACCACCAGCACCAGGAAGCATAGCTGTGTTGACATGAACGCGCAGATTTTACTTGCCACCTGGAGTAGCACAGGACTCACCTGGTGTGGCTTTCAGGGAGATGCCCCAGATATCATATTATGAATATTAAGTTATGGAACTGGGATTCCACTTTGCCAGATTGTACCTGTCTTATCAGAATGTTGAAGACTGAGATTTCCAGTCGGCCTGCCTTATCCGTGGTTATATGGCTCTAGTGCCCCCGCAGATGTGCAAAAACCATGAATGCTCGGGACACATATAAAACAACGTAATTTTACCCTATACGTGTTTATAACTTCAAACCCCACATATATGTACTACTAAGAACTGCTAAAACCCATGTAAATCATACTGACTACAGTATTTAGGCATACGCTCTGCGCGGGAATTTCAAGTGTTCTTTTTTGAGAATATTCTGGATTTTTGAACCGCAGATGCCAAACCCACGGATGAGGCGGGCTGAGAGTAATTTACCTGGTAAAGACTTTCACTGTCAGTGATGTGCGTCAATCCTCATTAAGAGGGAAAGGCATTTGTGTGTGTGTGTGTGTGTGTGTGTGTGTGTAATACAGCCCACCCATTAAGCAGATTACATAACATTGCAAACTAACATTTTGAAGTAATATACTACACTATAAAGTAATATCTTCACTCAAATACATATATAACTGACCATACACAGAAACATTATGGGTTACTTAATTAAGTCATGTGTGATATTTTTTATAAATAAAATAACCAATTTAGATGTAGCGCTAATTGTACACTTTTATATGCTCACTGTTTATAATTTCAATTCATTATATTTAAGAGTACTGTCAAAAACAGAATAATTGATGTCACAGGACAGAGATGTGTGTGTGTGTACGTTTGCGTGTGTCGGTGTACAGTCAGTGTGCAGTTGGGTGGCAGGGGTGCCCAGATGGTCTCTCTGCTGCTGTCTCCGCTTGACTTCTGTGTAATGATCTCCAGTGAGATTCACATTAATCTCCCCCTCTATTCCTCTCTCAATCTCTTCCCCGCGATCCTCTATTTCTATCGCTCTACATACATATCATACTGCTTCCTCTCCTCTTTTTACCATGGCCCATAACACCATGTCTGTGTATATTTGAATAGAGCACCACAAATAAGAGATTCTCTAAATAAATTTTAAAAAGTCAGTATCTTTCGCTCATTTACATGTTTTGTCTGATGATGTAATTTATTAATTCTAATCTTGCGGTGGTAGGAGCTGGTCAGCTTTAAACAAACATGACCTTTAAACCTTTCATTACTTTCAACCTGTTCCCATTTATCTCCTTAATAACACTAATAATTCAGAGAATTATCAAAACTGAGCATAAATAGAGTAAATGATTACTGATTTCATTTTGCGATAGAATGACTGCGCAGCTAGTGCAGTATTTGTTATCCAATTGGTATTAATTTTTCAATGGCTGTGCTTTTCAGTCTCCAGATTCAGGATTTATCTGTACATAAGATTAATATGTGAAAATTCTACAGTTTTTCAATGCTCATGAAGCATCACAGGTTTTGTGAGATTTGTCTGCTATTTATTGTGGATTGTACCGCGGGATGGGAGGGTGTCAATGGAGGGCAGGGTTTTTCTCCTGACAAAGGGGTCACATGAAGGTAGGGTGTCGTCACTGTCCTCCCTACAGAGACAAATACAAATTCATGACAATGTATTAAGTAAAATACATAATAAATAGAAAAATATGTCAATTCAAAAAAATGATAGCTCTGCTTTAATTTTGGCATGAACACTATTAACTAGTCCTTTCAGTTGCCAACCCTGCTAATTAGGTTTTAAATTCATTCCAAAGAAGTGACTGTCACTTATTTATAATAGTGGCATTGTCTGCCTGTATTGTGTGAAACAATGAAATAAACCAGTTCAAACAGTTTCTTGCCTGAAATGGCAAAGTTCGGTTCTACAGAACACGTGCCCTTTGCGCCCTCCCCTTCCCCCACGGTGCATGTCTCCAGCATGCTACAATAGTATAGTTAGTTGGATAACTTTGCATCCTGCTACAAGCTCTTCTGGTGCTGACGGATTCCACCTGATGGCCGTGCTGTCAGCTACCCCGCCCTGCATGTTCCGCTGGTCTTTGTCCTCCTCTGTTCCTCCTCTCTCCCTCGCACACACATCCACACACATTCACACGCATCCACAAAAACAGGTTCACTCGTAGCCAGCATGCTGCCCCGCTCCTGCATGCCCTGTTAATCCCTGTCCCATCTTCGTCCTGTCTCCCTGTTACGGATGCCTGAGGCAGCCCTTCACTATGCCCATTTCCAGCGGCAATCCACCCACAATTGCGCACGCTAACCCGGACCGAGCACCCGGCACCACACTTCTCCCTTCCCATTTTTGTCATCCCATCAGGAGTCAGCTGGCTTCACCTGTGCAGTCAGTTGCTGCCCCGCCCCTGCATGCTCCTAGGGACCCAGTACAGCACCCCCTCCTCCCTCCCCACAGCAGATTTATCAGCCAGGTGTCCCGCCCCTGCGTGTTTGCATGGGCCCAGCACAGCTCCCCTTCCTCTCCACTGCTGCTGTTTTAGCAGGAGTCATTGGGCTTTACCTGGTGCGCATGCCATCAGCTGCTGCCCCGCCCCTGCATGCTCCCATGGACCTGGCACCATCCCCCCTCTCCCTCCCGGTCCAGTACTCTCTCTTGCTCCTCCACAATATCCCTCCCAATACCCGTCAGCCTATAAGCTTTCCACTCCCTTTCAACACACTGTTAACTGTTCCTCCTGGCCTCATTTCTCCTCTCCAGGGAAATCCATAGGCCTTACATCCATGCATAACTTTCTTTCTTTATAAACTTAATTTCTGAGTTTGTAAAAACTATTTGCATATGTGAGTTAATGACAAAAACTCCAGTTATTTAAAAACTGAAGTTTGTGGAGCGTGCTAACCTGCTGTAGATGTAGTCGTTATTCTGCCAGTGTTTGGCAAACGGGCATGGCACTACAGGGGTTCACTGGTGGACAGTTGAGTCTTGTCAATATAGATGAGGATAATCAACAAAGAGAAGGAGAAACAGACAATCCTCTCTCTAGCAGACTGCTATAGCGCTAATTTTCTGAACGCTGGAAGGCTAAAAACAACGCTTTAAGCGTTCGCTTATTGGACTAGGCAAGACTCTGTGGATGATCTGAGTGTTAGCAAGTTGTGACATTTAATACAGAATGCTGGGTAAAATTCCCTATGTGCTTAGCTAAGGTGCATTTGAGGAGGTTTGGAATGCAAACCGTATGAAACAGACCATAAGGACGTAGCTGGAGGTTTGAGCTCGGCTGAGTGTTGGTGAGAGAGCAGACTGGTGATGCTGAGGCTCCAGCACGGGCGGCGTGTGTCGTGGGTGGAGAGCCGCCAGGGAGGCAGCGGGTGCCTGGTGACCATGCTGCTGCGGACACTTGTGAATCTGCTATAGTTGGCACTTTCTCCGTGGGCAGCCAGGCAGTTAACACCTGCTCTAATACTATGGTGTGCCATCGGGCTGGAGAGAGTCACAGTGTCTGTTTTAAGACTGGCCTGATTGAAAGTTAATGTTTATACTGTTTGAATGGTATAAATATGTGACTGAAGACTGAGAGGAATCGCTCGGGAATGAACAGAATCGCTCAGGACTGAGAGAAGCACTGAGGACTAAACAGAATAACTCAGGACTGACAGAAGCAATAAGGACTGAACAGAATCACTCAGAACTGACAGAAGCAATCAGGACTGACAGAAGCAATGAGGACTGAACAGAATCACTCAGGACTGACAGAAGCAATCAGGACTGAGTGAAGCAATGAGGACTGAACAGAATCACTGAGGACTGAGTGAAGCAATGAGGACTGAACAGAATCACTCAGGACTGAACAGAATCACTGAGGACTGAGTGAAGCAATGAGGACTGAACAGAATCACTCAGGACTGAACAGAAGCAATCACGACTGAGTGAAGCAATGAGGACTGAACAGAAGCAATCAGGACTGAGTGAAGCAATGAGGACTGAACAGAATCAATCAGGACTGAGAGAAGCACTGAGGACTGAACAAAATATCTCAGGACATAACAGACTCAGAATGATTATTTTTTATTGCTAATGATTACGTTTTATTGCTAAATAATATGAATTTAAGGACAACTGTCAAGTTTGAACAGATTGAAACTTACAATATACACAACTTCTCCCCTCTCTCTCTCCATTCAATTCAATTCAATTCAAAGAGCTTTATTAGCATGACCATACATTATAATAGTGTTGCCAAAGCAATGTTTTACATATATTGTAAATTAACGATACAAATAAAAAATAGTATCTCTCTTTCTCTCACACACAATCTCAGTCTCTAACACTGCCTCTTTCTGTGCACTTTTGTGTCCAATTATTCTTTATTATGAAAAAATGTGTAACACATTTCCTCCTGCTGTGTTCTCATTGCCTGCCTCCATGTCAGGTTGCTGGAGAAGCGGCAAGCCAATGGCGAGACGATTGAGCTGTCGGCAGAGGGTCGGCCGGAGCTGGTGGAGGAGAAGGAGCTCCCCATGGTGGACTGTACCTGCTTTGGTCTTCCTCGACGGTACATCATCGCCATCCTCTCCGGCCTCGGATTCTGCATCTCCTTCGGCATCCGCTGCAACCTGGGCGTGGCGATCGTCAGCATGGTCAACAACCACACCGTCTACAAGGGGAACAAGGAAGTGCTGGTGGTGAGTTTACCGGGCAGGAGAAACCAGGAGCCAGGGTAGCAGAAGTGGATGGTGGAATTTCAATCTCTAAAATTCATAAATAAGATACCATATACGAATCTAATTTTTTTTTTTGAGCGTCCCTAAACAAGTACATAGGGGAGTTTTAAATGCTGTTATAATTTTTGAATTCAGGGAAAATGGTTCCAGTTTTTTAATAAAATGAATCTTTGATGTCCCGGTATTTGGGGCATTCTGTAAGGAAGTGCAGCTCTGTCTCCACAGCCCCCTGACCGCAGTGGGGGAACAGCCTGTCCTCCCTGGGCAGCCATGTCTGCCTGTGACAGCCCATCTCTATGGCCAGGCTGTGCTCGCTGAGTCTACGCACTGTCAGTGTTTTTCATCATTTTTTATCAGTCACCATGGTCAAATCGGCTGCCATGGTGTACAGTCTTTGTATGACCAAAAAGCATTCAAACTCATGCTGAGCCAGAAAGTAATGTGTTTTTCTCTAGTAATACATTGGTTTAGTCTATTTCTTTGAACGAATGTATCGCTGGTCTGAGGCCTATTGGGTTTATTCGCGTAAGGGAGCTCAGCCTCAGGTCGAGCTGGCTGAAGAAGCTCTTCTTGGTCTTCCACTCTTGGAATTGCAGGATTCTCTCTTTCTCTGCCCTGTAGCATCCCTCCCTCTCTTATCTGTAGCCCTCTCCCCCTATCCAGTGCCCCGCGTTCTCTTACCTGTGCCCCTTTCTCTCTGTCCTGTGTTTCTTTCTCTCTTACTTGTCACCCCCTCTCTGTAATCTGCCCCCCTCTCTCAGTAACCTGTGCCCTTCCCCCCCCACAGGCGTCCCAGTTCACGTGGGACCCAGAGACAGTGGGGATGATCCACGGCTCCTTCTTCTGGGGCTACATCGTCACCCAAATCCCCGGCGGATTCATCTGTCAGAAATTTGCGGCCAACAGGTCAGCGTTGCTTTTTGAGTGTTTTCACCTTTGACCAGTGTGAGGAGTTTCAGCACGGTCCCTTAATTACATCAGGATCCCTAAAAAGACAGTGACCCCAGTGGCACGCTAATTTCCCACCAGCAGCACCTGTATTCTAGACAACAGAACCACAGCAGTCTGCTGTTAGACAGCCAAGGTGAGACTGTCGAGGTGAAAATCAGTTAATTAACGCCAATTATCAAGTCATTTAGCTGACGCTTTTATCCAAAGCAATTTACAGTTAATTAGTCCAACCAATACCCCCTGTGAGCAATATGGGGTTAAGGGCCTTGCTCAAGGGCCCAACAGCAGTGGTGTTCTTGCTCTGTCAGGCTTGCTCTTACAGGCTGCCCCAAGTGTCAGCTGAGGACCAAACACTGCTGGCACGGGCTGACTGCTGGCGTCCTGGAGCATCACAGCTGTGCCAAAGGCAGACCGCTCTTCCAACCCTTCCACACCTCTCCTCCTAGAGCAGACCAGCAGCCGAATCCATTCCTCACACCTCAAAATATCAATATCAATAGTATTCCTCTGCCATAAGTCTATTTCTGATGAGAAAATGGTCCCTGTACCGGTCTTAATTTACAGCTGTAAGATTGTCATTGCCACTCAAATATTTGTTTTTTTTTGTTCCTCAGAGTGTTTGGCTTTGCTATAGTGGCGACGTCCACTCTGAACATGCTGATCCCGTCGGCAGCCCGGGTTCATTACGGCTGCGTTATCCTGGTCAGGATATGTCAGGGCCTAGTTGAGGTATGTCAATCTGTATGTCACTCACTGTATTTGCATATTTTATAATAAATGCAAATGAAAAGAACCATATACAGGTGACCCTTCCACATCATGGGGGTTATGGGCTCAGCCCGCTGCAACGTGGATAAAACCGCATAAAATTTTCAGCCACCCTGGGTGAGCAAAGCGAGCATGCATGCATAGCAAAACAAAGCGAGCCCCTCGCTTCGTGGCGGCGCTGTGAGCATTTTAAACCAGATGGAGTTGTGCGCTGTCTGGTGCTCAAATGGTTAGTCAGTTTCAAGGGATGATTCCATTTTAAAAGGGAGTCATCCCATAACTTAATTGTTTGTTGAAAAATCTAAGCTGTGATGTGGAAAGCCGCGACGTGGGAGGGTCACCTGCACATTCTAATGCTGTCTGTGTCATTTACCTGTGAGAAGTTTGTATTATCTACCCCAAACATCTGAATCATTGACCCTGTGATATTTGGTTTGCTTGGATGATTGTAATATTTCCTGTCCCTCTCTCCCTTTTCTCTAAGGGAGTGTCATATCCAGCATGTCATGGGATATGGGCAAAATGGGCCCCACCCCTTGAGAGAAGCCGTTTAGCTACAACTGCCTTTTGTGGTGAGCCATCGACACATTGCTTTTCGACATCCACCAATAGCTAGTGTTCTTCTGCAACTATCATAATCAGAAAACTTCCGTACAATTGCAGCCGCACCTGTCAGCGCATAACACGTAAAGCTAGTTCACTGCACCCTATTTCCAACCGCTAATATTTGCAGCATCGCTATCATTAATTCTGTCCGGTCTGCCGTTGTAATGCCGCTTTCTGCTTCTACCCCTATCTCCATCTCTTAGGTTCCTATGCGGGAGCTGTAGTAGCCATGCCATTAGCGGGAGTGCTTGTCCAGTACACAGGGTGGACATCTGTGTTCTATGTCTACGGTTAGTTTCTTTGGCCCATCAGTAGCGGAAGATCAACCGTCACTGGATACACAATGTTAAAATTAACTGCATACATAAATCAGTACGCGCACCAAAAATATTACATCATGAATTTGGACCAGTCCATGCCTGTACTGTAAACTGGCCCTCTAACCAAGAAGATTCCGGTAGGTTTAAAGCACGTTTGCTGCAGGTGGACACTATTGCTTTAAACCTATGGGAAAGATTTGATGTTAAAGTATTATGACATGCTATTACATATGGGTTCAGAGCTATTGTATGGGGTATTGTACAGTCCTCAAGTCTTTTATTGGGTCATTGTAGGCCATATCACTGTAGCCAGTCATTCCAGCATGCATGCAGTCCTTTTTTATGGTATTTATGACTGTTGCTTTATTCCCCTCAAATGCCCCATCTCCTTGCCCCTCTTTCCCTCCTCCTCCCTCTCCCAGGCAGTTTTGGGATATTCTGGTACCTGTTCTGGATCCTGGTATCCTACGAGAGCCCCGCTGCTCACCCAACCATCACGCCGGAGGAGAGGAAGTACATCGAGGACGCCATTGGAGAGTCTGCGGGTCTGATGAACCCCCTGCAGGTGCGCATTCTGTCCCTCTTTCTCCCCCTCTGTTTGTCAGAGTCTCATTGCATGTCTGAGCAACATTGACCAAAATTCAAACCGGCTCAAAACGACTAAGTATCGCAAGAAGTTGTATGTGGGAATACGCGAGGAGATACATGTCCAGCTTAATCGATGTCCCACAGAAAATACAACAGTGTAGATCAAATCCCAAGTTTCACCAAGTTTCAAAATTGTTTTACCCACGATTCAGTTTGTTGTTGCATCACAACCCCTTTGCATAATGTGATTGGCTCAGCCTAGTGGGTATTTGACATGTCTGTGCTTACAGAAATTCAAGACTCCTTGGAGACACTTTTTCACCTCCATGCCAGTATACGCCATCATCGTGGCCAATTTCTGCCGTAGCTGGACCTTCTACCTGCTCCTAATCAGCCAGCCTGCTTACTTTGAGGAAGTGTTTGGCTTTGAGATCAGCAAGGTGAGACACACTAGGCTGGCAGTGAAGGCATGTTCTTACTTATGAATGATCTTATGGGCAATTATCTGTTTGGTTGTAAGATATAATCAAATACAGGGTATATAATAAAAATCAAGAACATGGTTGTGCCACCCTATGTTTAGTGATAATCTAAAATTTCAAACCAGAAATTCAGCTGTCAATATCTCTGGCTTGTCTAATCAATATCTTCCATTTTCTAATATGACGACCATGAAATTAGCCATGAAATCAAAACTAAGGCTATTAAAATTGAAATTAAGACCAAGGCTATACAAAATGCAAGTGGATATGTAGCAGAAAAAAAGCTGCAATACACAGGAAATTCAAATGTCAGGTAATTCTGATCTACAAATTCTGTTGAATGATTGTAAAACCCCTGAAACGCCTGGTTTATAATGTATGTTCAACATCAGGATGTGTACAACATTTAGCCACAAATACACAAGTATAATATATTATCATACCATCATGCCACCCTTAAGGAAAGTGCATATATCGCACAGCCTGGCCTACATCCATAGCTCATTTTTTAAGCTCTTGGTTCTTATACATTTACTACCTATTGGCAGAATAACATAGTTGTAGATGGTGTAATTTGAAGATAGTAAAATGTAAAGTTTTGAAGAGATAATATAAGAGGGTCAGTTTTAGGCAAATCATAAAGTAGGTGAATAAATGGCATGATGTAATTAATCCACTGAAATTCACTCACACAACAGTACACACAGCTCTGGTCTTTTCCTGAGTGCCAGTGTCCATTTCTGACAGTAACGCTCAAGCAGCAATGTACTCCCTGCTGTCATGCGTATTCTGACTCTCTCAGGTGGGTCTGGTGTCGGCTCTGCCCCATCTGGTGATGACGATCATCGTGCCCATCGGTGGCCAGCTGGCTGACTTCCTCAGGACGCGTCACATCATGTCCACCACCAACGTCCGGAAGCTAATGAACTGTGGAGGTCAGAGACGAGGGGAAACCCCGCACACAAGCATTTGCTCTGGAGATATTGAGCACACTACTCCATATGAGTCATCAAAATTATAGCACTCAGAAAGAATTAAAGACTACAATAAAGGGGAAACAGTGAAAGGGATTTGTTTATTAAAATGTTTTATCGTACAGTAATACTTAAAGTCCATGCTAAGACAGAGAAAGATCTTTCAAAAACAGAACATTTACATTTCTTGATGAAGTGAACAGAATACAACATCGCTTATCCTCTAATATATCTGTTAAATGCCAGACTGTACTTAAATCCCAGTAGTTGTTCTTGCCAGGAGCTTAATCTTTACTCCATTCTTTTTCCATGCAACATCACAACTTAATGCTACCTTGCACACTGTAAGGTGAAAGGTTTGGTGCTAAGTGACTTCTTGTTTGCTGTCTGTGTTGCAGGGTTCGGAATGGAGGCCACCCTACTGCTAGTGGTGGGTTTTTCCCACACAAAGGGTGTAGCGATATCCTTTTTGGTCTTGGCTGTTGGCTTTAGCGGCTTTGCTATTTCTGGTAAGAAAGGATATTGTCGTTGTCTAAAATCATACGATAATCTACCAAAAATACAAGGTCAACATGTGCCCGGCCTTTTCAGTGTCTATTCCAATTCGGACCTTGAACCTTTAAACCTGCTTAGGAGAGTTGCACGTTTGGGGTGGAGTTTCGTAGAAATCGGGGAGTTTCTCTTTAAAATACCCTCTGCGCTGACATTTTGAGATTATTACAATGTGGATAACACAGTCCACTTGATCCAGCCCCTCACCTTGTGTAGACAGAGCTATTCCTGAAAATATCATGGTACTGTGACATTTGTGATTATTTGTTTTGCGTGATACAAAACCTGTGCATTCATGGGATGTATGTTTCCGAACTTGTGTTTGTTGTGTGATGGAACGACTTACATATAACCCACACAACTGTACTTTTTATCCAGACATCTAAAGTTTACAGTAGCTTCACCGTAGAGAGAGGGATAGAGGTCAGCTTATTAACAAAGCTTATGTAGAGTGTGTGTGAGCTATATACTGTATAGCAACACAAAATGTCTGCATGCTTTAAGTAAATATTTATGCAGAGAGGAGAATCACAATTGCTGCATGCTTTTGTAGATTATACAGATTACTTAATTAGCCTCGTTTGCAAAATGTACGCCCTCTTTTAGCACTTTTACCCCAAGTATGGATAAGCATGAAAATATTTTACTGTGTATCAAGAGAAGAGTCACTAAGTTGTCACAGATTCCATCTTAATGGCGATTTCCACCCATTGCTACTGTTAATTGCTAATAGCTAATGATAGCTAATTGGCAAGAAAATATTAGGTTTAAGGTTTCATTGTAAGGTTTTAATGGCTGCTCTTGCCTTAAAAGCAGTAGTAATCCTTAAGTGAAGACAGAGCATGGGTTTGCAGA
Source organism: Albula glossodonta (assembly GCA_019788955.1). NCBI lineage: Eukaryota > Metazoa > Chordata > Actinopteri > Albuliformes > Albulidae > Albula > Albula glossodonta. Next base: position 686,128 of record JAFBMS010000025.1, on the reverse strand, counting down.
GCAGAGGGTGTTTCATTCTGTGATGTAGTATAGTGTGTCTTTTTTTGTATGAAATATTTTCTTGTACAAAGGCTAGCACTTGTTTCTATGTCGCTGATTGACTCAGTGTACAGGGATGATCGTAAACTACTGCAGGAAAACTGACCTCCACCATATGTATACTGTGCGTCGAAAAAGTATTCTCTTAGCCTGATTTTCTGCATGTTTTTTCATTGAATGTAATTAGAACTTCTGTTACACTTTGAGGGGCAAATCCTAAGAGAACAAATAACACAAAATTGTGATACTTATTTACTTATTTATTTACTTATGTGATATTTATTTGTCTTAAGGTAATCATGAACAGCAACGATTGTAACCAGCACTTCCTCTCGCGTATCAGTCTCTTGCTACACAGTGAATGGCCTGAATTCAATGGTATCTTTGGGTTTCCAAGCATTAAGTACTGGTTTCTGGTCCTGACGCGATGCAGCTTAGGTCAGAATTTTGACGAGGCCATTCCAAAACTTTATATTTCTTACGTTTCCACAATTCTGATGTTAATTTGTTCACATGTTTTGGATCCTTGTCTTGGCGGCTGTAGCTTCAGCTCACAGACAGATGGTCTTTTCCTCACCTCTAGATTTCTCAGATATAAAGCAAAATTCAAGGTTGATTCAATAATGGCTTCCAGGTCTTGAAGCAGCAAAACAGCCCCAAAATATGACGCTATACCACCACCATGTTTGACTGTTGGTATGTGACTGTTGGTATGTCCTGGATGATACCCAAGGCTTCTTTGGGACTTGCTTGATGATTTTATTCCTTGCTTTTGGAGAGATTTTGACAGGACAGTTTCTCATGGGAAGATTCTCTACTGGCTCAGACATTGTCCTTTAATATTTTTCATGGTTCTCTATCACTTATCTCTTACCAAGTGAGCTAGCAACTTATATTGTATGACACAGATGTATCATAAGCAACAGAAAAGAGAAAGGATAGGATGCTTAGCACTAAAATTATAACTGACGTTAAAATGTTACAGCAGTTTTCATGTTGTAGCCTAATCAGTGAGTGCATGAATGAAAAATGTACAGAAATGTAGAAAGTCAAATACTTTTTTTCACAGAACCAAATACCTATTTGTAAATTTGTTTGTGTGAATGCAGTGAAGTTAAGGGTTTAATCTATTTCAGTACTTTATGGGCTACAGGTGGAATATATCACCTGGAAAATGTCACCTGCCATCTTAAAGTACAGTGTAATAAAAATCCACACATCCATTTTAGGACCAAACATATGGGCAGCTATGCTATTCCCATATATGGTTAATTGAGTCCATTTCAGTAGAGGCATGTCATACTGTCTTGTAAATAAAGCTGAAACAACGGTAGTTGTGTTTCTAACTTCCTCCTCCGTCTGCAAGGGTTCAATGTGAATCATCTGGACATCGCCCCCCGCTATGCCAGTATCCTCATGGGCATCTCGAATGGAGTGGGCACTCTGTCCGGAATGGTCTGTCCGCTCATAGTGGGGGCCATGACTAAGCACAAGGTAATGCAATGCTATACTTTCACGGCTGTCTGTGTCACGCAAGCACAAGAACAAGCACATAGGAAGTTGGGATGTGCATGTGTGTGTGTGTGTGTGTGTGTGTGTTTTGGTGGGGGGTGGAGGGGGACGGATGTTCATCATTCATATTCATGTTACATAGGATTATTTCTCAGCATGGAAATGCAAACGCCGTCAGAAACTGGTTCCTGGTTGTCTGCATAGTTTACTGAGGTGTGGTACTTTGAATATTTTAACTATTTAGTTGTCCCACCGGTATTACTAGCTAGCTAGCTGATACTACTTTCACCTGATACTACTTGTCCATTTTCTCCCATATATTATGCATCACTGTCATTTTAGAATAGCTTTACCTAATTGTCAACACAAAAACATGGCAACACAATCATTTTTACATTGCATAAACACAAAAACATAAGTGATTTCTCAGTCTTGGGAATGTTTTATGTTAATGTAATTGAATTATTAAAACGGACCATTTTATTTTTAATTGTGCGTGCTTTAGAATGTCTCAGCTTTGGTGGAGGGATTAAAAGTGTGACCAAAGTCAGATTGTGGCCTGATTACCTGCTGTAGATGGAAGGTCCTTTTTAGGTCCTTATATATGTAAAAAAAAAAAAAAATAAGTAATTCATTTTTTCTCAGTCACACCCTCACCTTACTCATCTGCTTTCTTCAGAGGGGCATGAGCACCTCCCTTCACCCAAATCCCACACCCCTCCACCACTGGGTCTACCTCACAGCACCCCCTCACACTAAATACTTCCTACACCCCCTTCACAGCGACGCTGTGTGATGGCAGCTCACCACAGCGGATAGGAAGTGTCCTCACACACCTCCTCTGGAGGAACACACAGGCTAGTCTTGGTCTCTGGTCAGGTCTATCCAGGAGGTCCAAAACCGACCTGCGCACTGGAAAACATACAGCAATATAAACGTTTTCACAATGTACCACATATGTTTAAATACCTCACGATGCCATAAATTAATTCAAGGCTGATTTAAGAAGTGATGGGCGAAAGATGGTATCTAAACATATACAGTCATGCGTTTCCCAACGTCCATGATACGTCCTGTGAAATAGGACGTCATGTGATTGGACGTTGTGTGAACACCATATTATATAGTTAGCAAAGCTATATGGGATACTATAGTGTACCTGTATTTATTGCACTAACTAGCCAAGATACTGTACACATACAGTACTGTATTTCAGCTAATGTATCTGGCGAGGTAATATATGGATTAAATAGGTTACGTCTCCATAATCTGTTCTTTGACCAGGATTTCTGAACTCTGTTGTAACCTTATGGGACCGTATATGTAGTTGGACGTTGCCTGAACGGACGTTGTGCAGCGCATGACTGTACTGTATTCCGAATTCAAGACAACATTGAAATACTTCAAGAAACCTGAATGAGACTCATTCATTCAAATACTTTGTCTGCATCATGTCTTGTGTGGATCTTTGGTCTTTCAAGATTTTGTTTGTTTAACCCTCTTGTCTCCCTTTTTGCTCTGGTCTCAGACACGGGAGGAGTGGCAGTATGTCTTTCTGATAGCGTCCCTCGTTCATTATGGAGGAGTTGTCTTCTATGGTGCGTATTTCCTATCTCTCTCTCTGCCTGCTTCAGACTTCTTGTCACACTGCCATTTGCTCATGCCCAAACTAGTCTGTAGCTGAAATGGAACACAGGATCTTGAGACACATTGGCTAAAACCTTAAATTCATGTAGCACACCCTACACCAATTCAGCAAAAAAACATCTCTGTTTGCTTCTCGCCTGCTATGTGAATGAAGCCCTTTTTATTTCTATTTTTTATCAGTTATCTAATTTACAGTTGACTACAGTTTTCCAGTTTTTTGACTTAAAGTTTTACTAGTTTTCTAGATGCATCTACTTTTTGTTATATTATGCTCAAATGAGTTTTAAAAACATTTTGTGAAATCACAGTATTTTTTTATCTTTTGTGCAATTACATTTTAAATCAGCTTCCCTTCTGCTCCTGTATGTTTTTATCCATATTTATTATTAACAACTTAATCAATGGGTTCTCAGGTCTGGTCCTGGACAACCACAGGTTTTCATTTTTTGTTAGAATTTAGCAGCTAGTTTAGACCAAAGAGCCAAGATATGATTAATTGTGCAAAATCATAACTAATCTAGTAAGGGTTGAGGGTCAACAGACATGAGCAGATTCTTGTTATTCTTCATTACCAGGGCGGGGTGGCTGTCCTTGTCCATAATTATTCAAAAATTTCAAGAGAGTGTGATCTTTGAGCTGATTGGTTTCTGTGCCCCAGACAGGAGGGTGTAATCTGTGAGCTGATTGGTATCTGTGCCCCAGGCAGGAGAGTGTAATCTGTGAGCTGATTGGCCTCTGTTCCCCAGGCAGGAGAATGTAATCTGTGAGCTGATTGGCCTCTGTTCCCCAGGCAGGAGAGTGTAATCTGTGATCTGATTGGTTACTGTGCCCCAGGGAGGAGGGTGTAATCTGTGAGCTGATTGGCCTCTGGTCCCCAGGCAGGAGAGTGTAATCTGTGAGCTGATTGGCCTCTGTTCCCCAGGCAGGAGAGTGTTATCTCTAAGCTGATTTGTCTCTGTCCTCCAGGCAGGAGAATGTTATCTCTAAGATGATTGGTCTCTGTGCCCCAGGCAGGAGAATGTTATCTCTAAGCTGATTGGTCTCCTTTCCCCAGGTATTTTTGCATCTGGAGAGAAGCAGCCGTGGGCCGATGCGGAGGACACCAGTGAGGAGAAGTGTGGGATCATAAACGAGGACGAGCTGGCGGATGCCACTGAGGAGATGTACCGCACTGGGGGCGGGGGGCAGTACGGGGCCATGAGCCAGCCTAGCACAGGCCCCAACGGGGGAGGGGGAGGAGGATGGGCCACCGATTGGGATAAGACGGAAGAGTACGTACAACCCCCGGGATACAACAACTATCTCTACAGGGGAGAGGGAGACAACGAGCCAATGTAGGGACTGAAGTGGGAGGGGCTACAGTGAGAAGGGAAGAAGAGGACGAATCATGGGACAGGACGGCTTAACAGAAAAGAAGATGGAGGGATGGGTGGAGAAGTGGGGATTTAGATGCTAAAACAATGTTTGAAAGAGATCAGAGAAATAGTGGGAAAGAAAAATGGAGGGCAAAATAATAAGAGATGGAGGGAGAGTGAAAGCTAGACCAAACGTTAGGTGGGAGAGAATGTGAAGGGAAGTAGCCATAGATGAACTGAATGTGTATGTGTGTGTGTGTTCTTATATGTTCACATGTGTGCATGTGTGTGTGCGCATATATTCATTTATTCACTTCTATGTGTATGTGGAGAATGTGTACAATAACGCGACTTGTGACGGGGGGTCCGCGTGTGTGTGTTTAGTGTAGCAGAGTCCAAAATTCTACTACTCCTATAATTTACACTCTTTATGTTTGGTCCATTCCATTGAGTGTTCTTCTTGTGCTAGTATCTGGATTTCATTGTGTATTTATAAAATATTTCTATATAACTATAAAAGGTTCCTATCTTCTTCCATATTAAAATATATATACAATATACAATATGCTGCAGTCTTGCCGTATTGGCCTGGAACTGCTGTGACCGGCCCTAATGCCAACAAAACTCATTTGTATAGACACACACACACACACATACACATATAGAACATGCACACAGCCAGTATGGTGAATCTGTTATTGGTGCTGGAATTTTAAAAATAACTCTCTGGGTGGGGAGACCTTTCTGAATCATTCATTTCAGTGAAATATTTAAGGGAGTTTTGAATTCCGCTTTTACAGAATCATTCAGTAGTAAACATGTCCCTTCAAGATTGATTGGTGCCAGTATGAGGACAGCGATTATATTTTTGAAAAAGTCCCTCTCTGTTGCCATAATTCACAAAAGGCCAAAAATAATCTCTGCATATGAAGTCTGTACACCTGTATGTTACGGTTTTGTGCTGACATATATGTATGATTTACTATAATTTACAAAAGACAAGTTAATGGCAGTCATAACCAGTAATTAACACAGCTTTTATTAGTGTTTATAAGTACTTAGATTGATTATTAATGATTACCTATCATATATCCCAAAACATCCATTATCATTTGTACATCAGCGAGATTCCATTATGTGTATATTTCTAAGAAAGCAGTAGCTATAAAAATTTAACCATAATTAATACATATGAATGCCCCATTATGTCATGAAAATAAATTGTTTTTTGAATCACTACGCATTTCCTTTTGTGATATTCACAAATGGACTGGGATAATACTGAAGTCCGGTCCTGAAGGAAACATCTTTCTACGAAGTGGGAACTTGAAAGCATTGTGCCAAGTTTTATAAGTTGTAATTAGGTATGCATTTATTTAATAAGAGAATGTAATTAGCAATAAATATATAAAGATATATCACATAAGGATACAAAGGTAATTCAGCGACAGTTGATCATTAAAACTTTAGAATATATGACAAATATACATGTTTATCATGTTAAAATCTGCTGAAACCAGGTTTCTAAGTCACTCTTCTGGACTGGTGTTGTGATACAATATACATTTACCCCTATACTGTATGAGGCTATGGAATTTTCCTTTCTGTGAGAAATTGTACTTTGTAACCACCGTGTGTGTGCTAATGTGTTTGTGTTTTGAGGGGAGGAGCAGGGGGTTTGGTTAAGTGTGTTTGTGTGTGTGTGTTTGTGCCTGAGGATACCAGAATCTCCTGTTCCAAATACAAACTCAGCTCACAGCCATTTCTCAGATAGGTAACACTTTACTTTGGAGGGGTCTTATTAAAACATACCAAATGCCTTTTGAAGATGGCTCTGAACGCTATGAATGCTTTTAAGACGAAATTGTAATGTGTTCATGCAATATCCCAAGATTAAAATATTTTAAAGTATTTCATGATGTATGCATATGACCCAGGTGCTCAGTAATTGGTTCAAGTGCGCAAACAGCATAGATACAATACTGATAAATGCCTCTGCCCGCGCTATCATTCTACAGATGTCACGAAAGGAGATGCAATATACACTGTGAATAAAATGGTCCAAATGAAGAATTTATTCTTTATTTATCCATAAGTGATAGAGGGGTCAGTTAGATCAATTCATTCTACCACTGGGAAAGGGGAAGTGAAAAACATGAGAAAACAAGTTGTATGTGCTATATAATAAGATATTCTTTCTTCTGTAAACAATCACAAAACCCTGCATGAAAACTGGGAAATGTTTGCATACTGTCGTTATGGTAGCGTTAGAGTGTGTTGTCATGGAAGGAAGCTTGCTCTTGATGGACGGATAACTTTTTACTGTATTTTGGGAAACATGTATCTCATTACTTAGTAGGTTGTCGTGGTAACCGGAACAACACAGCACTAAATAATACATCGTTGCAGCACCAGTACAGGTAGTAAAAACAAATTACAGTAGTAATGATGTAGTTTTACATACGCAGCAAAGTAAATGATAAAAAAAACACAACGTATTCGATTTTTGTTGTCATATTGTGAGGAACCCAGCAGTCTGTCCGCCTGTACTGTGACCGTCCAGGATGAGTCTAGTGCCTATCAGTCCCGTGTAAGTTCACACTGATGATGGCCGTGGCAGCGTAGAGTATCAGTGGAGTACAGGCACCCAGTCCTCAGACTCACCAGATACTCAACAACTACCATCCTTTTGTCCTCTTTGATTCTTAACAACACAATGTTCTTGCTGGTAACAGAACTGTTAATATAATAATACTGATGTAGTATTACAGTACAGGACATTCATTGTCACAGGTTTATACTTAATGTTCAGAAGGTGCATCAAATTGGAACTATTCTGCTTTAATGGTTGGCAGTCACACTCCTCAGCACTAACAGTAGGGGGCTGTATATTTGTTGAGTCTATAGACTCTATGGCACACTGCAGATTGGAGCCGACACAGTGACCAGGGAAAGAAACATTTAGGGGTGAAGGATGGGGTAAATGAGCCCCATGCCCCTGTTTCACTCCTGCCCCCCACAAACATAAACCAGCAGAGCCCACCAGCTCTCCCTTCCTCCCTCTCTCCTGCCCCCTACTGGTCAGCTCATTCTCGTCTTGTTTTAGGGTGTCTTAGGTCAGACAGAAAAGTGTAAATGTAGTTCTCGTTTTACGGCTACCATTTCTATGCTAAACAGAGGGCATTAGCAGCTGGGAAACAGAGTGACTTGGAATGTGAATGAAACAGAATCAAAATACAGACAATTACGACACCTGCTTTTTCCTCACTATCAAGTACAGGGGTAATATAGTCATACTATGTGCTTTTTTATCTATTGTTACCATTACTGTTGTGTCATTACAATTGTTTTTGTCAATTATTTCTTGGTTTCATTTGTCTTTTTTTTCAAATTTTTGAAATGTTTAAACTTGTTGAAAAAGAAGATGTAAAAAGATATATAAATATTCATGCAAAATGATATAAAAATGATTATAAAAATGTATAAAACTGATATATGTTAAAACATCCCTGTGTAAAATAAAATGAGAAGAAATGTGCATTCCTATCATTACTATTGTGCTGTTGGTGGAAATCATAATTTGAATAATATCACTATTCATCATTTATTATCATTATCATCACTATATTTCTGTATTTGTTGGTCACAGTATTTCTCTCTTTAACTCGCTCGCTATGTCTTTGGATAATATGAATTGAATGGCTTTAAGATGGGAATATGTCCACAAAGGTCTACAGACATCCTGTGAAACAGTAAACAAGTCATATTCTAAAGCAGGTATTCCATTTCGGAACTTCGTTGTAGCCTTTCACAATGCCTCGCTACCTCCAAACATTAAGTATTTGTTTCCATTTATAATTTTGCATTCTGTGCAGTGATTACAAAGAGAAGGATATTCCTAGAGAAGGAACACGAACCGTAATACTGATCGGACAGAACTATACATTGCTTTTACATTGAGGACAAGATGACGATATTTTCTTTCTTTCTTTCTTCTTTTCTGAGCACTTAAGATGTGACAACAATCTATCCCACATGCCAACAGAGTCAGATAAAGGTGTTTCTTTTTTTCAATGATCAGGTCTGTGATGGCAGAAGAGATGTTTAATATCTGCCTCAGCGAGATAGAATTTAGACTAAGGCCCTTTCTCTTAAAAGGCATTTAAAATCCACTGAACCTTTTGCACCTGCCAATATAGGCCCCGTACAATACACAATTGCATTTTTCATGATGACAGAGGTAGATTTACATCAAAATGATCATAAATCTTGTCATTTAGATAATCTAGTTTATCTGATGGTCCAGCTATACGCATACATGTGTACAGTTATTACTTGTAATTTTAGCTTCAGTTATTGAGAAAATGGTTTCATTTCATTTTAAAAAATGCCCAAATAGAACATATCCCCAGAGGTTCAGAGGGACGTAACATTAAGATATTAATATCTGAATGTTTAAAAACTCAGTATTGCATGGTTTCATCTCATTCGTAGCGGTGACCGTACAGAAAAGTCAAGAGAGGGTCAGGTGGGGACATATTCGTACAGCAGAGAACAGGGACAAGCAAACCGTTTTTCATTCAGCTGGGATGCGTTCAAATACTTTAGCTCATCTCTTCCTTTCCCTTGAATTACAGGTGCATGGGTTTCAAAAACAGCTTAGCAACGGCACTGCTGCAATTCCAACGTACACAAACTGAGTTTAAGAAAGTAGCACACTATTGTAAAGAACGGACAAAATCAAGCACCTATTTGGATTTTCCCTAACTACACTGTACAAGAGCTAACTAAGACTAGAATCTTACACAAAATATAAACTTAGTCATATTTCATTATGATGATGGTAAGAACCCCATGTACTAGCAAAGTGAGTGAGAAGTGGCACAGGAAGGTGTATGTGGCCTGGGTACACACATAGAAAGGTGATGGATGTCACCTAGATCTAACCACAATGCAATGTTCTTCAAACATTGCTGTTGTTTGTGTGTATACAGGGGAAAAGGCCATTGTCATGACACAGACAAATTTCTCAGTAGTGTCGATTCATGAAGTGTGCGTAACAGCATTGTGCTGCAGTGTCCAAGCAAAGTTAGTGTTTGTACTCTCTCTCTCTCTCTCCCTCCTCCCACAGAGTGCATCTGTTCACCTCACTAATCTTTGTCTAAATTCCCTGAGATAATCCTTGATCCATCTGTCAGGGAGAGAGGAAGAGAGAGGGAGAGAGAGAGAGAGAGCAAGAGAGAGAGAGACAGAAAAAGACAGACTGACTGTAAGACATCATTGACGGGGATCCTGCACTGAGGAACAGCAGGTAGTGTCAGTTAAAGTCAAATGTTAAATGGATGAGAGTACCCACTGTCCCCTCTATTGACCTGTACTGCCCTGTCAGGCCGGTGACTGACATGTCACTGAACCCCTTTTCTTCCTGATTCCGCACGAGTGTGCTGTGTGGCACAGTCTGTATTCATTCATGTACTGTCCTCTTTGAGACGTGCTATTCACGACTGTCGTCTCCTGAAAGTCCCACTTTGACCAAAACTACACAATTCATACAGTGCAATGGAATTCAATTTGAAACAACAGATTTCCGTGACTAAAAAGGCGCACATTAGTAGCCCAGAAGGGATGGGAGCTAGACGCCCTTGGGAACACTGCTATGGGAATAGGTGGGATACACACCAACATTATTATGGGTAATCCCGGGGGGAAAGTCCACATCTCCATCTAGTGGACAAATGCTGTATCTTACACTGTGAAATGATGCTATAATCCAGTGCTTTTCATAACAAATCAAATGATACCTGGAATCACAGAGGCTATCTGTTCAGAGAATGGGATTTGAAATTAGTTTGAACAGCTCTGGGACATAACTGCCCATTGGCTTCTTTGTGGAATGTTCCGTGGTGCTTTGTGCTTTCAATTCACCACTGCTTTAAAACAAGACTTGAAACTAAATGAGTGATAAAGACGTTTTCTCCAAATCCATTAAACGTGACTTTGATTTTGAGTATAAATGCGCACAAGAGAATTGATTTATAAAAGGAAGTCCCACCCCCCGGCGTTTTTGATTGGATATTCCCCTTGCCTCTAAACGACTACAGGGGATTTACTTATTCTGACAAGCCCAAATGCTGCGCTACGCGTATTAGTAAAGCCGCAAGAAGGAAGGGACACACAGTTCGATTAAAACGGCGTCGCTCGAGAACCCTTATTGGTTCAACTCCGTGTCCATCTTAATTATCGCTGTACAGCATTGGTATTGGTGGGTTTTTGTCACTACGCAGGATGCGATTGACTGGCTCTGCCGCGGGGTGCCGCCCCTCCTACCCACAATGGAGCCTGAAGAGATTTACTCGGAAACCGAGTCTCACTTGTAGATTTAGCCTGGAAAGAATGTATATTTGCCCCATTTTACTTCATAATATGTTTGATATTATAGTTTTGTATGTGTAAATGTAATGTTAAGTGGTTTCCTGTCTGTGGGACATAGCCTGTTTGCGGTATAATTTGTGTTCTTGTATTTAACGTTAGCAAGCTAAGGAGGAAATTGTTTTGGGCTATGAGCTTATTAGTCGTCGGGATAGTTAATACGGTTTTGTCATTGAATCCGTTTGATTTTTGAGAGTTGACTGGAGCCGTTTTTTACACTATAAAATTTCGGTAAGATTATTTTTGTGTACTTCTCGGTAAAGTGAGAGTGTGGCTGTCTTACCGGGTGTGTTCTGAAGGGCTCGGTGTGGTTGGCTAGCTAGCCAGCTAGCTATACTAGGTAGCTAGTTAGCAGCTAGCTAGGTACCATCACATTACCGTAAGCCTTTGGCATACTTGCCAGAACCCGGTCAGTCAAAGACAACAGTCACTACTTTTTATTTTTCACTTTGGTTATTATGGTTGCTTAGTAGATCGCCAGCGATTCATGTAAAAGTATCTGGCTTCCAACGTGTTGCCGTTATATTTTGTGTTTTAATTGGAATTTATCTCAAATTTGGCTCAGTGCTATTTGACGTGCGTCTATTAAAGACAAATGTACGATAATGTAATGGCAGCATGTCAACTGACAATCTGCCGGTATAATCCCAAATTTAGCGTAATGAAGACTTTAACGCCAACAATCACCCTCTGGAAATAGTGCTTTACTCCACTTTGGCTGTGAACATGCGGCATATTGGATGACTATTTTCCACCCTTGTGTTCCACAGTGAAGAATGACGGAGTATAAGCTTGTCGTGGTGGGGGCTGGAGGCGTGGGGAAGAGTGCTCTCACCATTCAGCTCATCCAGAACCATTTCGTCGACGAATATGACCCCACTATCGAGGTGAGAGGAACAGTGTACTCCCAGCACCCATGCACTTGCAAAAGGGTGGATCCTTTGCAGAAAGAAGAAAAAAAAACAGACTTCTTCTGTGTCAAAGGGAAAGGAAGTGTAATAGGGACATACTTTCAAGTGAGCATCATTTACTCAGTTCCAGTTTCTGTACCGCTCCATTCATTCTGGACACTCCTTATTCCTAAAGTTTGTACTACAGTTGGACATATCTGGTTGATTAGGTTTCCGTTTAGGGTTGGAAATTACCCTTTTTTTTTGTCCACCTGCCACTGTAGCTGGTGGAGGCCCAAATCTTCCAGCCACTCAATTTTTTTTTTTTCCAGCCACTGTCTTGTTTTAACCGGCAGTGTGTAAACTGCCCGTCAAACAATAATAAAACAAGATCTGCAACATTAAAACATGATTATTTACGTAAAAGGTTGCTTTATTTCATAAGGTAAATATTGAAACTCGTAAGGAAAATAGTGACATTCTTTCTCTCTCTCTCATGCACACACGGTACTCACACACGCTAACCGTGAAGTGATGGAAATTACATTTGATGAGTAGGGCAGATTAAACAAAAAACAAAAAAATTCCACCCCCATCCCCATCTTCTCCCCAAATCCCAGTTTAATGTCACTCCTGCTCGTCAGAATCAGATTGTGAAGTTTCAGTGGCGCTTTCTTGAGCATTCATCTTCCCCTCCATGAATTCTGGTCTTCTAGGGTGGATACTAGCCTGATGCCAGTGCTGGACAGCAGGGGTGGGGTCAAAATCCTCTATAGAGGGAGTTGTCGATTAAATCAATATTATTGTCTGAATCTAACCTACATACCTTTGCGTTGATCTGCATTAGGCCAGCTGTTAAGATTCACCGACTTCATAGCTTGGAGAATCCCTGTGCTCATGTCAGTGAATCGACTTTGCAGACTCTCGCAGAGTTGATCAAGCAGCTTGAACTTGGCCTTCATATTCTATCATGGCTTCCAGTTTTTGGTTTTTAGTCCCAAAAGCTATAAGTTCTCTTGTTGGAATCCGAAGTGTGTTGACGACATACTGAACAGAACATTCGTAGCTAACCAATCATGGGACTCTCCATTTTCAGCTTTTTTTTTTTTTTTTTTTCTGGGTGGCGGGTGCTAATTTCCAACCCTGGTAGGAAGTAAACAAGCTCTATACAAGTGTTCATTGCTTTTATTCTTCGTAGAAAAGATTTAATAAAATAAAATGCAAAGCAATGCATGGATATAATTGATGGTGTCAGTGATGTCAGAGACTTGTATCAGACCTACCACAAATCGATTATTGCCGTTGATGTTTTTTATAACAAGCGCAAATTTGCAATAGCTGCGACCAGGCCACTCCTACTGCCACGCCCCCTTTTAGCCAATTGGCATGAACAGAAACCCAAATCTGCATTGATATGTTGTGTGACGTTATTCACGTTAGAAATGAGTTACGGTGCGTTATGAGACTAACGTGCCACGTGCAATTGGATGCTCCAGCATATAATCCGGTTAGACAAATTTTTTAAACAACAATATGATGGATGCATATTTGTTTGTGTAACACTATACTCTGCATTGAGATTTAGGGAATTATTACTTTAAAAAGTAACAGCGGCAGTAAAACTGTATTTCACACTATTATGGTTGAACTTTGCAGTTAATCCACGGTTCGCATGCGTGCCGAACTGCGAGGGGCTAGCCGTACGGATCACGGATCACCTACGGTCCATTACACCAGTACTTCCAGAGTCTGCATATCCATACATTAAACAGCAGACATGGAATTGAACTCTCTGCTGTCTCACCATTAGGACTCATACAGGAAGCAGGTGGTGATTGACGGGGAGACATGTCTGCTGGATATCCTGGACACGGCAGGTCAGGAGGAGTACAGCGCCATGAGAGACCAGTACATGAGGACCGGGGAGGGCTTCCTCTGCGTCTTCGCCATCAACAACAGCAAATCATTCGAAGATGTTCATCTGTACAGGTAGAGGGCGCTGTCCATCTGATGGGCCCACAATGCCCGTCATAGACGGCTAGCGTTTGTGCTGGTCGCCTGGCTTTTAATTAACCGTACTGCTACATACGGCAATGCTAGCCTGCTCCAATCGGCTAAATGAGCTAAACTGTAGAGCGCTTTGTCATCTCATCCTGCCTGTCTGTAGGGAGCAGATAAACCGGGTGAAGGATAGCGACAGTGTTCCCATGGTGCTGGTGGGTAATAAGAGTGACCTGGGATCACGCAGTGTGGAGACCAGACAGGCACAGGACCTTGCCCGCAGTTATGGGGTGCCCTTCGTAGAGACATCTGCCAAGACCAGACAGGTAGGGTGGCCTGGAGTCTGAAAGGTACTGGAAGGTCTTGTCTGCCTGTGCTATTCTTTCCCTCTGCCTCGCTCGCATTCATGTCGAGTTTGCTTTAATGGGTTGGCATACATTGGATTGCAAAAGGAATGCATATCAGTTAAGAACAGACATATACTGCACAGCAGAGAATGAAACAACTTAAAACTTGAGCGAGAAAAAACTGCTGAATTTTTTAAAGTAGCAAATTAATTATTTGCTAACACAGAAATAATAGTGATTAGTGTAAAGGGTCTCTTTCATTGTCCTAGGGGGTGGAGGAGGCCTTCTATTCTTTAGTACGGGAGATCAGGAGGTACAAAGAAACCAACCGCAGCAACAAGAAGAGTAAGAAGAGCACACAGAGACGCTGCACGCTGCTATAGCCGGACGCCGGCCTCTGCTTCTGTCTGCAACAGTAACACTGCCTCAGCTGAGACCTCCCACCCTCAGCACCACCCAGCTGTGTGCCCCACCCGGCCCCCAAAAAGCTGTTTCCCCATCTCACTGTAGCTGCACCCCACAGACACAACACAAACACCGTAGCAGCCTCTCCTTCCCATGTCGAACGAGCCAGTCCCCTTTTCCCATTAAGTAATAAAGTATGGTATGGAATGCCATGTACAGAATGTCTATGTGTGGACTTCATGTTCTGTACTTTAAAGTGGGAAATCCACAGGGAAATGGACAGAATGGGTGAATTATGTTGTGTCTCACTTAAAGTGTTCTCTAGAAGGATTTGGATTTAGCCTGATAGCAAAGGGGAAGCAAGTGACCATCTTTCGTTTTAAGAATTTTGCTGATCATTGGAAATTAAACTGCATACTCATTGATCTGAAAGCCGAAGAGAAAAAGGCATTACAACCCATAATAGGATTTTAACAAATGTATTTCTCCTCTGGACTCGAAAATTAATTTTTTCGGATGTGCTCAAGGTCAGCTGGAGAATGATCATTCTGGGTCCAAGTCCTCTTACAAACACATGAAACTTATTCAGTTGTTTATGGAGGCTTCAGAAACCAGGTCAGATTAGCTCATGGGCTGAACGAAGCAGGAGAGACGGGCAACGTCACCCGTTCTCATCCATGCCTGATGGCCTCGCCACTGCCCCAGCAGCTGTAGAACCCCCTTGTATCCCTACACATTTAGAATGTGGAGACCAAACTGTGCTGTCGTTTCTGTACCCAGTGAGAGGTGCATAGGTGTCAATAAAGTGAACTTTTGGTTAAAGCGTTGTCCTTGTCCTGATTGAAATGTGGGGGAGGTGCCTTGAGAGATGGGGTGAGATGTACGGGGTGCCTTCAAAACGTTTCAAGAAACGAGACAAATGGGTTGTAATGAAAAAAACTTCGCTTGAGACTTCCATCAGGTCATCACATTTTTTTACGTTTTATTTTGCCCGTACCATTTAGTTATTGCTGTTCGTTGCCTTATTGCTGCCACCGAAACAGCCAAGTAAGCTGACACAAACTCCCAACACATGGAATGTTTCTGTTGAGTTGTTTTCTTATGTAGTTAGTCAGTATAGGACAGTGTTCTAATGATACATGTGTAAGTTGTGTATGAATTGATGGATATGGAGTGTTTTCACTTTATAATGCTGAGGGAAAAGCATTTAATGATATGATAGCAGTTAAAACAATGGTAGCAAGAAAGATGTTGGCAAATCAAATTGTAATGTAGCAAGGGAAGTCTGAGAAAGTAAGTTACTTATTGTAAACAAAATGAAAATGATTTTTCCAGCTCATATCTGTACTTAAGACATCATCACCACCCTTATAGAACTATAATATATAACTTTGGCTCACTAAGTGTTCATTTTTATCTTCACCAACACAGTTTGGCAAATTCTGCAATCATGAAAATTAACTCATCAACGGTATTCATACAGAAAAGGAATACCAAAACAAAAAGCACTGAAAGTTTCGGAAAAATGTTGACCAAAACCCAGCCAATTTTAAGAAAAATGTTTTTATAAAAGAATTTTTCACCAAGTTAAAATATTTTCACACTTTTGTAACAGACATATTTTATAAGCATTGATGTATGTAAACATGAGGTTTGTCCCCAGAAAAGGGTGACGTGAAGATGGAAGCTGTGTTGTATGGAGATCACTCTCCTCCCTGAGAATCTCTTCAGTGATAGTGCAAAAGGTGTCCCCTCGTGTGGATCACCAGCCAAACCTGGACACCATTCTCTGCTGGTCATTCAGGTCCTTCTGAACCTTCTTTCTCATGTAGAAGATGGGACAGTCTCGACTGCAGAGAGAGACAGAAAGGTCTCCATGTTTTAGATCTACCTCTTAATTGTTTTTAGTCATCCATTCGTAAATCTATAGGATGTAGTGTTTCAGTGAGAGATCTGAAAATGAATGGCAGCAGATCTCAAAATCTGAAAGGTATGAAACACTGAATGAAACCAGTTTGAAAACAGAAAAACAGTACGT
Organism: Albula glossodonta; assembly: GCA_019788955.1. NCBI lineage: Eukaryota > Metazoa > Chordata > Actinopteri > Albuliformes > Albulidae > Albula > Albula glossodonta. The sequence continues at coordinate 669,465 of JAFBMS010000025.1, read as the reverse complement.
CCATAAATATTTTTAACTCAATTTTCTATTTTGAAGAATGTTTATGGATGTACTGCTGTGTTTAACTTTTGGGAATAGTGCATGAGTAAGATCCGGAATCGCATATATTTATTTTGGATTGTTATATCAAATTTTAAGTCTAATTGTTCTGGTCATTAAATTTAACATTTAAATTTTGGACTGTGAGAGTATCACCTGGAGGGACAGGTATTTGGAGTGTGAGAGTATAACCTGGACGGATAGGTGTTTGGAGTGTGAGGATATCACCTGGCGGGACAGGTGTTTGGAGTGTGAGGATATCACCTGGCGGGACAGGTGTTTGGAGTGGGAGGATATCACCTGGCGGGACAGGTGTTTGGACTGTGAGAGTATCACCTGGAGGGACAGGCGTTTGCACTGTGAGAGTATCACCTGGAGGGACAGGTATTTGGAGTGTGAGAGTATAACCTGGAGGGACAGGTGTTTGGAGTTTGAGGGTATCACCTGGAGGGACAGGTGTTTGGAGTGTGAGAGTATCACCTGGAGGGACAGGTGTTTGGAGTTTGAGGGTATCACCTGGAGGGACAGGTGTTTGGAGTGTGAGAGTATCACCTGGAGGGACAGGTGTTTGGAGTTTGAGAGTATCACCTGGAGGGACAGGTGTTTGGACTGTGAGAGTATCACCTGGAGGGACAGGCGTTTGCACTGTGAGAGTATCACCTGGTACAGAGAACGTCCTCATGCAGAGAGCCTTGGCAGCGCTGGCACTGGGTCCACAGCCTGGAGAAACGCTCCTCCAGGGAGCTCAGGTGGGACATCTGCAGGTACACAGCCTTCATCATCATCATCATCATCATCATGGGCGAACACCTCAACTTCATGCTCTATGGGATCTGAGTGAGACATCAGCTGACATTGCCATTGTCCTCGCAGCTCTCTGTGGCATAGGACCATTACGTTACCCTGGAAGAAGCAACGCGTTCTCCTTCACGTACCTCTTTCTGGTACAGCTCAGACTCATGCTTCTTACAGAAGTCACAAACAGCCACTGTCAGGAGAGGAGAAATGACAAATTAGGCATGATGTTTTCATCAAAGGTTGGCTCAAAACCCTGGAATGCAGTACATAAATAGGAGGAAATCTCACTGAAACAGTCACACGGTGGCCAGCGATAGCTTTACTCACTCTCACTCTTCAGCACAGTCCTACAGCCGATGCAGGTGCTCTTCTTCTGTGTGAAGGCCATGAGGCCGCTTGCCCTGGAGGTGAGCACAGTCTTACAGCGGGTGTGTTCTCCCTCTATGAGACGGGGAAGAGAGAGGAAAAGTGGGCAGGCCAGATGTGAGTGGACCCAGGACATGGGATTTAACATTTATTTTACCATAGACATGGTACCATACCACATTACAAAATGGCGTACTCAAATAGGAGGAAATCTTACTGAAACAGTCACACAGTGGACAGAGACTGGGTTAAAGGCTCAGCCCCCCCGCGATGTGGAACATTTTCGACTGGGGGGTTCGCGGGGGCGCTGTGAGCATTTTAAACCAGTTTTCCATTCCAAAGTCCATTTCTGGTTTAAGTGCTGAGCCTGGTGGGTGGAGCCACCTTAGCTGGTTAGTATCCTGAGCCTGTATAAATTTGGCCATACGGTACAGTGCCATGACAAAGTATTTTCCCCCCTCTTGAATTCCTCTTTAATTACATATTTATTTCTCTCACTGAATGGTTTCAGATCATCAAATAAAATCGAATATTAGAAAAAGGAAACCAAAGCAAACATAAAGCATCATTTTTAACATCACTATTTTATAAAGTCAGCGATTAAATGAAGGTCACCGATTACCCATATTCACCCCTGTGAAAAAGTAATTACCCCTTTAGTTTCAGAAAAAGAAATCAACAAATTTGTAACTGACAATTAGATTCAGGTGATTCAGACTTGATTGCAGCCAGCCCTGTTGAGGTTAAATGGCAAATATATTAAACCTTACCATTAGGGGCAGATTGTCACCTCCCACCTACCAAGTGAGGAAAAACAGGCTGTAGAGAGATCAGTCTTGAAAGGGGTTATAAAGCCATTTACAAGGCCCTTGGGAGACGAATTTTTTTTGACTATTGTTGAATAGTCAAACAATTACGTCCTATGTCTTTTCCTAACCACTCATCTTTGACCTCGATGGAAAACGTCATGAGGTCAAGGAAAGATGTGAAGGAGAATTCATAAGGATGTAGGAAAAGGCAACCGCGGTGCTAAGAGAATCCGACTGCACTTACACTAGGCTATGTAAATATGCGACAGCAGGTGTTATTGAGGTGCGTCTGCTGTGGTGAAACTACGATGTTCCGAAGTTCGACTACTAAAAGCGCATCTTGGATACTTCGCCCCATGCGTTCTTACCGTGGTGTTTCATGCAGGCTATATAAACGTGGACAGCCCGGTGAAAAGGTTGTGAGAAGGAATTGAAATAAAAAAGGAATATAGGCTACCGAAACGAAAGTGAAACAAAGTGGTTGTCACATTGAGGATGGATGCTCATGCTCACCCTGCTGTCCATTCACATTTCTTGACATGAATCCCAATTACTATGATTGTATGAAAATAATTGTTTAGTGATTAGTGTCAGTATCATTGCCAAACATTAAATAAGGCCATTGATCCCATGAGTGAACATGTGTTTATGTGTGTGTGTGTGTGTGTGTGTGGGGACTCACTCAGGAGGATGCTCTCAGCCTTGCCCTCACCCAAGATGGGCTCAAAGATCCTGAGCAGAGGCTTTGAAAGCTGCTGTTCCAGGTAGTATTGTGTGTCGATCGGAATGTTGTTCTCTAGAACGTAGATCGGGTCCTGAGAGGTAAGAAGTGTGGAAAAAAGCATATTTTGACACACTTACTGAACATAATTTTGATATAGCATGAAACAAACGCGGACTTGCAATAGCTGTGACCAGGCCACCCCCACTGCCTCCTTTTAGCCAATAGGCATGAACAGAAACACACACCTTCACACACACACACACACACAACCTCCACACCAAATTTCAGTCTCCTAGGGCGAAAACTGTGGCTGCCAAAGGGCAGGGAAATTTCTGTGGACCGACTGACAGAGAAACCTATAGAGCTGCTGGTCCCAGCTAAAAAGGATCACATTGCAAATAAATTGTGTCAAACCCTCTGATACACACATACAGCACACACACAAAGTATGGATATTGATATACAGCACACTATAAAAGACACCTGTAAACACACTACCTACTTCAGATTTCATATAGGCTGCTACTCCCTTGGTTGCTTTGATGATGACATAGGGAACTCTGTCTCCCAGACGGGGGGCACTGCCTGCATCCCTCTTTCTCATCCTGGGAAAACAGGGGGAACTACAATCCCATGGTGCACTTCAAAGTGATGCCAGGAATGAGGTGTCATAAAGCTATAGGGAAGAGTTACACTTATCAGAGGAACCGATCAAAAATATTTTTCCTCGATAGTCAATCTGGCCATCTAAATGTCTACATCTAAACCTTTGAGACACGGATACCAACTCATAGCTCCTCCCACTATTGGTTTTATGACACCTCACTACCCCATTGCTACTCTTTCAATATGTCAGCCAATAGCAGAGAAGCTCAAAAGAGTGTCTCTGTGAATACACCCCTCGTCAGCCTCCTCCTCAACTCTCCTCTCACCTCTCAGCCAGCTCCACGTGTGCCTGTTTTCCCGCGTACTCCTGGGCGCTCCTTGTTAACTCCTTGGTGATGACCAGCTGGGAGATGTCGATACGGTTACACAGCAGGTCTGAAATCACTTCCTTGGCATGTTCTACTGCCCCCTGGGGGTCTCTGTGAGATTGCAGCACAGCTAAATAACTTTAACACCATGAAGACAAGTGCATTAACACAGAATTCACATTTCACATTTACTGCTCACTTATAGTAGTAACTGATCGCTACAGAGGGCAGTACTGGATTGGTACAGTGGATCAGTACTGGATCAGTATGGAGGATCAATATTGGATCAGTAAAAACACTCAGAATTGGTATTGGTAACTAAGAGTTGCAGGTGGGATTTGCAAACAGTCAGTACAGTACCTGTCAATAAGAATGCTCTGCAGACATGTGTTGATTAGATTGGCCACTAGGGGGCAGTTATCTCTCCGAACAGTCTCTATTCCTTTGCAATCCATTTTGTCATGAGTGTAAGGGTTGGACGAGAAATGCAACCCAGCGTACCGCTTCTTGTTGATCAACAGATATGGGTAATACACCTGTAATACAAACAAAGTGCAACGTCACAAATTTTAGAGCCACATCACTCATTTTCGATGAAAGAAGACACAGACTTGCATGCAACAAAGGAGAAATGCTCCTCTTTGTCAAAAAGAATGTGCCACTGATATCACAAGTAGGTCACAGATATGATAACAGCTAACTGGCTAATTTATGGCAGATGCATAAACCAACTGTCCTAATGGCAAACGTTAGCTAAGCTTTTCAGATTTACACTGCAGTGAGACAGTTTATAGTGAATTTCAGTGTTAATTTTCTTTGAGCTAATGTAGATAGTACATTTTGTCTACCGTTGATATTTTTTTCTATGCAAAGAACAATGGATAACGAAGCCAAGTTTGAGTCCTTGAGAGTAAACACATCTCTTCTCTGTGGGAGAAACAAAAGAATTTTGCATGCGGTAATAAACAGCAGTACATTCTCAAACTCCAGTTTGATGGGCGGTATGAAGTGACTGGAAACCCATTCAGCTGCCTGCCGCCCAACCTCCATGGCCTCCTTCACCGTGGAAACGCCCAGCTTCACCATCACGGAGTCCGTATCTCCATAGATCACCTGACGCAAAAACACACATGCAGGGTTGCTCAGGAGGGGCACGCTGCTACCTGCTTGGCAGCCGTGCAACAGGCGTGGAAAATAACACGAGTTGTCTGTAACGGCCTTTACCTTAGCGTCGGCTTGGTAACCATTGCTGATGGTGTACCTGGATTCTACGAGTTGCTTGGTTTCCTCGATCATCTGCCTTCCAAAGCCAGTGACGCTCTGAGAGAGGCAAAGAAATCAAGGTACAGCAATGGACCTGAAAGGGTACAAATGCTTATCACTACAGCTCTACCCTAACAGGGTACAAGCACTATACCTTTCGAACATGGGTACATTTGATTTTGCACCTTTAAAATTAAACAAAGGTCCACAGTTATCACCTTAAGGGCCATTTCCAGAAATGATACCCACAGTTCTTTGTGTGTATGGGATGAATTACACAGGAAAGTGTTTCAGATTTCTCTGGATTAAACTCATGGGGTTTCTATTCCAGTGTGGGAGGAGCTCAGACAGAGTCATTACCTGAGAGATCTCCAGGCAGGGCAGCTTGCCCACCTGGGCGCCAGTGAACCCGTACACAGAGTTGGCGCTGACCTTCAGGGCCAGCTGTCTGCCATCCAACACCTGCTTCTTAAAGGGGTCGGTTTCCTTCTTCAGCTCAGCCTTTGCCCTGCAGGTAGTAAGAGACAGAGTAAGGGGACTGCAGATGCATGCGTTTAAAAAATGATTTTACAGTACAGTCATGTAGCTGATGCTTTTAGCCAAAGTGACTTACAGTTGATTGGGCTAACCAAGGGCCAATCCCCCCCGGGAGGAATGTGGGGTCAAGGGCCTTGCTCAGGGGCCCAGCAGCAATGGTGTCCTTGCTGGACTGGGGCTTGAACCATTTTTCTTTAGCTTTTGTGACAGCGAAGCAGTAAGCAGTCAGACTTTTTTAAATGTCAGACTTTTACTTCATCGTTTCTTCATTTCTGCTCTGCAAACCTGCATTTCCGCCTAAGTGCTAGGTCTGTGTCATTAAGCTATGGTTGCGATTCTGGTTCATGATTTTTCAATTCATAGCAGAGCTAGAATTACGCAAACATACGCGCAGCCCCGCTACTGCAGCCCCACCCCCACACAGCCTGCCTTTGCCGAACTGGATGAACGAGAAGCGATGGCCGCATTCATTTGCATGAAGTTGGACGGATGACTCCTGCCATGAAAGGCTGGTTGTGCCCAACGGTCCCCATTCAAAGTGAATGAGCTTCAAGTCAGGGGGAGGGAGGAGAAGAGCTTATGGGAAAGTGTCAATCGACCATGCTTCGTACCTGGATTGGCTATGATCAAAAAAAATTTTATCAGCTGCAACAGGTGCAAGGTATTATTTTGCATATTTTACGGTAATACCTTACACCAACATACTTTGATATGGAGCATATGTGGTTGTTGTCTTGTTGTCAAACTGTGTCATTGAAGTAGATAGTCAACGACTGGGGGCATTGCAAATTGAAAGGACAGATGGTTTTGTTAACTAATATTTTTACATCCAGGGGCATCTCAAGACCCTATATGATTTCTTGTGCCCATGAAAAATGATAATGAAAAATATCTAGTTTTTCTTCAATTCATCATGGATTGTAAGCATGAGGATGTGAGGGCTGGGGGCCTGTGCCCTAGCACAGCTTCAAGCCAGGAAGTGGAGATGGACAGGAAGTGCCTTGTGTGTACCTCTCACCTCTTCCTGGCGGACAGCAGGTTTTCCAGGATTTCGGGCAGCAGACCCTTCCTCACCGAGCTTTTCACAAAGTAGTCCCCTGTAGGTGTCCGGATGAAGTCCTCTGGACTGAGGCTGTGGAAACAGACAACGTTCTACACAACCAGGCCATGCAAAGACAGGCCCCCATTTCCCAGCTCTATGCAGATTCAGTTTGACTTCACTACTCCCAGTCCAGAAATGCAGCAATATATTGGGGCTATGCCCCCTTTGCAGATCCTACAATGTTTCTACCTTATTTCACTCACCTGAGCTAAGTGAAAGATGGCACTGCAGTAGGATGCAGCGACTGCTCTCCACTGGCAAAGAGACGCCGCAAGCAGTGTGAGCGCAACCGGAAGCGTGGTAAACAGGGAGGCCTTCGAGCTAGGCTAAGAGCTAACCCAGCCAGACCAGCCGCACCTTACATTCTGCTCGCCAATGTTTGCTCTCTTGACAACAACCAGGATGTCATAAAACTACGGAGGACTTCCCAACGCAAGATAAGGGACTGCTGCGTTTATGTTGTCACTGAGACATGGCTGAACAACAACATCCCAGAAGCGGCCATACTGCTAGCCTGGCTAACAGCTTTCCAAGCGGATATCACCCCTTGATACACACATTGTAGTTTGGCTAATAGTGAAAAACTGTCACACCAGCGACATGATTGCACCGTACACATCTGCTGTCATGCTCACGTTTTTTGTTTCTGAACAGGCCCATGTTTGTATGTATGTACAGTGCTCCTAGGCATAAAACAGTTTTAACAATACTGATACCAACACTGGATGTTTAAGTACTGCATCGGCCGACTACCAATATCACAAGTCATACACCCCAAATGTCTTCCATACAGACACTGTTATCATGCTGCAGTTTCTGAATCAATGTTTGTTACAGGATTGTCTGGCATGCCGTCTCCTTACCCTAGTTTCTCTGCTGATCCCGTCTGCAGCATGGTGGTGTAACAGAGGTTATGGGTCATCATTATGGATGGGTAGAGAGAGGAGAAGTCCAAAATGGTGATGGGTATGTTGTAGTAGCTGTACACAGATAACAGTGAGAGACACACAGCTGGTTTACAAAGGTGTATTGTTAACCTTATGACACTAGTAAACAGCATTGTTCAAAATGTTTCTAGACCCTCAGAAAGGCATAAAAACTAAATAAGTTTCAGCACAGACCCTGCTCAGAACACACTGGTTTCAGCACAGACCCTGCTCAGAACACACTGGTTTCAGCACAGACCCTGCTCAGAGCACACTGGTTTCAGCACAGACCCTGCTCAGAACACACTGGTTTCAGCACAGACCCTGCTCAGAGCACACTGGTTTCAGCACAGACCCTGCTCAGAGCACACTGGTTTCAGCACAGACCCTGCTCAGAACACACTGGTTTCAGCACAGACCCTGCTCAGAGCACACTGGTTTCAGCACAGACCCTGCTCAGAACACACTGGTTTCAGCACAGACCCTGCTCAGAGCACACTGGTTTCAGCACAGACCCTGCTCAGAACACACTGGTTTCAGCACAGACCCTGCTCAGAGCACACTGGTTTCAGCACAGACCCTGCTCAGAACACACTGGTTTCAGCACAGACCCTGCTCAGAGCACACTGGTTTCAGCACAGACCCTGCTCAGAACACACTGGTTTCAGCACAGACCCTGCTCAGAGCACACTGGTTTCAGCACAGACCCTGCTCAGAGCACACTGGTTTCAGCACAGACCCTGCTCAGAACACACTTGTTTCAGCACAGACCCTGCTTAGAACATAATACACTGGCTTCAGCACAGACCCCGATTAGAGAACACTGCCTTCAGCATGTTAAATAATAAAACAGAAGGCTGCAGTACTGACCCTTTCTCAGGCTCCATGACAGTGCCCCCAGCGTAGTCCTCATCTCCGTCTGTTTTCATCACAGGCATTACCAGGTCTTGCTTTATCGCCTGAGGCATGGGAGCAGCACACACACAAAGACAAAACTGAGTAACAGGGCAGACTGCCATAATTCTGCATGTGTGTGAGTGCATATGTGTATGTTTGATTGTATCTCTGCATAGAGAATCTACCACCGCCAATGAATTTTGTGCCGCCTCAACGGTGATGACAAAAGAAATATTCTCTGTCGATTTCTATCATTTGTAACTGCAATGGTGACATTACTCCAGCTGTGTGGCACTGTGTCTTACTCAGCACGACGTGGCAGGAATTTCTTCACCTGATGTAAGAAACTAATTGTAATATTATAATAAAATGAGAGTGATGAAATTACCGTCACTGCCTTACTCTGTGCCAGGAAAAGCCCTGTATGTGTTGGCATATGACTACATGTACCTGTGCATGTTTTGTGTATGTATGTGCACGTTCGAGTCAGTAAGTATGTGTTGGGGTGAGTGTATGTGCGAGTGAGTGTATGTGTGAATGAGTGAGTGAGTACTATAGTGAGCACAGGCGTCAGCACCCTGACCTGTCGAAGCAGCTGGGACACAACTTTGACCTGCTGGCCCCGGGAGAGCAAGTAGGTGAGGGGTACACCCGTGACGCGTGCCATCTCCATGTAGTTAATCACGCACATCAGCTTCTGCAGCAGCCGCAGGGGCAGGTACGCGTCCTTCAGACAGTATACCGCCAGGCGCCTCCGGGTCTGCTCATTACCGTTCTGAGAGACACAGAAATCCTTCACAACACTGCGCTCTGAACGGGAGCCTTCATTACAATACCGTACTCCGAATGAAGAAGTACATTTTAATCCTGTACTCTGGACGTGCAAGACGCAACAACCCATGAAACAGTAAGAGATGCAAATATATTCACTAAACAATCCCCAGACATGAAGAATGCCTAATTGATCACTGCAATTCCAGAATATGCAATAGTAGTACAACTGTATACTGGTATTGGATGGGATATCTTACATTGAGAGTGAGTACGTTCAAGCTCTTCTACATTTCTATACACTAGCCATTTATACTGATGTATATTCTTACTGAAGCCATTCAAGTGATGTACTTTGATTAAAGGGTACAGTGGCTGTGCACTACCTGGGTATGGAACCTGCAATCTCTTATTTACTAGACAAGCTTCCCCGACCATTATGCTGTATTGCCTTCCTCAGTAAAGGTCGACGGTACTTACAAGTACTTACAAAGCCACTATTTAAGAGACAGGCAATGAAGGGAACGGGGTGAGGGACAGAAAGACAGCACTCATTATCGGGAGTGAGGTGTCCGCCGGTAGAATGCTCAGCACCTGCAGGTCAGTGATGATAGAGTGCTGGATATCCTCTTTCTGCTCTTGCAGGAAGTGGAAGCTCACCGCGTTCAAGGCGTAGGAGCGTAGTTTGTAGTCTCTCAGCAGAATCTGCAGGGGACAGGGACACATGTATATGCGGAGACAGAAGTCATGTCTGATCTCGGCCGTTCCAATAAGTGATCTGATAGGTGTGTGATTGGACACAGAACAGAATCATCTATACATGTAGACTGGTTGGTGATGGTAGCTGCCAATTTCCAATAAACTATCCTTTGCGGAGGTATGAGAGCTAGCTCCACTACCATAATAGTTATGTTATATATACCTTCATCAAAAGTGTGTTAGCTACACTGCTAAAAATCTAAACGGACTCAACTATGACATGTGCATCCAAAAATTTTGATGGTTAAATCAGGTTAAATCATAGGAAGCAAGTAATTGGTATATCTGCTGTGTTTAGCATTAGCACTGTTTTTATTATAAAATGGGCTTTGTGTTAACGATTTTGCCCAACTGTAGGCTAATGTAAGTGTTCTAAGCATGTTTAAGGTAGGCTTGGCGAGGCTATGATGTTCAGTAGGTTAGGTGTATTAAATGCATTTTCGACTTACGATATTTTCCACTTACGGTGGGTTTATTGGAACGTAACCCCATCGTAAGTCGGGGACCGTCTGTAATTACATTTAATTGAATCCCGAGGGTTGTGTTTCTGTCATAGCCTTTACCATGATTATGCAGCTTTTCTGGGTCAGCACCATGACTTGCGCTCGTGCAAGTACATGAAGTATGAGCGTGATTGTTAGAGTACGACTGTTACTTCTAAAGGAAGCTTTAAAAAATTGTGTAGGGTTGCCTTTAAGAACATAGCGGATGCTCACCTGCAATACATCGAACTGCACCCTGCCCTCCATGTTCACAGTCTTGTTCTCCCTTCGTCCCATCTGCTTGCTAGCGATCCTGGAGGCCTTCAGCACTGACTTTATACCCTGCACTCTGCCCAGGTAGGGAAACAGATCCACCTGGTAAACCAGAGAGGGGTCACACACTCAACACAAGGCTCTAGGGGTAAGGACTAACGCAGCTAGGCAGGGCCTTGGGGTGGACCTCCTCCAAGGAGAACCCAATCAACAACACCCTGTTGCCTACATCAGCTGGAAACTGCTCCCGTGTGGGTTAAACTACTCCAACATAGAAAAGGAGTGTTCAGTAACAAAGTGGGCACTGAACTCATTCTGGTTTGAGTTTGATGGGACAGAAATGTGTTTTAGAGATGAATCACAAAAGCGTTGTCCTGGTTGGGACAGATGCAAATACTAACGCTCGCATCACCAGATGGTTTCCGGTTGTACAACCCTTTGAATTCTAATCTCTTTGAATCACTTTCCTAACCTTGACACCACACTGAAATTTAAGCACTTTCAAGCATATAACTCCTGACTACAACTCAATCCACGCAACCACATACGTTTGGACAAGCACAGTACATTACCTTCAGTGCAGCCGCTCTGTTCAACAGGTACGGAAAGTCAAAGTTCTGGATGTTGTAGCCAGTGATAATGTCAGGATCCACCGTCCTTACAAACTCTGCCCAGCTCTGGTAAGAAAGAATCAGTCTACCATGAGATCTGTAACTTAACCATTACACTTCCTTCCTACTTTTTTAAAAAAGTTTTTAACCCCAATTTTCCCATATTTTCCCAACCCAAACTTCAATTTAACGTGTTGACCTCATTGCAGCACCCGCTCTGTTGGCTTTTTAACCTACCCTTCCTCCCCATCCCTCCTTCCCCTACCTGGAGCAGCTGTTTCTCCTGGGGGAAGGAGAGGATCTGAGACCCCACGATGGTGGCGCAGGACTGCAGGGTGAAGACGGTGCGGATAAAGGGCTCCTTCTCTCCCTGACGCTGCACCATGGATGCGATCTGGATCACTGGATCTGAGTCCGGCTCCGGAAAGATGCCTGGTATAGGCACAGAACAGACATGCTAGCACCGACACACCACACTAACATACATTAACACCGCAGTCACACAATGAGACTGATACAGATATAGCACAAACATACTAATACCTGGACATAATGCTAACACACAGACTGCTACAGATACAGCACAAACATGCTAACACACCTGGACACCGTGCTAACACACAGACTGATTCAGATATGGCACAAACATGCTAACACACCTAGACACCATGCTAACACACAGGCTGCTACAGATACAGTGCAAACATGCTAACACACCTGGACACCGTGCCAACACACAGACTGATTCAGATATGGCACAAACATGCTAACACACCTAGACACCATGCTAACACACAGGCTGCTACAGATACAGTACAAACATGCTAACACACCTGGACACCGTGCCAACACACAGACTGCTACAGATACGGCGCAAGCATGCTAACACACCTGGACACCGTGCTAACACACAGACTGCTACAGATACGGCGCAGACATGCTAACACACCTGGGCACCATGCTAACACTGAGGGGGAACATAAACTGTACTTTAAGCTACATTCCTACTACAAAGGAAACAAGTGCACACACACACACACACACACACAGTCGAGGAATTTGGCACCTCTTCTGCCAGCACACTCGATGTCGAAGCTCATCACTCTGAGTGGAGCGATCCTCTGCCATTCTCCCTCGGCGGGGTGACTGAGCAGATCTGTCCATCCCACGTCCACCTCATACTGACACAGAGACACCTGGGATAGAGACAGAAATGAGTCGTAAGAGCTACCCTTTCCTGCCAAACCACCCCCCCCCCAACTCCACCCCTCTTCTGTGGGTCAGTACCTTGCAGGGGAGGTGTGAGACTGTCCCCCTCTTGCCCCTCTCCTCTCTCACTGTGTATCTCCCCACTGGCAGCTGGATCCAGCAGCAGCCAGTGATATCACTGTCCACCATGAACCTGCCGTAAAGACCAGGACTTTCTGTGACATTCTGCGTCCACCTTCTGTGACGTGAGAATTATCAACAGCCCTAGACGGGCACATCCTTCCCTCACTATTTATTTATTTAATCAGGCAAACCTGACTGAGATGCGGAAGCTAATTTCTAGTACATAGAAAGTCACAAAATCTTTCAAAATGTTAATGTTTCATTTAAATAATAGTTATTTTCAAATATCAATTGTAAGGACTATCTTTCACAAAAAACTGCTAACTATTTTAGCTAATGAACTGCTTCCTTCACTGACGCTATCTGGAACTGATAAGCTACTGCCATGGTGAATCATCACTTGTTGCAATGATCTCGTAATAAAATACTACAGAAAACTATTTAAAAAACTATTTAAAAAATTGCAATCCCTGAAAGTTTGGGGTCAACTGTACATGCAAGTGAAGAGTGAAATTATGTACCTAATCGCAAAGTCTATGTTGGCCTCATAAGAGGTATGACCCTTGGAAGGAAAAGGACCAAATTTAAATCCCTGTTCCAAAAGGCGCTTCGCTGGGGCTATTAGCCGTGGGGTTGCCATAGTGATACGTAAGAAGTCCTGGGGTTGCTGTCCATGGAAGCCGTAAATACCTGCAGAGGGAAACCGGATTGGGAGGCCAGGTGAAGAGAGGCACAATGTCAACATGTGCTACGTGGTGTAGAGGGCATGATGGACATGGTACTATTAAACTGCAGCTGAGCTTGGCATAGCCATGGAGCCCAGGTTAGCATGTGTGGGACTCACTCTCTTTACGTGTGATGTCAACAGCAAGGACTGCCACAGACAGGTTGTCCTTGTTCGAGCGCATGGAATTCAGCACTGCTGTGTTCAGCTCGTTCTGGAAGTCACTGAGGTGACAGCTTGAGAAACCTGAAGGATGAAGAGGAGAGAAAAGGACGAGCAGTGAGTCCGCCCTGTGGTAGCTAAAGTTACACATAGGTATAGGTATGCAGGTATAGGGCTGCCTGTAGTCTAGTGGCTAAGGTACATGATGGGGACCCCTGAAGTTGGTGATTCAAGCCCCAGTCTGGCCACAGCAAGAACACCATTGCTGTTGGGCCCTTGAACAAAGCCTTAGCCTCACATTGTTCCCAGGGGGAGATTAGCCCTTGGTTAGCCAAATCAACTGTGAGTTGCTTTGGATAAAAGCATCTACTAAAAGACTGTAATTTACAAAGTTAAACAATCTCTGCTGTTTTGCTTCTTCAGGCTCAACCTTGCCCATCATAACTAGTTTACTTCCACAAAATTGCAAGGGAGACAAGCACATCTTATCAGTCCACCAGTGGTTAAAGTGTGACTGTATTCTATCTTGTTTACCCCCACAACCCAATACCAAACAGAGAATGGTTGCAGTACTTACCAGCGGGAGCAGGTATATAGAAATATGGGGTAAACCCATGGATGTGACAGCACACGGAATTCCCTCTGTCAGTCACCCCGAACATCCTGATGATGGGAACAGTACCCTGAGACTGACCGGGCATTCCAGCCACCGGAGAGCCTGAGTGGGGAAGAGGAGCGAGGAGCAGGAGAACAGGACAGGGTCGCAACAGAGACAGGGGCGTGATGGGGTGAGGGGGGTGACGGAGTGAGGGGTGTGACAGAGTGAGGGGCGTGACAGAGTGAGGGGCATAGCAGCGAGGGGCATGACGGATCAAGGGGTGCGAAGGGAGGGTGGTTAGCAGCAATGGGTATATGAAACAGACATGGGAAGAGCATGGTTTATCAGATACCAGGGTAGACCTTAGCTAGAGTGAAAACACAGCATTACAGGTAGGTCTAAGTACATCCTGTACCTAAGTAGTAGTCCAACTCTATCTGCTGGAAGGTCAGCTGGTCAGTTTGGGGGTCCAGGGCCGGAGCAGCAGGACGACACCAATGAGGGCTGAAGTCAGCTGAGAAGAGTTTCTCTGAAAGAGAAGGAGAGAAGGCCTGTATACACTGATACCGTTATGGGCACACCACACAAACAGGCACACTCTCCTTATCTAACACACCACACAAACATAAACTTTCTCCTTATCTAACCAACACACCACAGAGTGTCTCTCTAAACTAAAAACACACCACACAAACTCTGTCTTCTCTCTTCCTATAGATGAGTCCAGTTAAGATCATAAGATCAAAGATTCGCGACTCAACAAAATGGTTTTAGAAAGTTGCTGAGAGAAGCTGCAGCAATGCAAATCGTCAGTCGCTGCTGAAGGCGGTGGGCGGCGTCTCAAAAGTCTCAACATGTCAAATCACAACCTGAGTTGTAGAACACATCCTAAACATAGACAGAACCAGAGCTGCATTACATTATATTCATTTCAAAAGCTGACACTTTTATCCAAAGCAGCTTACAGTTGATTGGGCTAACCAAGGGCCAATCCCCCCTGGGAGCAATGTGGGGTCAAGGGCCTCTTAAGGGCCCAACAGCAATGGTGTTCTTGCTGTGGCTGGACTGAGGCTTGGACCACCAACCTCAGTCATGTACCTTAACCACTAGACTACAAGCTGCCCCCTGTAAACTTTGATTCACATTACTCATTGCAATGGGAACTGCAGCCTAACTTCTCAGCTCGTCGCTTTGATGTGGACAGTCCGGTTTTACCACGTCCACTATCACACAACCTGTGATTTTTCTGAAGAGTTGCCGGTTACATCTATTCCAGTCACAAATCTTTGATCTGGCCCGTGCATAACACCAACACACCACACAAACAGGTACTCTCTCCCTAACTTACCGACAGGGATGGCATCATTTCCTGCTTGCCCCTCCGTTGACTCCGCCTCCACCTCAGTGTCATCCAACATGGCCGCCTCCTCCTCAAAGTGGGAGAGATCCTCTCCCCCTCCGCGGTCTTTTCTTGTTCGGTGTTTTTCCATAAACAGTGGAAGCTCAGTAATCCGAACCCCTCAGGACCAGAGCAGTGTTGCACGAAGCGAGCTGCACGAAAAAGCCCGGTTTACTTCAAGAATCTCGACTTATTCCGAGTCATTTCAATTCCATCAAATAGGAAACTAAATTTCACCCTCGCCTGTCTCCATCTCATTGCACCGCCCACAACTGATATCACACACTACAGATGGGAGCTGTAACACATACTGTTGACTGTGTAAGGTAAATTATTGGAATCTCAGCTGTTCAGACAGTAGAATGACATCACCCACTACCACAATGCATTGCGTCATGATGTATTGCCAAACAAGTGTGATGCATAAACAGGTAGCCTAATATTAAATCAGTTTAATTAATTCAATCAATTCATTTCTTGAATGAATTCGGCTGAAAGTACAATATCATTCAAGATCAAAGGAGTACAAGGTAATGTTTGATTTCATAAATACTTAATTGGGTAGCTATTCTTTGCACTGTCCCTCCATGGCTATATAAATGCATGAGGTGTCAAAGTTGACTTGAGTACTTCTGTATAGCCTACTTTTCCTGCAACTCTGCTGTTTTGAATCTGCCGGTGAAAAAAACATGCAGCTGACCTTTTGTGCATCACTTTTAGATTTGTTCAATATCCGCTAATAAGGGCAGTTTAAGTAATATGAGGGTAGGCTTGATGCTTTATTGCTGATTGCCTGCATTCCAATTTTTTTTCCCTTTTTTTGTAAGAAGTCCAAGCAAATATGAGTATTATTGCAGTGCAGAAGAGAGATTGTTCAAGTTGAACTTTGACTGTTTAATCACTCAAATTCAGGGTAGGACATGAATTTGAATTGAATTTGCTTCGTGGATATCCACGCAGGGATTAATAAAAGTTTCAGATGAGGAAAGGTGACATCAAAATACAATTATAAGAACTGTAATAATGTGAAAGAAATAATTACACCCAATGATTCAGTACACGCGACTCAGCATTCAGAGACAGGTCGTGCCCACGTAAGTGTGATCAGCTCTTTGCTGGTGGAAAATCCAAAATCAAGTTATCCTGAAACAGCAGTAAACTGATTCTAATTATGCCTTATTCACTGATGCATAAACACAAACCGAAAAAATATCACATTTTACATTTATATTTTAAAAAATACAATCAAAACTGGAAAAAGGAACCTTTTGTGCCAGTACTAACGCATATCTTATTTGGGAAGATCTTATTTAGCATGCTAGATGGGAAAAGCTATTTCATATGAAGATTTTTGGACATATCTGGTGTTTAAGAAAAACTATTGGTGATGCAATTGGCACAAATATATTGAACATAAAGAATGAAAGAACATTCAGGGAAAGTGGATATAATCCACTTCTTCGCGCACAGCTATGATCCCAGTATAATGGAGAAGGTCCATATTTGATCGCGATTAAGCCTCTTTCCTCACGAAATGGCCAACTTCACCAACTAACAGACATTTTACTTGCAAATAACACCAACGAAAACCATCACAACGAAACGATCCATTTTAATTCAAGATACTGACACTGAAATATCACCGGTACATTTGCTGTATTCGAAAGGATAGAAGACGCCAAACGTTAATCCGCAACACTAACTGCATTTAAATACATTTCTGTAACTTTACCGAATTGCATGGTTGCGAAACAGTAGGTCAAGATTCGCTAGCTTTTCGTTAGCTATCTGAGAGGTTCAGCAGGCGTATACAAGTTTTTTATTTGCATCACAGCCAACCATAAAAACAAGAGCTATGAAGGCGGTTACCAAGCAAATCCACTTTCGCTTTCTGTAAACTAGAAAGAGAGCAAAGCTTGACAAGCAAGTTATGAATGCGGTATCTTTTGTCTTACAAAACCTGCTGTACTGATTGTCACCGATCAAAAACAACGTAGTCATCATTTTCGATGCCTAGTGAACAGAGTCCTCAAAATAAACATATTGCTAGCTATTTAGTAAGATTATTTGTGAAGTACTGTAAAAGTGAAACCTTTACCTGTATTAGATTCTGCACCTGTCTTCGGTCCAAGCTGTCGAAACATAATATAGTCCTGCCACCTCGCTATGGTTGGTTATTCTGACATGAACTCCGACTATAATTTCCGATTTCCTGGAGAAAACACAGAAAACCGCAGGTCCAGTCGGGACCACTGACACCGAACCAAACCTTGGTTTCTATATCGCCATCTGGATAGCGACAGTGACTCCGGTAGATCCCTCTATGGGGATTACAAGAGAACCAGGAAGTGTAATGTTTATTTATTTATTTATTTTCCAAAAACTTTATTGTACAACAAATACTGGCTGTTACACTGGCAATTTTACAATCATACAAGTTCCAGACTGAACTACACAAGAAAATAAGTCACCATAACTGAGAAAAAAAAAACACTAGCAACATTTTACATTCAACAAACCCAGATCAGACAGTGAAAATAAATAATATTAAATACCAAATAAAAAGAGGTTTGATGTCTAATTTCCAAATAAAAACTGCATCCTCCTGTACAAAGCTGTGGTTATTTTGGTCTTCATACACTTCAGTGCCTTTCTAAAATTAATTAACTTATTCAGGAAAACGAGAAACAGCGGAGTAGTCTTCATAAATCTATATGTATGAATAATTTCTTTGGTCATAATAATCAAAGCGTTATAATCTCCTTCAGCTTTCTTCTCCTCCATTATCACTGCTGCTTTTACCTGATGAACGTCAACCTGGTTGACTCAGAGTCCTTTTCCTGTAACCAAATATGACATGATTCCCAAAATGAATTAACATAATCGCACGCAAAGAATAAATGCGCTAAAGTTTCACCAGCAGAGTCACAAAACACACATTTTTTTTTCAATGTGAAACCGTTGACTCAAGAATTCATTACAAGGATAAATTTCATTTATAATTTTGAAATTAACCTCTTTAGCTTTTGCTAAAATGGGGAGAGTGAGGTACCCGGTTCTAATTGTGCCTAATAACTCTAACGCTTATTAGGGGAAGGTCCCTAAGATTGGGAGGGCCAAGCTTATTTAAAAGAAGTAGTTGTATAAAAGAATGCGAAATCTAATGGGTAGCCGATGAAGAGAATAAAAATATTGACTTCTTTGTGTATTGTGAAAAAATAATAAAAATTAAGTTTGTTTTGAGCCAAGACTGAACGTCGGTATATGAGGGAAAATGAGGCGTATGACAGTACAGGGGGAAAACCATGCTTTTAGAGGCGACTCTGAATTCTGGTGTTTAGTATTACAGCTGAAAACTGGCCCATTGGCTCCTCCTAGCGCTGTAGAGCAAGAACCTCTAACACACGGGAAATAACTGAGTATGTGCCCCCAGCACAAGTACAGACACACCACTTCATGCGCCTAGAGCGGACAGCGTTTAGCCCCATTAAAACCAATTCTAAAATGTGTCTCTTTTAATTAAAAAAGTACTGGAAATTAGATTTTGAGGTATATAATTGCAATCAGTGTGTTCAGGAACGGCACAGGAATCAAACACCAGCCGAGAGCAGTATGTTTTGCCTACATGCTGTCAAGTTAAATCAAAGAGGGTAATAGAGGGTAATTCTTGGACGGAACACAACATCTTTTCTTATTCTGCTTTGCCTTTGTCTGCTGTATCTTCTCCTCGCTCTGATGGCTGCTGCTATATGTGGGAGAGAGATTAAACTTATATAGGGCTATAGTTATGTATAAAGTATCAACGCAAAATTTCCGCCTGCTTTCAGAAGTCGCAAAAATTCCCACTCAATCGCAATTACAGCAATGTTTCGTAAATTAGATGGAATACTTAATTGGTCTCATCTGCAAAATCTCCACCTTTTTTCAGCACCTTCTCCCCAGGTGTACATATGCACGAACAGATTTCACTATGTATCAAGAAGAAAGTCGCAAAGTGACGCAGTCGCCGCAAATTCCGTCTGGAGTATTTTTTTAGATGTGAATACACCACCCAAAGGTGTGCTGGAGTATAACACCTGAAAAGCATTACTAGATCTATTCATCCTGACCTTATTTCACCTCTCAGTCCTAACCTCCAACTTTATCGAGTGCATTCTATAAAGAGGTTTGTCACAGTTTCAGAATGTGATGTTGAACCACTAAAAGTCCGTGCATTGTCCTGGTAATGGTTGCTTGGAAAACACCTTTCAACCACTGTTCGGGAAATGTGCGTTACTAAACACGTACAGCCAGCAGTCTATTTCAGTATTCCAAAAACCCTGGCATTACTTACATTGGTGCATGTCACATTACGTACATGTTACAGCCCCTTCTCCCCAACACTATCTAAGTCACTGAACCGTGGGGAAACAGTGAAAGCCTGCCCCCTACAGCACTACTACCACCCAGCCATAGGCTATAAACATAGTGCTGAAGAGAGAGGGAGAGAGAGAGAGAGAGAGAGAGAGAGAGAGAGAGAGGAAGAAAATCAAGTGAAGAGCTCTTAATGTCACACGCGTAGTCACGTTGTATTTTCCACCCCAGTCCCTCTTGACCGCCGACAGCAATTAAAAATAACTTGCTTGCCCTTTTCCCGCTACCTTTACACTGTCCTAGCTCAAGTTGCATTTTATCAACCCTGAATTTGACAGACATTGATATACATCCAATCGCCGTCGAGTTTTTGGTTGACTGTTCAACCCATTATATGTATATGCACATGAAACCGTCTCGTTTGTCGCTCTTCCTGATTGAGGAGGGACTATTGGGTTTGACAGAACCAGCATGGCTTCTCATTAATAATAATAAAAGGCGGAGACTACACTTGACCATCGCCACGGCTTCTCTGAAGCAAGGTTAGTTGACAAACTGATAAACCAATGAGTGAGAAGAAAAGCTGAACATAAGACCCGCCTTCTCTCTTTTCTCAAGATACGATTACTTGATTGACTCTAGCAGATGTTTGTATAGCGATTGCACATCAAAAGGTAACAGCACCACAGGGTGAGTATTATGGGTATTATTCTGTTTCCTCAACGAGAAACTTTCTTGTTTGTGACATTTTCTTAATTCGCATTGCATTGAACCCACGAGCATATTAACTTTGAATTGTGAGATTACAAGTAATCTACGCCTTCCTGATTAAACTTCCAAACTTCCCCCATGCGTTTGAGTCAAATTAACTGAGCGCTTAATGCAGGGTGATAGAATAGATCGATAGAGATCGGAGTCTGCATAAGTATCGATGGACTCTAATTTACCGAGCTGTTCCAAAGTGGTTAAAAGATAATTAATTGTTTTGTAATTTATTTTCTTAGAGGTCTGTGTGCTTTGAGTGTATGTAGTGTGCTTGTGTCTTGTTTTTGAGTTCTGACCCTGGCATATACTGTATACACACACCGGATGTCACTCGCTGTGTTCTGCATAGACTGAATAAGGGACTCTTACTCTAGACACTGTGTTAAACGTCGTAAAGGGACACCATATGTATAGCAAATAAGACGTGTTATACACGCACTGAATATATTCCCTGACTTTCCTGTCTATGAACTGTACACATATTAAAAGGTATGTCGTATCTATGAAAGCAATATGTATCATAATTTTATTAATATGAATATTTAGATATTCAGCAAATCCATTGTGGTCATGAATTAGTGTAGTGATAGATGTAATAAACAAGATTTCTCATCTGTAGAAGCTGAGATGCTTAAAGAGTAGTATCACCTAAAGCAGGTTTCTTATCTTGGCTGTAGACAAAATGTGAAATGAAGGTTTGTTCGTTTTCCACCTCTCCTGGTGTCTTTGGTTTCTCAAAGCAGTGTCGTAAAGCACATTTCAGTGTTTCATCATATTTGCTGCGATACCCCGTCACCTAACACCGTTTTTGCAGAAGTAGTATAGTCGGCGGCGCAGTAATTGCACACGCGCGCGTGCTCTTATGTAGCATCTCTCACCAGCCCCAATACACAAGAAGTAACTCCAGGACTAAGTACTGAACTGCTAACTATTCTGCATTCCTGTGTCTCTTATGATGTGCAATGCATACCAACGATTATTCAGCCAGTGACAATCACTGCAAAACCTTGTACACTTTCAAACCTCTCCATACACTTACTAATCATGCTACCAAAATCATCTCAACCCAGGTCCGGTCAAACCGCATGCAAACTGTGCATAACGTATAGCAAGAAATTCTGTTAGCATCCTTTTTTCCAGCCAATAAGAACAGACCCTTTTACTGAAATTGCAAAGTACCTATATTAACTGAAAAACTCATATTGCTAAACATTATCATCTTTTGCCTGTTGGTATTTGTCTTATGAATTTCCTCTGAAAAAAATCCCATATTTAAGTTTAAAAATATATGCACTGTAGGTTAGAATTACACATACATAGAACTACGCGAACTCATTTGAAACGTTTGTGACTGATTGCGTTCGGTAGTGCATTTCTCACTACTTGAAGAGACTGGTCATTCGTCCAGTTCTCTGTCTAGCTCTCTGTTCTGTCAATCACTGAAAATTTGGTAAAATCAAATTTATAATAATTCACATATTTTTTGAATAGTGTTTTATATTAGTTTTATCATTTTATTTGAGCATTCTTTAAAATTGTTATTGTTTGAGCTGGTGTTTAGGGTCATTACTTACACACCACACAGCAGTGTTGAGTTTATATTCAGGATTGCTTGTTCATGATTTTGGATTACGTTTCAGGTTTCATTTTTTCTGTTTCTAATCACCTACTGGAAAAAACACAGTAGGTGATTAGTGTATCACAAGAGTTGTGATAGTTATGTCCTGTGATCTTCACATCTACAGATACTGTCATACTTTAATAAATGAAAATACAAACAACGGGTTTGGGATTAATGGTGATTTTATGGGTCTTAATGGCAGAGATAACTAGGTCTTATTTGGGATTTGAACAGTTGCTGTTGTGGTACTCTGCGCTGAGTGGGGCTCTGTGCTGAGTGGGGCTCTGTTCTGAGTGAGGCACTGCGGTGAGTGGGGCTCTGTGCTGGGTGGGGCTCTGTGCTGAGTGGGGCTCTGTGCTGGGTGGTTCTCTGCGCTGAGTGAGGCACTGTGCTGAGTGGGACTCTGTGCTGAGTGGTGCTCTGCGCTAAGTGGAGCTCTGCGCTGAGTGGAATCCTGTGCCGCCCCTGACACTTGGCAGCAGCACATCTGAGCTGTCCTTCCTCTCTCGGTGACGGCTCTTGGCAGTGATCTCGTCGCTCATCCACCGTACGCTAACGTCACACGCTTCTATCCAGGTTCCTGTATCCGGTTCATGTGAGGTGTCACTCTTTTAACAGCGAGTGTGGAAGAAGCTGTCGATGGCTGTGTCCTGCTCCATACAGACAACCTCCTTGCGTTACCATACCCCGTTCCATCCGTCTTTCCGATGGAGTCATATATCATATGCCGTTGCAGTAATGTATTGACTGTGTCTTGCACAATGTCTGTGCAAATATATCTGTGTGCCGGCAGTGACTGTAGTTGCCCTGTAGTGTCCCTTCAGTCAGTGTGTGTGGAAGGGAAACCTGGTCCTGAAGCATATGAATGTTGAACCGTGCCTGGTCAGTGACCGCAGTCATGACAGCCGATCCTCTCCGTCTGTCCCAGCATGCCTCTGACCCGCAGCCTCTCGGTGACCTCCCTGTCAGGGCTTGAGGAGTGGGATGAAGAGTTCGACTTGGAGGATGCCGTGCTTTTTGAGATCGCGTGGGAGGTGGCGAATAAAGGTACCGCTCTGCCGTGTCATTATGTCCCCCTGTCTTTGTGAGCAGCAAGTCCAGTCAGGTTGTGTCCGAGTTACGTTACCCCATCCTCTCTCGTTCATTCTCATATTTAAGTATGCATTAATGGAATGAAATCGCATTGGCCTAATACTGCTGAAACAATCGTTTACAGAAAACGTAACTCAACTATCAGCAATGTTAAAATAAAAACTACAAAACTAAAACAAAAGCACAAAAAATGATCAGTCCCTCTTTCTTTCACTTTCCCTTTCCCTCTCTCTCTCTCTCTCCCTCTGTCCCGGACAGTGGGGGGGATCTACACCGTGATCCAGACGAAAGCTCGCCTCACCTCAGAAGAATGGGGCGAGAACTACTTCCTGGTGGGGCCATACACGGAGAGTAATGTGAGGACTCAGGTGGAGCTTATCGAGCCCACCAACCCCGCCCTAAAGAGAACTATGGACAAAATGAATGCCAACGGATGCAAGGTACTGTACTATATTGTCTAAGCACACACCCATACACATACATACATAAATCATAAATGAACTCTTTTAGCCATGCGCTAACTTGTTCTTTCTCTGCTCTCCATCACAGAATTTAAAACCCGCGTTCTGCCTTTTCTGACCTTTCCTCTAGCCTTTCTTCAGCCCGTTCCCCTCTCCCTCTCCCGTTCTGTACCCCCTCAGTCTTCGTACCCTTGTCTGTCCTTTTCCCTGAAGAGAGTAACGCTGCCGGAATGTGCATGTAAAGGTTAGAAGGTGTATCGATGTCACACACAGAGCCGCGCACACGTGTGTCTATTTCTGGGCTCCGCAGCAACAAGAGAGCTTCCAGTTTGTCTCTCTCACTGCCATGTGCTCAGGCACATTCGGGGTCGGGCTGTGAGTCATGTGGTGGTAAAACATAGTGTACAGCACCCTCTGAAATGTACATTCAATTTGCTTTACTGGCTTGACTAACTGAAACATGGGTACTTGTGAAAAATCTCCATATACTACACAGAAACCAACAAGGAAATGCAGACAGAAGACTAATCACAGTATTAATACATTTTATTGAATCGGAGAGAAAACAAGCACATTCCATTTTCATGTTCCAGTTGATTTGTTTGACTCATTAGTTTAAGCACATAGGATGCCTGACTGTCTTTTGTTGCCACACACCTCGTCAGGTGCCGTGTTTTACCTCCAGAAGAGCATTCCCAGAATGCTTTGAATAAATGTTCCTTGCATTTGGAAGGGCTCCTAGATTTCACTTGAATGCTGTTTTGAATTCACACGGGACTGTGACAGAGTGCTCTGTCCCTGTTAGTGTGCCACACGTTTACTCACTGGCACAAACGTTCCCTTCGATCCAGCATACAAACACCACAGTTTAAAATGGTCTGTGTAGCTAGCTGCGGGAGGCGGGTGCACATGCGAACAGAAGTATAGCTACACACATAAGTAACACAAACAGCCAACTTTCGTCCTCGGTACTCAGAAAACCAGTTTTCACCTCATGACTTAGCCAAATATTTAACATACACACACACTGTCATTCATTGTCTTTTTTTAAAAAAAAAAAAAAACTTTTTTTTGAGATGTTATAGTAAATTAATTTCAGTAATATTATAATCGAATGCATTTTATTCTGCCATTAATAAAAGTATCAAAACTGTGTCAAAAAAAGTGTCAAAACTGGACTAAAAAACTGTACTACATTTGTCAATGAAAGTGAGGTCCAGTTTACTCTGGAACATGTCTAGTATCAAAAACAAGTGAGTTTGACAGCGGTGTGATGTCTTATGGATGGCTACTGGCATTTTCCCAGCACCATATATACACAGTGAATGCGCCTGTTTTTATGGAACATTTATTTTGGACTGTACAGAAAAAAAACTGTACTACATGTGTCAATGAAAGTGGGGTGCAGTTTACTCAGGAACACCTGTCGTATCAAAAACAAGTGAGTTTGACAGCGGTGCGATGTCTTACGACTGCTGCTGGCATTTAATTGGCACCACATAGCAAAATTCTATGTGGTCTCTCATATGGTGCCAGTTAAATGCCGGCAGCAGTCCATAAAACATCACGCTGCTTTAAAACTCACTTGTTTTGGACACAAGGGATGTTCCCCAGTATTCATAACCCCACTTTCATTGAGACATGTAGTAGAGTTCTTTAGTATACAGCCCATAATAAATGTTCCATAAAGTCTGGTGCTTCCACTGTGCCAATTAAATACCAGCTGCAGTCCGACATCACACCGCCATCAAACTCAATCTTAAACATACTACCGATGTGTATTCTCAACCCTTCTTTCATTGAGACATCACGTACAGTTTTTTTTTCTACAGTCCAAAATACATGTGCCATACAGTCCAATGCATTTTTCTCACATGGTGCCAAGTAAATGTCAGCCGTAGTTGGCAAGACACTAAAATAGTCACGCATGGTTTTTGGGTTCCTTGCTGATGCTGTCTTTGTGGGTTTTAAAATACGTGCAGCCATGGTCCATGCGTTTCATGTGTTTTAAATCTGGTCCACAGCAGCCGATGTGAGATGTTAAGACAAAAGAGTCGCTTTCAATTTGAATGTGTCAAACAAACAAAATGGGGGAAATAAAGAAGGCTTCACATATATGATGGCAATCTGGAATTATGATAAGGCGACATTAAAGAATGAGCAAAGAATGTAATTCAGTCACGTGTTAATAATCGCACTTCAGTTAATGTCCCTATTTGTATCAATTTATACTCTGCAGTTCAATGTAAACAGGAAACTAATATTAAACTATTACCAACAGTTATTTATGTTTTATGTTTAGGAATGTTTTATGATGTCAACTATGTTAAACACTTGTGATTAATACAACCAATACAATAAACTCATTCAGGACATTAATATACCAAGCAAACGCTATTATTTTAAACAATATTATTATAGTTACAATTATAAACCTTATGACATACCTCACAGGGATATTGTAGAAGTTGACTTTGAACATTATTCAGTTTTATAATTTCCACTTAAACATAATTTGAATTGTGGGAGAGCATATAGCTCAGTCCGCTGTGCAGCTGTCTTGCCCACTTACCGATCCCTGGGAGACCAGGGTTTAAGTCCCGGCTCCAGTCCTTCTGTCTACCTCCTCCTCTCTGTAGGTCTCAGCCTTCCTACTGTCTGAATAAAGAAAAAATACATATAGAAGTTGACTTGGCTGCTCTCTTTTTAAAATAAATAATTTGAATTGTAAGCAGTCTCACTCTGGTTAACTATATTGGGAAAATTAGAGACATTAAAAGGATTATGAATAGAATTTTTAATTAGTATAGCTCTGCCGAACCAATAGCAGTAGTCCATTTCGATTCCAGAAAAGGTATGACATCATTTCCACCTCCTGACTCCCTCTGCTGTATACTGTATGAGCAGACTGGGTTTAATGGGTTGGATTTGGTGCATATCGAAGCTAGTAGCGGCGCTAAAGAGAAACAGTGTGCCATTGCAGCACTAGTCCTTAGCAGTAAGCTGAAACGAGATGATAGGTTGAAAAAAGTTCATACTTTATTTGTTCTCGTGGTAGTGTGTTTATACACATAGTTTATAACTGTAGAAAGAAGGGTGAAACCTGAAAGATTTGACCAGTTTTTCAGAAAATTACCCACATTTAGTACCCACACTACATTTAGTATCCTCCATTTAATTTCTTACCAACAAAGTAAAACATTCTTATACTGACATGTATACATGGATGGTTTTTCATGATTAAATAAAAACTTTATTTTATTTAGAAATAACACTTAATTTCTGATCACATTGCATTGGAATTGCTAATACAGAAGTCGTACCAGCAAAAACATTCCAAAACAATTGTGGTTAACAATGACAAACAGTGCCCAATTTATTTAGCTGGCTTGGTACAGTTTGCTTCTTCCTCAAAAATGTTCAAAAGAAGCCAGCAGATAACAGGTCTGTCAGCATGGGAAAAAATTAATGCTCAAACAAGATTCCACTTATTGCTGCTTTGATTATTGGTCAATTTAATTTTTACATCTACGCTTCATGCAGTAGGACGTGTTTCCTTGGAAGCAGACGTGAAGACGGCAATTATAGGGTTTGAGTCCCAGGCTCACCCTTGCCAGAGATACACAGTGTAACAGCCAACAATTTCCTTGCTCGGACTGAGGTGTATCACCATGTGACACAGAAACCTGAACCTGCTTTTCTGTACCAGGCCGTACTGAGCTGTGCCATGCCCCCTTGACCTCTGACCTCTGACCCCTCCCTCCTCTTCTGCAGGTGTACTTCGGGCGCTGGCTGATTGAGGGCAGCCCATACGTGGTGCTGATCGACGTGGGCTTCACTGCCTGGTCGCTGGACCGCTGGAAGCGTGAACTGTGGGAGAATTGTGGGATAGGGGTGCCGTGGTTTGACCGGGAGGCCAACGATGCCGTGCTCTTTGGGTTCCTGACCGCCTGGCTGCTGGGGGAGGTTGGTTATACTCTTACACAGCTTGACGGTCACTGTGATCAACATTTGGTGTAGCAATAGACTCTGAGCATAGACAGTTGCCTATGATACAAGCTGGCATGCGATCCTAAATTGAAACAGTGTCATAGGAAACTTACACTTTTTACTGAAGTTTGGTTTATAGCTCACACTGGCTTGTAGTTCAGTCTCTGTGCGTAAGGCACTTACATTTGCAATGCATGTGTGGTACCGTAGACTGATTGACTGACGTTTGGGGAAAATCTACTGTATGATGAAACTACTGCTAATTCCATGTAAGGCTACACGTTTACCATTCACTTCTCATTTAAATGTATTGTCTAGTTGGAAATAAAATTAAGAATTAGCTTTACTAACTTTTGGATAACATATGGAAGTTCTAGTGGCTAAGGTACATGACTGGGACCCCTGAAGTTAGTGGTTCAAGCCCCAGTCCAGCCACAGCAAGAACACCATTGCTATTGGGCCCCTGAGCAAGGCCCTTAACCCCACATTGCTTTCAGGAGACTTGGCCCTTGGTTAGCCCAATCAACTGTAAGCCACTTTGGATAAAATTACTTTTTGACAATTATTATTATAATCTAACCAAACAATCTATTGATCTCACTTTACGATCCTGGATTGTTTTTGGTTCTCTGCTGCATGCTCGTAGTTAGCGTATAGAAATTAAGAGTAACTCTCTGTAAACAGTAGCATCTACCAGTAGTAATCTAGTGATGTTCACCCCTCATCCCTGCAGTTTGCTGCCCAGTGTGAGCAGCCGCCCCATGTCCTGGCGCACTTCCACGAGTGGCTGGCTGGGCTGGGTCTGGTGCTCTGTCGGCAGAGGCAGCTCCCGGTGGCCACCATCTTCACCACCCACGCCACGCTCCTCGGCCGCTACCTGTGCGCCGGCAACGTCGACTTCTACAACAACCTCAGCGAGGTGAGAGCATGCACGCGAGTGCGTTTGTAAGGAAGTGTGTCTTGTGCCGTGTTTACGTTTCCATTCTCAACAATTGCATTCAGCTGTTGTAAAAATGGATGAGCGTAGCTTTCAGGCACAAAACAAAATTAACAGAGATAGTATTAAATCCCCCAATTAAAAAATGAAATTAATGGACATCATTCATCATTCATGAACATCCATATGAATGTATATAGACGTTAGCTAACGTTACCTAGTTCATTAAACTTTTGTTAGAGGTTTAGAATAATTTCATAACAAGCTTAAAAAGTGCACCTAGTGCAAATCCAGGAAAAGTCAAACTTGATAAAGGCTGTGACTGACTCACTTATCTAACTCTGATTTTATTTATTTATAATTTTTTTGTGGAAAGTGTTACTGATTCGTGTCGTTCTGAATCTGACTTTAAGTCAAAATGTGGAGTGCTACTTCAGCATTATACTTGATTGTACTCTGATTGACTGGTGTTTCTAAGTTTATTAGAGCGATAAATAGACTGACAAGGCTTGATAAATATAGAGATGTTTGACCATGTATCTTCCACACGGAGAAGTAAGGATATGTTCCACCCCAGATGGGGTTTTTTCTTTTTGGGGGAGCGTAACTCACCTCTTCTCTTCCTGTTAGTTCAACCTGGACAAAGAGGCTGGAGACCGCCAGATTTACCACAGATACTGTCTGGAGAGAGCGGCTGCCCACTGCGCCCACGTCTTCACCACCGTCTCCCAGATCACCGCGCACGAGGCAGAGGCGCTACTCAAGAGGAAGCCAGGTGGGGCAGAGCGGGGAGAGCCAGGCGACTCGCGCAGCAAAGAGAGGGAGAGAGGGAAGGAGGGGAGTCATACAGGGAGACATAAAGAGAGGAGAAGGCTAAGTAGAACAGCACCCCCTACTGGCGGAGGGTCGCTAGCGTCAGAGATGGGTTTTTTAAATGGAAAGCTGTGCGATCCCCATAGGACACTAGACCACAACCAATGAAGAGCTAAGCAACAATTGTTATTATGGTTGTGTGACAAGATTGTCAGACGTTTAGGCCTGTATCTGTTTTTTTTAAATCAAGACTAGTCTAGTGGTTAAGGTACATGACTGGGACTCCTGAGGTTGGTGGTTCAAGCCCCAGTCCAGCCACAGCAAGAACACCATTGCTGTTGGGCCCCTGAGCAAGGCCCTTAACCCCACATTGCTCCCAGGGGGGATTGGCCTTTGGTTAGTCCAATCAACTGTAAGTGGCTTTGGGTAAAGGCGTCAGCTAAATGACTGTAATGTAATGTTACATTACATACAACAAAACACTTGTTGACTACCCTCCAAAATCCATGTGTGCTAGCTAGGTAACCATTTTCTTTCAGCCCGACATAGTGTTCTCTAACAGCCTGCTATAAACTGCTTCATATCATATTCCAACAATAAATGCCCAACTCTGCCAGTGAGTGAGATTTCACCAGAGCATCTCTGCCGGTGTTCAGGCACTAAGGGACATAGACACAGTAGGCAGCGTCCTTGGTGCCACTGACAATACTGTAAGCAGCGTAAAATCAGTGTGTATGAATAGTTTTACTCCGTTCTTAAACATGCTCTTTCCCCCTGCATAGATGTCGTGACCCCGAACGGACTGAATGTGAAGAAATTCTCCGCCATGCACGAGTTCCAGAACCTTCATGCCCAGAGCAAGGGCCGCATTCAAGAATTCATCCGAGGACACTTCTATGGGTAATCGACAATACACTTCTTATTTTATGAAGAAAACTCAAGAGGATGGGTAACGCAGTTCTTCACCTTTTCATGCCCACAGTTTAAATGGTTGAGCAACAAAGAATTAGTCTGTGTGAGCAAATTGTTGGATGAAAATAAAATAGGGCAGTGCGTTAACAGGTTACTGTGATGAAAACAATATATGTATATTAAAAAGATCATGTATATGTTTTCTGGTCCTATGCTTTTATTTAGCCATACTAGAAGAATTAAAGTATAATCATGAAATAACAGGCTTTGATATTAACTATTGTTTTATTTCTGTGTCTGCGGTCTTCCTAAAGACTTGCACAGCAATGGTAAATGCTTATTGAGATTATATAATGTCTATAATGTAATTTAAAAACTTAAAGTTGGCTGCTAGTTAAAATGCCATCACAAAGAGCTTGCTTTATAGTGAACATCTCACAGTGACCCAATGGATGGACATTTTAAATGCCTTGAACAGTATGGAGAGATCGCATTAATGTGTTCACATGGGTTCCTGAGTCACAGAAATAAATAATTTTACTTCAATACTCTTCATAAGAATTGTGTTACTGTGCAACTTTTATATTGAGCAACTCTGTTGTGCAAGATATTTCAATGAATAATAATAATAATAATAATAATATTTCCATGAATTCTTCTTGTAGTTCAGCAATGGAGCGAAGTGTTTTATTTTAAGCAAACTGTTTTGAAACTTGTAATGAGTCATGGGTCTACTGTTTCTTTTTAACCGTCAGGCGCGACTTTCTAGCACGGCCAGCGCTAGGCCTTTGCATGTAGCGACATAATGCAGTTGTGTAATAGCATTTAATATACGTTTCTTTGTGTGTTTTATTATTCAGACACCTGGATTTTAACCTGGATAAGTGTTTGTTCCTCTTCATCGCTGGGAGATACGAGTTCTCAAACAAAGGTGCTGATATTTTTCTGGAGGCCCTCGCTAGGCTTAACTATCTCCTCAGGGTGCGTACCAACTGTCTCTGTATGTGTTGTGTCATACCGATTTACTGCCCGTTACGCCCAAACCACTTCTATGATTAATCATGATCAGAAGTCCATCATGTAGTTGCTCAAAAGATCTGCTGTTAAAACCGGACACACCCCAAAGTGTTACGACCAAGCTCTCTCCCTCCCTCTTTCTCCCCGCTCATTCTCCCTTCTCTCCATTTTTCTCTCAGGTGAACCACAGTGAAGTGACCGTAATAGCATTCTTCATCATGCCTGCCAGGACAAACAACTTCAACGTGGAAACTCTGAAGGGTCAGGCAGTCAGAAAACAGCTTTGGTAATGCCGCGCTTGATGCTTAATCCCCAATGCTGAACCCCCACAGCCAAACCTTGAGCGCTAAATCCTCACTGCTAAACTCTCACTGCAAAACCCTGAGCACTTGCTCTCAGTGTGACTTAAGCACTTTTTTTTGATCCATTGCATGCCTTTTCAGTGTCTGTTTGCTTTCTGACCTTGAATTTTTGGGTACTGTATCATAAGCATAGCCAAGGGGAGAGAGCAGCTATATTGCCTATAGGACCAGTAGTGCCAACAAATCAGTCAGTCAGTCAGTCAGTCAGTCAGTCAGTCAATCCATCAATAACATATTGAATTCTTAAATAGCCATGTAATACCAACAATAGTAAGAGTTTTAATAACAGAATGATAAATGGGACAGTGTTGTGATGAGTGTCTCTGTGCTCTCCTAGGGACACTGCTCAAAGTGTGAAAGACAAATTCGGGAAGAAGCTGTATGAATCACTGCTTGGGTAAGTTCAGTTGCTGCAGCGATGGCTGGCTTTCCTTTCCCTGTCGTTGTGTCTGTGTCATGAGTAAGAGTAGGTGCAGGGTTGTGCCATACTTCCTCCTGCCATGACACTGGAGGCAGAAGCACAGAGCCGTCATCTCCCTTGCTGCTCCTCTGCTCTGTGATTGGTGAGATGTGTGCGGTCAGAATGCCACGGTGAAAATCACTGCTCTGTGATTGGTGAGATATATGCAATCAGAATGCCACGGTGAATATCATTGCTCTATGATTGGTGAGGTATATTCAGTCAGAAGGCCAGGGTGGATATCTCCTTTCTGTGATTGGTGAGATATATGCAGTCAGAAGGCCAAGGTGAATATCTCTGTTCTCTGATTGGTGAGATATATGCAGTCAGGAGGCCAGGGTGGATATCTCCTCTCTGTGATTGGTGAGATATACACAGTCAGAAGGCCAGAGTGGATATCTCCTCTCTGATTGGTGACATTGTCTCCCATGCCTTCATGACGAACAATTCCCTTCCCTTCCCCCTTCTTTCATTCCTCAGCTTTCTGTCATCTCTTACTTTCCATTTACAAGCACTTGACCTCACTCTGTTTTGTTCTCTATGGGGTAGGGGGATATACGTTATGTTAATAAAGACAGGCTCTATTTTCTGTTTTCTCTTTCTCA
This sequence comes from Albula glossodonta, assembly GCA_019788955.1. Lineage (NCBI taxonomy): Eukaryota > Metazoa > Chordata > Actinopteri > Albuliformes > Albulidae > Albula > Albula glossodonta. The sequence continues at coordinate 636,531 of JAFBMS010000025.1, read as the reverse complement.
GGGGTCAGCTTCCAGACGTGTCTAAGATGCTGGATAAGGAGGACTTCACTATGATGAAGAGGGCCATATTCGGGAGCCAGAGGCAATGCCAGCCCCCCATCTGCACGCACAATATGCTGGAGGACAGCACGGACCCCATCCTGACCTGCATCCGCAAGATCGGCCTGTTCAACAGCTCTGCAGACAGAGTGAAGGTACTGTCACCGCCAGAGATACGAACTGGATCATACTCTGATGCAAAGTAGATCATCCAGCAGAGATACAGACCATAGGTAACAAAGTAACCTTTACCATGTGACATCTGAAGACCTTATGATACGATCATGCTATCAAAACCGCTGGTGTAAAGCAGGTCACAGCAAGGGGATAAAAAAGGGTGTCCCTGTTGACCCTCACATATTTTCTTGAAGCATACCCCATTTGTTACATATGTTCCAAAACCGATCACTTAAAAAATGGTTGTTCAATGGTTTCTTCCCTTTTGGAGGTATTCCCAGTTATGTCAAATCAGTTTTTATCGGTGTTTGGACCATACAATTCGACCAAGATGAGCTACAAGCTTCGGCTTTGGTTTGCCAAATAAAACCATCCAATCAGACTTTGGGTATCTTGCCTAGTTCAGGAGCTATTCGAACATGAAAATGCCATTTCATTCAGTCAAACGGTATTTTTCTTAGATCAAACTTTTTTCTACGATCCTTTTTTTTGTTTGGACGTAGAAATTCAAACATAGGAAGAATTTATTTAAAGCAAACCAACTATGTATCAAGAATAGATAAGAATCCAAATTAAGAACAAGCATAAAAGATGGCAACAGCAAAACCCCCATAATTAATAACATCCCCATTGGAACATAGGAACATAAGAACATATCATGACCAAAAACAGGCCATTCGGCCCAACTAAGCTCGCCATTTCAACTGAAGAACATCCAAGACTTCATCAAGTCTGGCATTGTTCCTGTCCGTGCCCCCCTACAGGTGATCTTCCACCCAGAATTCCTCTCCTCCACCTCCCCTCTGCTCCCCATGGACTATGAAGAGTTTGTGAGAGGCTGTCATTTAGGGGTCTTCCCTTCTTACTACGAGCCCTGGGGATACACACCAGGTGACTCCGCCGTTATTGCGCTCTGTTATAACCGACTGTGCATGTGTGTGTATGTATATATTACACTGTAAATCTGATTCAATTGTAATTCAAGTATTCATCCTCCCGTCGCTGCTTTAGTATCCATTCTCCCTCATTTCCCCTGTCTCTCTCTCTTTCTCTCCCTCAGCGGAGTGCACGGTGATGGGGATTCCCTCCATCTCCACCAACCTATCCGGTTTCGGCTGTTTCATGGAGGAGCACATCGCCGACCCATCCGCTTACGGTTCGTCCCGTAAACCTTTTTTTGCGTGTCTGCCTGCTTGCTCTCTGTCATACTTCTGTCTGCCTGTTTCCTAATGTCTTTTATCTTTGTCTGTCTGTTTGGGAGTCTGCCGGTTGCTCAGGACTGAATTAGCCGTGCTTGTTGCACTTGTTGAAATGTCAGCGAAGATGCTGTCCTTGTTTGTGTGGATGCAATATGGTTAATATTAATGCTGCTGACCTACTGTGTACCCAACCTCAGGTCAAGTGTGATAAAAAGTATACTTTTATGCAACCATGCAAGTTTATTCTAAAATTAACTTGACCCTCTTTAGTGAACTACTTAATATTAATTAATGAAATCCCTTAATTGAAGAATACCTTCTCCTATCCTTTTCTCTCTCTCTCACTATTTTTTGTTGTGGCTTTTTGCCCTTTTGGGAGTTAATCTTTGAGCAGAGCAAATACTACTCCGCTGACTAGAATGTTGTTTCTTACTGTCATGAAGTGCCCAGTGGTTAAGGTGGTCTGAAATGCATATTTTATGGAATATTATAAGACCCGTGAAAAAATACAATGAAGGGCAACTAAAATGGTTCCTGGATAAAATTTTGGAATGAGCAAGACCTCAGACCATTTAATCAATTCAGACTTCAGAAAGAAGACAGAGAGGGATTAACTGAATATTATTTTTTCAGCCTGGTATATGGAACCATATATGGAAAATAGTGTATGGTAAATTGCAGTCAGGAAGTGCAGATAGTGGTGAATGCTTGGAACAGTGTGGCAGGTCATCTACATAGTACATGTTAGCTTTGATGCTATGATTCATGTAGTTGGGCTGAATGACATGTTGTGGTTATTAAATATTTTTATTTATTTTATGCTCTCTATCCCCATTCTCCATATGTCCCTCTTCCTGTCCCTCTCTCCGTCTCTCAGGGATCTACATTCTGGACCGTCGGTACCGCAGCGTGGACGACTCCTGTAACCAGCTGACCAGCTTCCTGTTCCAGTTCTGCCAGCAGAGCCGGCGACAGCGCATCATCCAGAGGAACCGCACGGAGCGTCTGAGCGACCTGCTGGACTGGAGATACCTGGGGCGGGTAAGAGAGCGAGCGACCACCTCGTATTTACTTCATTTCTGTTTATTCTGCCCCCCTTCAAAAGAAGTCACATAGCCCTGGTGACTCTTTGGAAGGCAGATGGAGAGTCACAGAGGAGTCATGACTCTTTGAAAGGCAGATGGAGAGTCATAGAGGAGTCATGACTCTTTGAAAGGCAGATGGAGAGTCACAAAGGAGTCATGACTCTTTGAAAGGCAGATGGAGAGTCACAGAGGAGTCATGACTCTTTGAGAGGCAGATGGAGAGTCACAGAGGAGTCATGACTCTTTGGAAGGCAGATGGGGAGTCACAGAGGAGTCATGACTCTTCTGAAGGCGGATGGAGAGTCACAGAGGAGTCATGACTCTTTGAAAGGCAGATGGAGAGTCACAGAGGAGTCATGACTCTTTGAAAGGCAGATAGAGAGTCACAGAGGAGTCATGACTCTTTGAAAGGCAGATGGAGAGTCACAGAGGAGTCATGACTCTTTGAAAGGCAGATGGAGAGTCACAGAGGAGTCATGACTCTTTGAAAGGCAGATGGAGAGTCACAGGGGAGTCATGACTCATTTAATGCAGATTGAATGTTGTCACCTCTACATGCTTTCTTTTCCTCTGAACTTGCCGCTAACCTCCTGACCAGTTTTCTTCTCTACCCACACTCCCTTTCAGTATTACATTTCAGCTCGTCACATGGCCCTGGCTAAAGCCTACCCTGATACCTTCTGCTACGAGCCTCATGACCCTACTTCTGTAAGTCTATAACAACTATAACAGTCAGTAACAGTCTAGATTGATGATATTGTTCTGTACTGAAGGCCAGTACTGGTATTTAAAGGGTGAATGTAGATATGCATGTTATCTGTTCTGAGGGTTACTGGATTAGTATGAGAGTATTTATTTTGTCAGTACAGATATTTACTGGGTGTCAGCACTAATATAGTGTTTGTGATGTTGACTGGTAGTAAATATGGATGTGTAGGGTGTATGTGTTGATGTGTATTATGTTTTTTTCTAAATCTTAATATGTTTACTGTTTTTCTGGTGTGGGATGTTATTTGAAGATTGTACAGTTTTATGTTGTGCTGTTTGACTGTGCTGGTTTTTATGTTATGAGTGTACATATGTGTACGGAATCTGGCCTGACTATACAAGGTGTATTAATGCTTGGTGTGTATTGTGTGTGTATGTAGGAATGCACTCGTTTTCTGTCGGTTGATTTGTGGGTAAATGGTTGATCGAGCTTTTTCTCCCTGCCCTGCCCATGACAACCCACAGACCACAGGTTTCCGTTACCCCCGCCCAGCCTCTGTGCCCCCCTCCCCGGCCCTGTCCCGCCACTCCTCTCCTCACCACAGTGAAGCCGAGGATGACGATGAGGAGCACTACGACGAAGAACTGGAGGCTGAGAAGGACCGCCTCAACATCCGTCAGCCCTTCTCTCTCCCCTTCCGCAACAAGAACAACCTGCCGTACTCTCTGCCCACCCCCGCCTCCGATGGAACTAGTCCTCCCAGTTCCCTTGCCTCCCAGCCCAGCTCACTGTCCAGCGAGAAGAACTGAGTCTACTGACTCACACACACACGCATACACACACACACAGCACCACAGACACACACTATCATATGTGGATCCCTTCAGTCTATATGAAATACTGCTAATGTGCTTTAAATACAATGCATATTGGTGCAGACAGTCGCCATGGCTGAGGGTGAGCACAATGTGGTAACGACCTTCAGAGGAAAATTCAGTATTGCAAAACGGCCACAGAACATAGCAGTCATACAAAAACACCTAACGCTCCTGTTTATGTGCTGAGACAAGCAGTGCTTCAGGATGCAATAATTTATCTAACTTATTGTAATGAAACTGCATGGGAATGAAAACGATTTATATAGTGACAGTGAAACAGACTAATATATTTCGTCATTTGTAACTTGGTTGATCCAGTGTCTTTCTCACCACACGGCCACTCCAACAAGCTGCTGCCACTAAACATGCTTGTTTTCACATAGCGCTGAATGTCACTGATTTGAACTCCTAGCTTCAGGAGTTTTCAGGAGTATCTCTTCAAAACTGTTAGGGTGACGTGTTTTATTGTGTATTAGCAGTGAAGAAGTCAGACCCTCACTGTTCTCTCTGCTGAGAGAAGAGGACACTATGCGGCTGCAAGCCACCCAGAACTCAGCAGTTCACTCAACGGTCTCTACTTACTCTGTGTTTGTGAGGTTGTGGTGATTTATATCAAACTAGATTAGATTCATTTCTGTGGTAAACTTTCAAAGAAAAAATCATGATGAATACGGTTTAAAAAATCGAATACATTTTGCTATGTTGCCCAAAAAACACATGCAGATTATTGCCACATATTCATGAATTGCGGAACATTTTCAGTATGTAATTTTATAGTATTTTATCAAATTTTGAATGGTTTTTAATATATATAATTGTGGCGATAATTATATGATATATGATGGCCATGTAGCAGGAGCAGGTACATGGTGGTATGACTGCAGGAATGGAAAACTAAACGGGAACGTCAGCAGTAGTGCTCGGCAGTTTCGCACTGCTGCTGGAACACGAGCAGGGACGGACGTCAAAACTTCAGCTACAATCAACGCAAATAATACAAATTCTAATTTACAGCTCATAGTAAATTACATGGCCACATCTGCTATTTATTTCAGTAATTTGCCTGGGTGCTAGTCATCCATCTGACATGACAGCAATCTGTACGTCTGTAAGATGGCCGGAGCGTGCATGCGTGTTTGTGTGCGTCAGTATACTGATCGGAGTCAGTGTGCCGTGTGAGTTAGTGAAAACTGACTGGCTAACGGATCAGTTACACATCTTCAGTCATCTTCAGGCAAAGGACATAGTTAGGTAATACTCAGGTAGGACAGCCAGATATAACAGTAGAGAGAATAGCTCAATATAAGGGTGTTGATTCTGTTTACAGTTCAAGAGAAGTGACAGTTTATGAGACCTTGCACATCCAGTTTTTGGGTTTTGTTGTCTGTGTTACACTTATATTTCAGAAGACTTGAAAATAAAGGCGATATATTAATAACGATGGCTTGAATGGTGGTATTGTGAGACGCTCAATATGGTTCTGACAGTTTATTTCCCATGATTTTTTACCAGAAACTAAAAGCAGCTTCAGCCAATCTTTTTGTGAATCAATGGTAAAAACATGAAATCCTGCCACGACACCCACACATAGCTATAGTTTATTCCTGTAAATACCAAACTGAACTATATATCACAACCTCAATCCAGTCTTCACCAGAATATTCACCATGTAAGTGCTTTATTCCACTTATAAGCTACTTGCAACAGACGTAAACACTCAAATACGATGACAACCATTTGTTATAGCATTATGTTGTTGTTGGTGTTAACTTGAAAATTGCGGTAAACTGAAAGTTTCATTACAACATTAAATGGCTTTTCATAATGTGATAAGGCCACTTTCACTTCAGCTGCTTCACACAGCTCTCGCCTGTCAGCGATTGGTGCTTTCTTCAGCATAAATAAACTCTGCCTCCATGTCCTTCACAACCTGAAAAAAAACAGCAAAGGGTTAGGTACAGACCTCAGACCTCATCTCTCAGGGCAAGATACAAGCACAGGCAGTGTGGTGCACTGGGGACAAATATAACACTGGGCTGTAAGCTGGAACATTCTAGTCCAGCCCGGTAGGGAACATACACAGAAGACTGCTCCAGAATGAGTTGTAAGTGGCGCTTCCTGTCACAGCGCCCAGCTGGGCAGGGTTACGCCTCACTGTCTTCACAAAAAAGCCATTGGCCCCAGTCACCTCCACTTCCACTACATGAAACTGACTTAGTCTGTGAGAGGGAGAGAGAAAGACATCGAGGTTAACATGAATACGGTAATCTGAGAAAGAGAGACTTGAGGAAAGTATGTCGTCACATGACCGGCGGGGATGGTGCCGTGGGGCCTCACTCTGTGTCGGAGACTATCTCCCCCGTCACTCCGCCGAACCCCAGCCTGCCTGCTGCTATGGCAGCAGCTGCCATGGTGTTGACATTGTTGGGGGCCAGGGTGCAGAGGTCAGACACAGACCCTTTGAAGAGCACCCGCCTGCCCTCCCCCTCCTCCCAATCGCTCAGGAGGTCGCCCGTCAGACGGAAACAGGACGGGTGCTTGGACATGCGGATGAAGAGAGCCTGAGAGAGACGGCGCAGATAAACACAGGCCATCCAGACATTGAAAAAACAGCATATGTAGCTGAGTTTAGAATTTTATTTACTCACACTAAGAGTTCCATTGTTGTTTAGTCTCTGGATGTCCTGGCCACCCCACAATGCACCACTGGGTACATACAGTGTCCTTCCATGACAAGCTGCAGCCTGGTGGAGCTGCTGGTTCAGATGTGGATCGGCCAAGGCTGAAGGAGAGCCGACCTGAACGGAGAGAATCGCATCTCACAGTGATGTTGGTTAGCCTTAGGGGAGAGAATCGCATCTCACAGTGATGTTGGTTAGCCTTAATGGAGAGAATCACATCTCAAAGTGATGTTGGTTAGCCTTAGGGGAGAGAATCGCATCTCACAGTGATGTTGGTTAGCCTTAGGGGAGAGAATCGCATCTCACAGTGATGTTGGTTAGCCTTAGGGGAGAGAATCACATCTCACAGTGATGTTGGTTAGCCTTAGGGGAGAGAATCACATCTCACAGTGATGTTGGTTAGCCTTAGGGGAGAGAATTACATCTCACAGTGATGTTGGTTAGCCTTAGCGGAGAGAATCACATCTCACAGTGATGTTGGTTAGCTTTAGCTAACTGTTGGAAATGGGCCCTACATGGCATATTTATCACTATAATTATTATGAAGCAACATTACACTTTTAACTCATGCATATTATTATTATTATTATTCTTCTATTGCATAACTTATAGCCAGCTGACCACCCTTGTAATCATCTCTTTAGTATGTTCCCACCATCACCTGCTGCCTAATGTAGACAAAGAAGAATAGATAAGTATTACCATGAAGTGAGCCCTGGAAAGGAACTGTGCCCCAAACTCCTTTACAATCTGTGGATGGCACACCTCCACGATCAGGTCCACATTTCTGGAACAGACACACAGCCCTGCCTTGAGGACCCTGCAGCTCTATAATACACACATAACTCTGCCCCAAGGACCCTGCAGCTCTATAATACTCACACACAGCCCTGCCCTGAGGACCCTGCAGCTCTATAACACACGCATAGCCCTGCCCCGAGGACCCTGCAGCTCTATAACACACACATAGCTCTGCCCTGAGGATCCTGCAGCTCTATAAGACACCCATAGCCCTGCCCCAAGGACCCTGCAGCTTTATAACACACACAGCCCTGCCCTAAGGACCCTATAGCGCTATAACACACGCATAACCCTGCCCTGAGGACCCTGCAGCTCTGTAACACACATAGCTCTGCCCCGAGGATCCTGCAGCTCTATAACACACACAGAGCCCAGCCCTGAGGACCCTGCAGCTCTATAACACACACAGCCCTGCCCTGAGGACCCTGCAGCTATATAACACACACAGCCCTGCCCTGTGGACCCTGCAGCTATATAACACACGCATAACCCTGCCCTGAGGACCCTGCAGCTCTGTAACACACATAGCTCTGCCCCGAGGATCCTGCAGCTCTATAACACACACAGAGCCCAGCCCTGAGGACCCTGCAGCTCTATAACACACACAGCCCTGCCCTGAGGACCCTGCAGCTATATAACACACACAGCCCTGCCCTGTGGACCCTGCAGCTATATAACACACGCATAACCCTGCCCTGAGGACCCTGCAGCTCTGTAACACACATAGCTCTGCCCCGAGGATCCTGCAGCTCTATAACACACACAGAGCCCAGCCCTGAGGACCCTGCAGCTCTATAACACACACAGCCCTACCCTGAGGACCCTGCAGCTATATAACACACACAGCCCTGCCTTGTGGACCCTGCAGCTATATAACACACACAGCCCTGCCCCAAGGACCCTGCAGCTGTATAACACACACAGCCCTGCCCTAAGGACCCTATAGCTCTATAACACACGCATAACCCTGCCCTGAGGACCCAGCAGCTCTATAACACACACACGACCCTGCCCTGAGGAGCCTGTGTGTTTGTGTGTATATGTGTGTGCGAGTGTGTATGTGCATGCATGAATCTGTGTATGTGTATACCTCTCAGTGAACTGGCTGAGTTGCTGTAGGATGAACTCCTCTGGAACAGAACCTCTCAGTTTGTCCGTGTTCCTGTTCCACACAAATGCCAACCGAAGACCTGCTGCTTTCCCCTCTCTCTGAATCCGTTCCACCAGGTGCTGCCCTAAGAGAGGGAGGTAGATGGGAGACTGTCAAAAACCTGGGCTTGTGTGGGCCACTGCTTCACACTGTTTCACCTAACCGTTTCCACTTCACCATTACAGCACTACAGCTGACCAATGCAGCTCTAGCAGGACAGATATTTGAAAAAATGGCATCCTGTGACAGTGTCACTGTTTATGCACCTGGGTGTGTCAGAAACTGCCCACTACTTAAAGGGGGTACCCACATACTTCTGGAAATGTAATGTATCTGTTGGGCCCTAATTTACACTTTTTTAACTTGGTAATTTGTATCGATTCATTCAATACATTTTTACCTGTTAAAATGTTGCTGAAAATAAGATTTGGCCTTGGCAATGGAATTTATTTATTATACCAATAAAGTTATTTTCAGTGCATATCACAGAATTGAGAGAGAAAGATAGGAGAAGCAAGTATTTGAGTACCATTTTGCTCTCATCTCTGGACTTTTCAGTGTAAAATGGGACATGAGGGTTAAAACTGATGGACTGACCTGATTGAAATGTAGACTGACACGGATTACTGATTGACGTCCTCATTTAAGACATTTTATTGCTGTTAAAATAATTCAAATGAAGTAACCTTTTCTGTCTGAAATTTCGCTTTGAAACTAACCGGTTTTATTATTGGCATGACAAAATTTTCTATTTCAAATAATTAGTGAGAAGGTTAAAAAGATTAGTAGAAAATCATGAGTGGTCTAGAAAATCATAATTGTGAATTCAAATAAAATATATAATTTTAATCTATACAAACAAAAACACATGGGGTAATTCCACTATTCAATGAGGCATAAGGTGATGGTAAAAGCTAATTAAATCTTTTCATTGAGCACTGTGAGCTAAGCAAAATGAACAAATTGACTGAAAATCACACAGAAATGCAGTCTGTCTCATGACCCACAATAATAAAAAGTGTATGTTACTGTCCCCGTCTGATAACATTGTGATTCTCATTCTAGCCCTTACATATTGTTATGACACATTGGACAGAGTAAGTTGTAAAGAGTCCGTAAGAAATTGTTACGGCTTCTCCAAGGCCACACACTTCTAACTGTTGCAATTATTGTGTTGTTTGTTGGTAATTTACATTTCCTGGTTGGAAATGAGGACATTTGCATAGATATACAAAGAAAGAAGTTTGACATTATCTTAAAATTATCGGTGATGATGGATACTGAGCATTGTACTGTGAAATGTGAACACATAAAGTTTGTACATGTGATTCAAGAGAAATTGCTCTAGCGCTGCAACAATTTCTTTCTTTCTGATGATTTGCTGTGTTATGAATTGTTATAATGATAATATAAATATGGTGGATGACTGCATTGAAAAGTAATTTACGGTAGTTTTATTGGCAGTGAAATGACAGGTAGTCTCGTGTTCCCCATAAATTTATGAGATTCACTCTAACTGTCCCATGAGTCCCATTTGCGTTTCACAAGCAGGAAACAGAGACAGAATGAAATTATTTGACCAACAAGGACAGAACTTATGAGTTAAAAGTGGGAAAAGAAAAACCAAGCAAAGATACCTGCGTTGAACCAGCAGAGCCACAATGAATGACTAACCTAAATGACCATATCCAACTATTCCAACTGCCAGCAGTTTAGGTGTATCCGCCATGACTCTTTGGGGAGGAAAGAGGTCATCGTAAGTAATATACAAACAATTCCATTATGTTTATGTGCAGCCCTGGCTAACGACCCTTACAGATCTGTCAAGATACAAGACTGGTATCCTACCTCTATGTAATATTACAGTAGGGTATGCAACGACTGAGTAGTCGTTCATCTTTTGGACTTGTTCATGTTTACAGCTAATCTCATAAACTACCTGTTTCTTCACCTCTACTCCATTAACCCTCTTATCTCCAGTGCTCATACTGAGTAAACGACATTCCCTATGTTGGACTCTGTCCCAGACAAGCAATGCAGAGGGCTAGCTGCAACATTAATTGATACATGTCATTCCAATTTCACAATAATTTATTATACAATAACGAAATCCAACTCACCAATTAATTCTTCCGAGTTTGTCTCTTCTTGACCTGCTCTACTGTGTTCTACCTTCATGGGGGATTGTGGGATATTTGCGGTCAAAGTTGAAAACTGAAAGAACCGGTTAATTATTAGTTCTAGTTCCGAGTTTAGTTTTGTTATATGGTTAGTTTCCGTGGAAAACAGTTATTAATAGTGAGAAAATACTGGGTTTGTGGCCTCAGTATTAAACTTGTTGTTTCGAGACGCATATTGATATTGGCTCTACAAGCAAACCACAGAATATTAATAGTAGCCTGAGCAACATGAAAAACCGCATCATCCTACATAGTGTAATTTATTAAATACAGTAATTAATAGTGATAGCAATATATATATCAATAAAACAACTGTATTTATTTAACAAGTTTATATTCACCTCACTAAAAAGCTAACGTTCACGGATACAACTAATTTCTTTTTTGCTCTTCGATTCCAGGTATTGTCTCAAAATGCGTTTCCCTGCCGCCACCAAGTGGATAAATATGGCATGGTGACTATAACAGCATTTATATCAAAAGCAATTCAAATCGTACGGCAGCATACATTAAGTAACTAATTTATAAGTCGTATTTATAACATTCGCAAACATTTAAACAAGGATTGAGGACACGGCAACCATCATTTACACAATTTACAGTGCACATTAGCAATTGGTCTGAAGAGCACGGCATTTTCATAAACGCAAAGCATAATAGGCGTATTTAATTATATGTTCACATATTATCCAGTTCTTCACCTCTTCTTCAGATAGAATTGGTTGCTTGGTTCAGTTAATGACGGGTATCTATCATAACCGTCAATAGACAAACGTCACAAGGATCTCAGCGTTTCAGGCTCGCATATTTAAATAGTGGTTCACTGTTATAACGTCTTTGCTACAGAAATATATGAATTCGATAGGAGCATAGACAGAACATTACATGTACAGATGCTAAGTTGCATTTTGTTACAACCTTCAGATACCACAGTCCATATATTTTAGGCTATTCCACTTTGATTACCCCAGATGATGTCATCCTGTTATCTCATCTGATTGGCTGTTCTTGGAGAGTATATTGTGTCAAAGGTGATTATCAATAGAAAAGTTCACAAATTAAAATCAAAACGAGGAGGGGAGGGGGCTTATCAATGATACCAGAACAATTTAACCGATAAAGCTTTACTGAATTGGCAGTCTATAGTCCAAAGTCCATGGTCCATAGACTAAGACAACAGACTATCACAGTCTGACTGGCAGCCTCTGTGGACAGCACTGCAGCTGAACAGACCACAGAAACTCACCCACAGAGACAGGTTTCACACGCGAGACACAGGACAACAGTTGGAGTTCCCAGCTTTTCAATACATTGTGTAAAATGGACATCCTTGAGACTGATGCGTATGACCGGAGACAGCGGAGGAACTCGGTAAGATGACAGTTCATTTGAAGACTTTTGACTAGGTTTTCAGATTTTATTCAATGGACCTCTGGGGGTAACTATTACCAATGAGTATTTGGTGCCATTAATTCATGTATTAAGACTGTATTGTTTCTGGAGAAGAGGTTGGGGTAGTGGCAATGTTCTGAGTCTGATATAAAGCTTGTGTTAGAAGTATGTGTGTCTGTGTGCCCAACCTCAATATAATTCATATATAGGAAGAGTCAATAAGCCACATATTCTCCTTCTTCTGCTCCCCCTATCAGTCTTGTGTTCTTTTTCTCTTTCTTCTGCCTTTCTTTATCTCCAGTGGTTTTTATTTCTACCTGTGGATACCCCAGACTACACCCTCTCTCCTGGCTGCCATGGTGAAGTGCAGCCCTGTGCTCTCATTGGCTGCCCTTGTGCTCCTTTACAATGGGGCATGGGGCTTCTGGGGAGTGGCCGGAGGACTCATGTTGTCGGCATGCGGAGATTGCTGTCTCATATGGCCACATCTGTTTCTCCATGGTAACTAGAGCATATTATTGTCTATACATTTGTAGGTGTTCTGCATTGCAGTTTATCGTCTGGGCACACTGTCATTTCAGTGATTGCATGATATCTTCTGCCTTAATTCTGTGGTCACTGTGATACCACCAAAAGTATATTGCAGGCCTGGCTGGCGCTGGCAATGATTAGTCTGCACAGTGTGGAGTCTTTCCTAAGCAATGAGTTTTCACCCTGAAATCTGAAAAGTTCACAGATAATCACTGGAAAGAATGTCTCAAAAAGTCTAGTGATTCAGGGCAGCACATCTGAAACGAACTCACATAAATCGTGAAGGGAGCACACACAAAGCAAATACAATTTACTTTCTTGCATTCCCCAAACTGAAGCACAAATGTTTTGAAGTAAACGAGAAAAGTAGAAAAAACAGATATGGCAGATATCTTTTGAAATGTCTCTCTCTCTTTCCTTTAGGTATGATTGCGTTCGGCCTGGCACACCTACTGTACTCCTTGTCTTTTCTCTCCGATCGTTATTCTTCTTTGTCCTCCTCATCCACTTCTTTCTTCGTGTCAGTCATTCTGTGGTTGGCCGGGGCAGGTGCTTATGTCTGCCTCCTGCCTTACTTACAGAAGAGATCAGATGCAGCTATCCTAACCCCAGCCGTGGGGGTGTACGTAGTTTTGATAATAGCCATGGCAACCCTGGCCACACGTACTCGGCGGACTCTGACCATCCTAGGTAGCCTGTCATTTGTGTTCTCTGACCTGGCTCTTTCCCTGCAAGCTTTCGCTGTGATTGATCCAGTGGAAGAGGGCAGGGCATTTGTCATGGCAACGTACTATCTTGCACAAATGCTGATCGCTGTAGGAGACATCAAGGCCAGGAGTGACTTTGGGGACGGGATTGGAAAAAGAAAAAGGATGTAAGGATTCACCATGGATGATGAATGGAGTTGGGCCTACCCACCCTCGGTAACATGCTAATACTATGAAGCTTCACTAAACTTTCGTAGGAGCTATCCTCAGTTTAAACTTGATTGCAGAGAAGAATTTATCAGTGCATCCACACCTGTTGCCATTTAAAAACGTGAACGGAATGTAAACTTGTCCTTTTTTAAATCTTGAGTACAAATGTGAAAAATGTCATGGACCTGAATATATGTGTAAGAGCTGTATATATTATCAGGCTGATATATATACTGTATTTATTGTCAATATGATATATTTTATTGAAGTTGCCTTCTGAATATACAACATAATGTATATCCCATCAACCATTGCTTCTCTCCAATTTTTTCTGTATATTTTGTCTACAGTTAGTACTACATACTGTATATGATGAAATTTTAAAGTCCTACTAATTTTGTGTTATGTCCAGACCTCGGTCAAATGCGTATTTCAAATATTTCATAGCCATTTTCAGCATTAAAGAAACAGTCCACTTAGTTTTACACAGTGAAAATAAATGAACTTAAAATGCAACCATCTTTTAAAACTTGAGGAAAAAGTTATGGGTTTCAACAGGACACTACTACTTTAAAATTTACTTTTGAATTCTGAAGAAATGCAATTTTGTGTTGTGTTTTGGGGTCCTTTTGAGAGGAGGGTAAGGTCCCATACACAATACTGGAATATAAGATGTTTAGGCTTCCTTTGACCTGAATTTGAATGTCTGAATGTACATCTAACTGATGTCCTTTCTGCCCTAGCAATCTTGCCAATGGCCACTCACAAAAAATAAGGAAAAAATACCATGTTTGTGGGTCTCAGTTGGCATTTGGGATAGGTGGCATATTCATAAACGCAGGAAAAACCTGGTCGTCAATCTCTAGTTTGATACCAAAGTTCAAAGTTGACTTCTTCTTCAGTAACAAAACATTGCTGACATTAAGCATTTCATGCTAGGAGGGTATTTTCTCTAAAAGGTGGTAATTGATAAAATGTCAAGCTATGATTAAAACTGTAACGAGAGAAAAACAAAAACACCACTTTCATTGGACTTCACGTAGGGCTGGTTTCGCTTTGATGCATATTTTAAGGCTATTGTCTTGCTGGAAAATCCATCCCTTTTTTCCCCACACAATTTTAAGACATAAAAGATTAACCAATTGTCTCAACTGTATCAACATATTTGCAAACAACTCTTTCAGTAATATTTTGGCATTCATTTAAATTTCCTATCTGCTATGTATTCATTGGTAAGTATGATTCATGTGTATTAGGAAATATACACAGGCAAATTTCATATTGAAAAGGAATATTTCATACAGGGGCAAATATTACAGAAGGAGAAGCCTTTTTTTGAGGTTTGTATGTGATTATGGGAATACATGACAGATATATTACATACCTCCAGCTATGCCGTTGACTATTAAAATGCATTCATACCTCTCCATCTCCCAGACAAATCAATGCGTTTGTCCAATAACAGAGCACCAGCTAATGAATTTCATATTATGTGACTTATTAATAATTATTCAGGAAGAAACTATGGAAAACTTTAATTTGTGTTTCTTTAATCAATAAAGCCAACTTATTATACTACAGAAATGCAATGTGTAATATAAAAAAAAAATCAAAAAAGACAGTTACAAGATATGTAGTCATCATTCAGTTATGGTTTCAAGTCCTTCATGATCTGAGCTAATCCTCCAGCTAATCCACTGCAGGAAGGGTGCTACCATGAACTTATTTCCAAGTTGCTTCCTCAATCAGCATCATCTGATTTTGACAATGTTCAAAATTGTAGGCACTCAGATACTTGGGAGTAACAGACTTGAAGCACTGCAGTATATTAATATTTGATTATCTGCCATCGCTGGCTTCTCTGTGTTACCAGAATTACTTACCAAACCTCTGGTCTTGAATTTGACACTGCCTCTATTTATGACTTCTCTTAGCTAAATAAGGAGCTAAATTAACTTAGCTACCCTTGCGAGTGAAGATGAAAATGAATGCAACTGCCAGAGTCTGAAGGTAAATTTCACTAGGAATACTGACTGAATCCATCTTCGTTCCTGCTTACATATTCCTGCAAACTGAAAATACAATATGAACATGCTTCATGGTGCAGCTGAGAAAACAGTCATGGGTTCTCAGGATTACAGGAGTCCAGGATTATGAATGCTGTCAAAATATCATCCTGATAAGAGGGACTTGAACACTCCACAATAAATAATATAAGTTCATCTGGCCTTCTCATCCAGCCGATTAATGATCGAAATAATGATCCTATTTGATCCATTAGTACTGTCTCTTGGATCGTCTCCATATCCTGAAATGTCCTGGCCAATGACAGCTAGGCAATACACGAGGGGCAGCCCAATGGGATTTCAGCGGTCCATGCCGTTATCGTCGGGGGGTTGTCCCTGGAAACAAGCCTTCAGCAGACGCTCGCAGAACTCCAGTTCCTCCTGGGAAGGTTTTTGGAGAGGGGAAATGAGATCATTAGCGTCCGAGTGAGACTAAGAGAGGGAATGAGGAGGGGGGGAGGGGGGGAGTGGGGGGCGGAGACACTGACCTGGCACTCCACCTTTCCCTTCAGCTCATTGGTTTTCTGGTTCAACAGCTCCTTCAATCCCAGGGCGGGACTCTGGCAATCCTTCACCCCCTGGGTGCAATCATCCACCAGGCTAAACAAAACATGGGGGAGATGGGAGACACCAAAACAAAACAAGGTGAGTGCCAAGGAAACTTACTGCAATACAAAAAGTGTTGGAAAGAGTTACTACAACATTGTAATAATTATTTTCTTTTATCTTTAAACTCATTCACAATTTAAACACTGTTAAATTCCTTTTTATACAGTAAATATTATACATATTCATAAGGAATGCTGCTGTATGGTAAGTCTCTGCCACTGGATCAGGACAGCTGTGATTCTTCCCATATTGTGTGAAATTAAATTTTTATTTAGTGTTGGTATGACACAATATAATTGCACTAAACCACCTTTAACTGTTTACAAAATAATCGTTGAATCTTTTTTTCCTCTGCCGAAGACTGTTTCAGGAATTAAAATGCACAGCAAGAGTATTGGCTATTCTTAAAAATGTAAGTACATCCTTGTAGCACTACTGCGTGTTGCTGAAATGATATGGCGGATGCATGTGTGTGCGTGCATGTGTCTCACCAGCACAGAGCCCCCAAGACATGTTCGTGGAAGGGGGAGTGAGGAGAGTGGAGAACGGACACCAGTTGCTGCACCATCCCCATGGCCAGCACTGTATCTGTGACACAACAGGGCAGAGGAGATCACCGTGTGAGTGCCGGACGAAAACTAATTCAGCCCAACAGATACACAATGGAATGAGACGGAACAGCGCAGAAGGGAAAAAGTGACAGAGGATGATACAAAACGCTCTGCGGCAGACGAGGACACCAATAGAGAGCATAGTGCAGTACACACACACAGTAACACAGCACGGGGCGGTACAGATAGACAGCACAGTGTGGCGCAGACAACACGCAGATACGGAGCACAGCGCAGTACAGCTGCACACACAGCACAGACACGCACAGATGCAGAGCACAAACACGATGCTGTACAGACACACAAACACAGCACGGTGCAGTAGACACACACACAAAGCACAGACACAGAGTACAGTCAAGATGTGGATGTTACAGGACTAACTGCAATACAGATCTCACATACCTCTGTGCTCTGGGTGAGCTGTCAATAAGTTTACCAGCAGGAAGGCCGATTTGGTTCTTAGCTTCTCAATGTCAGACTGCATTCCCCGCATCAACACTGAAAACCCATCCAGAGAGAGGAAAGCCCGTAGCCCAGCTTCCTGCTCTCGCACCAGACCTTCAGTTTGAGAAAGGTTGTGGTTAGGTCAGTAATTGGCTGGGAAAATACTCCATTCAACAGGGCAAACCACTTCCAAGGCAAGGTATTACAGCCTACTTAACATAGTTCTGAATGATTCATTTATTCCCTGCATTTCGAAAAATGTAGTTACAGCAGCTATTTTACCTGCATACGTATATTAAACATACGTATACATGTAAAAATACATGCATGCATCTGTATGGACAGTACTCACAGGAGACGGCATAGAGCGCCTTCACTCTGACTGTGGGCTGAGGGTCAGTATCAGTGAGGTGGAGAAGTCTCGAGAGTGCCCCCTGGTTGAGTAAGTGGCACTGCACCTCAGGCATGTTCTGGGCACAGGAAGCAATGAGCTGAGCTGCCCTCCACCTGACCCCACCCTGAGGGTCTGACAGGCACTGCGAGAAACACAGATCCAGCCCTCCCAGGACCATCAAATCTGACCCAATAAAAGAAGAAGGAGATTATATGACATTTATGCACTGAACAGTTTGTCCCACACAAGGTATTAAACATCAACACAAAACTTATTTTTGCAGACGATTTTTCAGTTTGGGCTGCCCAGAGACTACAGAAGAAGAAAAAAAATGGGTTGCATGGAGACCTACATTTACTCCTTGTCCATCAAGAATCGGATGGGTAAAACATGAGACGTTTGAAACCAATATAGAATTTATTCTATTTCATAACTCACACTGCTTACCTGAGGTGACGGGTAACAGTGTGTTTGTGAAGCAATTTTATTACTTCACTGTGCACAAAGATGGCACTCCACTCCTACCCAGTGCTCTCATGGATTTACCTCATATATGTGTACCAGGACTCAGTAAAGTCCCCTCTAAACCACACATATCTGTAGACATCGTTCTCAGAACAGCTGCCAGGAAGGTCATAGTCATGTGACTGCTCTGTCTCACCTCTGGCGTTATCCAGGTTCTCACACAGTTCAGATAGCAACTCAAGGGCATCCTCTCTCTCCTCCTCCTCTTCCTCTCCTTCTCTTCCTTTCGTTCCATCTCTTCGCAGGACGGCCAGACACTCCTTCATCTGCTCCACCTCATCCTTCTGCCCTTTACACACCTCAGCCAGCGCCTCTCTCAGCCATGTCTTTCTCTAATTGAGAGAGAGAGAGAGAGAGAGAGAGAGAGAGAGAGAGGGAGGAAGTTCACATTACAAACTGCTATAGAAACAAATTAACCATCTACAGCTAAACCACATCCTCTTTACCCACTACAAAAGCCTCTGACCATAGTTCATTCTGTTTTGATTCTTCACTCCACTTCTGGGTTTTACAATAACCTTATACTAATAATAATAATAATTCAAACCCAACAAAAACATGGAAAGGAAATCTTTGTGAGCCAAAATGAAATGTGTCTTCAGCTCCATTTCTTGAATACAACAGTCTGAAAGCAAAAGTGCAGTAACAAATTAAAAGTCCTGCATCCCATGGGTGGCAATGTTTGAGCAAACCCCATAACGTTAAAAAACCAAACACCATTCCAACTTTTTATTATTTCATTAAAACAAATCAGACCAGGAAATCTTCCCAACCTGCACGCCTTTTTGAAAAAAAGTTGGAGCTCATTCTCATAACTGGATTAAAGCACAAGTATTTCACCTGCCAAAACAGTATGTCTCAGCATACATACATGCATATCCCATTTTTTGCACTAGCACCGTGCAAATTAATGCAGGGTTGCCACTGCTGTCACACTGCTGTGTGAAATGGCAGTGCCCACTGCACAGAACGTGCTCTCATGGTTACCTCCTCTGACATGGGCTCACTGGGGGCAGGTGCATCGGAGGCAGAGCCAGCCTCCACGGCCATTCGCAAGATCCCCTGTAGGTTATGAGGGTGTTGTCTGTTTCCTCCGCCCTCAGCCATCGTTGTCTAAACAAAGAAGGAGTGCAAAAAGAGGTAAACCAAAAAGAAGTGAACAGGCAAATCTCAGCTATTTTCACAGACAGGAGAGAAAGACTGCATGTGATAGTCCAGGTGAAGACCTGAGCTTTTAAAAGACCTGTATAAGGAGGCCCCATTTAGGACCAGCAGGAAAACCGTTGGTAAGCTATACACTCTGTGCTTCTGGGTTTCACATTGTATAACAACATCTCCTGTTTGGAGAAATTATGCCACAGTATCACATTATGCATGCTTTTGACGGCAAGAAAAATTATCTGTCCTTATTAAAAGTAACTTTATCATTTTCAGTTTTATCACGTACGGGACCCTCTATTTGTCATTGTAAACATTCTGGAACAATTTCGTGGCACCAAAAGTTACCGAGAGCATTCATGAAAGCTTACAAGATAGGAAAGGTAGCTGTAAAGTGCATCCACAACCAGTAGGATAGCTATCCAACCAAATTGACACCAATAGCAGGCCCTAGATGCTTCACTAGAAAGCTGCCTTCAACTCGCTTTGATGCAGACCAGCCGAGGCAAAACCATATTCTCTTTTCTAGTTCTATTTACGTTGAACATACTCCTAACGTTATTTGCTGATACAATGATCCGATCGAAATTAGCAAGCTATGTTAGCCAAACAGCTATTTATGTGTGATTTGTTCAAAATCAAACTATAACGACAGCTGATCTGACGTACTGAAGCAAGTAACTACATCAAAATATTAGATCACAAACCTCGTGTCCACGACAACAAATCATGAATCTAGATTCTACTTAGAAAACGAGGTCGGGCAAGCTTGACACGATGTAGCTAACACGAGGGACGTGTCGACATACGCCAAGAACACATTCAATACGACGTATCTAATGGAAATTCACAGTATACAACAATTAGCCGCGATCGCACACAACAAAGCACTAAGTTATGTATTTAGTTATTCCATCCAGCCATACTAGATACTTGATCATTAACAGCTATGATAATCGCAGCGAATCCCACGTGAAGTTACTGTAACACACAGCAAGCACACTGTCATTTACGCCATGCAACTCTAGCTAACGCTAAAAATGTCTTACCTCAATGTGCTGCAGATTAAATTACTGTGTAATGAATCGTATATTGTTTATACTTTTAGCTCGCTAGATGCTGTTGCTGGTTGGCGATGGTGTTAAATAGCTAGCTAACTGATACACTGGAACTTTCCAGCTATTGCAAGACGAGGCAGAGTTGACTTGTGACCAACGCTGTAGTCATCCTCTACCGTAATATACTGTTTATACTCGCACAACCACGACGGGTCCACGTTGGGTAGGTTACTAATTCATGACACATCAACCTACATTAAAATAAGTGTTCAACGTCAATGGCACCAGGTATTCAGTTCCATTTTAAATGGATACATATGTTACCTGAGGACAAGGGGTGACCACATGTCACATTGAATATTACATATTTGTTTTCCACTGACAGACAGAGGAAAAGTAATTAAAGACAGATGAATATATTCTTCCAGCTTGCACAATACCCTAAAATGCAGTTGTTTATGACACCGAATACCTGTCGATTGACATTAACTCGAACACCTCTGATTATTAAAGTAACCATTTAGCCAAGTGACGAACAGTCGACTCGTCAACGGACGATCAACAGTGCAACTCAATACCATCACATTATTTAGTCGTTATGTTATAAGGACTCTTATTCGTCAAACTGCAGATAGCGATATGGTTTACATTTAGTCTTTGGGGCGGGTGTTCCTCTCAGTGTACAACCGTTAGCCAATCATTACATACATTCTTCGAATGGAAATAGTTACTGACCAATAGAGGTAACTACATGGCTTATCGGCATTAAATGACATGGGTGTAAACCAATTGAAGTGAAAAATAAGAAGCTAGGTCGGTTGCGTGGTACCATCGTCGAATTTGAAGGGTTTTGAAAACACAATTAAACGATTTTTAACCACATTAAACATAACAGTCATTATTATTCACGAATGATTCGACTGCAAACAACTTCCTAAAGTTAAAGCATATTTTCTCTGCTTAACTGCAGCTCTGCAGTTCGTTGAAGTTATATAGCTGTCTAGCATACCTACGTCAACTGTAGCTAGCTACCGCTATCCGTTCTACGATACGGGCAAGAGGTGACCAAAAACATCGACACAAGACTGTCAGGTAACGAGGTGACCTAGGATACCACAGGTAGCTAGACGGCTGTCAGCAAACGTAGATAGCTATCATATATATGAATGGATAGCTAGCTGGATATAAGCTATATGTCGATGTATGGTTTGCCAAAGCTTCCAAAGGTTAGCTAGCTTCTTTGCTACGGTACAACTTAGCTATGTAGCTAACTGTTCGCTACAGGGGCTTGCTTGAGCTAGGTACCATGCAAAGCAAGTAAGCAAAGTTTTTGTGTTTCCGATAAACTGCATTGCATTCTTCCGTTTTTTTAAACGTAAGGTGGCTAACGTTACTTAGCTTCTGAGCTACGCTAGCTAGCTAGCTGACTTAGCCAGCTGCTCCCTTGCAAGCCAGTCTCTTCTCGTTACAAACTGCAAATTGTCTCTCTGCCCCGTGAGTTTTCAAGCGTCAGCATTCGCTAGGTTAGCTAGCTATTATTACTTTTAAATGCACTGGCCCTATATGTCCTACCTAGTTAGGTTTATAGCCTTACTGTGGGGTCCCGCTTTGGTTTGTGTGCCCTACCTACCATATGTCTCTTCTCGAAACAGACAGCTAAATAGCAAGGATGGCAAGGGGCCGTTTGTGTTTATCAATGTTTTTTTGAAGTTAGCGGTAGCCAACTTACAGTGTCCATTGACATGTCACTTTCAATGTATATCTACTGGGTAATTTTTCATTATTTTGTACCTAGCTAACTCATATTGCGAGATTTGACCAGCTGCAGAAGTGTCGATAACAACCGATTCTGAGAGGGTGGCTAGCTAAGTATTGTTAGCCCTTCTCCTTGGATTTAAGAATATGTGAAGATAATTAAGTCAGCAAGAAAGTTTGCATTAGTTTAGTCAGATTTGATCAGTGAAAACTGAATGAGGAAATGTAATGAATTGGTGTTTCGTATGCATGTTAGCTAATTACAATTACATGAGCAGCCACATTGGCTTGTTAGTAATATTCCTGCTAAATAGTGCCGCTTTATCGTTGGTAAATTGCTGGCAGCCAGCTTCCTACAATTGTATGTTTTTATCTTGGTTTGTCACTGGCTAAATATTCCACTAACGCTGATATTTCCCTTTCAGTATGTGGATGAAGGAAGGAAATGGAGGGATGCAGTAGAATGAGTGTCAGAGAGCTGTGTGAGACCGATGACCTGGCCACCAGCCTGGTGCTGGACCCGTTGCTGGGCTTCAGCACCCACAAGATGAATATCAGGTTAGGTTTCACTTTCTGTACTGATCATGCTTATCCAACATTATGCACAAGGAAAAGGGGTTGGCAGGTTTGGATGATGTAGCTTGCAAATGTTCCTGATATTTTCCACAAGGGGAAATGAATACTATGTGAGCGAGATTGGTCAAAAACATTTTCAGTGCAAAGTGTCCTTCAAACCCTTAATTTTCATCCAGCTTTGACAGCTGTTGTGGTCGATGGCATTCTCATACTGTAAAAGCATTGCAAAATGAACCCAAATTTTGATACAGTGTGAATTTCAATTGTCTTTATGAAGTGTGCTGATTGGCTCAAAGTGTTGCCCTACCTGAGAACTGAGATTTCTTTATTCAGCAGACTTAACAATTTCCCAAGTTACAAGCACAAATTTGCAATAGCTGCGACCAGGCCACTCCCACTGCCACGCCCCCTTTAAGCCAATTGGCATGAACAGAAACACTTACCTTCTCGCACACACAGCCTCCATGCCAAATTTCAGCCTCCTAGGGCGAAAGCTGTGGCTGCCAAAGGGTGGGGAAATTTTTGTGGACCAGCGAGCTATAGAGCTGCGACCAATGTTTGCTGTTTTCTTGGGTCAGTGAGATCTACAATATACATTAAAAAGGCAAAAGGCGTAGGGTTACACTACCTTTCACTCTTATGATAGAATGCCCCATTTGCTCCTTACATGTTTGTCCTCTATGCCAAATGTAACATATTTCTGTTGTGCGTTTTTTAAATAACTTGACATGATTCATACGACAAAAGTCGGCTAAGAAAAAAAAAGTCCATCTCAAGTGGAGATGTCTTAAGTCAACTTCAGCCTTATAAATGGAGCATTGTCATAAAGTGTAAATAGGGAAGTCGTTGGTGTAATGAATGCTCTCATAAGACACACAAGAACATAAGAACAGGTCATGATGAGAACAGGCCATTCGGCTCAACTGAACATCACCACAGAGATGCTAGCATAGCCTAAAATTTGACTTTAAACAAGTGAATGGAGGACTTTTACCACATATTGTTTTGGTAGTTGAGTGAAGAAATTTGTGTTTCTGCAATAGTTTTGCAGGATGTTAGAGCCGTTTCTCTTAACCACAGTAATGTGACTGACTAACATGGTGTCAGACCCAACCACAGTGCGGTGTAAATATGTGAAATGAATCAATACTGTTCATAAAAAGTGGCTTCAGATTCAGTTTTTTTCAGTGGAAAAATTATTACATTATTTCAGTATTTTGATATTGACACATTTTTTGTTGTTTTGCCTCTGTACTCCAGGACATTGGATTTGAAATGAAATAGTGACAATGAGGTTAAACTGCTGGTGTGCACATCCATACTGGGTGAAAAATCACAGTTAAAGGCACCCAAGTGAAGTAAAAAGGTCATGAAAAGAGGTGGATGTGAAGAAGATTGTTGATTTTTTTTTGGCTCTTTTAAAAACATATCAAGCTCTCTGCAGTATCCAGTTTGGGGCAATGAGCTCTCAGGTTAAAACTCCTTGGTTAAAAAGAGAGTGGGGAAAATCCCACCTAACGTACAAGTATTTGCTTCGTCTTACCAAATGTATAGTCTGTATCTGCTAATGAAGTTTGGTGTAGGAAAACACAAACATTAACTTGTGCAAGCCTAGTAAGACTAGCAGCATGACAACAGTGCACCATTACCCTTTTTTTCCCCAAGATCAATGCCAGTGCTGAATACTTGGTAACGGTACCAATACCAGCTATTTTTATGCATTAACCTCAATATGGTTCCCTTTGAATTGCATGGAAATCATGTTTCTTTGAGAACATATGCAATGTTTATTGAACTGAAAAAGTAAAAACCTCACTTGTTTCTTTGAAAAATATAGAATAAAATGATCAATAGTAAGAATGTTTTTACAAATATATTATACCATGGCCTCTTTGCATTCTCCTCTGTAATTGCCTGGAGGGTGCACTTTAAAGTTGTTCAACTGTAAGATATCTGCAGTGCTTAATTTTTTTGAATGTTAGTTCCTGCTTTTATTAATCAACTAGTATAGAAAACTTGTTTCTATGGTTACAGTCAGTGGCAACCAAAACTGGTGACGTATCTAGGGCTCTGACAGGAGATTAGGAGTACTGACTCGGAACAGTTATAAAGCCTCTTGGCTGAAACTACTTCCTTGGTTTCCATATACTCAAATATAATGTATACCCTTGTACATTATATTTGAGTATAGCCAGTCAGAGACAGAAGATAAAGAAGAAACTTTTAAAAGCACCGCTAAGTGTCGCCGTTCCACAGTAATCGCACTTATCCAGCCTATTCATTCAGTCTGCCAGCTGGCCACAGCAGCACTCAGACACCGTGGGCGAGCAGCTTCAATGATCTCCAGATCTGTCCTGCGTTTGGATGGTGGTACTACGTAAAGTGGCCTGATTTTCCATTCGTAAATGTGGTTTTCTTATTTATCGCACGTATGAAAATATGGCTCAAATAGCATTCCGAATTTTTTAAGCAACAACTCAATATTTTGTTCCTGATTATGGTATGATTTAAAGACCAGAGAATATGAGGAAACATTGATTTTGGCAAGAGACTCCTCCAACATTTTTTTGTTTCCTACTCAAGGCATAAACCTGCCTTTGTGTATATGCCCCTCAAGCTTGAGGCTTTGATGTGCGAGGACATTCTGCAATTTGATGTATTATGCAGAACCGTCTTCAACAACTGTGTCTTAATTAATAGTGTGTTATAATTATTACCCAACTTAACAGTTGTCAACATTAAATGAGGAATAATAATTTTTGTGAAAGCTGATTGGTCATGCTGGTGTTTTGCGTCCGTTTGTTTCAGCCCACCTCCGGAGATCAGGCGTTGGGGTTACCTGAGAGAGACACTGCTACGCTTCAGGAGGACCCATGACTTGCAGGCCACGTTTGAGGCCCTAACAATGGGAGAGTGGGCTTGGGGGTACTTCACTGAGCTGGGCTCTCACAGACAGGAGCTGCTGAGGCAGCATGTCAGTGACTCTGTGCACTCTTCCTTTACACTGCGCCATTCTTCATATCTCACTTGAAATGAGCTTTCACTGTCATTTTTTATTTTAGACTGCTGTTGTGTATCTTGCTGTATTTTGTTTTGTGTTTATAACACATGAAATATACCTATATATATAACCTATATATTTTAAGTGAAAGTTCCTTACATTATCTCTTCTCAGGTATATCGCTACCTAAGTGCTTTCCTGTTGGACAGCGGCGTCCAAATTGAATCGTGTGACCGTTACTCCTCTGAAACAAATGGGGCGAAGATCACTTCTACACGGAACTGGTGAGAGCAAGGGTCTAGACAGTACTATGTTATCATGTTCCCAGTGCGTCGGAGGGAGAGAGGGGGGGTGTGTGTGTTTTTGTGTGTGTGTGTGTGTGTGTGTGTGTGTGTGTTCCCTCTATTGATGTGGTTGCGCTACTGTGCTCACAGGGCAGTGGGAGAGCGTGTAGAAGTTTTAAAGGGCTGCATCGCAGAGCTCAGTCCAACAGACTCAGCGGTGCTGAGGGCAGGGGTGAACGATTTCAGCGTGATGTACTCAACGCGGAAACGCTGTGCTCAGCTGTGGCTGGGTCCGGCAGCCTTCATCAACCACGGTGAGCATTCGGCTACGGCCGCACTTCACCCTGTCGCTGTGCTACTGTCGCAGTTACCCCTCTCACAGTGTTACCATCACACATCACCCCGTCACTGCGTTATTGTCACAGTTAACCCTCTCACAACTCACTACCATTGCGTCACTTTCGCAGTTCGCCCTCTCTTAACTCACTGTCATTGCGTTACCGTCACTGCTCACCCTCTACAGCTCACTCTCACCGCATTCCCTCATAGTTCACCCTCTCACAACTCTCAGTGCCCTACTGTCACAGTTCACCCTCTCAAGACTCAGTCTCTCTGTGGTCCTTTCACACTTCCATGCCTCCACAAGTCACATGAGCAGCCTATTGATTTTACTGCTATGTTCCCATTATCTTTACATCGTGGCGTGTTGTGTTCAATAGTTTTATTTAGTGTGTTTTAACACTTGTGATTTCTCTGCCTGTGGCTTAAATAAATCATGGCAGTTTTCAAATCCCTATACATCTTAATGTTGGAGACTGCAGACACTGCCATTTTCATTCGGCTTTCCACTTGGGAGGCCTAGGCTTTCAGTACTGAGGGGAGAAAAAATCATTCTCATTCATGTCATTTCGTGGTGATTGTGTTCTCATTGCAATGGGAGTAAAGCACACTTTTATTTTCAGGTGTGATTATAGGAAGATAAAAAGGTGGCATGACATAAACTCATTTTGCATAGCATTTTTTGTCTCTAAAGTACAATTCCCATACGATTCCCATCATGTATAATGGCTTATGTATATATAATGGCTGCGCCCTTTTGGAGTAAAGACATTATGCCTTGCGTTGCTTGGTTGTAGTTTGTATGTACCGTATACTTTCACCATTCAGTTTTTGTTTTCATTTACACTGTCAAAAGTGCTCAGTAGGTCTACATCCTTGATATAAAAATTACAGGAGTTAAAGTTCTTTTAGATGTTGTTCGTTTGTATCCTCAATTTTATTTTTTGTTCTCTGAATGAAAACTTTATACAGCAGTTCAGGGTGTATTTGCTTATTCATTCTGAGTGATTTTATCACTGAATACTTGAGCATTATACTAACCTTCCTCTTTTATCTGATGTGATGAAGACTGCAGACCAAACTGTAAGGTAAGACCCATATTTCACACATTATTTCTTCCTGCCTTTTTTCGTTGTCTGTCCTCAAACCTTAGTCCAGCATCCAAGTCATCAGTGTGTTCATTCAAAGGTTTTTTGTTTGATGTCTAATGTACTGACCCTAAGGAGTTTGGGAAATTGCCATATTTAGCATAAGTGTCTTAATTGGGCATAAATGCACCCACCTGTCTAACGTAACCCACATTTTTGACTTCCAGGAAATTTCAAACTGATCCAACCACTAATCCAAATAATTAAGCTAATTAATATGCAAATGTGGTTAATTAGGAGCACATGGGTACATTTTTACCCATTTTTACATCTTTGTTGTAAATCAGCACAGAATCATGTTTTTTGTGCCTGCGGACAGAGTCTTAGATACAAAGAATCAATATCAAATCCCGAGTTCAAAAAATCTTGTAAGTTAGAGAAAATGGGACTCCTGTCCTGCATGCAAGACCTGGTAGACCACCAAAAGTAGCATCAGCAGGTAAAAGCTGATAGATTTGATATTATATTTAGTTTTGGATTCTTTTGTGTTATTTGTGGTAAATGTGTGTCTGCATTAAGTTGGACCTCTTGTGCTAATGTCAGCTGGTAATGTACATCATCTGTTTTTTTTCACCCATTTATCATATGACCTCCTGCAGCGATGGTCTGACCCTGCTTTGTCACCGATATATGATTACTTTGCCACCAGACCCATTACCGCACTGTAGACTTCATCAGCCCATGACTCATATGCACCAGTGCCAAAAAAATGTAGCAACAATGGTGCCATTCTTTGGTTCTGCACCCTCTCCCCTTTTAAAAAGCTAACTGATGGACTAGATTTGTCTGCCCACATTAAAATCTCATATGAAATAAGCTCTTGCACAGAGATTGGTGTGGAAATCATATAAAATTGGTTTTGGTTTTGAACCAGATAAAATCTTTCCTCTTCCCCTGGTCATTCTCAGACTGATATTGGGCACTGCTTTATGTTTCAGCCAGTCCCTTAGTAAGTTAAGGTTGTGGAACAAGTCTATTAAGTTCTACAATAATTTTTCCCTAAATATAACACAATATGTTTTTATGTTAGGGAAAACTGGATGCCAGCCCTAACAGGGTTTCTAAGGCTTAAATATAGAACCTGCAATATTTAAGAAAATATTATTGTCCCTGAGTTCACAATTTCAGACAATTAGAAAATTTACCCTTATAATCCCTTATTATGTTTTAAAATACAATTTTTTAAAAAATTGTTGGGCCTTGAAAGTTGTGTCCTAGATTTTCATCTGCACCATCAGATCAGAAAGGGTTAGTTAGCTATTTCACTTCCGCAGCAAAACTACTTACACTTTTTGATAAAGAAAAATATTGCTACCAGAAATATTGTCTCAAATATATGTTGACTCCATCTATCCTCAAAATTAAAAAAAATAGTATTTGAAATATTTGTGTTTTAACTTGTTTTAAGACAGCCCTTAGCAACTGAGAAGTATAATATGGCTACTCATTATGACCACTCTTTATGAAATACATTTTTTTTATTTATTTTTGATTTTTTTAATAAATAAAGGATTTTTTGATTTTAAAAAAATGGGTGCTATGTTTATCGATAACTTATAATTATCGATTACTTAGCCTTTGTGTTGTTCCTCTCTCTCTCCCTCAACCCCAGTTTGTCCCAGGTGATAAGTATGGGGCATGTGTGAAAGTGATTCGGCCCATTGCCCCCGGAGAGGAAATTACCTGTTACTATGGAGACAGCTTTTTTGGTGAAGATAATGAAATGTGTGAATGCTGCACGTGTGAAAGGTAAGATCTGAGAGAGATCCATGTGTTTCATATTGGTCATTACTGCACCAGTTACCATATAATGCATTGTATCCGTTCCTATTTCTTTGCAGGTTATGTTTTACTTCAGAATATCACTGCAGGCCTTTTATATGCTTCAGAAAATTGAAGGAATCATTTAGTTTCACTTGTACTTCAAACAAACTGTACTGAGTATGCAATAAACATGCTTCACTGTTATGTCCACTTTCTGTGTGTCTTGAGCTGTGTTCGTTTATGTGTTCACTGTTGTTGCTTGTCTTTTTAGAAAAGGAGAAGGATTTTTCAGGCACAAGGAAACACCGATGGTTTGTGAAGACCCGGGAGACATTGCTGGCCAGAAGTACAGTCTGCGGGAGACTGATCTCCGGCTGAATCGGGAGAAAGGGAACCACACCTTAGGGTTTACCACTGTATCCACAAGCACAGGTGAGCCTCTCTATCTTAGTACTGCTTCAGTCATGGCATATTCTAAAAAAAATCTATCTTTATCTTGAACTCATTTGTGCAAAACTGGATTTCTCAAAATACCACCTCTAAGTTATATTTTACATCCTGTACTTGGTGTGGTATGGTATTTTAGTTTTGTGTTGACTAAAATATGTGCTTAATCATAATTTCTCAGAGTAATATACACATCTAACATAATTTCCATATTTGCCATTTAAGCACCAACATATGTAACAAGTAATAAAAAAAGAAAAGGCTTTTCCTACATGTTATGAAGGAAGAAACTGTCAAATTGACAACAGCATGGAAAGAGTCAATACTGTATAGTGTGTGCTGTATTGTGTGTTCACATAAAGGAGAGTGGATTTAGGGCAGGCAGTGAAATTTAGGACACCATGATAAAAAGAATGGTTCTCACCCAACATGACCTCGTTCCCTTTGTACCTGTGTTTTTGAAAAGGATCGGACAGCCTGCACATCTGATAGTTTCCAAAAATGTCCAGATTTTCATTCTGTCGTTCTGTCTCTCTGTTTTCATTTTTGCATGGCCCATAGAGTGATGGATTTCATTAGAAAAACTGTTAGCGGGAAGGAGGATGAAGAGAGCAGGTGAAAAGGCAGTGCAGCCATCATCTGATCCTTCCTGCCTGTTAATAAGCATACTTAACATTAATGACAAGGTGTGGTAAATTTGTCAGGTCTGAAAGCATTAAATATTAAGAGCACCAGACAGGAGGCAAGGCAAGGGTGTTACTATGAGCGATTTTAGCATTAATTTATTAGATAGGGGGAAGACATAAAATAATAACGTAAGCGCTTGTGGTCTTGACTCTTAAGTGGATGGACACATTTACCTGGCTCAGACTTGATAAGGAGGGCACGACTTGTTATCTATTCCGAAGGCATTCTGGCTCCGTGCTCGGCGGCTTTGTGAAACAGCCAGGCATTAACTACAGATGGCCTGGAAAAAAAGGCTTTTATTTTATGTTTAAGTTTAGGTTGTTCTGTAATCTGGGCCCCTTTTGTCACATTAAAATTAATTTTAACTCAATATAGTTGCCGTTTTGTTCAACAGAATAGAATTTGGAGCTCCTGAATGCATTGCGTCTAGACAGTGGCGCTTGTGCTAGGTGAAGGTACAGCGCATGTACACAAGTAAAGTGCCACCGCTACCTCATTTTACTCGGGGGGAAACCATGGTCTTATTAGGTTTATTTATTCAGATTACTGAAAGCAACAGATGCGTTTTCGTATGAAGTAGTTTTTGCTACCTGGGTTGCATCTTGTTAAATAGTATTAAATGGTATTATTTTGGCAATTGCGATATGACATGTTGCGCTGCTGGTATGATTGTACTTTGTATCTTTCCTTTGATAATTTTTGGGACAAATATGAAATTTTAATCAAACAATTCACATGTGGTTAAAATGGAGATTGCATATATTTTGGTTTCTCCATGTAGAAATTATAGCACTTTTTATACATAGCCCGCCCTATGTGAGGACACCATAATATCTGGGACAGATGGCTTCACAGGTGTTTGACTAGTCAGGTGTGTTCAGTTGCTTAGTACACACATAAAAGAGCTGTCAGTATCTAGTCTTGTTTTGACGATTTTGATTGCCTTTGCAGTCTGTTACTGGCGTTTGCCAACATGAGGTGTGCTAATTGAAAGTCAAGGGTACCATTTTGAGAAAAGTCAGAGATATCAGCCAAACCAAATTATCCATCAATAATTCCATTCTGTTTACCTGAGATCCTGATGTTTTCTCCTTTACTTACTGCACTTAAGTGGAGTTGACCCAATATTTAAACTAGCGAATTTGTACAATTTTGGTTTTCATAATTTTTACCTCTTGCGTAGTTTGTATTTTGGTCTTAGACTTTCACAGGACCTTTTCGGTTGAATTTCATACTCCCCAAAGATCAGACATTTGCCTTTTTGTGTTGTGTCAGTCTTACCATCTGTGAGCTGCGGTCTTGCGTAATCGTTGTTTTAAACGTTGACACCATGTCTCTTTCAGCTCTTTCCCCAAGAGTAAATGCCTCTCAGCGGACGAAAAGGAACCCCCTCACCATGAATAACAGTAGGATGAGAAAGAGGAATAGAGACAGACAAGCTGAGTGTGACCGTGCTGATGACAAGCAGAACTTGGTGATGCCCTCTCTATCACACATTGCGTTGAAGGACCTCAGAGTGTCTCTGCGTCGCTACCCTGTACATCTGCTCTCCAAATTCAAACTTTCCACCAAAGGAGGGAAGGCCTCATCGTTCCCGACCGATAACCGCATGTCTAAAGACGCAGCGGTGCAGGATGGACTTATAATTCCGAGGACCACAGGAGGGGATGAGGGTGGAGAGGACAAAGGGGAAAATGGCACTTTGAATCACAAACCAGTAGTCGAGATGAATGTGGAGTCCTTCATTGAAAGCAATCCCTGTAATGACAGTGGGAATGGTGGTACTAAGGGGAGAAACCAGGGGCAGAAGCTTGAGCTGATGGATGAAACTACCCTTGCACAATCAGTGTTCTCCCCTGAAATGGACAGAAATGTGTGTGAACACTGTGATGCAGTGTCACAATCGGCTGTTCACAGAGTCACAGATGAGAGAAATGGTACTGACCCAGCTGAGAGAGAACTCAACATTTTCCACAATGACCCTAAAATTATTTGTAGCAACTATAGCAAAGATGGTCTTAATAGCTCAAATAGCAAAACAAGCAGTACGATGGGTGGAGAAGATACTGCTTCTGGTGAAACTAGCTACATTACTATTGCTAATAGTAGGTCCAGCAGCAGTGTATCATATGTCATTAATCAAATATACACTGGAGTAGAGGTGTCAGAGAGCTGCTCTCAGACTGGCATCATGAAGAAGGACAGCTATGAGCATGCACTTACTCAGGGGATAAACAGCACACTGTGTTCAGACAAAAGCAGTAGTAGGAGAAGTAATTTCAAAGGTGTGTCCAACTCTGAAAATTTACACTGTAGAAATGAAAATTGCATCCTGAACCCATGTCCACTTTCCCACCCTCTGGATACAGTTCCCCACCACTCTGTCAAGTTCCACGGTTCATGCTCTCTGTCACCATCCGGCCGGTCACTTTTACTTGGGTTAAAACGGTACTTAACGGTTGATGTGGTTAGGATATCCTTTACAGAATGTCAGAAAGCAGAAAGGGCTGTTGAAGGTGCAGGAAAGGAAGGGACCAGTGGGATGAAGGAGCAAGCAGGAGCAGAGGACTTTAAAGACTCCAGACTACGGCACATTTCTAAACGAGGAAAAGGCAAGGACTGCTCAACATATGAAGGTAAGAAAGAAATCAGGGAGGTATGTGTTAGAGCAGTTAGTTGTGAAGCTGGAGGTAATATTTGGGGCTCTGGTGTGATGGGCGGTAGAGAACAGGAGGAAGAGAAAGATTGTAGAGTAAGATCCTCAAAAGTTAACAGAATTCAGTTAGATGGAAGAAACAATGACAAGGACTCATATAGAAGAGATAAGATTACAAGTTGCAGTGAGAGATACAGGGGGACAGTGAAAGACATGCATAATAGCTTAATTACAACAGCAAGGATAGCAGGAGATCTGGAGAAGGAAGACTCAAAGGAGGAGCAGGTACAGAAAGCAGAAGGAAGGCCTTTCAATGCCAATAGCAGGATATTGAGAACAAGAAAAACATGGAGAAAGGTACATCAAGATTCAGAGGAACGGAGAGAAGAAATCCTAAGAGAAAGAATGCAAGATACGAAAGTAGGAGAACACTCAGAAACTGCTGAACAGAAGAAGAGGGATAAGATTGTTTTTAAAGAGGTCAGGATTGTTCTCTTTGATATTCTTAGGAAGACAAAAAGAGAGAACCTGAGCAGGAACAGAGAAGAGGAGGGGGAAATAAACACTACAACTCCAGAATATAAAGAAAGTAAGGATAATATTGAAGAGGGAGAAAAAGAAGAGAGGGAGAAGCTGCAGGGCTATGAAATCAACAAAATGAAGGATAAAAGAAAGCCAGCAGGAATTGGGGAAAAAATGAGATGGGAAGCTGGGAGGACACAGAGACAGAAATGTGAGGGAAAGAATGAAAATTCCCTCACAAGTCCGACAGAAAGTACAGGTGAAGGTAATGCAAATATAGTGCCAAATGATCTGGCGCAGGAATTGCCTCAAATTATCAAACACCTTCCCGCACACAGTGTGATTCCCTCGAAACCAAAATCACCTCAACCTGCTTTGGCTGTCCCAGAGCACCATGCTACACAGGAGACTAGTGTAAAAGCAAGCATGGATTTCATTCCACAGACGCAGAACCAGGCTCGGATTCCATTGAAGAAAAGAATGTCATTGCAAGCTATGGCTATGGAATCCGAACAGCACACAAATTCCACCCCATCGGAAGTCCCATCAGAAAGAGTAACAGCAGCAAAAATTTTGCTTGAGCAAAAGTTGGACTTGGATTTAATTTCAAGGGAAGAAATAAAAGTAGCGACCGAATCAAAGCAGAACGACAGTGAAAAAGGAAAGGAAGACGGCGAGAAATGCGGTCCCAAATCCTTGTGTAAATCGGCAGAGGTTAAAAGTTGGTCACAGAATAAAGTCTTAAGAACTTCAAGACAAAATCCAATACTCAGAAAGTTGCGGTCTAGTAGAACCAAAAAAGGACACGTACAAATAAACCAAAAAATGTGCTTGCCAAAGACAAGGGGGTGTAAAGGGGAAACAACAGCAGGAAATAGTTTGTGTGAAGGGGCAGGAGAGGGCGTGATAAAAAGAGAGAGTAGAAATGCAAGAGTAGAATGTGGCCGGTCTGAGAAAAGAGGTGCAGATGGCATGGAAAATACATCAGTAGAAGCAGAGCTGGAGGAGAGGAGTATAATAGAGGCTGAATGTAAGGGGAAAAATATAAAGAGTGATAATGAGGAAAGAGAAGGGGGCTACCTAATGAAAGCACATGATGACATAAGAGCCAGCACTCAGACTGATGTTTTAATGGATGAAAGACAATCATCAGTTGAGACTATGGTGCTTGCTCCAGAATGTGGAAAGAAGCCCCTGAATCAGAGCCATACATCAGATGAGTTCAGTGTAGCCCAGTACAGTGTAAGGCAGGGAATAGAAAAGAGCCAGAATGGAGGAGAGCAGGAACTCAAAAGACAACCTGAAATCCAGATTTTGTCTACCTTCCAGGATTATCCTGAGGAGAGGGATGATGACCAGAGCTGTAACTTGAGAATACGCCTGAAAAGAAAAAGAGGAGAAGAGTGGGAGATGGAGAGAACCAAGGAGGAAGGGTTAACGACAGGCATCGGTCCAGTGCCCGATCTACAGGTTTTCGAGCCTTTTAAGGCCATTCTTGACTCTGTTTCAATTTTGAATCTTGAAATGGAGAAGGGTCTGCGAGGGGAGATAGTGTTGGAGCATGAATCAAAGTTGGAGCAGGCAACTGAAAGAAAGCAAGATAGTCAGGAAAGGTGGGAGAAGGGGACATGGCTGAAGTCCAGGAGGATTCAGAATGAGACAGGGGATCTACCTCTGGATGTGAACACTAAAAGAGTACGTGGAGCAGTTGCTTCGGTAGGCAGTTTGGAAAGACTTAGAGGGGTGGAGAGAGTGAGCGATGAAGCCTTAGTTTGGGAGGTTAGAGGTGCATGTGCTGCAAGGGAAATGAAAATGAGTGAGGGTAGGGCCAATGAAGGAGAAACAGGATGTGACACAGTTACCATAGAGTGTACAAATAAAATCCAGCAGAATGTTGGGGAAGGAAAAGAGGTGAAACCAGAACGAATTGGCAGTAACTGTGAAGGAGACCATGGTAATGAAATTGAAGAGGCAGGGACAGAGGGACAGATGAAGCAACATTTCAAGGTGGAACCAGTGGACAGTGAGGAGGAAGGAGCTTTAAATGCAGGAGAAGAGGACCAAACCTTACTGCGGATCAGGCTGCGGCGAATGGGGGAAGGCAAATGGACTGTGGAGAGCAAGGACTGGGAGCAGAGGTGGAAGCACAGTAGAGAGAGAAGTGGAAAAAGAGTGAGGCATAAAAGGGGACCTGGAGGAAAGAGACATGCTCAGTATATCCATGAGAAACCGTTTCGGGGTTTCATGAAGTTCCCAAAGCTGAATGACGAAGAAGGGTATCCATCTCCATGTTCTCAACTCAAAATAGACGCCAAGCACAAGAAATCCAGAGGTGCCTCTGTTTGCCCTCTGATGAAAAAGGAATTGTTCAGCCTCCCACTTTCTCTGTCACCCCTCTCTATCCATTCGACTCATCACGGCTCACAGACGGGTCCTGCATCACTCAAACATTTGAACTGGAGAAGAGTTGAGAGGAAGAGGGAGATGGCTGAGAACAGGAAGATGAGAAAACTGCAAAGGAGGCAGGGAAGAGATCTGAGAAGGAGGAGAAGGAGATGGGAGGGAATAAGATTGTCTGGTCCAAGTCACAGTTTGCTCCAGATCAATCAGGGTACCTCAGCATTACCCACACTTGAACTATCAAATAAAGCACAGACCTCTGACAGCAGCATTCCCAATGACACTAATTCTACCTCCTCTCAGTCCCAGCCTAAAGCTCAGTCTCCTCTTTTCTCTTTGATCGAGGGGTCTCTCGTCAACACAGAGTCCAATAACACAACCTGTTGTGAAGATCTGCTAGACTTCCAGTCCCTGAACTTGGAAGGATATTATCACCTCTCTCATCAAAGCAACCTTCATAATGCCCTGAATGACTTTTGTCAAGATGAAGGACACCATTCAGAGTCCTTCAACAGTCCTTTTTCCCAAGCCCCTTCCGAAGCCTGGCAGCCAGGAACTCCTTACCTGGACACACCCAGCCCAGGAAGCAACTTCAGTTCAGGGGCAGATCTACAGAGTTTTCCAGATTTCACTTGCCCGAAGAATGTCTCTCTCCCTTCAGGTGAGGGTCAGACTTCCACCAAAGATATGCTGTCTTTTAATGCACTAACTCTTGGTTTTACACCTGTCTCTGGGGCTAC
Organism: Albula glossodonta; assembly: GCA_019788955.1. Classification (NCBI taxonomy): domain Eukaryota; kingdom Metazoa; phylum Chordata; class Actinopteri; order Albuliformes; family Albulidae; genus Albula; species Albula glossodonta. Next base: position 599,605 of record JAFBMS010000025.1, on the reverse strand, counting down.
AGCACAGGATACAAATTCCACACTGAATCTCTTTCCTGATAAAAATCAACCAGCCCTCCACACCAAGGAAGGCCCACAATCTCAGAATGCACTCACGGACAAACAGCCATGCTCCAGCAAAGAGGTGCTAACGTTTGACATTACATCCAGTCCTCAATGTGTCCCTCCCCCTAGCTCGATTGCTCATGGCTCTCAAGTCAATCACCTCAATTACACTTTCAGTTCCAGAGTAGGATCAGGCCATGCTGCTTGTGCCAAACTTCAGTCCGTCTCGCATGAGAAAACCATCGGACCTTTTCACAACCTCAGCACAACAAATAAAGTAGAACTCTTTCCCACCAGCCACACAACACTAAACCCAAACCCATATGTTCTGGAGACCCAGAATTATGCTGCAAAGTCGTACAACACACCAGCAGGGATTAACTTAGCTTCTTACTCACAGCCACATGCACATGGTCATGGAGAAACCGTTTGCTGCGCATATGATAAAGATTCAGGCCTTTTTGAAAGCTCAAATTATTTGGGCAAAAGCCAAAGTGGGAGGCAAGATCATGCATTCCATATCAACCACAACAAGGAGGTGGGTGCTGTGAACAACCCAAGCCAGGCATATAAGCCTCCAGGCCTGAAACCTGGGTACAGTGATCCTGAAAAGAATCGGTTCAGTTACAGCACCCAGAATTCTAGTGTCACCTGTCACCAAGTACAATATCCAGAGTGTAACTTCAGTATGGGAAAAGGCTCCATCACTTATGAATCATCCAGCTACCCAAACAAAACCCTCTCCCATAGTGAAAGAATTCACCCAGTTTATTATGTGACCACCGGTAAAGACACAATGGCCTTTGATAAACCACTGCCTGATAAATCCCACCTTTGCTTTAGTGTATCAGACAGAAACCTCTCCACTTTCCACAAAACTTTCACTCCCTCCAGCTCAGTCCATCAGAGATACAACTTACCTCAAAACAAGGACTCGAAGCAGGACAAACCCCTAACTCAGTCACATGCTCAGAATCCCCACCCCACTTGCCCACTTTCTGCTTGTCCTCCTGAGTCTCAACAGATGTCTTTCACTAAGTCTCCAGCTTTCACGCACTGTGACCCCTCAAACTTTGCCTACAGTTCACTTGACACATTGGAAAAACCACCGTCTGTGTCTCAGCACAACCGCCCTCAAGTAGGCCAAACTCCTTCTTCTGAACAAGCTTCTGTGAATAAATCCCTCCCCTTTGGCCAAGCTTCCCCTTATGTTTTCAACTTCACAGGTGACCACTCCGTGACCTTGGGCTATAAGGATGGAGGGGAGTATATGAACTATTCAGGCACCATGCCTGCCAGTTACACATACCGCTGCCTAATGGAGCCCTCCGGTACACAGGGGAGGTTGGTCCTTGAGCAGTGTGGGCCCATATCGTCAAACTGTTCAGCTTCTCCTGCTGTCGGTGGCTTTGCAGGACTGAGGGGGGAGAACATGCACAGGGAGCAGCTGAGCAAGAAGGACCTGCACCAGCCCAGCCAAACTGCAAACCCTGCCATCTCCTCCGTGTCCTGCTCCCTCCCCACGCCTGCCCATTCCCTTGGGTCCTTGCACACAGATCGGAAACCCAAGAGGCTCAGACTGGTGGTGACCGATGGCTCGGTGGATCTAGATCTACAGTATGCAGACTGAGTGTGGTCTACAGGCCTCTAAAACCGATGAAACTCCCTGACACACTTCCATGTCTGTTGTACTAATAGACCTGGGAGCTCATGTTAATGCGGTTAATGTTTTTCTCTTTTTCATCTAAAGTATTGGTTTCTGTCTGCGTCTTTTTAAAAAGAGTGCAAATGGGCACAGATTATGTGTATGTTTTTTCCCCTCAAAGAATCTAAAAAATGTGACTTCAGAAGAGTCAAAAATCCAAAAGATGAGGGTGGCACAATTTTAGAGCAAACAATGGATAGGATGGTGTATCAACAGTGAAACAAATTTACAAAACTGAGATGACAAAAATTGAGATGTGATGATTTTTTATGTCCCTTTGTGTCATATGTAAGACGTGATCCTGAAGGAAATTGGTTAAAGATTGGTTGTTTTTATGTAACATCCATTTTGATGAAATATTGCAACTCCCCCTAGTCTGACATAGTAGAGTGTAGCCACTTGGTGGGGATATTGTACCCTTAAGTGAATATATGTACTGTACTAAAAAGCATTTTGAGTGCTTTCTCTTTTTAAAAAAAATACAGCATACATGTTATATACATGGTTGATCATGACATATAAAATGTATGAGAGTGTGTTTTATTTGTGTGACCCCACGTGTGTGTATACTGCCTTACTAAATTTAATGAAAGAAATGAGTCTGATGCACGGAAATATGAGCTGCACATGTGTGATGTGTATATCCTAATCTCCAGCAGATTGTGGGGAAGCTGCCTAGGTGTAATGTACTGTAAATGCACAGCTGCTATAAAGGGGTCAGAACGGTGGGGGAGGGAACAGCACGGGAGAAACACAGGGCAGGTTCACAATCGGCCAACACATGGATCAAAGCTAGGTGTTCAGATGTTCAGAAGAATGTTTATAAAGTGTAAGGGTTGTGGAGGGAAGAGATAATGTTCTCCATCTCATTGTTTAAGGGTTGGATCTCCTGTCAATCAGTTTAATAGAAAAACATCACAATCTGTCAAACAGACGCGACACAGGGTATTGGTATTAAATGTGTGTTATCTGACGTTTTGTTAACGCTGAGCTAGTTTATGCCTTCTTGTGGCTGTTTGTGTGTTCACCTCTGTAACAAAAAAAAAAAAATCACCTAAACACGTTCCTAATGTTAAATCCCAGCCTTTTCTTTATGTATGAATAGTCAAAAGGTGTGATTTTTCTCTAGATCTGAAGGGGAGAATTGTTTCAATTGGATTGTAATATATGGTTATATATTTTCCTGATAGTTTAATTTTCATTTATGAGTAACAAGCAGTCATTGAAGGATGTTACTGAGTTACATAACGACTGTATGCCGAAACAAACCAGACCAGGATGTTCAAGAAACTGGACTGTGAGGGAATTGTGATACTGTTTAAAATAATATATCAATGGTGCTGTTACAACTGGCTTGTTTAAATGAAGCTGGGCAGTGTGTTTGTACATGGTTCATTTTCTGTTTGTAGGTAAGACTATAAAGGACATGAATGGCCAATTATTTATTTCAGTATTTCTGGTCTTAATAAATGGTGCTTTAATATAACATTTTGAATGTATATGATATATGAAGTTAATGGTATCGAGTAAAAACAGACCCTTTCTCTACTTTTTCTGGAAAAACCGATGTCCCTTTATATATCCCTGAAAATATCCTTTTTAAGGGAAATTGGGGATATAGGTTCACAGCCTTTTGTAAGGGAGAAATGGGAGGAATTATCCTTTCTAATGTTCTGCTGCAAAATAATACAATGTAAAAAATTAAAGTTTAAACATGTTTTTTACCCTTTTGTCTATTTACGTATCGGTCTGGAGAGATCCATCATAATGCCCCTTGCTCTGTGAAGTAGGTTTGTCTTTTTTCACTTCCGGTTAATGTCATTCACCTTTCCCTCTGGTCCAACTCTTCGTTTTCTCCCTTTTTTGCCTTTACGGTGCACACTTTTTTGTCCTTTTTCCATTTTGTTGTCTTCGTAACAGTACTGTTGTAGCCGGTGCATCCTTGTCCTTCCTCTCCCCATCTTTCCTGTCTTTCTCCTCTACTCCTCCTGCTACCTGTCCACCCCCTCCCCCCCTTCACTGCAGTCCATGACCCATTTTCACACTGCTCAGCAGTGAGTGAGGGGTTAAAAAGGCAAGTGGAACGGCTTTTTTCATAATGAGGACACAGGCAGTAGAAAAAGACGAAGTACTTCAGGAGTGTGGAGACTGAAGTCCTCAGTGTTTCTTAATTCCCCGCTCGGTGGGGGTAGACAGAGCACAAAATTGACTCATCAGTAACATGCAAACAACACAACTAAAACATAAATAACATGCTACAGACAGTAATAACATGTATGCTACGGACACATCGATAAGATCAGTGGTCGAATTTTACAGTTTTAACAAGGGGGATGGGGTTTTAAGTGTCTAACTGTGTTAACAAGCAGATAAGGCTTTTAATCAGTTAACAAGGGGAACAGCGTTCCCCCCGATTCAACAACAGTTCAAGCCCTGAGTAAGATACCAACACTACTGACACCAATAAAATACCAACAACGCCACTGACAGTGATATCGTGCTAATGTTCCTATAAGTGCTCACGGATGCTCAACAAGGGTCTGAACTCAAATGACACTCCAAATCAGAGTTTCCCATGTAGAGTTAGAGACCAAACGGAGGTCAGTAATTTGTACCCAAACTGCAGGTGCATCAGTCACAGAAGAACAGAATTGATGGACATGTCATGGACAACTGCATTGAAAATCATAACTGCATACACCAAAACGACACAACAATGACCCAGCGATATTCTCCAGAACTACATCTAAGCCTCTGTGACTTGGTCTCAACAGAAACCGAGCAATATTTAGACCGCTGTTTGGAAGGATTCATTAGGTCCTATTGATATTCAAAATAGTAGCCTGGTTCTTAGATTGCAATTTGATCTTATGAGTGTTTTGTGAATGAGGCACACTGGGCCAAATAAAAGCTTGCATATTTTTGTAACAAAATGCTTTCAAAGGTTACAAAACCTTGTCACTTATAACACTGCTTATGTGGTCATTCAGGTTTTATAAGCATTTAGTTACAGTTTTTGTAAGCGTTTAGTTACAAAGACATGCAAGATTTATATAAAGGAACTGCAGAATACATTTAAACCGCATTCATCAGTATTCCCTCTTGAGTTAAAAGGAACAGTTAAAAACTTAAAAAAGGATTATTTCAATTGAAATGACTGAATGTCCTCTATAGAGGTGGACAAACTCAAAATATATATTAAGATATTGGCTATTTCAATTGTTTTGTCTATCCCCAGTTAATTCACATCTGCAAGTGCACAATACCTACATAATACAGGCTCAACAAATTGAATATTGCATTAAAAGGAAGCGGTATCAAAAGCAATTGCCCATAGTTCAAACTTAAAATAATCAAAGGAATATCCTTTAGAGCATGTTACCTCAATGTTTTACGGTCTAATTATTTTTTCAGCCATGACGATGATGTTGTGTAATATTAAGGGTTGTTATTTACATGAGCAGCAGAGTTACCCTGCTGAAGTGTTTTGTAACACCACTAACTAAAACTAAGCCAGTTTCTTCGGAACAGATCAGATTTCTGTTGACCTCTGTATTTCTTTTTGCAGCACCCATTTTTACCTTAATTTAGCCAGCAGCTGTGCATGATCTCATTCCTGAATCATATAAACCATAAAGGCTGAAGCCACTAATAAACGTTTGCTGCAAAATTGCAAAAATGTCTGTCCTTCCGACAGCATACAACTAAAACCCACCATTCAAACTAAAAATGGCTTCTACAGATTAGATTTTTTTAAACAGACGTGTGTTTAGAAAAAACAACCTATGTTTTATCCGAACATTAATTTCATTTTATTCTTATGCTCATTTCATTGCAGTGCTTGTACCAAGCATTTAAGAGTTTTTTTTTGTAATGAATCTTTGTGTCGATGACATGAAGAAAAACTAAATCGTGCATTCCATAAATATAACAATTTTATTAGTCTGTTATGAATATAAACATTGTTGTAACCTTTTCGATATTAAAAATCTGATCAATCGGTAGATGAATCAGCTGTTCGCAAATTGAAGCCACCATATTTACATACAACCGTATTTATTTGTTAGGTTTGTTATGAAAGATGACAGACACTTCCTCTGCTATGCTGCAGTTCTGTATAATTCTGTGGTTCAATATCAATAACTAGCCATAAATGGTGCACACACAGGTGTTATAATAAAAGTTATGTTAATAGAAATAATATTTAATGTACCGAGGAGTGAGTTGCATTGAAAATCACTGGCGGCGACTGTGCGACAGGAGCGTTGCCATCAGAACGCAGTCACCTTGCCCAATATAGAGGCAGCTGTGGGAGAGAAATGAGGTGAGAAAGAGAGCCTGAGAGCAGACAGAACCATCTGTATCTCTGAAACATGAGAGGAGAATGAGAAGCAGAACCATCTGTAACTCTGAAACATGAGAGGAGAATGAGAAGCAGAACCATCTGTAACTCTGAGGCATGAGGAGAATGAGAAGCAGAACCATCTGTAACTCTGAGGCAGAAGGAGAACGAGGAGCATAAATGTGAGACTGGGATGAGGAGAGGAGAGAGAGCAACATAATCTGAAAACTGACAGGATCAGCGCCAAGTTTAAAACCAATCATTGCAGGCAAGGAATTTAACTTAATTGCTGTGACCGAACAGCGAGACCTAAATGTCATTTTGTATATTTTGAGAAAGAAAAACAAAGACATGATTCTCAGTTTGTAAGTTCATGTCTTCACTTAACCATACCATGATCAGGCATCCATTTATTCACTGAACCATTCTGTGATCGGAGATTCATTTATTCACTTAACCACACCATGATCAGGGATTCATTTATTCACAGAACCATTCTGTGATCAGGGACTCATTTATTCACTTAACCACACCATGATCAAGGATTCATTTATTCACTTAAACATACTATGATCAGGGATACATTTATTCACTTAGGCTTACCATGATCAGGCATCCATTTATTCACTGAACCATTCTGTGATCGGAGATTCATTTATTCACTTAACCACACCATGATCAGGCATCCATTTATTCACTGAACCATTCCATGATCAGGGATTCATTTATTCACTTAACCACACCATGATCAGGGATTCATTTATTCACTTAAACATACTATGATCAGGAATTCATTTATTCACTTAACCTTACCGTGATCAGAAATTCATTTATTCACTTTATCATTCAATGAACTGGGATTCATTCATTTATCTAAACATGCCAAGATTCATTTATTCACTTTACAGTATAGCATAACTGTCATGGAAGGAATGGTTGTAGGAAGAACAGCTAGGTTATAAATGGAGAAGGCTTGCTATGGAAGATGGGTGAAATTTAGCTCCAGAGAATAGATGGACATATGGGTTATGCTGCAAAGGGTTGTTGAGGCTGGATGACAGGAATACAGCTGCAGAAGGCCTGTGGAGGGTGGAGCTTAGTTACAGAGAGCGGGTGGGGTTAAGCTGTGAAGTTTAGCGATAGAAAACATGGGTGTAGCTGTGCTGTGAGTATGCTTATCTGGCGTTAGTAGTAAAGCAGAGCTGGCAAAAACCCATTTGTACTACCATGTCATCTTTGATCAAAATGTGAAAAACATGATTGCAACCATTAGCATTAAAGCATACTGTACATGTACATTTGTTTGAAAAACTTTGCATTTTTGCAACGCACTGACATCAGTCGACATGTCAAGGCATGGGGGTTCAGTTTGCATGCGGGCAATGTCAAAACGGTGACTGCTGGGTGATTCAATAAAAGTGATGATTTATTAATATCACGTGTACGAAATGTTGGTTTGGTGGTGCTGTTCATTACTGTCCTTAAACCAATCAAATACGTAACTGTACATTTTTTTTTTTTATCAGCGGTTTTGAGTATATGCATTTTCTTGCTATATGACACATGCTGTTCAGGTTTGATCTTGCAGTCTGATGTAGTCTCTGGATCTTTCAGAAATACAGAGTCCCTTCATCGCTGAAGTCTAGAACTCTATATAACATCGGGGGGGGGGGGCGGAGGAGTAAGCTCGTATCTGTGAACTGACAGAGGCGAGACGCAGAGAGAGAGGCAGAGAGGGAAGGAAGAGGGGGAGGGGCGAGTGGTAGAGAAATAAAGGTATGGAGGGAGGGGAATGGAGAGAAGGAACCAACCAACCAGCTGAAAGACAGAGATTGGGGCTGTTTGGACATGCTACTGGAGAGAAAGAGTGAGAGAGAGAGAGAGGAGAGAGACTGGTTGTCAAAACCAAGGAAATCGAACTGTTACTATTGCTATCACTGGAAGGCACAATAAGGATGGAGGAGGATATGATAACACTCACAGCCTAGACAGACAATGTAATTCTTGCCTGCACAGCTATTGCAGCGGTACATTTTTTTTTTGTAAATCATTTCTCTTTTTTTATCCATTTTTCCTCTTTCTCTCTTTCATTTTACCAGCTGCTTTCCCTCTTTCCATTCCTCTTCTGTCACTCTCTCTCTCCATGCAGGAAGGAGAGATCTGCGAACAGAGAGAAAAAGAAGACAGAGCCTTAAACACAGTAAGAAAAGGACTGTTTATTTTTTTTTCCTATTGCTGGGTGAGACAAAGGGGCGATTTGCCGGAAAGATGCATTAAGAGGTAGAGAGGATGGGATGATGGGCGAAAGAAGAGTGAAGATAGGGGAGTTGCTTTGGGGGGAAAGAGAGGAAAAGGGGATGGGTATGGGGGGAAAGCAGTGGAAGTAATGAGGCTTGCTAATAATTTAGAAAGATGTGTATTCAGATCGCACCATTTGTTTGCGTGTGTACGGACGCTCGGTTGATCATGGGAATGAGATGTATGGCCGAATAACAGGAGAAGGGGGGAATGCTTATGTAAATACAGTAGAAATCAAACGGCTACTGGGAATAACGGGAAGGAGGCGGAAGTAGTATGAGTCAAGAAAACTGAATGAGGCAGTGCTTAGGGTCTGTCTATGGAGTGTTAAAGGCACATGAAACTACTGGAAAAAAGCAGCAAGCTAATCACATAAGATATGGCAAAATAAAACGCACAAGATGGGCAGATGAATATATGTGAAATATGTGGGTAACGAGGAGAGCGAGAGAGAGAGTGAGAGAAACTGAATGGATGACGATGAGATATAAAGAGTTAATGAGCGAAGGAAGAAGGGGTGGAATATGCTTAAAAAGAGGAAAAAGAAAAATGTGTGCCGGTGTGTGTGTGTGTGTGTGTGTGTGTGTGTGCAATTATATAGAGTGGAGCCAGCAATCTATACAGAAGGAGAGAGAGAGAGGGAGAGAGATGGAGAGGGAGGAGGCACTTATTAAAGGGACCTTGCATTCAGATTACTGTCACTTTTGATTCACACCCACCCACATACATTGAATTTTGACTACATTAACTGCAGCCCATTGTAGGCTGGTTAAGATAACATGTACTACATACCTCTGAAAAAAGTCAAGGTACTGAACATCAATGTTATATTAATGCTGTTGCATCCAGTCTTTCTCGTACTCATCAGTAATACACTACCTGTCACTGACTAGTATCATCACAGTTTGATTCTACAATGCAACACACACACAGCAGGTGTACATGAAGGTCCTCTAGGGGAAGCTGGAGAACAGGTAGAGAAAAAGAGGGAAAGTGCGTGAAGTGAAAATCGGCAAACTGGTCTCACCTGAGCACATGCTCGCCTCCTGCTGACAACACAAGTCTATGTACAGCCTATATGCGCACCCAATATCCACTGCTAACATGTACAGCTAATACCTACAGCTAACATCAGATACATGTATTTATATTGCCTTTGTCTGTAATGTGGTTCCACTTATTCTCTCTTATCCACACTCATGAGCAGTGTGTATTGAGAGGGTGTTGGCAGGTCATTGTGTGGGGTTCACATACTTACGCAGCAAAGTGCTTCCAAGAGAGTGCGTGAGAGAGAGAGAGAGAGAGAGAGAAACAATGGATAGGAGAAGGTTAACGAAGTAAAAGAAAGTTAAAGTGTGAATGAATGAATGCAGACGAGAGGTACAGAGTGCTTCTGAAATACAGAAGGGGAAAAAGAACACAAATACAAGTGTGTGGGAAGGAAGGGGGGGCGGGGGGCGTTGGTGAATGGAAGGGCAATTTGGTACTTTTTAAGAGGCATCAGCGCTCATTACTAAATTAAATCCAAAATAGATAACGAGAGTCAACACCAAATTGCACTGATTGTGAGTTCGCTGAGAGGAAGGGAGAGGAACTGAGCAAGAGAATTAGACTGGCCAACTGAAGCAGCAATGGGCATTACCAGGGAAACAAAGAGCCAGCTAAAATTAGCAACAAGGGAGCAATAAACAAATAACAATTAAAAAAAAATAGTAGAGCGCTGCCATTCTTTCGCTCCATGTTTAAAAGCCATTTGCTCACTTTCTTCTCCCAGCGTCTGCAATGGCACTTGGGCAGAAGCCAAACATAGAGTATGGAGCTGAAACCAGCCACCCCCCCCCCCTCCTTTTGGCATGGGAGAGAATTCGGCAGCAGAATTCCCTTTGTAGTTCAAAAGCTGTGCTCTTGCCATTACAATTCACTGTCTGTATCCATCCCGACAGAGGCTGCCGCAGTCTCCCATCAATTAATACATGTAGAACGTACTGACTGGCTGGGAAACTCGCAGACAGACCGACTGACATAATGAACAGCAAGCTAAATGAATCTATCTGAACTCTCAGCATGTTATGCAGACAGTGCTACTGAACTACATACGTTCGCTCTTCACGCGTTCTGTGCGCTCCGCTCATTCTTTAATCCGCTGCGGCCCATTCATGTGTCTCTTCCGCAAGCGTCAACCTACAGAAAAGAGGAGTTTCCACGGAGGCTATTTTGATATCCATCCCAAGTGCTTCAGTTCAGTATCCCCCAAAGGAAAACAAGCCCAACGCGTATTAAGAAATCATTTTATATGTGTTTAAATGTTCGTTATATGTAGTGGCATCATTTGCAAAGATGAATTTACATAATGTAGATAATATCTCAGTGTTTGGCCCCCTCTACAGAGCTACAGTGGCTTGGTACTCGGTATGTATTCATGAGTGCGTCCACAGTAGCCCCAGTAACCTGCATGGACCAATGGAGTATCTATCCTTCAGTATTTGGTGTGTTGGACTGTAGGATGGAGAGGTTTGAGGGAGAGAGGAGACCTCTGCGCTCCCTCCGTTTTACCTCTCCACTCCTTCCTGCAATTGCGGCCACAGTATATGACTGAACTGGGACATGCTGCCTCCCTTGTGTTGTGGCCTACTTCAGCGATTGTCCTTCTCTCTCTCTCTCTCTCTCTCTCTCTCTATCTCTCCTGATTCACCCCATTTTCCCTCCTCAGCTCTCCTGTTCCATTTATGTGCTCCATGCTGCTCTCGTCTGTACAGACAAACACAACAAAAACTTAGGTCATATCCCAGTTCACAGAGTAAAGTATAAAAGTCTCAGTGACCTGCCTTTGTCGTGATTCCACTGCTACACTCATAGCCTGTGGCCATGTGTGTGATATCACATAGATACTACATATTTATGGAGACGTGGAAGTCTAAGTTGAAAAAAACAAAAGGAAGAATTTATCCTTGCAATCCTTACAATCTGAAAAACCATGTGTGTGTACCATATACGTGCAATCACGTACACCACTTTTTTTTTAATGAAAAGCTGTGCTACAGTGGTGTCGTGGCATACCGTCTGAAGAGGTGGGCATACTGCAACTCCACAGCTCATATGTATTCATGGTAATAAGGCTAATAGTTGGGCATACTTTAACTCCAAATCCCATGTGTATTAATAGTAATAAGGCTAATAGGTGGGTATACTGTAACTCCAAAGCCCATATGTAGTAATGGTAATAAGGCTAATAGGTGAGTATACTGTCTGAGGAGGTGGGCATACTATAATTCCAAAGCCCATATGTATTAATGGTAATAAGGCTAATAGGTGGGTATAGTGTCTGAGGAGGTGGGCATACTGTAACTCTAAAGCCCATATGTATAAATGGTAATAAGGCTAATAGGTGGCTATACTGTACATCCTCAGAAGTTTAGGCTGGTACATTCCATATACTTGAGTGTGCCCTCAACTAAACCACTGCATTGCTATGTACGTTACATTATCATCATTTAGCTGATGCTTTTATCCAAGGCAAATTATGGTTGAGTATGCTAACCAAGGGCCAATCCTCCCTGGGAGCAATGTAGGGTTAAGGGCCTTGCTCAATTGCCCAACAGCAATGGCGTTCTTGCTGTGAACCTCAGGGGTCCCAGTCACGTACCTTAGCCACTAGACTACAGGCTGCCCTATGTATTATACATCGTTTTGGCTGTTATATTTCAAATCTTTAAATAAACATTGGAAACTGTGAAGTGTGGGCATTTGAAGACAGTGATAAAACTATAGTTTTATCCTGTGCTGGCCCTGTGCAGTCATCATCCCGGGTAGTTACAGTGTGAAATTTGTTTTCCATGTAATCTTATCAGGTCTAGCAAGTTTTAACCAACATCATGGATCAGCAGTTAAAGGCTAAAAATCTCTTATTGCTGAGGTTATGTGGATGTAAATCACAAAAGAATGTCAACCTGGTGAGTCTTGCGGTATTGTAAGGTCATTATTTTTACAGCTGTGTGCATTTAGGAATTGACTAGGGATTCGGAGCCATTCCAAAGGTAATCATGTCTCCCTTTTAGCCTATTATTGTACATCTCTGTACTCCCTATTACAGTTTTTCTCGATCGCTTACACACTATTCCTGGGCCTATTAACTAGACATCCCAAACCATAACGCCTTTTAGCAAAATACACACCCATTTCGCAAAACATTAAACGTTATTCCCCTGTTTTCAAACGTGATCCAGATTTGTGAAACTTTTTGTGAAAAATTCTACACTACAAATCCCTTCATTTATCATTGGCTACACATTGTGCTCTTTTAGAAAGCGCTAGAATTCAAAATCATTAACTTGAGTCATAACAACTCAAACCGAATTAACACACAATTCCCCAGCTGGAAACACCAAGAGTTCAGAATCGCTCACACACTTCTCAGAACCTCAGGGTGGATTGATAAAAATGTCACGGATCAGTTCACAGGTCGGTTCCAGAAAGACCTGAAGGTAGATGAAGAGATCACAAGAGAGGTGGAGGAAGAGGAGGAGGAAGGGCAAGGATGCTACTGATGAGCTCCTTTCAGCTCTAGATGACCATGCCTCTGTTTATGGGATGTCAACGAGGGAAGCTGGGCATAGAGTGAATCTGAGCCACTTTCCAGTAGCCTCTATAATCTTAATTATAATCTATTATAATCTCTATAATCTACTATAATCTATAATGAAGATATAATCTGGACTTTCAGTGGTCTGCGAGATCATGTCTATTGACTAGACCACAGGGAGCCAGTGCAGCCACAGTGGCCACTCTACGTTTTCATCTGGGACAATGTCAGTTTCCACCAGGCTGCTCTGGTTCATGACTGGTTCAATGACAACCCAAGTTTCAGCAACATTTTTCTCCCTGCATATTCTCCCTTCCAAAACCCCATAGAGAAGTTTTTTGGCACAGTGAAAGAAGGTCTATAACCGAGAAGCGCACATCCATGTTCACTCCCTCCAAGCCACGGTGGAGGCTTGTTCAGATATGGCGTTTGAGGCTTGCCAGGGGTGTATAAAGCGTACAAGGGTTTTCTTCCTCTGCTGCCAGGCTTGGGCTAACATTGCTTGTGACGTTGATGAGAATCTCTCACCAGAGCCAGGATGCTGAGGCCGAATAAATGTGATTTCTTCATGTACAAACTGTTTTTTTTCATTGGCTTATATTGCTAGACGTGGAAATAATTTTTTACTGTATTCTGTGTTCTCTATTAGGTGCATATTTTTATTGAGTATTTACTTTGTCACTCAGTTTCAGATTACATTACATTATAGGCATTTTGCAGACAGTCTTATCCAGAGCGACTGACATCTCAAAAGTTTAGTGTACTACAGTACACTGAGAGATTAAAAAGTTTGAAAATTTGAACATCCTTTGGTTTTTTATATTGTTATCTTTATCTTGTGAAGAGGTTGTTCCGTGGGGAAAACCATAAGCACCATTATTCATTGCCGTAACAGCTGTTTCCACAAGTGTTTTGAATTGATCTCACTGGTGTGTAATGACCATTTTGTAGCGTGTATTGTGTATTCGATGTCTTTTGTGGGATGTCTGAAGGCAAAGTTTGGTTCAGATGTAAGATGACATGATTTTGAGTGGAGAGTACATGGTTTTGACCTGGAAATTTGAAGTTTGTGAAGATGAGTGTGCAGTTTTGTATGTGTTTAGAGTTTTGGGAGAATGTAATTACACGAAAAGTGTCTTCATGTGCAATCAAGAAAAACTGTAAGCACTACATGCAATTATCAACAGGTGCTTGTTTCAGAAACAAAAGGTCCCACACTTACTGTAAACATTTTAAAAAAGATATGGTGGAATACCACAGGCGATGTGGAACGGAGAAAGATTTTATGAATGAGAACTGATTGTGCTGGTGAGACCGGGACAGTGGGCTGCGAGTGCATTTCCTTAGCAGTGCACTAAAACACATGGCTAAGGGTAGTGCTTTAAGAAGGAGGTGCCTCATTAAGAAGGTAGCATGGGATGGCAGGAATTACATGCTAGCATATGGGTTCTGTAGTGTTTTAAAACGGCTCCTTTCCTGCGACCTCACCACCGTTGCTGGTGACGGATGGAGAGCTCATCTGATAGATGGAGATAAAATGGACGAGACCTGCTCTCTAACACACCCCCACCCCCACCCCCCACTATCGCTGGCTCTTTACTAACCGCACTGCGTCCTGGGCCGGCGTTAACTAATGTATGCAGCAAGGTCATAGTCCCTGTTCCGTCTCAGATATTAAAGGGAATATTTGCATCAATCGTAGTGGTTAGCGCTGTGAAAGGCGAGCGTATGGGAGAGTGTGTTTGATCACTGTGGAAGCGCATATGCTGGCCTGAAGCCTCTGCCCATGTAAGGCTATCGGGCTATCGCTGTGGGAGGGGGGTTAGGCACTCCAAGTCTCGCTCACACTCGGCTTCTTTTCAAACTCCCTTTGAAATCTGAAATCTATTGCTCTCTCTATAATTCTCGTGTTCAGTGAGTATTCGGTTCTTTCAGCGAAATTTTCCTTTAAACAGTACCAAAGCACTGACTGACCTGATAGATCTACCATGGTGTAAACTTGAAATGAATTACAAATGAAAAAATAATACTGTGTGCTGTGCAATAATAGTTCATAGAACTTTATATTGTATTTTTAACTTTTAATTTTAAAAGATCTTTACTGTATTGTAGCCACTTCTGCTAATAAGAGCAGCACTGACTGCAGGGTTATGGTATCAATGGCTATAATATAAGCTATTACTGTTAGAAACAGCTACTGCATATTTGTGACTCAATTGGTCATCCATTATTAAAATATTTCATATCAGTACAACTTTGTTTACCATTACCAAGTGTAATGAGTGCAGGAGGGGGACTGCCCTTAGCAGGAGGAGGAGCGCCATTAGTGGAAGGGGCAGTGCCCTTAGCAGCAGGGGGCGTGGCCAAAGCAGCAGGAGGAGTGCCCTTAACAACAGAGGGAGTGCCTTTATCAGAAGGGGGAGTGGCCATAGCAGCAGGGGGACTGCCTTTAGAGGAAGGGGGAGTGTCCTTAGAAGCAGGGGGAGTTCCATTAGTGGAAGGGGGAGTGTCCTTAGCAGCAGGGTGAGTGCCCTTAGCAGAAGGTGGCATTCCCTTAGTGAAAGGAGGAGTGCCCTTAGCAGAGTGGGTATGCCCTTTGCAGTGATTGGTGGTTTATCAGTCTGTTTC
The DNA here is from genome assembly GCA_019788955.1 of Albula glossodonta. Classification (NCBI taxonomy): domain Eukaryota; kingdom Metazoa; phylum Chordata; class Actinopteri; order Albuliformes; family Albulidae; genus Albula; species Albula glossodonta. The sequence continues at coordinate 584,008 of JAFBMS010000025.1, read as the reverse complement.
CTCAGTAAGTGTTCCTTGGCATGGGATTGTTGCCTTACCACTAATGACTACAGCCCTGCTGTGAATCTCAGCTCAGCCCTGTCAACAGAAAGTCTGTCAAAATGTCTGTCTTTCAAAAGCAAAACATTTAACAAATCCCTGTCTTCATAAAGTACAAGTGTATTTGTAGTTTAATCAAACTGGAAATTTTCAGTTTAAACTTAATTAATATAGTCATTGGTACGAAGAATTGTATTTGAACTAATTAGTGTTAAATTCTCAATATCTGTTTTTACAAGTTAAAATAAAATGACTTATATCAAAAATAAAATTCCCCAATGAAACAAATTGTTTTTTTAACATTTTTTAAAATGATCAATAATTCATATTATTACAATATTTCACATTATTGCTAATTAAAACTGAATTCTTGATATCAGAAATTATCACATTTTAAAACTGATTTCTTCATGTCAAAAATAAGTTGGATAAAAGCTAAAATAGACTGCCATAGCACATCTACTCTTCGAGGCTGTTGTTTTCCACCCCTGTAACTGAGCTGCTTCTTGTTTCTTTTTTGTAATTCCTTTAGGAAAGATTGCTGTGGATGGCAGTTAGATTATATACATTATGTTTGACCACTGTTTAGTCACATAATTGCTCCGGCACAGCTAAAGAGGACTAACACACCTAAACACTGAAAGTCAGACATTGTTGGTTAAATTTAACTAATCAGCAAGGGTTGACTCAGACTTTGGGAATTAGGCAAGCTCAAACTAAAGGGGTTGAATCATTGAATTCTGGGAATCATTTTCCACTCCTGTAAATCCTTTACAAAGGTCAAAGGTGAAAATAATAGATAGGTAACATATTGCCATCAAACAATTAGATTTTTCAGCTTTTGGATGAAATTTTCTCTGGATTGTTCCAGTGATCTGCAGCTACCTGCCTCCCAGTCCAGGTGCACTGTTCCAAGTTCTTCCTGTTCCCTTTGCCGGTGTGATCATTCTGTTCTTATTTTTGGCGCGTATAAACATATGGGTGTTGAATTTGTTTGGAATATCCATAACCAAATGTACTAAATGATTAAATAAAAATGGGAACTACGAAATACACAGAAAATGGAAACTACGAAATACACAGAAATTTGTAGATATATACAGTATGAGCAATTTCATTTTAATCATGAAGCAAATTGTGGTACAGAATACAAGAGTAACTGAATCAAACAAGTAATACAATGTCTGTTATGATAGTGAGACGAATGTGTATTCCCTCGCAGGAATCCAGTGCAATGGCTCACAGCCAAGAAAGGTACTGATCCCTGTCAACCATGCAAAATAACTCCTCATTTCCGATACCTCAAAATCCCCTGAAGAACTGCAAAACCTTGGGTGTGCACTAAAAATGATACCCCTTGCTATAACAGTCGAACATATAGGGGCTTATTTAAAAAAAAAAAAAAACAGTGCAAGGTGCTTTGCGCAAGTTTTTTAAAGTGCTCAATTTGATTTTGTTCTGCAGATTTTGGGGCTTCAGTTGTAGTGCTACTGTAATAAGAGAATAAATTTCATGGTTTGCTTGTCTGTCTATGTGAAGAGGTTGTAAACACACTGGAAGCCAACCTGTGTCATTTTCCATTCCTTGTAAAGCTACCTGAATAAGTTCCATGGGTGATGCATCTGCATCTGTAATAATTATGGTTTTGGTGAGGGATGCCATGCAACAAAATCAACAAATAATGATGTCATTTTGCTGGGGTTAGACTTAAATGTATTGCTTTGCATTAATTGGAAGACAGGATTTTATTACATGTAGGGTCTGTTAGCTCTGAATCCGGCTCCGGTCAACCATCAATTGACAAAATGATTCCAAAGAGCAGATGACCCCAAATGACCCTAAATGCTAGGCTTGAACAAAATGCTATCATAAAATAAGGCCCTATATAGCTATTACACTTCCATTGCTAGATCATTCCTGGGAACCTGCAAAATGAACAGGGCGTGGACACATCCCCTTCATTTTCATCCCACCCGTTTTCTGACCATGACATGCCCATGTGAGGTTGGTCAGCGGTCGATGCTCAAGAGAACATTTGATTCCACAGCTTGGCCTCAGAGTATGAGAATACTCCTCTGAGGTTGGATACGTGTCATTTAACCACTGATATTTCATGTATTGGAAGGGCTCATGGCTGGAGTTGTTGTTTGCACTGTTTCTTAAGATTACCTCTTTCCTCTTCTTCATTTTTTTAAATGGTTGTTCTAGCTATTCTTTGGAGGTGAGAAATTCTGATAAGTTCCTACTCTCTTTACTCATATACTGTTATAAAAATTATTCATTTTAATTTTTAGCTCCCACTTATTTTTGTTTGTTGCTGTTTAGTAGGGTTTTGTTTTTTGGCCATAATTGAAGGGTTGGATTAAAAGCTACATCATTAATTGAGTGAAAATAATGAACAATTAGTTAATTGATAAGAAAACATAAAAACTAAAGGTTTTCGTTAACAGACCTGTTTATTGAAGAATGTGATTGTACTGTAGGTGTACTTCATTAATGCTTATTACACAGACACACACACAGACCCACACACAAAAATACATTAACACACACACACATACAGGCACACACACTCACAGACCGGCACACAGACACACAAACATACACACACACATACAGACACACACCACACACACACACACAGACCCACAAACATACAGAAATGAGATGGATATGACTACAAGGGCAAATGGGGAAAGGGGTTGATCAAAATGCTTCTGTCTGATCAGTTTTTACATTTGCATCAAAACTCTGAGATTACGATCAATACTAATGTCTTTGTCTATGAGCGCGCGAGTACCTTAAAACTTGTAACGATCTCAAGGGCTTTTATTTGCATCCACTACCAAATGCACCAAATGCTGGAGCTTGTTGTATCTGACACAGCGTTGCATCAAAGTGATTGAACTGATCTCCAATATCTCTAGCCGTAGTATACAGTGATATCAGTAGTGGTTAGAAAAGATAATATGTTGCTTTAAGAGTCTTGCATTGTGGGAATGTTAGTTTTTTCTTTAGGAATAATTACTGGATTTGAAACAGACAAGACTGTTTTAACTTGTTTTCATGAAGTTTAAAATGATTAGCCGTGCCTGTTTAAAATATCATTTGCTACATACAATTTAAACCTTTTTTCCTGACTCAGGTAAATGCATTATGGGAAAGTTATCGGGAGTCAGGCACCTCAGAGGCCACTTAACCAGCAGTGTTATCATAGTCTGGCCATTTATTTTGATGGTACGTTGCAAATTTACCTGAAGCTTCCTACCATCATTAAAATCATGTTCAAGAAAGGTAACGACAGCTATAAAATCATGACTGAATGATGCATAGACTCAATGTAATGTCAAATATCATAGTTATTTCCTGCAATTTGTACTTAACGTTACATATCCTGAGAGGAGAGTGTTATGTCATTTACCTAGAGAAGTGCGCATATTACCTGCCCCATGTGTTCCTATGGCTGTAGGGAAGACAATAACTAGCCTGTAACTGTATGCTAATTTATTCAAACTGTGTCAATACTGTATGAATACAAGCAAATGTTTTTTTCTCTATCACTAATTGATCAAGCAGATCAAATTTTGTTGTGAAAAGGACAATTTGCAGCATGTAAAAGCTTGTATTAAAGCAGCACACTTGTTAATGCTTACTGGCATGGCACTTGACTTCTGAGATAATTTGAATTCTGCCCAACTGAAATCCAAAATCTGAAATGGAATGAATGCACAATTTAATGTTTAATATAATTTATCCATATCAATCTTAAACTAAGCTTGCAAATATACAGTATGTATTTGTATATTACACATTATAATACACAAATATTCTGTATATTGTATGTCCAGATATGATATAATATAATATAATATAATATAATATAATATAATATAATATAATATAATATAATATGATATAATGGTGTGCAAACAGATGTAGTTTGGTTTTATATTTTACAGTCTGTGTACTGCCAACAGGACAGATGGAGGTTAATCCGCTGTGCAAAAATACACCTTTCCATAAGAGCCCATTGATTGTTTCATGAGTCTATATTGTCCACTCTGTTTAAGTACCTCATCAAATGGCCTCATTTCATTAATCCAGAGAGCCTCAGAACCGATTGTGAAAGTTGTAGTACCAGTAGTACCAAGTAATAGATATAACTGCCAACAAGGCATAGCTTGATAATGTCTTATTACAGCTTTGGAATTGATTGAACACCAGCCGAGAGGAGAAAGTTTAGGAGTGACATCATATTTCAAATTTTATTATTAGGTACAGCCTAACAAAATGAATGGTATTAACATTGATTGGATTAAGGTTATTACAACAGGCCCACTGTTCCCTAAATCTCTACATTGGTGTTCCAAGCTAATTCATTAAATAGTTAACCACCCGCAGTGCACTGTCAACAATACAGCAATTCATTCACTTGTGGTACAATCCACCAATCACATCATTATTCTAACTGGGTTTTGAATATTTAAAAGGTATCGTTCTGAAAAATGTCCAATGAGAAAGCTGCAATGGTGAGCGAGAAAGTCAATCCATTACATTTTTTAAAAAACCAAGCTTTCCGTCATTGTGATCGGTGCATTAAGGGTAGAAGTGGTGGTGATGTCTCAGCAGCTGTTTGAGAAAGGCATGGTACATGTGAAAGAAGACAGGCAGTATGGAAACACGCTTCTGGAAAAGTACCTGAAATGTTCTGTATTAGAGTGTCAGAGATGGTGACAGGATGTGGGGAGGTGAACAGAGATGGTGACAGTATGAGAGGAGGTGAACAGAAATGGTGACAGGATGTGGGGAGGTGAACAGAGATGGTGACAGGATGAGAGGAGGTGAACAGAAATGGTGACAGGATGAGGGGAGGTGAACAGAGATAGTGACAGGATGAGAGGAGGTGAACAGAGATGGTGACAGGATTAGGGGAGATGAACAGAGATGGTGAAAGGATGAGAGGGGGTGAACAGAGGTGGTGATTGGATGAGAGGAGGTGAACAGAGGCACTGACAGGGTGAGAGGAGGCGAGCTGATCACCCTCGTCTGCATGCGCTGCTCGCCTTGATCAGAGGAGAGAAATGAGGACATCATTAAAGGTAGCGGAGATTCATAATGAATCGGTAACAGGAATACGCTCAAATCAAGTGCAGCTTTTATATTGTTCAGTTGTACTATCCACTCTTGCCACTGCAGTAATCCTTGGTAAACAACCCCCATAGAGTTAAATCAGAAACAACGGTTTGATCATGCAAGCCTGCCACATTAATAATAGAACCACTGCTTGCTTGTCGTATTTATAGAAACATTGGAGAACATGGTCACATGGAAGTGATATATGAAACATTTATTCACTGCGCAGTCATTTTGCCATGCTGGGTGACCTCCTGGTTAGTAGAGGGAACTGAGATATCAGGCGAAGAGACCTAGCGAGGCTTAAGACGGGGAGTTTGCTTGCTTTATCCAAAATGTTTCATTTTTATGTAACAGGATCACTGTTAACATTGTCATGAGTCAATCCATTGCGAGAACTGTGTATATTACTGTACTTCTACTAACAGTGGGGCTGTCCTTGGGTATCGAATGGCTAATCTTAGTCAGCAGCAGATATGTTTTGTTACCAGGTATTAATATCTGTGTTGCTCCTGGTGCAGGTGAAGATGCCCTTTACAACACTATTATATACTAGACTCCATCGTTGCTCTTCATCTCATATCCTTCACGGAATAATGCAAAGCACTGTTGATAATCCAACTGTTGGACTATATACGATACAACAGCGTATGTAAATCTACAGTGTTTCATGGTACCAGTCAAACTGCTGTGTAACCTAAACCCCTGTGTGTCACCGTCCACAGTACTCAACACCAGAGGTCTTCAGCTGTCCTTCTCCAGCTGGCTCCCTTCTATCATTGCAATGGGAACCAGAAAATCCAACGCACAGCACGATGTTAACAGAGACGACTGCCAAACATAGATTAGTGTAAATGTGAGACTACTATAAAAGTGAAACTATTGAGATCGCAGCTGAGGTGGCACTGCTATCCACACATCTTTTATACCCCCTTCATCTAAGCTTGATTCGCTGGAGCCCATCCCAGCATTCATTGTTTCGAAGGCGGGGAGGATACCAATCAATCGCAGGGCCAGACAAGGCACACATGTATGCCTACAATGATAATAAAGATGAAGTAGGCCTTCATCCCCATACCTTGCAACAGAGCTGAGAGATAACAGGTACGATAACAGGTATGAGGTAACAGGTAGGATGACACAGGATAACAGCAGGGCAACTCCACTTTTAACTTTTAAATGTCCTACGTATGTGACGCTATATTGAAAAAAAAATGCATCATCGTGAATGAATGAGTGCTCCTGGTTAGACTCAAAGAGATACTGTTCTGACATTGTTGTCATTATTTGCACCAAGTTTAAATCTGCGTTGAGACCCACACACCAAACATGAGAGAGGAAATGGATTTCTCACTCACGGGGGCATAAACCAGCCAGTTGTCTAAATAGTTGTGAATTCTTTAGAGATCATCGAACACACATTTTTACTTTGATACAAAAATACATGCCTGGCACGTGTTAATATGGTGAATGACTGGACTGAGTGCGGAGATAAAATTTCAAGGCACGTTCTGTGCACATATTGAGTTAACACGTATTGAGACGCTCGGCGAGCCCCCCTGAAAATCGCTACCTAGAAAACCGATTTCCACTTGTACCATGTTGGAGTACACTTTTATGTCGTGTGATAAAAGGCATAAAACCCTGGGGAAGCTCAATCAATGAGACATGGCCTTTTACAAAGAACATAAACAGACAGTTGAACAAATTTTTCCTGTGTCCCTGTAACGGTCGTATGAGAGCTGAGGTTTTACCCCTTTTAACTCTCACTTTTTCGGGACACCATCCTGGGTGAGGTGGGTGAAGTCATGACTCAGCCATGACCAGCCCTCAAAAATACCAAGCTGTAGGCAGCCAATCAAAAACTGGCTATATGAGAAAAGATGCACAGCTAAAGGCAAACCAAAGAAAGCAACTGTGTACAGCATACTTATGAGTGAGCTTGTTCATGAGTTAATGGCAGGATTATATTTTCAGGGAAGGAGATGTGGATGGGCACTGTGAGTACTCCCTCCTGTGAAGGTTTCTGTCGCTGTTCCAGGAATACATTTCTACATTCCTAGGAATCTCATTGGTTAGTCAGGGGTGACGCAGGTCACAGGCCTACAGGTCAGGGGGAAGATAGGCCCGTTAGAGCAAAAAGGATAATCCGTCCATCGCTACAAGTGGATTGCTAATGGCTATGAGATGTTGAGACTGTGATGTGGACCGCTCTCGTTTCACCGACAGCATGTGAAGTTGCTGTGGGTTTATGTAATGACACTGCTGGTTATGATACTAAGATACTGTCTGCTTTTTGGCTAGTCTTTTTGTATATTATTCTTTACATACTGCTGTGGATAAATCAGCTAGAATGACAAATTGGAAATGCTGGATATGCTGAATTCAAATACCTCTTGTACTAAGTGAAGTCTGGAATCTGCCAAAAATCGGTGTCCTTTTCGGGACCACAAACACTGTGTAATTGTGACATTGGAAGCTGTACAGGTAGGATGTGGTATTTAAAGCCGAAGGAGGTTGTGCTCATCTCCCTTAAGAGCTCAAGATGAGTTGAAGAGAGGAGCGGTCAAAAGCTCTGCCTGTAGTTCTAGCACTCGCATTGGCGTAACGTTAGGGAGGCAAAACCGGGTGAATGTGATTGTGCCGCAGCTTAAGCCTGCGTCTTCAAAGTACGGTCGGGTGGGATGCCAGCCCAGACAGGGAGGCCACCGAATGTGGTAGGCGAAAACACAGCTCAAGGCTTTCTCAAAAGTCTTAAATATAATCCGGTGAAAGAGAGGCAGCATTTGAAGAGACCAGCTTAGAGTATCTAAACTGCATTTATTTACCCTTAAAGTTCTTATCAAAGAGCCTCTCTGTGAATTTAGTGTAAGTGCCTTATCAACCTGCTGGGAGTTGCAAAGCAGCGCTATCTCATAAATCTCTGCTCAGCATATGCTGTATGAGTCCAGGGATGACTTGACCCGCTCTGAGTTTTTTTCTCGCTGTTACTCAGGAGGACTTGTGATTCACAGGTAGACCAAAAACCCATGGGACATAGGGTAGGGCTGGTGCAGGTCTAAATTAGTGACCTAATGGGATTGAGTGGGTGCAGGTTTCAAGGTAGAGAAATTTTGAAAAAAAAATAAATAAAAATGACTTATATTTTTTGGATTTTTTCTAATTTTTGTCCACCGTGAACACGGCCGAACTGTTCAGCCCAGCGCAGCAACCTGCCCCAGCTGACTCGGGTGGAAGATGCTGAAGCACATGATTCCTCCAACTCGCATGATGACTGGCCCTCGCTTCTTTTCAGTCTGTGGGCGCAACACCAATCACACGCTGCCTATGTCGTTAGAGGATTATGCAGTCAGCATATGTTTGGTTTGTGTACCTGCAGGCACCCAGCCGACCAGGAGAGGTCACTAGAGAGCTATGAACTAACAAACTTTTAACTGGATAACTAAACTACATCCCTGGAAAGGCTGAGCCAAATTGTTGCCTCGCCAATACAGATCTCCACTACCTATGGTTGGTGATGACAAGGCTAAGATTCAAACAGCCTTGAGATTCAATCTGTTTTGAGAATCTGATGTGATGATTGTGATTGGAGACAGGAAGTATAAAGCTGCGGTGAAGAACACCTACGGAATTACAGTGAACTGAACTTCTGTTTTGGGGCTGGCTGCAGCATCCTTTTTTTTGCTTCCCGGTTCCCGGCTAATAGTTTAGTAGCTTGGCTAATGTAAATCTTGCTTCTTAGGTTTCAGCTCTAGCTAGTCCAATGCTATGTGCTGAACATTCTAACTCATGCTTGTTTTGTAAACCTGCCTGTGTCTTGACTATTTGCTAGCTACAAGAACAATAAATACTACTTCTTTAGTATGAAGTTTAACCACCAAACTAGCTAGATGTAGCAACTATAACAAAAAAATTGCAATAAAAATGGGTTATGTTTACATATTTATTCCAACTGGTTTTGTGAGGTCATGTTACTTTGGCAACCAGTCAGTATGTTGCTAAGTTACAACTTACTACTATGAGACAGCTGTGCTGTCTGAGGACCACAAAGTTGATACCACAAAGTATGATCGTTTCACAACCTTGCAGGGGCCTAGCCTGCCAGGAGAGGGCGCCATAGAGCAGTGAGACTGAAAACTGTAACCAGCTTAAACCCTGTTCTCCCCTGTGTGGCTGGACCAGCTGTCTGGCCATAGCTGGTAATACTGTGGCTGGGATTTGAACTCCTAATTGCAGGACTCATAGCTACACCACAGGGATGTGATTTTGCTCTATGATGCCCCAAAACCACCAGATTTGAAGTAAATGACATGCAAAAAGCTTTCCTACATTATTCATGCAAAAGACACAGCTGGTGGTCTAACAAAGAAAAGAATATTACCACAGATTGAAACAGGGTTATTAAAACATGGCAAACAAATGCCAGTTATTCCACCCTCTTACTTTCTGTAGGTAGAGCTATTCCTAAAAATAAACCCGCCATGACATGAACCACAGTTTTTCGCAGCAAAATTTGTGTTTATTTGTTTTGCTTTGGGTGCGTGGCACAAGTTTTTCCAGTAGTGCGATTATCCGGTGACCATGCAACCTATATCATGTCACTATTAGCTGTTCAGTTAACCGTACAAGTGTAATTCTTCGACATCTCTTTTCTTATTTTGCTATTCCTTTTCTGTTTCTCCTCCTAGCTCTGATGACTGATGCTGTATGTGGGAGAGAGATCAACTTATTAACATGCATTTTACAGAGTGTACACTATACTCTATATCAGTACAATATTTCCTGCTTTCAAGAGAAATAAAAATTCCCGTTGAAAGACGGGAGTCGCAATTACTGCAAGTTTTAGTACATTAGTTGGAATACTTAATTGGCATAATTTGCAGAATCTCCACCCTATTTAATCTGGCCCTCAGGTCTGTAATGCAAACCATGAATTTATTTGAACAAGCCTCGGTATTGAGTTACAAAATAGCTGACCTATGTATCACCAAGGAAGAGCTCCTCTGAAGGGAGGTAGAAACAAACTGTAGGCTGGACAGAAATTTGGATGTGTTTGCATAAGATGCTTGGTTCTTTTGAGAAGCACAACATCAGTCAGTTTCTTTCATAATGTAGCTCTTTTAAGGCATTAGTGGTGCAAGCTGTAAAACCTACTGTGTTCACTACACTCAGAAAAGCGCAGAGCACAATAATGTGGGCTGTGTTCACTACACTCAGAGAAGCACAGAGCACATTAATGTGGGCTGTGTTTACTACACTCAGAGAAGCACAGAGCACATTAATGTGGGCTGTGTTCACTACACTCAGAGAAGCACAGAGCACAATAATGTGGGCTGTGTTCACTACACTCAGAGAAGCACAGAGCACATTAATGTGGGCTGTGTTCACTACACTCAGAGAAGCACAGAGCACATTAATGTGGGCTGTGTTCACTACACTCAGAGAAGCACAGAGCACATGTGGGCTGTGTTCACTACACTCAGAGAAGCACAGAGCACATTAATGTGGGCTGTGTTCACTACACTCAGAGAAGCACAGAACACATTAATGTGGGCTGTGTTCACTACACTCAGAGAAGCACAGAGCACATTAATGTGGGCTGTGTTCACTACACTCAGAGAAGCACAGAGCACAATAATGTGGGCTGTGTTTACTACACTCAGAGAAGCACAGAGCACAATAATGTGGGCTGTGTTCACTACACTGCAGAGCTGCACATTTATATGGTTTGAGTTTCCTGTTGAGTTGAGCATGCTGACACATAGCCTGCAGTGACAATAGCCTGCTAGGCAGGTAAGAATTACATTATGTTACAATACAGGCATTGAGCAGATACAGGGTGAGACCAATAAAGCAGGACAGCTTCATAAATGACCAGCTCATGTCTATATTTAATGGTAGGAGTAACCACGTCACAGGGGGATACAGGGTTTGTTCATGTGGTTTCAGTGCATTTAAGTGTGAATCACACACCTCCATCAGAGAACATGAACAGAGCTGGTGGTTACTACAGCCATGCAGACCCCAGGAATGACTGACACCTACACAGACCCCAGGAATGACTGATGCCCACGCAGAACCCAGGAATGACTGAAACCCACGGAGATCCCAGAAATGACTGACACCAATGCAGACCCCAGGAATGACTGAAACCCACACAGACCCCAGGAATGACTGACACCAACGCAGACCCCAGGAATGACTGAAACCCATGCAGACCCCAGGAATGACTGACACCAACACAGACCCCAGGGATGACTGAAACCCACACAGACCCCAGGAATGACTGTATAGTCATCACAAACTATACAGAAATCTAAGGGTGAAACTTGGCTGTTTTTTGAGAGCATGAGAACCCTTGAGAGTTAGACTTCATGACCATGTGATGGCAGAAGAGACATAGCTAATCTAAGAAAGATTAAGAAAGACATAGCTGATATAGCTCATATACCGTTCATCATATCCACAATAATCCAGGAATTGTCATGAGACATTCGTTGCAATAGAGACTATGTTTTGAGTGATGAAAATGTGTTTGGGGTGTTTGGATGAAAGCCGCTGTATCTACAGTGTGGACAGTAAGCTGAATGGTTTATTTGATTAAGAAAAAGTCCAAAACATTGTCCAGTGAGTATTCTATTTATTTGCTTCACCTCAGGGAGCTGCCTACACTTTCTGTAATTTCTCTGGTCATGGACATTCACCTGGTGCACGGGCAGGTCTTTTTCCTCCACAATGAATCTACTGTTTCTTCCACTTAAGGCACAGCACTGTTAAAATAGCAATAAACCGAGGAACAAGCCTTATCTGTTTGTAAAGGTGATGAAAATGATACTCTCATTGGTTGTTCGGGCGCAACAGGCTCATTTTTAATTAAGCTCAGTAGTTCATCCTCTTAAGACATTGTGTTCGATGAAATGGCTTTGCCTCATCCGAGAATACGCTGAAGATGATGTGATAAGGCATAGCCCATAGCACCTAAAACTGTCAAAATAGGGCTCGTGTTGTTATGAAATGGCCTAATCAAAGTCAAGATGTTCACTCAGGTTCCATTATGCCTAGCGTTAGGCTGTAGCTGAAAATCACAGAGTCAAACTAGACAAAAATGTGCAGCATGCAAATACATTTTCATGGGACTGTAGCTGGACCTTTTTCAAGATAATCACTCATGATTTTCACATGCTATCTTTTAGTTGCAGGACCACTGTAAGTGCTGCAATCTGTTGTTATGCAGTAATTTTGCCATGAGGTATTTTGTGTTTGAGTGTTTTGGTGAACACAATTTGAACCAAGAATCTAATTTGTTCCATGACATCTTCAGATCATTAGTGCAATGTATTGGAGTCTAGTGTATACTGTAGGCCCTCTGTGTCTGCAGGTTGCACATCCATGGATTCAACCAACTGCAGATTGAAAATATTCAAAAAAAAAAAAAAAATCCAGAAAGTTAAAAAAGCAAAACTTGAATTTGCTGCGCGCAGAGCATGGTAAATTCAACTATTTACATAACATTTACACTGTATTAGGTATTACAAGTAATCTAGAAATTATTTAAAGTGTACGGGAGAATGTGTGTGGGTTATATACAAATATTATGCCATTTTATATAAAGAACTTGAGCATCCGCGGATTTTGGTATCCGTGGGGGGTCCTGGAACCAATCCCCCATGGATACCGAGGACCAACTGTAGTTTTAAAGCTAATGTTTTTTATTTTCTATAAGTAAATAGCCTTAAAATATTAATTTATATTAGTTTCTTGTACTGTTAGCAAAGAAACAGATCTTTTAATCTATCAAGCAACATATTGAAAATGCATGCAGGAGAATGTGCTCTTGTTTTAGTTTCATTTCGTTGCTCCTTTGGAAACTATCACGAGAATTGTGTGGATGACCTTTTTTACGTAATGCCTTCATGCAAAGCCCTAATTAAATTGTCTAATATTTAGTGTGCAGAGAAATGTGTTTATACCATGATTATTTAAACTAGATAAAACCAATTTTATACCACTGCTTCTGCTGAATCCTGAAGCATGTAAGCTAATAGGACTGAAGATTCCGTATTAAATTACACACACCGAGAGCTTCACCATTAAATGAGGACTTCAGATCAGATAAATAATGATAAATCCAATAATTCCAGCAGAAAACTGGATATGGTTCTGCCACATACATTTGTGTGCCAGTACACCCTTTGCAATGTTTCTTTTTGACAGTATCATATTCTGTAAGATGATTTTTTAATCTGACTGGGCTCGAGCACAGTGGTGTCACCCAGAAACTTTAAAAGACTGTTGCAGTAGGATACACTGAAGTACCCTCCTCCTGAGGGGACTTGAAGACACTTCACTCATCTCTACTCATATTGGGACAGTGAAGCAAGTGGGTACTGAAAGAAAGGAAGAAACCATTTTCAAGTATTAGGACACACCAAGATTTAAGGATTGTGAACAATCATTGAATTGGCTGTGGAGAGAAAAACATTTTTTGTTGGTTCAAACAAATCAGTACTCAACTGCTTGACTGTAGTGGGATTCATCAAACCTCACATCAACCATCACTACTTCATGGGTACTTGAAGCATAGTCATGGTACCTCACTGTGTATGCTCGTTTTCCGAGGTGCAAGCAAGATTTGATGCCATGGTGTACACAAAGACATGCTAATCCACCTAGCGGAAAAAGTTGTATGCTAAAGTTGTGTTGATTTGGATGTTCTCTGCTCTCTTCAATGTTTTTAGTTATTGAGGGATGTATTAGGTGCATTCAACCGATATCAAGCCATTTGTGTAAAATAAAGAATTTTAAAAAATGAAAAATGAGTTAGGGCCGAACTAAATTCGTCAAGTATTTGTTTGGTATTTACACAAATATTGGTTTGTCATTTACGTTCGCATTGGTTGTCATTCATGCACATTTTGATTTGTCATTTACATATCTTTTGATCTGAGTGCAGTATATATTGATTGGTTTGATTTTCTCTTATATTGGTTTTGATTCGCTCATGCCATTTATGTTTGTCATTTACGTTTGCAGTGGTTGGTCATTCATGCATATATTGGTTTTCCATTTACATCTGTATTGGGTTATGTACTGATGTACTTTTTACCTATTGTAGGTATCTATTGTACCTATTATATATTTTAATCTATTGGCTTGCTATTTAGAAACTCTTTGGTTTGATTTACATGAGTATTGGTTTGATGTGTGTATATTGGTTCGTCACTGCCATGTCAACTGGTTAGACTTTCACTAATGTTGTGAGAAAGTATTATCCTAGCCAGTCTACAGTCGTTAATTACTTATTAATGTGCAGCTGCAGTTGTGTTTTCCTTCCCTTTTCAATGAATACTCAGCTGTAGGCCTATTCACTGTTGGCTGCTCTTCCCAGTTATTCATTTTGTCCACATGCCAGTGCGTTAATGACGACACGTGAGTAAATAACGCTAAACTAATTAGAATGTTTATATTATAATGTAAATGCAGACCGTCAGAATTTTGTTTACCTTTTGTATGCATTGCTAACTTGCTAATGTAGCTTAGTTGCTAATATAGCTCGACAAGTATATTGTTACTTATGTCTGTATTCACTCTTCACTCTCTAACCAAAGCTCAATATTCTTCTACACAAGCCACACAGGATTGAAAGACCCCTGTTCTCTATCACACAGGCTGTGGTCCAATTCGTAAAATGATCCACCCTCGCACACTTTCATTAGCTACTTCCACTTATGGGAAACTCTTTCAAAAGTGGAAATTATTCATCGTCCAGGAGATCAGCCCCTTGACCCTAGATTTAGCTCAAGGGAACGACACATTATTTTGCAAGCGGGTAAAACAATTATGTATATTTTTTTTGCGTAAAATAGATCAAGCTTTTTAATATTTAAATACATTTTCAAAAATTATAAATTTGGGGTTTGATACCGAAGCAAAAATGTACCATAATTGTAAGGAATGCAAAATCAGAGTTTTTGTTTTTTAAATTTCAGTGAAATTTATTACAATATTCTTGCAAAATATTCAGTGGCTCCAACAGCTCCAATGAATGTAATATAAAAATATAAAAACAAACTTTTTGCAGAAGTTTTTCTTGTAAATGTTACCCTCGGCCAACATTGTACCATAATGGGACTGCACATAATAATGAATAACTTAGTACACAAAATGTTTAATCAATTTTATTTTCATCAACAATTGATAAAATTTAACAAACTGTCCTCAAAAAAAAAAAAACACTTTTTATAAACCAAATGCATTTATCCATATTCTGGATTCTGGGTTTGTCTTGGTGCAGTCTCTATTAACTGCTTGCAACAACATTCTGTAATTGTCTCCCTCTCTTCTTCAAGTTACCTTTCTTCTCCATACAAAGGCAACTTACAACTTCTGGCTTGAATTTAAGCGGGCCGTATGTCGCTTTGTTCAGGATGCCACAGTCTCTGCAGTCCCATCCATATAACAGCTGTGCCCGGACTACAGTAAAATCCGTCATGTGGAACACATTGCTGTGGTATCACTTCTTTGACCTCACATTTGTCCAGTAAAGGGCAATCAGTGAGTCTAGAAGATCTGCTCCTCCCATACTTTTATTGTAGGTCTTAACAAAACTTGAGCATGTCACCTTCACTGTTTCTTTCCTTTTCACACTTCTCCACTGAGACAGTTGGGTTGGCTGACACAGTGGTGGAGAGAAGTGTTACGGCACTGTTGTCGTGCCATTTAACTGCTCTTAGCTCGACCACATCAGTGCGTGGCTTCCTTCTCTTCAAAGCTTCCCCTGTCTTGGCTCTTCTTGGTGGCGTCGTCTGAGAAACTACAGCACGTGAGGCGATTGTGCCGTACTGTTCCGACACAGTGGATCTGTCTTCTGAAGAGCGACTTGGAGATCAATACTAATAAACCAATCGTCAAAGAAGAGGATTGTGGGAAAGGTTGGCTGGGATTACACTTGCAAGTTGTAAAACAATGTTACCACTTGATCCAATATCTGCCATTCCATCTGCTCGAGAGATTGAGCCCATGTAGACCTCAACAGCGTGGGCAATCCCATTGCGGCCCGTGAAAACAACTATTTTGCACCCACAACTCTTCGGCTTGTTTGTGTTGCAACGCCTAACACCACTTCTCCCCTTCATAGGCACAACCTGCTCATCCACACAGAGACACTCGTCCATTGGGACAGTTTGAAAGCATCGCTGGAGGGATGAGATTAGAGGGTTCACTTTGTAAATTTTGGCATGGCCGGGCTTGCCTGGAGGAATTTGTGTCATATTATCTGCAAAATGGAGGTTACGCTCGATAGCCTCCCAGCAATGCAGTACCGTGGTACTTGCTCCACAGTGGCTGAATTCCAATACATACAGGAGCCTGGTAGCCCATAAATGGACATATAGAAGCTAATCCCAAGAGACCCCTCCATTTCATCGGAGGTAACATTCAGTGGCTTTTTGGGAAATCACTGTACAACATACAAGTTGGACCGCTCAGCCATGTTTCCAATGCAGGTGTTGCGTAACAGGCCCCTAAAGTATTCAATAGGAGGCTTGACCTCTCTGACTCACGGCAAACTCCCTTTCCATCGGGAGACAGGAAGAATGTACCTGCAACTTTTCCACTGCAGTGCCTTGGCCCTCAGTATTTCTGTTCTAAAAACAAATTGTCAAAGCTATTAAAATCAGTGAAAAGATGTACAATATAATTATATGAAAGGGTTGTAGATACATTTCCTCTCTAGCTTGTACTGGTAATAACTGTCACTGCTAATTGACCTTCACTTCCACCCTGGTCCTCATTCTCAGGCTTATCCTCACTCTCACTGTCTCCTGGCTAGGCTGCCGGCAGCTCGTTGTCTTCCTCACTACTATATTCTTATTCATCCCCACTGACATCAGCTGTGAGTGCTAATTCTGCCCTCTTCTTCTTTGAAGCACCATGGGACAAGATTAACATATTCCTGTGTTCTGCATACAGTATAGTGTGGTAGCATGAACTTTATGGCAACTAAATAATAATATTAATAAAGAGAATTTGTAGAAATAGTATGGAAATCATGAGTCACTGTTATGCTTTTAATGAATGTATAAAACTAGGAACTCAATTACACAACATTGCTTAATTACATTCGTTACTGGGAGACAACGTAGGAAGCTGGAGATGTTTAGAAGCAACTGCCCACTTTAGAGAAACCAAAATGTTATTTGCAGAGCAATTCTCATGTTTTCTTTCCGGACAGGTCACTATATTTGAAGGGGCTGCAACAGATTGTATGGTCTCCGTCTATCTCTGTGTCCCAATTATGTATTTGTATCCCAATTGTATGCTGTAAAAGTATGTACAGGTGACCCTCCCACATTGTGGCATTCCACAACAGCAGAGAACACAACATGTAAATATATATACACAGTCAGACAAACAAAACCATACTGAAACAAACAACGCCATGGTAAAACATCAGTCTAGAAATCGGGAAAATCAAGATGGTATAAATGGGTTTTTAAAAGAGACTTAAACGATGCCAATGTGTTTGGGGACCTCATCTTAGAGAGAAGGCTGTTCCAAAGTCTAGGGCTGAAATTGCAAAGGTCTGTCTCCTTTTTCCTTTAACCTAGACCTTGGAACAGCTAAAAGACCCTGCTCGGAGGACCTAGTCACTCTGGGAGGTCGATGTCTGCCAAAAAGTTTCTGAATAAGTTGGAGCTGAACCATGTACTGCCTCTTCAAGTGATTAATAATGAATCTAATAATAATGATAATAATCTTAAAATCTGTTCTTAATTTGATTGGTAGCCAATGGATGGAATCTGAAACTGGTGTTATATGTATAAACATTGATCTGGTGAGTAATCCAGCTGCAGCATTTTTGGATTGACTGTTTTAGCAATGATTTATGGTTGAGAATAAGGCATTACAGTAGACCAAGTGTGATGTGATAAAAGCATGTATGGTCAAGCTAGGATCAAAATGCACACCCAGATTTTTGAACACCTGCTTCATGGTTGGGGCCAGCTTCCCAAGATCTGATTAAATTGCATGATGCAGTGTTCAGAGCCTATAATTAAAACTTCTGTTTTATCATTGTTTCGCTGGAGACAGTTATTTGCCATCCAGTCATTAATGTCTATATAACACATGCTAGAATGATATAAAATTTTGAAGTGGCATTTGGAGACAGATTCAGATGAATGTCATCAGCATAACAGTAGAAATTGATCATACAGCACTTACTGACCTGCCCCAAAGATAGCATGTAAACCGTAAATAAGATAGGTCCCAAAATAGAGCCCTGAGGAACACCACAGGAAAAAGAAGCAGCAGAGGACATTTTATTTCCTACTGGAATGGAAAATGTCCTATTTGCTAGGAATGAAGTGAACCAGTCTAAAGCTGGTTTATGCAGTCTGTCGATTAAAACTGAGTGCTCAATGGTGTCAAAAGCTGCTGAGAGATTAGGCAGGACTAAACTGGAGACCTCCCCAGCATCTTCACTCATAAGCAGGTCATTTGTGACCCCAAGCAGCATAGTAACTGTGCTGTGGTTCTGATGAAATCCAGACTGAAATTTTAAAAAATGGTAATTTTTCTTAAAACCTCCAATGACTGCTTGGCTACAGCTTGTTCTAAAATCTTAGAGCTAAATGACAGTTTAGATATGGGCCTGTAATTATTAACATCTGAATTGGCAAGGCTAGGTTTTTTAAAAGAGTGGAACAATTACTGTCTTACAACATTCAGGAACACAACTGGAAGTTAAGGAACTGTTAATTATATTTAGCAAAACCGCTATATCTGCTGTTTAATATGTCATTTTGAATAGGAATCACGGCTTGCCTTGTGTGGCATGGTAATGAAAGTGAGGAAGCCACATCCACTTACCTGTTTGCCATCTGGTCAGCTCATATCACTTCATTTGTTAATAGGTTCATTCCTTTGTCCGTTCATTTCAAACTTTGCTGTACAAATAGCTATGTCTATGACTATGGGTTAATCCTACTTTTTTGTCAGTTTAAGGCCAGTATTTGTTAAAAATATTTAACGACTCATTTATATAAACTTTACATAACGTTCGTGCTTAGCGTGTTAATGCAACAGTCGCCACAGAAATGGGTCCCTTGTTATCAGCATAGATTAAAGCAAAATGTGGAACCTTTTCTATGCTTCAGTTTTGGTGGTGGAATTAAAAATTAAATCAAATTAGACCTCAGTGTGATTACACTCTGATGTAAGTAAATGGCAGTATTTCAGGTGCCTGATTTTATACTCTTGCACATCCAATAAAAATGCACCCACATGTTATTCACCTTTAAAAAGTTATCTGAGCTTACAGCTTTAAAAGCTGCTCTATAAAAATTTCTACAAAGGTCAGCCTCGCCGCATCCCCTCACTGAAAATACTTCCTGAGTGCCTAGCCCTCATGGGAGCTGTAGTTCAACATTAATTTAGGTGCTCTACTTTTTATAACATTAACCAATTCATGAATAAAAGGATTTTTTTATAAACAAATAATTCTATAAAAAACCTCCACATTTTACTGGGCTTCCTCACTGCTGTTGTCTATAATGTGATTGAGGAAATTTTGCATCTCGTTATAAACGAAAATCCCTCAGGCGTTCTTATCACTTTCCTGTGTGCTGAGAGGTCAGTCATACTTCCTAGCAGCACCAAACCAATATTGATAAAAAAGGCAAGGCTAGATAAAATGACCATACATGATTTGAATATCAGGGCACCATCCACTAACATTAGCCTCAGATATTCCTAATAGGTATGTAATAAAAACGGACACCTTTAATGTTTTATTGAGACCCTTCAGCTCAATGTTGAGGGCTTCAAACCGAGTTTTTTAAATTGAGAGGTGGAGGGAGGAGCAAGCTCCTCGGCTCCTCCCATTGTATTGCTGTCAGTCTCCTGGTTCCCTCACTCAGCCTGGAGAGCTAACCGGAGCTGCAACAGCAGTAGCCTCGCTAACAGGCAGGCTCACCTGAGAGCGATTTATAGTCAACCCAGGTGTGACCACTTGACTTCAATTAGGCCTTCTATTTAAACACAGCCTTATAGGCTGAAGCAGACTTTTGGTCAGGGGGGTTTTTTTTTTTTGGCCATTTTTGTTGTTCCCCCTGGCTGTGCTGTTTTTTGGTTTTATTGTGCATTGTTGGTGTTTGTTTTGTTGTTTTTTTTTTTTTTTTTTCTTAAAACGGATTAAATGAAAGGCCTTTGGCCACTTTTTGTTTAAACTTAGGTGTTTTTCCCTTCCACTCACCACCTGGCTCAGTGGCCACACCTGTCACTTCGCCACACCGTGTTTACCTTATGTTTCCCTCTTAATTTTGGAATGAATTTACTCTCTACACACCTCTTCACACCTCTGAGCTGTAGAATTATTACACAGAGCCAGATCCCAAATGACTTCCTGTCTCACAGTCTCTGTGAAGGAAAAAGGAATGGTGGTAATATTGCCTGGTATTTATGAAGGTGCCCACTTTCTGCAGCAACTGCTTCAATATTTCCTTACATCAAAAGGGTTTTCCAGTGCCAACTGTTTCCAAATGATCTGACAACAATATCTGACAATAATACCTAACATGTTTCATTGGGGAGCGTGTGCTTACTTTGGATGTGGAATTCGATTGGATGTGTTGAGTGGGTGTCTCTGTACGTCTTTATAGTATAGGTATTCCCTTATAGTGATAATTCTCGTGTATTCTCTCAGGATTATCATGCATTGTAGTCAAATATCTTCTGTTGTTCACCTTGATATGTCCCACGGCACTGTTTCAGCCTAAATCCACTTAAAATATTTTGACAATTAAGCTAACCACCTGCAAACATGGAGGAGGCTGCAACAAAAATTATTTTGTTTATTTCTGTTATATCCCCCAATTTAATTCGATCCGCTAGGCTGCCTTAAGTAGTAATGTGAAGTAGCATGTTGTAAACTGGACAGAAACTGCGTGAGGTAGGATTCAAGACGACAGGGAATCGTGGCAGTAATCACAGAGAGAAGAGAAGAAAAGATATAAAATAGAAAGAGATGGGAAACTATGGGGGAGGCAGAGCGAGGAACCCTTAGATGTGGAACTATATTGATTGACCTACATACATAGATTAACACAATAGCATTTTTATCGCCGCTCTCCCTCACTCTCTCAGAACGTACTTACACAGATTAAATCTGTGCCTTCCAGACATAATCTTATTCATTCTCCTTCTCTCCCTTTTCACATACTGGCACCTCTATCTAAAGCTGACATGGAATTCTGAGAGCTTTTACGCTCTACATTCATATATTATCACGCCAATTCAAATCTAAATATCTTCTCAAGTCATTAAACGGATTTTAGTCACTCAATATCACGTGAGTTTGAATCTGCTGATATACTTTGCAAATGTAATTAAGCAAGGGATGTATCTTTACCATACACCAAGTATGTGCCATATTTCTCAATTTCAGTTCGTGAGATCTATTTCACGATGGATTTCCGACTTTCAAAATGGATGTTCATCCAGTATGCTCAGTATACTACACCAGTGTTAGCTCGGTGACTGATTTTCATCTACACTGAATCAATACATTTCATTCATGGACAAGTATATTGCAAACAGAATACAGATATGGAGCAGCACTAAATTGAAATCGCAGAAGGTTTACTGTTATCCTCTTAACACTGTCTGTGACAGCATCGACACACACTACCATGCAGGTGGTTTAACTTAGCTTGTCCACTCACAGCATTGACCATGTTAGAAACTCGACGTGTGCACACACGCTTTAACGCTTTTAAGTACTGAGACTAATGTTAAAAAAAAAACACATCTACTTCAAGCAATGCGTAAAAGCGAACTGAAGACACGAGCGGATTGAAACTTTCAGGGGTTGTTTATGCTTGCCCATCGGTCGATGCATACCACGTGGTTCGCGCACGCATGCTGTGGTTCGACTTACATAAGCCCAGCCTCGTTATTTAATAGCCACACCTTGTATTTGAATGTGGTTTTATGGAAGAGACACACACACAAAAAAAACATTTTTGTCATGAAAAAAACTTTGGTGCAGATCTTTCATTTTAATTGCAGCACCAACTGATTATATCGGATTGCCCAGAACGCATTCAGACATTTTTTCATTTTTTTTTCTATCCTGAGTTCAAGTGTACAGTATGTCTATCACAGTTTCGAAATAATGAAAACTGCATCAGTGCGCTGATTACTGGGTTGCCAGCAGCAGTAGAGTGTTTCCTTTAATATTTCAGTGTCCTCATATGTTCAGTCTTTCCTTCCCTTAAGTAAGAGTTGCTACAGCAAAGCTTAAATGAAATATTCATTATGGGCTTAACTGCACAGGCCAATTACTCACAAACACCAAGGCGGAAGGCTTGCTTTTTTTCACCGAATCATTATGCAGCTCTTCTGACTTGCTGACAGTGGATTTGTACAAAGGCTTTTCTCGTTTCGTTTGAGACGGGAGCTGTTGTAAAATACCTGGTCATGGGTTTGAGGGGTGGTTAATTTAATTCATTGCATTTCTGGTATGCTAAGGCTCCTTACTCTGTCTTTCTGACTCTCTCTGTTCTTCTGTCAGTTTTCCCCTCTCTCTCTCTGTTCATCGCTCTTCTCACAGATGTCTCCTCTTTGTCTCATTGACTCGCTTCATTTGCCCCCCCCCCCCCCCCCCCCCCACCCCCATATGCTGAAGCAAACATCATTTCACTCCCACGTACAGCAGGAAGGTTTTTATTTTCAAATCTGTATGGGCTTCACTGACACTGTGCTTGTATTGATTATTGATGGTCTAGCTCATATAAGGTGGAGACCAAACTAAAATCAAGTTTAATTTTACTCTTGATTTTACCAAGTATCGACATTGAAAGGGAAAAAATAAATCAGTATTACTGTCATTGCTAAAGAAATGTTCTTATACAGTAAAACGTTTATACTTTAAATATTGACATAACTTCAGTTGCACATGTTAGCATTCACCAATACCGATTCATGTTAAGTATGTTTCTCAAAGTTAGAGCAGCAAAGCCCATTACCTCATTAGAACCAGCAGCCTTCTGGGTAGTGTAGTTCCCTTGCTACTAGGCCACACTGCTGCCTCTGTGTTCTATATATGAATATGATACCCTATCTAGGGCATACAGAATCGTGTGACGGATTTCCCCAGCGCATATCTCTACCTCCCACAGTCTCTTGGTACTATGAGATATTACATCTACAATCTCCTGGTCCTCATTACTAAAATAATTATGTACCTGTTTCATTGCTCTGCTCTGAAGTTTGGAATTTGACTGAAAAAGACTCCTTCTTTTTTAATTTACAGTCCAAATTTAGAAATGTTGTCATTCAGAAATACTCCCATTTTAAAAGCCTTACCAAAATTAGTTTTCTTATTAAAATAAATCAGTGCTTTTGCCACAATTTATGGTTTGGTGTGGCTTTCTCTTCTGTAGTTTGAGGGCGGTTGTAGCGTTTCTCAGATACAAATCCCGAGCCCTGACAGTAAGTGGATAAACCCCCGGGCTATAAATCACAGATGAACATAGCACAACAAATATTACTCCTCCATCTGTCTGACATATTTAAGTATTTATGTGCACATTCCTAAATATTATTTATTAAAAAAAAACCTGTTACCTTGACCTGAGACGGGGAACCAGAAGGTGGTCATTCACACTCGCGATGTATCGAGTTCTGTTTTTTTTTTTCTTTCTCTCTCAAACATGCAAACACCGTATAGTTGTCCTTAAAAAAACTCTGGCAGCAATTGTGATAGGGGGCATACTGTGCAAGAGAGAAGGCGAAAGATGGGGACAGATTGAGAGAGAGAGAGAGAGAGAAATTGGACGCTCCAGTTTGTGGCGTAAAAGTGGGGCGATCTGTTCCTTGGAAATTTCCCAGTGAAATTTCCTGGGGACCAAGACACTGAAAATATCTATCGCATATAGCTCTGTCCTACATAAAGAGAGAGAGAGAGAGAGGGAGAGAGAGAGACAGAGAGAGAGAGAGAGACAGAAGGGTGCAAGGTTCAACTTTGAAAATGTATCTGCCATCATGCACCACCGTTTCTCTGCAGTTTCATACTGTGTCTGATGGACTCATGGTGGCCATTGCCGTCAAGGGTATACTCACATATATTAACCTTATTATCATGAACATATATGGGCTTTGGAGTTACAGTATTCCCCCTGTTAGCCTTATTACCATTAATATATATAGGGTTTGGCGTTTCGTTGTGCCCGTCTCCTCAGACGGTATGCTCACCTATTAGCCTTATTACCATTAATACATATGGGCTTTGGAGTGACAGCATGCCCACCTATTAGCCTTATTACTAGTGCACCGGTGTTGTCGCCCCCTGCTGGCAGTGGAAGGTCAGCGTGCTCCAAGCCCAGCTGCTCAGACCCAGGAGCAGGCATACATACCCTTAAGCTGCCAAAGCTTAAACTGTACCTTACTGCCTTTGATGGAGACAGTAAAACACTGAACGCTGCCCTTACTACAACACAACCTTACTGTCTGTCACACCATTGAAAACAGGTCACCATTGAATTGTGGTCATAATAAGCTTTGTTTGAAAGAATCGTTATCCAGATGTTGTAGAGCATCATTATGATGGTGTACGACAGAGGAGGCTAAACAGATGTGCATATTTTGACTGAAGGGGCACAGTAGGAGAAGAACATTTGTAAAAATAATTTGGTCCATAGCCTGTGGTCTGTAATCTGTGGATTGTGATGCCTCTACACTTTTCCCTTCACTGCCATCTGCCCTGGATTCTCGATTCTCTGTGTCCACTTATCTGTAGCCCCACGCGACCCTCTCCTCCCTCTCCCTGGCTTTCAGACATCCACTAAAAAAGCAGGGTCATGCTATGTGCCCCTGAGAGGAAAGGTGGACAGTCCACTGCTCAGCAGATCTGTCTCCTTATCTAACTGTCTCCACCCGGCCTCCTCTTCAAGTGTCATATCATCGAAGATCTACTTTTTTCAATTGAAAATTCAGAGCCGTGCCTCTAACCTGGCGGAACTGCTCTCCACCTTCTCTGCTCTTGTTCACCCTCCTGCTCCTCCTCTCTGCGGATGACTTGGCTGACCATTTTAGCAGGAAGATTGAAGACGTCTGCAATTCCTTCTTGGAGTCACCCCCCCACCCCTCCCATCTCTCAACCATGATTCTGCCCAACAATCCCACGCTCCTCCTTCCTCTGTTCACAAATGATGGTGTAGCTCATCTTCTGACACCCAGTCGTGCCCTGGATCCGACACCTTCACCCGACATCATTCCTTCAGTCACAACCCATGGTTACCAGGTCGCTATCCGCAGGCCGTGTGCCCTCAGCCTTCAATGGGGCAAGAGTCACATTTCTGCTGAGCTGACAAACCCTGTCACTGTTACGCAGAACTACCAACCGGTCTCTATTCTCCCGGTTCACTCTAAAACCCTGCATTGTGCTGTATCTAACCAGATCTTTTCCTTCCTCTGGCATTGCAACCTTTATACTTTCCTGTCTGGTTTTATGATTGACAGTCTACTGTGACTTCACTTAAGTCCACTGATGCACTTAAGTCCACAATAGCATTGCTCTCTTCACTTCTTATCCTACCTTGTATGCTACCTTTCTGCTGATTTTGACACTGCTGACCAGGTGCTGCCCTTGTCCACAATTGACTGGATTACGTCCTTAATCTCCGGGGTGACCCTTCCTGGAGTTCTGCGCATAGTCCCTTTAGCTTCTCTCTTTACAGGCAGTCTGTTAGGTATATCATCTCATCCTTTCTCCTAGAACTTCTATGCAGATGACAACCAGCTTTGTTTTCTTTGCCACCTTCTGATGCTCTGGCTTTAAATCAGATCCCATCCTTCCTTCAGGACATCTCAAGGCGGGTGGTGAACCACTATCTTAAAGCTCAACCTGGCTAAGACCGAGGTCTCTACATTCCTGTGAAGTCTTCTTCACTCCAAGAAGCCTAGGGGTATCCTGAGGTGGCTCTCCTTCACTTCCACTCGGAATAGCACGGCTAACTTGCACTGCCGCTTATGTACTTTGTGGTTGAGAAATGAGGTTAGCTAGCACTATCGCACTCATAGTCAGATGGATACAGCTCTGTCCATCAATATTGTCCCACTGGATAAGAGTGTCTGCTAAATGAAGGTAACTTGATGTAATGTAATCCAGAGCATACTGGCAAGTGCATGGATATGAGTGGACACAATGACTGAAGCACATTTGAATTGACTGATTTTGGATTGACACAGAAAAACCTGAGAAAGAGTAACCATGACCGCAGTATAAGTAGACTCCTGTCATAAACTGTGATGCCAGTTGAACGGTTTATTACCACAATTTGTTTTGCAACATTTTTTTATCGTTGTGTTCAATTAATATATAATTTTTATATATATTATCTCTTTATTTAAATGTCTTTTTTTCTTATTGCTCCGTGTAGACATGCCAATCAAACATCATATTAAAACTGAACAGCAACAAGTGGCTTAGTGTGTTCAGATTATAAGCACACAGCTAAACTGCTGAAAACGTACAATTTCTTACAAAATCTTATTTGCCCTGTGCTAGTAATATTACAAGAATAATAGTGGATGAAATGAGAGAGAGCAACATTTGCAACTTCATTCCGCCCTATCTCTTCTTCCTGTGAGCACTAATCCACGTTTCGTTATATCTCTCTGTCCCTGCTCAGTTATCCCTATCCACCTATCCTTTGTCACAATCTTACCACTACCCCTTCCATATCCCTCAGCACTGTACAAAACTATAGTTTTTTGTCTTTTATTTTCTAACTGCTTCCCCAATTCATCGTCCTGCTGACAGTCTACCTACTTATTTGCCCGTGCGTTTGTCCTTCTCCCTCTTCCACTCAGTCATTGTCTGTCTCTGCAGTGAGAAAGCAGCCATTGTCCTATTGGTCAGAATATATATACTTCATCCCTCCTCTGCTTGTCTATTGTAATGTACCTTGGTGCCCAGACAGTCAAAAGCACCTTATAGTAGCAACCTTGTTAGTCTGTACGCTGTCAGTGTAAATTCACTGTGATGCCGACTGTGGATGGTTGGTCATTATTACTGATAGGAAGCTGGAGCAAATCTCTGTGTTGGTCTTTTATGGTACCTGTTATTTGACATGTGTCTATGCAATCTGGCCTGTGTGTGTGTGTGTGTGTGTGTCCCAATGTGTGTGTAAATCAACCCTAGTGTTTGTGAGTCAAGCCAGTGTGTGTGTGTACGTCCACCGTGTGTGTGCATCCACACGGTGTGTGAGGATATCACCCGTTCTGTTTTTGCAGCCATGTGGGTTGGTCAGTCAGTCAGCTAGCGTTTCTCATTTCACAGATTAGCTCGGTACCTGATACCCATCCACCTCTCGACTTCTGTCGGACAGCCTGTCCATCTCAGTGTCAGTCACTGTCACTCTCAGCCCTGGGGTCACCGCTGTCACCCCCCTGTCAAACGCACCCCCCTCCTGTCACTGTGTCTTAATGGATGTTACCATGTGTCCTTCCATCACTAACTCTCAGTTCTGATGTTCTAATTTATTCTAATTTATTGCTTTGACTTGCTTGGATGCTTTCAAAGAAAAATGAATAGTAGGTTAATGGAAGTACAGCAGAAGTGGATGAATAAATAAATAACTAATGACAAATAACCATATTTAAATTTTGTTATGCCTATTTATATTTCCTGGTATGGAAATCTCACTGTCAGTGTGGGTTCCTTGTTCGTACTCCTGAAGTTCAAAGGCATACTGTTCATTTTAACCTGGCAGTCCTGAATGGTAACCTACATATGTGTATCAGTGTATGTGTGGTTTGTGTGTCTGTGTCGCTAATGTATTGTGTCTGCTGTGTGTGTGTGTGTGCATACAAAATGTATTTGTGCTCATATGGCGTGTGTACTTTAGGGTGCTCGTATAAATATGTGTGGAGTACACATATGCAGGCAGGGGTATTGTCTTTTCCAGCTGTGCTTGCTGGCTATTGGTCAGGTCTGACACCCTTCAGCATCATAAGCTCAGAGGAAATGTTCTGTCAGAAAAAGTCCAGCTCAGGTTAGGCTGCCAGAGAGCCTGGCTGCAGACTGCAGTCTCAGTTTCTCTTGAGTCTCATGTACAAATGTTGAGACTTTTGACTGCTGTAGAGAAAACTGTTCTCTACTGAAAGATATCCAGACAATGTGATCTCTTACTAAATGCTATATTGGATAATGTTTAGTTGGCATATGGCTAGTGTAAGTATGAATCTCATATAGTGCATAGTGGATTATTGGAAAGAGTCAGGATAGACTAATGTAATCTGTGCACTTGAATGAGGTTTACCTGAGGACTTGGGCTTGTTTTCCTCACCCCTCTGCATCCTGGTGCTGCCTGGATGCCATCTTGAGCAAAACACTATGAATAATTCTATATGATCAGTCCAGCCACTATGTGCATGATCTACTGCAGTCCTAGTCTCGCTCCCTTTTTGGACATTGATGATGATCTTTTCTCCTTTATTTTTTCTATTTTCTTTTCACCCCTGATTAGTGAGTATCCAGGGATGATGACTCTGTCACCGGTGCCACCCGCCTTGTCGCCATGACGATGCCGCTCAGCCCCCTCTCCAGTGACGAGGAGCAGCAAAGGATGCTGGGAAATAGCAGACATCTTTACCCAGGGGCAGAGGATGAGGAAGAGGAGGAGGAGGAGGAGGAGGAAGACGATCGAGATGAGGAGGGAGAGGATGAGGAAAATGGGGAGCTGGAGGGGGAAGAGGAGGACGACGAGGAGATGGAGGTAGAGCGAGGAGGCAGGGAGAAGGGGCCCAGGCAAACAGGCAACATGGCTGGACGACAGACTGGAGACAGAACGCTACGTACTGCCAACCTTGGTCATGCACCCAACCCATATGCATCCAACCCTGGCCCCACCCATCAACAGTCAACCAATCAGCAGCAGCCAGCGAGGCGGGTAAGGGAGCGCAGTTCGAGCACAGCGCCCCCAGCAGAGGATGCACAAATCTCCATGATGGTGTTCCGAATCGGGATCCCCGACATCAAACAAACGGTTAGTTGTCCCCTATCTGGTCCTGTGTCTTGACTTTTATTTCATGTATGTGTCTCTTCTGCTTTTGCTCAGGTCCAAAAGTACCCTGCATTACTTACCTGAATAATACAACAGTTTCTGAATAATTACATATCATGCAAGCAAGGTGCAACATAATGCAGGTTGTGATTCAAGGAAACAACTTTCAAACATAGCACTGATAACAGAATAAGAATTGACAGTGTTCTGTAAGCAGGAATGATTCATCAGACAAACAAAGATGTTCAAGGTGACTTGAGAGGTTTGAGTGAGTAAATATCCACTGGGTAAGGGCCAATGGGGTAGTGCCAAGTGAAAAAGAAGAGCTTGGTGCAAAATTGATTTTCCATTTTTCCGTGACATAGCGTAAAAAACCCTTACCTAACCTGCTTCCAAGCAAATGTCGATAAATGCCAAAGCAAGGCACATTTATATACATGGCACTTCATTACTAATTCAAGCCGAGCTGCCTCTCTAAACGATGGCACCACAACACAACGCAAGTTAAACTGTAATTAGTCTGTGACATTCTCATTGTTACCCTGTTAAACCTGGAGTATCATTAAGTAGTGGTTTTGAGAAAATGGCTTATAGTTTTCCATTAGATTTAAACTTACATTAAGATCTCTGCAGGCTGCTCTGTTTATTTGTTTTGTTTAGGTGATTTAAATGCTTAATTATCTCTTTGCATAACGGTGTTTGATTAGTGCGCGCTAAAATGTTCCTTGATATCTTATGCTCTTGATAGTTTTTCAAATGGTTTGGTGTTATGAAATAATTATTTCTCAGAAAATTTTTCCTAATAAGGCTGAGTAGAGAAAGTTTTTCTAATGAGGCTGACATGAAGCAAGAAGTGAGTGTTGATGACATGGGAGAATGTGACTAATCCAAGTCCCTTGACAGTTATCCTTTACAATTTTTCTAGTGTAGATATGACACCCATTACATTTTTAATTGCCTTTGACTGATGAGTTTAACCAATTTGCCTGATATTTTACCCTCAGCACTGTAAACCTGAGGCCATAGCACAGTTGGTGCACAGTTTAGCAAGTTCAACTTTTCATAACAGCATGCGATATTTTGCAGAGAACCAAGTGGAGAGCCAGATTCTATGATCTGCTGGTTTTTGATTGAGAAACAGACCAAGATACTGCAAGATACTAAGATATACTTTTTGGTGCAGTAAAGACACTATCTCCAACAAAAAGGCTTTATGGGCAAAGACAGCTGTAGAGATTAAACAGCAGGCTCAATCAACGGGCAGAAGAAGGAAATTTCATCACGACAGTGGAAGTGGTAACCGATGGCAAATCTGAAACCCCACCATAGGAAAACCACAGCAACAAAACAATTGAACCACCCTCCCAATGTTCTCAGTGTTTTATGTGTGGGTGTTACGGGTCAGCATTAATTGTTCTAAAGTCATCAGGTAAAAGCACAGCTACACAAAGGCAGAGTTGAGTTTCTGAGATTAAAGGGCTTTTGTTTTGGCTGTTTGCACTGAGGGAATTTATGCAAAGACTGCATAAGATGCTATGCCAGGATAAGCGTCCCACAATCCTGCACATTGAGAAACTTCAAAGGACAGACAAATCTGTATCCTAAAAGGCAGAAGTGACTACCACAGCAGCAATCAGTAGGAGATGTCTGTAGGCAGTGTTCTCATCTCACTGGGAGATGGTGAAGGAACTGGAGCTGGTGGGACCATACACTCGCCATATTGTAAGCTCAGCGATATTTCGTACAGTTCAATTCTGAAGGTCAGAGGGCTGAATGTCTCGGACTTTTGTCATGATCATGTGCATACATACACATGCATGCGCGCATGTCCCGTTCCTACATCTAACTTAAGCACCACTGGCTTCATGCAATACATTTAGGACAGAAAGAGCTAAGAGAAGCTCTTAATGAAATAGATGGTGGACATTCAGTTCTTCCGGTGGGGTATGGGAGAAGCTCATCTGACTGGTGAAGAAAATGCCCTTTTATGTTCCGAAAAGCAACCACTGAATGACGAAGCCTTGAAAACTGCCTCGTGTGAAGTTCAAGCGATCAGGAGTAACCGGCCAATCATGAATAACTTCAACAATTGTGAATGATCTTAATGGTCTTGAGACCCTCGATCCAAACCACCTTCTTCAGTGAGAAGCTAAAAAGAAAAACCATCAGGGCTATTCTGGAGAGGAGACTTGTACTCACAAAGGATTTTCTACCTTGTCACTCTTCCAGTTTTGCCCAGTGTCTTTTTTATTGTAGAGTCATGGGTTACAGTTATTTTTGGAGATACGAATCGTTTGAGTTCATCAAAATAATTTTGTTCACCATAGTTCAGTGCTTCTGTACTGGGTATGCCGCAGTAATTGCAAACGTTCAACAGTTGTTACCCCGGTGGCCACTAAACCTGCTATTGAGCTCTTTAATGCTATTTGTCTATAGGTCGGTACTTAAACAGGCCTAGTTAATTGAGATGACGTACACAGACAAGTTGTTTATTGTATGTTATGTCAGGCAAAAAATGCATTTCTGAGAACCCTCTCATATAATAACTTGCAATTGCATATGTCTCTCACTGAATGGTGTCAGACAATAAAATAAAATTTATTTTGAGACAACAAAAACCCAAGCAAACATAAAACACAGTTTTTACGTCACTGTTTCATTCACTCAACAGATATAGTCACCAATTACCAGTATTACCCCTGCGAAAGAGTAATTGCCCCCTTAAACTAAGTATCAGATTGGACCACCCTTAGCGTCAAAAACTGCAACCAAATGTTTATTATAATTTTATATAAGCCTCTCACATTTCTGAAGGGGAATCATGGCACACTCATCTTTGCAGAACTCCTTTAACAAATTTTTAGGTCATGTACTGCTCTTTTCAGGTCCTGCCACAGCATCTCTTTTGGGGTCAAGTCAGGACTTTGAGTAGGTCACTACAACTTTTTAATCTAGCTTCTTTCAGCCAATTCAGATGTGGACTTGCTTGTATTCTTAGTGATGTCCTTCTGCATCACCCAATTACGCCTCAGCTTAAGTTCACACGCAGATCACATTGGACAGTCTCCTTAAGAATGTTCTGGTAAACATCAGAAACATCATGCTTCCTTCAATGATTACAAATCGTCCAGGTCCTGAGGCAGCAAAACATTCCCAAACCATTACACTGCCACCGCCATGTTTCTGTATAGGTTTGACGATCTTCCAGTGGAATTGCGTATCTGCTTGATGCCAGAAAATGGAGGACTTGCACACTCTAACAAGTTCCACCTTTGACGCATCTGTCCATAGAAAGTTATCCCAAAACACTTGAGTATCATCCAGGTACCTGAGACAAGCTTTTATGTGTTTCTCAGAGAGCAGTGGTTTCTACCTTGTCACTCTTCCATGCAGCCCAGTTTTGCCCAGTGTCTTTTTTATTGTACACTTCATAGATGAGGTGCCAGTGTGCCCTGGCATAAGTTTTGGCAAGTTGGCAACTTCTGGGAGGATTCACCTCTGTTCCAAGTCTTCACCATTTGGAGATAATGGTGTGCACTGTGCTTCGCTGGAATCTAATGGCTTTAGAAATGGCTTTGTAACTCTTTTCAGACTTGTATATCTCTACAACTTTTATCCTCAGTTGTTCTAGGAGCTCCTTTGATCATGGTGTTGTGTGCCTGTAGTAACTTTGAGGTGACTACTTCTCTCTGGTGGTAAAGTTCTATGTATACCATTCAAACTGAGCAGGGATACTTTCAATCAAATGTAGGTATATTCAATCACCTGAATCAAATTTTTCGATGACAAATTGGTTGATTTTTTTTTTGTGCCAAAACTAAGGGCAGCAATTTCTTTTTCACACAGGCAATATAGGTGATTGGGGACTTCCTCAATTAATTAATTAAACAATGATGGAATAACTATGTTTTGTGTTTGCTTTGATTGCCCTGTCTCATATACTATTTTATCTGATTGTCTGAAACCATTCAGTGAGACAAATTTGCAATAAAAGAGAAAATTAACCCTACTAACCCAGACCTCTATTTTCCATGTAGCCTGCCTCCTTTTAGCACATGTGCGGAAACTCCGTCCTGCTCGGCAGCGCCAATGATAGTGGGGCAGCTCTGTTTAAGAAATGGCTTCCTGCGATCCCATGTTGCACTGCTGGGAAAACTCCAAATGACGTTCTTGTCTACGTCATAACTGAGAGTTGGTCTCTATACAGTTTCTCTCTAGAGAGAACAAGGACAGGCCTGTATTTAGGTCACAGAATTATGTGCAAAATCTGTGCAGATACCGCAGCAGCGCTATCCAGGTTAGGCTTGTGTGTGAGCTCAGGTGAAACACTCTTTACCAGGCAATAGAACAGCTGCAAAACAAACAAGCGAGCTGCTAGGGAGGCGTGAACTGTAAATTGCCTTCGAGCCAAGGAATAAACTGCATATTTGATGCATATTTTATGGCTGTTCAGTAAATGTCCATGTTAGAAACGTGTGCAGCAGTGGTGATCTGGCTACAGACTGCATAAGCACTACATAGCAAATTGTCAATAACATTTAATGCTAACAAAAGGAAGCTCAGCCACTCCAATTTATAATATGCCTTACAGATCTCGTAGAAAGAGCCAGAAAAATTCACTGATTAAAACTCAGACAACAATTACAGCTGGACAGAACTGCAGTAGTTCTACAAGTAGCATGGCAGGGCAGCTAAGCTAGACTAATGACAGAGACCAAAGACCGGCTACAACACGGAAGATTCTGTTAACTTACCGAGCTTCAAGCTGCAAGTTTTTTCAGGTTGTAAGGGAGGGCAAACAAACCCGGTCAACAGTGTGGATTGGAATGTGGAGGTTGTATTTGGGAGATCGTGCATATGTGTGACAGAAAAAGGGCCAGAGGAAGGCAGTGGTGACTCAGTGGAAATAAAGACAGGTGGGGAGCCGGGACCAGCAGCAGTGAAGAGAAGAGGAGGGGTAGGGCAGGAGCCGCAAGTGGAGTGTGCAGAGGCAGGGCATAGCCGTAAGTGGAGTGTGCGGAGGTGGGGCATAGCCATAGGTGGAGTGTGTAGAGGTGTGGCATAGTCGTAGGTGGAGTGTGCAGAGGTGGATCATAGCTAGAGTGGTGAAGACAGTTGAGGCGCAGACAGAGACATGCACAGCAGAGGGCAACTCCTGAGTCCAAGTCAGCTGAGGGTAAAACAGTCACAGCGGCGATATCATCGCAAGGCTTGACTTCTGCACAAAATGTAATCCAAGCATGATCAGTCAGTAAGCCCCCAGTAGCCTAGCATAATTAGTCAGTAAGCCTCCAGTAGCCTATCAATGTCCAAATCAGTCCATAAATAATGCCCGTTAGCGAAATGTTTCTAGGATTTAGACAAAGAAAGAAAAAAACCCTTGTGCAGCGCACCCAGTGTTGCCAATTTACTGACTTTGTCGCTAGATTTAGCGACTTTTTGACCTCACATAGCGACTAAAAATCTTATCTAGTGACTAGTGTCAAATTTGGTGACTTTGGCAACCTCTATGCTCGTTGTCGAGCAAAAATTAAATCCTTGTTGAGAGCTGAAACTCGTCTTCAAAAATGGTGCTGTTCATGCACTATTATGCTAATCTATCTGCAATTCAGAAACAATATTCCCCCCTCAGGTGCAAGCCAATTAGCTGGCTAGCATTGTTGCTATTTGTGCTGAAATTAGCACAAAGAAAACAATAATGCACGTCCCCTCATGTGCATTACACATCTCAGCTCATTGTCACTGATGTCTATAGAATCAGACCTTGTCAGACAGTAAGATTTTGATGAACCGACGGATGTTTTTGTGAGAAGGAAGGCAAGAAAGAGACCCATGTAGCATAGGTACCGCTAGGTCAGCGTGTAGCCCTCACCCTACATCTCACATTTAACATCCTTTCAAAATCAAAAGTCCTGACAGGGGGAGCCTCCAAAAGACGTGCCCAGGGGCCTTGCAGGGCTACGACCCAGCCCTGGGGCCACGAATGTGTTAACATAGTCTTGGGTGTAACTGCCTGTATGCTACGCCACATTCGTTTTACTCCTGCTCACAGCTAAGTTAGAAATTAGTAAAGGGGTGCGGCTTTTGCAATAGCATGTCAGGAGCATCACAACAGATAGAGGTATTTAAGTGAGGGGTTGTCTGAAAACACTTCTCCAGAACTTTTGTTTTAAACTCCAATAGACGGTGTTGTCCCTTTGGCAGAAATAACTTCATGTAGGCGCTTCCTGTAGCAATCTATCAGTCTCTTACATCTACTGGGAGGAATTTTTACCCACACCTCCTTACCGAGCAACTGTATTTGTGTGATGTTTAAGAGTTCTCTTGCATTTACTGCCCACTTCAATTCCCTCGGTCTATTTTTATTGGATGAAGGTCTGGGCTTTGACCTAACCATTCTGTAATTCTCCGTTGTTTTTTTTTTAACCACTCCGTTATGGATTTGCTCAAGTGTTTTTGGTGTTTGTCATGTTGCAAGATCCACTTGCAGTTTACCTTCAGCTTTTGGACATATGGCCTCTGCATGGAATTGATGTTTAACTTTATGATGGCGAGCTGGTCAGAGCCTCAATTGTGGTCGAACCAGGATGCCCCCACCACCACGCTTTACAGCTGAAATAGGGTTTATCTGTTCAGAGGCAGTTTTTGGTTTCGTCACATATGAAGCCTAGCATTGCGGCCAAAAAAAATCTACCTTTGACCCATCCGTCCAGAGCACATTGTTTCTGAAGTTATCGTTGTACCCAGGTGTTGTCTAGCAAGCTTCACTTCATGCATTTATATTTCAATATCAATAGCCAATGCTTCTTCCTTTTTGACCTCCCATGTTGAACAAATTTGTGCAGCCTCTTTTTAACTTGGCTCATGCACTTTGACACTGTCGCAAGACAATTTCCATTGATTTAAACTCTACACATAATTGCATATTGCAATTTTTCAGTCTTATTTGGTAAATTAGTTTCCCAATTATGTATCAGTATTGATTAAATGAAAATAAAAGATCCGTACAACTGAATATGTCAAAAAAGACAAAACATAGGGCGTACTTACTTTTTCACATCATTGCATGAATCATTAGAAATTGTTTGCATGGACAACTGGAAGAAGACGAGTGGAAATGTATCCGTCCAGTAAGTATAGCATAAGTGCTTGTTAGAATGCATAGTTGCTTTCCTGTTTTGACTTGAAAAACGAGCATAAACAATCCTCTTCTGGGTGCGATATTGCAAATGTTTAGTGATAGGATGTTGCCCAGAGCACAGTTATTGGGCACCATTCTTAAAAGCAGAGTAAACCTTTTTTTGTCTCTTCAGCGGTATTGATCTGTGTGAGTGCATGTACGTGTGCGGCAGCGTGTGCCTTTGCGAGCCTGTATTTCTGTGCATAATTTATAGCCGTCTACTTATTCTAACAGCCTGCTATCGAGATTCATTTGATGAGAGTTTTGTAGATAGAGGAAGGGGCACAAGAGGGTACGGAGATACGGGGGAAGGAGCTGAATGGGAACACACCCAAAAACCGCTCTGACTGATCCTCCTCAAATAGAGTATTTCCTGTCCTATCCCACCCATCGCCAACCCCCCCCCCCCCGCCCCCATACCCCCCACCCCCCCCCCCGCCCCCTATAATCCCCCCACATTAAGCCCGTTTCACAAGACCCTTAATACATGCTAATTAGACAGGTATATAACAGGTATATACACGCGGTCCTCGACTTACGATGGGGTTACGTTCTGATAAACCCATCTTAAGTGGAAAATTAAATTGCGTTTAATACGCCTAATACCCTTAACCCACCGAACATCATAACCTCGCTTAGCCTAACTTAAACGTGCTTAGAACACTTACATTCGCCTAGAGTTGGGCAATATAATTAACGCAAAGCCTATTTTATACTAAAGTGTTGAATATCTCATGTAATTTATTGAATACTGTACTGAAAGTGACGCTATCACACCGTTGTCAAGTCGAAAACTCTGAAGTTGGACCATCATAGCTCGGGGCCCGTCTGTATGTAAGTGCACATGCACTAGGCATACTTTACACATCACAGAAAACCACAAACCCATGGATGGACCCTGTACCACTAGCTAGCCTAGAGTCACACACAGTATTCTTCCCCATAGACTCACACACAATATTCTTCCCCATAGATTTACACACAGTGTTCTTCCCCATAGACTAACACACAATATTCTTCCCCATAGACTCACACACAGTATTCTTCCCCAAAGAGTCACACTCACACACACAAAAGGAAGCAAGTACGACGACTCCCATCCCAGATGTGTGCCACAGCCCCGCTCAGCTTGCTTTTTATCAATGGAGCACTTTGGCTCACAGACCCAGCTCTCATGCCAATATAAAGCTTTGTGAGTGCACGCTGGAGAGGAGAGAGGTGGGAGAAAAGAGGGATGGAGAGAGAGAGAGAGTGGGAGTGCTGCTCTCTTTCAGCACCAAACTCCAGAGGAATTCTCAGCAGTGGTCTCTCTCTCTCTCATTGGTTACGACTGTGATGTTTATTGAAACATATTCCTCTCGCCCTGACAGCGCCGGTGGTTTCTTCCCCCGGTTGAACAGGAAATTAAAATGGAGAGTTTAATTCTCATTGTCTGTTTCCTGAGTCATGTGCGTTGTCCCCACGCTAGTCCGTTTTTATCTCTCAGTTGAGTTTCTTCAGGCAGTGTATGAGAAAACGGCTTTGCATCACGAATTGGCCAGCCTGTATAGATTTTTGACGGAGAGTATGCAGGTCCATTTTAAATGTGACATGACTGAGAAATTTATATGGTGAGCATCTGAATTGCAGTCTTCTGCATGAATAAGTAATTGACAGGCTTATGATGTAATTATTCATAATAATTCCTGATTTCCTTTTTTTTTGTATTACATGAATGTTCGTATCACTACCCTCTTGCAGAATAAATGAGCTGATTTTCATTGAGGCAGTGAGTGTATGTGAACACGCCCACTCTCCTCATTCTTTCTTTATCATCCTTCTCTATTTCCTTCTCTTGTCTGATCCTTTCTCATATCTACACCCTCTCCTCCCACTTATGTTGGTCTTAAGCTTTTTCTCTGATATTTTAATATAATTGCATAATGCGTGAATAAACTCATGTGCGCGCACACACACATAAATGCATATAAATACACACACACATGCACACACACATGCACATACATGTGCACACACAGGAAGGCATATAAATACACACGTGCACACATACACACACACACACACACACCATTCGACAATGTTCTGCCTGCTAGGGACCACTGAGATATTTCTATGGCAACCAGCAGCTTGTTCCGCTAATGAACTGGTTGCTATGGCAATGAGGTTGGCTGTGCGCAAACTGGGAAAGGGATTGAAAAAAAATTACTACGATTCTGCACACCACTGCATGTTTGCAGTCACAAATAAAGAGAGAGGATGATACTTCATTGTTTACACACAGTACTGACACACAGGGAGAGGATGAGACTCCGCTGAATGCACAATACTGACAGAGAGAGAGAGAGAGTATGAGACTCTACTGTATGCACAGTACTGACACAGAGAGAGGGTGAGACACTACTGTATACACACAGTACTGACACAGAGAGAGGGTGAGACACTACTGTACGCACAGTGCTGACAGAGAAAGAGAGAGGATGAGACACTACTGTATTCACACAGTACTGACACAGTGAGAGGGTGAGACATTACTGTATGCACACAGTACTGACACAGAGAGAGGGTGAGACACTACTCTATACACACAGTACTGACACAGAGAGTTGGTGAGGCACGACTGTATGCACACAGTACTGACACAGAGAGAGGGTGAGACACTACTGTATGCACAGTGCTGACAGAGAAAGAGAGAGGATGAGACACTACTGTATGCACACAGTACTGACACAGAGAGTGGGTGAGACACTACTGTATGCACACAGTACTGACACAGAGAGAGGGTGAGACACTACTGTATGCACAGTACTGACACAGAGAGTGGGTGAGACACTACTGTATACACACAGTACTGACACAGAGAGAGGGTGAGACACTACTGTATGCACAGTGCTGACAGAGAAAGAGAGAGGATGAGACACTACTGTATACACACAGTACTGACACAGAGAGAGGGTGAGACACTACTGTATGCACACAGTACTGACACAGAGAGAGGGTGAGACACTACTGTATACACACAGTACTGACACAGAGAGTGGGTGAGACACTACTGTATGCACACAGTACTGACACAGAGAGTGGGTGAGACACTACTGTATGCACACAGTACTGACACAGAGAGAGGGTGAGACACTACTGTATATACACAGTACTGACACAGAGAGTTGGTGAGACACTACTGTATGCACACAGTACTGACACAGAGAGAGGGTGAGACACTACTGTATACACACAGTACTGACACAGAGAGTGGGTGAGACACTACTGTATGCACACAGTACTGACACAGAGAGTGGGTGAGACACTACTGTATGCACATAGTACTGACACAGAGAGAGGGTGAGACACTACTGTATATACACAGTACTGACACAGAGAGTTGGTGAGGCATGACTGTATGCACACAGTACTGACACAGAGAGAGGGTGAGACACTACTGTATGCACACAGTACTGACACAGAGAGAGGGTGAGACACTACTGTATGCACACAGTACTGACACAGAGAGAGGGTGAGACACTACTGTATACACACAGTACTGCCACAGAGAGTGGGTGAGACACTACTGTATATCATTTCAGTCCTAAACCTGAAGCTTATTTCGAAATGACTTACTGGTGCCTCACAAAATACAGCATCATTTCCAGTTTATCTTCCAATTTCCTTTTGCAAATTGGCTAAGCTTTACTGGTGTCATTTGCAGAACATCGAATTTGGACCAACTTTGCTATGCGCTTGCTAAAAAATTCATGGCCTTTTACTGATGAATGTCCCACACTGACGATGATGTGTCTCAATAGTGTGACAGAGAGAGTAAAATTGGAGACTATTAATTGCATGGTACTAATTCATGATTAAGTTATTTTATTACATACTCATTTAAACAGTTAACGATTTTTGACACATATAAAAGTCTGTTTGATACTGAATCTGTTAGTCCATGTCCAAGGCACATTTAGCCTCACTTCCGTGTCCATTCTCAAGTCCAATTCAATTTAGGAGACATGATTTTCCCAATTCAAGTCAGAATCAAGCATAGGAATTGGATTTGAGTCAAACCAGAGTCAGAGAAATTATTAGCAGTGTATTAATAGGTTATTAATAGTTTATTAATAGATTATTGCTGCAGCAGATACAAGAATATATGAGAAGTTCTGGAATGAAAGTGCGGAGTAGATTTCAATCGTCATCTTTCTTCTTGAGGAATGACCCAACAGCAGTTGATGAAGAACTGAAATATGTTGACAAATATTAATATACGATTTTTGCGTCTCCATTATTTTGTTTACTTGCGTATGCAGAACCAGTCGAAAGTTTGGACGCACTTTCCCATTTACTTGAACGAGAAAGTGGGTCCAGACTTTTGACTTGTACTGTATATATTCAGATTACTCAGATTAGTTTATGGTTATTAAAATAATAATAATACAATACCTCCCCCTAGTGTTTCCGAGGTTGTGAAGCAACTATTCCTCATCTATAGACTCAACCAGTACAGGCCCTTTTAGCACTGTGTACATGCTCACGGTTAAAGCATTCACAGTTCACAAGGCATTCACAGAGGACATTTTGACAGTATACATTCACAGGTCAGTGCACTATGAAGGCGTTGTGAAACAGATATGTGTAACCTTCATATGAAGATTGTGTTTTCACTTGAAGCACTAAGGCTTTTCCATTACAATATTTGAACATGGGGGGGAGGACACATCCCTCCGTTCCTCAAAAAATGAAATCCAACAGCCTTGAGCCGACCATTCCTCAGACCATGAAGTTATGCTAGTGTAACAGTACCAGGGTCATATCCCGACAATTAGATATACAGTTTACCCTCCCACATTACGTGAAAAAGCTGTGTAAAAAATTTGTGTATATTTATGGTATTAAACGGTGAAATACTTTAATATTACAAATATATTTTATGGAGTTATGACTTTCGAAACTTTTAAAAATTTTCTTTACTTTTCATCTGCTACATGCATCGACTGCAGTGCTGAGCGGTTTCCCACACAAGGCCGCAAACCTCCCAAAATATTCCTGTTTAATTGTTTGTTGCCAACGAAAATCGAAAAACCGAAGAGTAATGTATAAAATCTGAGAGTAATGTATAGACACCGGACACTCATCACTTTACTCACTCCCTCTCTCTCTCTCTTTCTCTCTCTCCTTGTAGAAGTGTCTGAGGTTTAACCCAGATGCCACAGTGTGGCGGGCTAAGCAGCAGGTGCTGTGCTCGCTAACAGAGTCTCTTCGGGATGTACTCAACTACGGCCTTTTCCAGCCGGCCACTGACGGCCATGACGCTAAGTTCCTGGAGGAGGAGCGATTGCTGCGGGAATACCCACAATCCTTTGAGAAAGGGGTTCCCTATCTGGAGGTATGCCACAATCTCTCCTTTCCTGGTTATGACTGAGGATTTGTTGGAAACAGCCTTGGGTCAAATACAGACACTAATTGCATATAACTTATAAGAAATATTTGTTTTGTGTATTTAAATTACTTGCAAATTAAGTGGACCAAACTGATTACTTTTATTTGAAGTATTTGCAAATAGTGTCCTGAAGGAGCGCAGATAATTCAAATAGGTGATTAAAATGATATTTCAAATAAAATGTCAAATATTTTCATTAAATAAGATGTCTCCCAAACTAGCTGTAAAATAGCCGCTTTCCAATATGTTTTGAAGCTGTGGAACGTGTGTTCAGAATCAGCGGTCATATTCCCAGGTCTCAAATCAGATTTTTGAGACACTAATGTATTTGAAATGAAATTAGGCTTTTGAAGAATAAATATAAGTGTTCTGAATAAAACATGACGAAGAACTAAATGTTTTTTTAAGTCTGACTCATGGATTCACACACTCAAAAACATGTTTTTCAGT
This sequence comes from Albula glossodonta, assembly GCA_019788955.1. Classification (NCBI taxonomy): domain Eukaryota; kingdom Metazoa; phylum Chordata; class Actinopteri; order Albuliformes; family Albulidae; genus Albula; species Albula glossodonta. Next base: position 541,704 of record JAFBMS010000025.1, on the reverse strand, counting down.
GGTTGTTTGTCTGACATAAACAATCTACAGATTAAATGCATATAAATTAGGTTCTCTGCCTAAACATGATTGGATAACGTTTTATTCACTCAAATAGGTGAGACTTTGCTTGTTTATTTTGTGTACAAACACCCTAATTCAGTTGCTTAATTCAATCTACGCAATGCAGTTAGTTGAGAGAAGATGGATATTGATGAACTAACGAGGTTGTGTTCATATTAAATTAATACATTGTGTTTCAATGTGTACATGATATAATCTTGTGCATTGTACTTACATTCACATAAATGAAAAACAACTAAATTCAGTTATGTTGAATCAACAAGACTGAGTTAAATTTTAAGCGAAATTTCCCAACATGCCTTGGGGTGTGACAACTAAGGTTTTATACATTTTTGTATATTGTTATGCTCTATACCTGTGCCTGCTTCCACTCATGCGACTGCTAGAGGTGACTGTGTGGTCACCATGAATGAGAAGCATTGATATTAAAACAGACTGCCTGGTTGATGCAAAGCACTATTTGGATGGAATGGTGCTGGCTAAGAAGGATTATTCCAGCAAAATAGTTCTTGCACATTCCACTCTACCTCAAAAGTAGTTTAGGTAACCCTGAACTATATTAATTAATGAACTTTTTCTAACATAAAGATACATTACATAAGACGTAAAAGTAAAACAGATTAAATAAATGATTTTAATGTTCAGACGGCACAATTCACATTTGTTGGACATAACTTTATTGATTTAAGTGCACTTAAAATTATTGCTTTCAGTAGGTTGAACTTAAATTACTTGTGTATTCATGTGCATTCAATTATTTCGATAGTTCTAAAAAAAGATCTTGTACTGTTCAATAACTCAGTCCAATTTTGTGGAAGCACTGTCCACATTTCAATCGTGTTCGTTGAATGAGGTATTTCAAGAATGCAGTCTAAGAAACCTGGGTCTCTGGTGACTCCAATTACATGATAAATGAATATTTCCAAATACATTTTTTGCCAAAATAAATGAAATAAATAAAGTTGAACCGACATGATACGCATTTGTACCAGGTCTGGCCGGAGCCTTCGATAACTACATTTTGTAAGCCTATTGTAAATGCTTTTGCAGTTTTTCGGTTTGAATGGACTTTGATTAAGTCACCTTGAAACAGCTGTGCTGTTGACTCAGTTTATACGCAACCATGCAGTAGATCAACTCTACCATCTGCGCAGACTGAGTTCATGACTGAGAGGAAGACTTTCATTTTACCGTTGATTAGAACATGATGTAATTCTTTTCTCGTTCTCTCTTTCTCATATTCTCCCAGTTTCGCTACAAGACCCGTGTGTACAAACAGACAAATCTAGATGAAAAACAGCTGGCCAAACTACATACAAAGGTATCACTGTGGTTATGTGATTATGTGTGCGAAACAATTGCTTCTGTGTGTTATTATGCGTTTGACCATTCCAAAAGAATGGGGACACTGAGTTTGTCGGTACATATGTGTATGTGTGCATCCACATGTGTGTATGTGTGTGTTTGTCTGCGACTATGCATGTTGATATATGCCGCTATACACAGCCTGTGTGTTAACCCTGCTCTTCTGTGCTGTAGGCCAGTCTGAAGAAGTTTATTGACTACATCCACAGCGGTTCAGTTGAGAAGATGGCAAAGTTCCTGGACAAGGGCCTGGACCCAAACTACCATGACTCGGAGACTGGTGGTGAGAGACCACACTGTTCCTCTCTTCAGTCCTGTTTCAGGATCGCAAATGCACCCACCGGAGAGACACGGCCATTTTGCATCCAGATTCTGAGTCACACATCGCCATTTCAGGAGAAAGACTTTTCAGATAGCCTTCAGCCTATTCTATCTGTGGACTCCGTTGTTTTCATTTTATGAGTATTTCTTTGACTCAAATTAAGACTGGGATTGCAATGCAATAAAACTCATTTCCAATGAACACCTGTTAAATGAAAACATGTTGAACTAAACGCAGCAAAAATAGTACATAACAAGCCAAATTCTGCTATTCAAAAATAATTACATTTGAATGTATATTGACTGTGCTTCATATGTGTTCTCTCATTCCCACGAATTTCTTTGAATGCTGAATTACATTTGAACCCATCCCACTATAAGCTATAGGGGCAGTTCTGCGTGTTGTACTTACTGGGAAACATGAGACAACCAGGTACAGGTCCTTTCAGGCCAGGTCCTATTGCATCAAAGCAAATCCAATGAAATATTTAAGTGTTAAAAAACTATAAAAATAAATAATCCCTTTGTGATAAGATCATTTTCAAATACGTTTATCATCGAATCTTATCACTTTGATATCTGTTTATTTACTCATATCTTAATCAATTCAATTTACTGCAGTAGTCACCGGCCCTGCTATCAATTCACATTCGTAAATTTGATGCCGATTGGCAATGAACAGTGCTTGACCCTTGGTTTTGTCACGTAGCTAGGTAGTTAATAACCATTCACAAATCACAGAGAGTGATTTGGATTCGAGGTATTTGGATGTATCACACTCATTTATGTATGTATTCCATTGCTGATGGAGGAGGAATTGTCTTACCTTCCTGGGTGGTGGACATGCATGCGCTTTGCAGTTGGTGTGCGCTGAAATACAGCAGAATAAACTTGGTTTAGGAACCAGTTCGAAGTGTCCAGCGAAAGGGTCAAGTGCAGCTGCTTGCCGGGTCCATAGGGTACTTCAGTGGGCCGGACAATTTGATTGACACACGATGAAACCGTGAAATTTCCCTTTAATTGACATACAAGTGGCGTAAAAGCATCAGATTGAAAAAGGAGAGAATTGTTTTAGCTTGCTTGTGAAAATATTCCTCGAACTCCACGGTTAGACAGCATATTTCGTGGAATGTGGTGTGAAGTCAGGCGAAGAGGGGAAACAGCATGGAGGGCCTAGTTTTCTGTCAGATCCTATTCAGAGCCTGCACTTGGAGCAAGAGAAAAAACAAAGCACTCTGTCTTAGTGAAGCCCTGTTATAGCAGATTGCACCGCTCACATTCTCTGTTAAACGTTAATACAGATGGTACCCGACTTACAATGGGGTAACGTTCCGATAAACCTATCTTAAGTGGAAAATACTGTAGTCGAAAATGCATTTAATACACCTTAAAATGCCTAACCCACCCAACATCATATGTTATCAATACAAACATATGATTCATATACCTCCTCCCAATTGTTTTGTTTTTTTACTTGGCATATAATCACATGAATACTACAATCAATATTTCTTGCCTTTATCTTGACCCACAATAAATATAAAAAAAGATATCTTGAAATGTCCATCAGCCCCATCCAACAACCAGTTACATGCAAATAAACAGCCAGGACAGGTCTACCAGCTCAAACCAGCAACCCTGTCATGGATCAGCATGGTTAGACATAGTTAGTATGAGTTGGTTTCAGCTCCTCTGCCAGTTAGATAAGGTCTTTGATGGTTTACCAGCTCAAACCAGCTTGACCAGCTCATATCAGATAAGAAAAGTAGTTGGATTTTTCAGCATATTACTAGATGGTCCTTCTGCTTTAGAATTTAGCCATTTTAAACATTTTTACAACAATGTGTTCCAACATATGTGTATTCTGTCTTTTAATTTTTTTTTACTCATTTATTTAGTCTTGTTTTATTGCTCTCTCACTCTGTTTCTCACATGCAGAGACTCCCCTGTCCATTTCGGTCCAGACTGAGCCGGGGACAGGAGAGGGTATCCGGGTCTTGGTGCTGGGAGGAGCGCACATCGACTTCCGATCGAAAGATGGACTCACCCCCCTACACAAAGCTGTCCGAGCACACAGCCACACCGCTCTGCTGGTACCTGCCTCCGCTCACCGACTATAACGCTGACGCACTGCGAGCACTGCACTGCCATTGACACACTGTTAACCCAGCACTGCTAATGTACTGCTGATGCACCGTTAACACTCCGCACTGCTACCAACTTAACTCTGTACAGCTGTAATACCAGTGCTAAACAACAGAAATGCACTGATTTTGAGTAAAACCGTGACAATTTCAAACTAGTGAAATATACTCTTACATGTATAAGAGTACAACCTCTTACAACCTCAAACAGTAAAGGCTGTTTACTGTTTCAAGCAATACACAGCTGATCTTTGCAAACACACACCCTTTTATTACCCACACCTTCTTACGCCAAGTATTTGGACTGTGTGGCACCGGGAAAGGTGGAGGGAGGAGCAAGCCCTTCTGCTCCTCCCCCTTGGATTGCTGTCAGGTCCTGGTCCCTCGTTCAGCCTGGAGAGAATGCAGGAACTTGCACAGCAATGGCCTCGCAAACAGGCAGGCTCACTTGTGGGATGCTATTCAACCCAGGTGTGAGCAATTGCTTTCAATTAGGCCACCTATTTAAGCACAGCCTTGAAGGCAGGAGGGACAGGTTATTTGGTTTTGTGTTGTTTTTCCACTGGCTGTGCTGTTTTTGAGTTTGTTTCTGTATTGGTACTTTTGTGTTTATTCTTTGTTTGATAGTTGTGCCCAAAAGGGGGTTAAATAAAAGTCTACTTTTTGTTTTAATCTTTGTCTGTTTTCCTTCCACTCACCACCCGGCTCAGTGGCTACACCTGCTTCTGTGCCAAAACTATTAATATCCAGACCTATACACCTCGCCCGTGTCTAACCCCCCTGCATAATACGCCTTATTAATAACTATACTCTATGAAACCGTGCAGTTACTTTGTACATATCCCTCCAATATCATACAGTCACCATGGTAATACCCTCACACATACACTGCACAGTCACTCTGTTACAACCTACAGCCTCCCATGATGCACCTTTTCCTCGTTAATGACTGTGCCTCTCTCTAGGCCCTCCTGTCTCTGGGGGCCTCTCCAGACTACAAAGATCGCCGAGGCTTGACCCCGCTCTACCACACTGTGCTGACAGGGGGCGACACCTCCTGCTGTGAGACCCTGCTTTATCACAGGGCCAAGCTGGGAATGAGGGATGAGAATGGCTGGGACGAGACACACCAGGTATCTATACACACACACATACACACACCCACCATGTGCGTGTGAGAGCGTGTGAATGTGAGTGTTCATTTTGTTTGTGTCTGTCTCAACAACACTTCTGACGTTTTTATCAGCAGTGTAACTTATCACCTGTACTTTACTAAGTCCAATAAAGTATCCATCTTGTCTCTTATCCCTTGTCTTCCTTAAGCGCTATTTCCTCTTCTTCTTCCTCTATCTCCACCCTCTACCTTTCCCTTTCAGCTCTATCGGCTTTCCCTCATCACTCTTCACTTTCTCCCCCCTTCCTTCCACTCTTTCCCTAGATCAGTGAAAAGGAGGCTGTGGAATGCTGAATACACACATGGTATTCATCCCTCCATCTGTACACCTCCCCATCCCTCCATTTTCACCGTCACCCTTGCCGTGTCTCCGCGGGGCACAGGCCCTGAAGGTAACCGAGACTGCTGTGCTCAGTAGAGGCGTGTCTGTATGTGTCATCCAATCAGCAGATCGGAATCTCAGGCCTTTCGCTCATGGTGCTTTTTCCCACTTAGGGTAAGGTGTTAATTAACTGAGCTATCTTTCCTGGAAATCAGCCAAATTCTGTATTAATCCCCTCACTCTTTCTTTTGTCCTGTGTTGATGACACAATATTTTCCTCCATCACTATCCCTTCTTATTCATTCGCTCTGGGGGTCTCTCTCTCTCTTCCAGGCTTGTCAAAACGGTCATTCACAGCATCTGGAGCACCTTCTTTTCTATGGGGCGGACTCCACTTCCCAGAATGCCTCAGGAAACACTGCCCTTCACATCTGTGCTCTGTACAATAGGGTAATATGCTGCCATAGCCCAACATGTAAATATTTGAAAAAATATGGCTACATTTTCTGCATATTACCTTTGTAAGTGATTTGTAGTTACTTTATTATTGACATCCCGCACCTAAACCTCACCACAGGCCTCCTGTCAGTGAGGGAGAAGCTGCTAATTTATGCCTGGTTTTCATTGAGGCTATCAATTAGTTCCGTGCTCATAGCTGTAGTTAAAAAGCATGCATTTTTGTTGATGAAGAAATCGACTGTGCTCTTTAAGGTTAAAGATCAGTGCTTCAATGTCTCAAACTATAGGTAAAATTAAGGGTACAGCCGACGTATATTTTTTTTTATTTTAACAGTCAATTTGTTTACTTCTGGTTTATTTGGAGACTTTTAACTGGCATCCATTTTGGTCCACACAGGAAAGCTGTGCACGCATTCTGCTCTATCGAGGGGCCAATAAGGACACGAAGAACAACAGTGGGCAAACTCCTTTCCAGGTAATTTGTGTATGTTATAAATAACATCTAAGAAGTACGTATGAATTTACTATGATTTAGGAATGTGTCATCTTTTTGCCATGTAGCTTTGCTAACACTGCACTGTCAGTAAACATCCTCATATCTATGCGCTATTGCAACAGAGTTTTGAAAGCGTTATTTGTACTGTGAAAATGAAACTGACACCATGACAGGGAAAAAAGGTAGTAGTCACTGAATGGAATATTTTGTTTTTGTGTCAATCCGAATCTCTGATTTCTGGGTTTTGTTATGTTTTGCTGTGTTCATTTAGTTAGTTTCCAACTTCTGCCTCAACATTCAATGCTCCACAACAAAAACTAAAAGCCGTGTGTGCGCTAGCTTGCTAGCTTGGGTGCTGCTGCCTTTGTATATATGCCTCACTGTTTTGGAATGGCTGTCATCTAAAGATTTATTTATACCAAAATACATTGTCTGTGCCAAACATTTTACACTGCACATACTATTCAAGGTATTGCCTACATAATATTTGTATGTCTTGCTCTTGTAGATGATGTCAACACTATATTCAATGCTCGCTTTCTCATGTGTATATCAAGGCAATGCAGCCATTTTTGTCATGGAAGTTTGATTTAACTTCAATGAGAAGTCATGGAAATCCATTGGTCAAAATGTGTGTGAAACCTGTTATAAACTGATGTCTTTGCCTAGCAGAAACATCAAGAACATCTGCAAAAGACAATACATTAAAAGTAGTCGTATTGGTACCTCAGTAATTGTATTTTGAAGGGGAAATATGGATTTAGTGGACTTCACTAATTATTTTAGAATTCAAAACATTCCCTTTGATAACTCACTCACATCATCCATCATAAATTGTGCAGAATAATGGGATGTAAAGAGACAAAATCACAAGTATTCATGTACGATAAAATGTGTTTTAATATTCCCTCTAACACATACTGCACATCTATGGTTTTAGTCAACAACAGCACTATAAGAGGTTGTACTGGGAAGTCAGAATTGCAGCCTGCTTTCAGTGCTTTTAGTACTACCCCAAAGATGCAACACATTTTGGCACACGTATCCTTCCACCTGGTGCTTTTCTAAATAAATACAATGAAAATGGACATATACAACAATTCTTTTGGACATTATTAGTTAAAGTTTAACACATTTTTGTTTTTGAGAATACTTCTTGAGAACAAACAGACTTTTTCCACATATAAGTTATAAACTCCTGGTGTGTGTTAATTGTGTCATGCTCGCTCTTCAATACTGGCCAATCACAAGTTCACAAATGTGAACTGGTCAACTGCACACGTTATCAGGGGGTGTTACGCAGGAGAAAATCTAGGCAATGTATTACTGCCAGAGCTTTTGTACAGCTCAAGTCATAATATGTGAGAGCCAAATATTTATTTATTGTTTTTAATTTCCTTGAAAATGGTGTGTCTCACAACTCAAAATGAATGGTCCTGTCTGGCTATTATCTGTCTTCTATCCTCTGTCTTCTATCTCATCAGCTCTGGAATTTCTGTAGGAAGAAAATGATTACTTTATGTATTGTAGTGACACCCCCGTTCTTAAAATTAAACTCTGTTTGTGTTTGTAGAATTAATTAAGATATGCTGCCGTCGGCTCCCTTGTTGCGGTGTTGTACTGCTAGTTCAGTTCAAGAACGGAACTAGAAGAACTAACAGTGCAACACCACACACAGTGTCTGTCACTCGTGGGGTCGTGTAGAATGTTTGGTGTGTTTCCATGGGAACGGGTCGTCGGTAGGATTTGTGGGAATGGGTTTCATTCAGATGTTTAAATATCCATCAACTTGTATTATTGGCAGCAGTTTTGAGTTTGGTTTGTGAGTAAGCAGGGCCTGCGACTGCTGTGTAAACGTCAATGTGACCATTGACAGTTTCTTTTTTACAGATGCAGGGTGGACAGAGCATATGTTGAACATATGTGTGTATTTGTGTTTTTCAGGAACATATGTGGCAGAGTGTATTTACAGTAATGTGCAAGAAGTCAGAGACCACCCTTTCATTCATTCAATTTCCAGTCAAGTGGCCATTCAGTACAGAACGTAACTCTGAAGCTACCAAAAGTTCCCTAATACTGGAGTTCAAAAAACAAATGCAACATAGTGACAGACTGACTTGGTAGATCAGATAAACTATCTCAATCAGATAGACAGAAATGAAAGCTTTCATCTTTGAGAGATAGGGAAAAAAAATCAAGCTCCACTCTTGGGTTTGTGCTTCATATTTGAAAAAAAAATCAATGGGTGTTTCTGTCCATGGGTTTTCCCACGACTATTCTTTCCTCCTAAGTTCATTCTAACCTACTTCCATCTCCTACCTTTTATCGGTGGTCCATCAGGGGTGTTCCCCCGCTACCGTAATAGTCAGGCATCGCTCCGCCCTTCAAGACGCCAAGCCCAATCTCAAATACCAAAGTCAGTACTATGATGTAATAGCAAACCCTTTCTAGATGCACTCAAGCTGTCCGAAAATGTATTCTGCTGAAATGTGTTTGAGATTAATTGGATCACGAAAAGCAGAAAATTCAACCAGCTTCTAATACTGAACTTTGAAAGCGTTTACAACGAAGCACAGAAAAATATCCCAGCAAATGTCTTTTATAACCTCAAAGCAAGTCTACTAAAAAGAATGGAGGTTACAATAGGCTGGAGACAAAGGATGGACACACTAAATACGGAAATTTTTCATTTGTTTGGTGTAAATTTGTGTTAAATGTATGTTTCCGGAAATGAGATAAACCAAAGGGTGGTTTCTGGTGGTCTTCTGCTCAGTACTGTATGTTTTTTTAGGATCAAATGTGGCAGTGTGTATATATTGTTTTTCAGGTTGCAGTAATGTCGGGGCATTTTGAACTAGGAGAGATCATTAAAAACCATCGTGACTCAGATGTAGGTAAGTCTTGGGTCTGTTTTGTGTTTGTGTATGTGAGTGTGTGTGTGCCTGGACGGTGTGAGTGTGTAAACATATGCATCTGAGCTATATTTATCAACTGATTTTCATACTAGCGTTTACCTGTGTCTGTGTTTGTGTCTGTACGTGTGTGCACATGCGTGTGTGAGGGCGTACATGCATGTGTATATGTGCGCGTGTGTCTGTTCTTGTGTTTGTGCCATGTATAAATTGCACTAGGATAACAGGTATGGCATTCGCCATGTCACAGGCTGGCTGGACAAAACCCCATACTGATACAGCACCCAGTGTGGCACTTTTAAATTTTCCTACAGAACAGACAAGAGGTTTGCTAAGTGGTTGAAAACATGGGTATTGAAACCAAATTTTGTGTCTGTCAAGAATCTATTTTTGTACAAATCCATATCCCACGATTGAAAGGGTTCCGTATTGCTTCAGTCTCTGTATCGTCGACATCTGTTGTAGAGGAGGCAGGGTTTGGATATAAAGTTGGATATTTTACCTTAGGCCATGCCATTTTATTGTCAGTTGTCCATTGTTCCATGATGTTCCATTAGCTACCATTGTCAGGCTACCTAAGATATTAGCAACAGTGTGCGCATTAGCTAGCACCTCACTGGGGCGAGTTTAAAAAACTGTTGAGATTCTCTGCATCTGTGTACACTTCAACCGGTGTGGACAGAGAGAGACAGTACAGGAGTGCACGTGATAGTGTAAGCAGGGCAGGCAGACACAGTTGGAGATGAGAGAGTGGGGACCAAAATTACACTTCCTGGCTCTGTAGCTATCTCCATTGACTTCTGTTGGAGTCACTGTGTCTACATGTTTATATACTCTAAGTGGGTGATGGCGGCTACTGGCAACTGGCAGAAAAAAAAAAAGTTATGCACATAGGTGACCACTTTAGGGACCATATGGAGCCCTTTGAAACTGAATTATCCTAATTTATCTCCCTGGCAACATGCATTTGTGGGATGCCGCAAAGCCACAGTTGAAGCATTCCCTTCTCTTAGACTGTTTAGACTGTGTAACACATAGTAGCTCCAAACTAACCTAGCGGCATGTGGTTAGCAGCCAGCAGAGATTGTGTTTGTTGGCTAACTGTAAGTGATCCTGGCAGGTTTGTATTTAGGCACATTTTAGCATTAAATCTTAGCCATTTTCGTGTGTGTAAGTATATACTGGAGCGCTGGCGGTTGTGGTTCGGCAGATGGCTCCACCACTGCAGCTGGTTATGCTGCAACATGGCTGCCTCATCCCGCCCCAAACTGATTGATTGGCTGGATGAACAGGATGCCATTATTTAATTAGGGCAGCTGATTTCTCAACCTCCAATAAAAATGTGAAAAAATGTGAGGGGCGACTGGGACCCGAGGGATGCAGTTGTCGTGTTGTCCAATTCCTCTGCTCAAACTTTGACTTCTGCAGCAGTTTTGTGTTTCTTGGGGACTTGAAAATGCAGATATATTGATATTGAGGGTTTATTTTCACAAATGATTCAGGAATATAAATTTCTCTTTTGCACCTCAAAATACAAGGGAGAACCACCCTCCATCTTGGCTCAGTGGACCAGCCACCACAGATAGGGAATATAAAAATTTTATATGTATATATAAGTTCAGTTTTTAACATTTTAACATTTTTGTTAAGGTATTATCATTCAGTTTCTTATTTTGTGTCAAGGATGTGTATTATTTTATTCTGGTATATACCTGAGTAGTGTACACAATGAATGAATCTTTACTGAAGTACTATTCGGTGTATGTGAGCAGGTGCTTGTAGTTTTTTTGTTTAGTGTGGTGCATTTGGATTTATAATATCTTGCAATATTATTTGTTTCTCTTTGCAACTGCCGTATGCATACGCTTGTTGTGCACACCTCAATTATCTTAAAAGTGTTTTACACTGCATCATACAGTCTTTCTCCTTCTTTTTGTCTGTTTTATCTCTTTTGCTTTTTCTTAGTGCCCTTTCTTGAGTCGCCGAAGTACGCCCCTCAGAGACGAGAGAGTGCCCGCACGCTTGCACTGCCCCACCCCCACCCTTTTCTCCGTGCCAACAGTGATAACAGCATGAACCTGCCCGACTGGATGGCTTTCCCCAACGCGCCCACCTCCAACATCGTGTCTGTGCAGGTACAGCTGTCCCCCCCTTTATATACAGTCATGGGCCACATAATGTCCGTTCAGCTAACATCTGACTCCATGTACGTCTGTGGTCCCGTAAGGTTATAATAGAGTTCAGAAATCACGATCAGAGAACGGGACGTAGCGGATTTAACCTTGTGGTCTAGAAAACTGTAATGGGCATTTTTCACTGTTTTCTGATGTTTGTACACCACATGATCAATCGATTAATCGAGAAAATAATCGGCAGATTAATCGATAATGAAAATATTTGCTAGTTGCAGCCCTAATGTGTATAAATGTAATGTTTGTGTTAGTTTTATCTTTTTTGTTCCTTCCACCCCATTTTTATTTAGGTTGTTATTTATTATTTTTATCTTTTGTAGATAATAGAAACTATGCCCTTTAACAGATGTTGGATAAAGAGAGTTAATGTGTCTCTTTCCCAGGGGTACAAACATTCAGGGACCATGCGCAGCTCCAGCAGTCCCCGGGGAGCCCGCACACGCTCCCCATCTAGGGGCAGGGTGGGGGAGCGGGAGGACAGGAGCCGCCAGCCTCGCGGAAGACAGGGGTGAGGAGGCACAGTCAGGATGGTGGGAGGGAGATGGAGGTGATACAGTCCGATGCAATGTTTGGAAGACTTGTGCTCCTTCACTTCCTCGTTGTTATTTTCAGGCCTCCTTCAGACTCATCACACACCCAGAGTGCACACAGGTCCTTAAGGTCAGCCATGTATTGTAATGGTTAGGGAGCTGGGCTTGTAACTCGGAGATTACAGTGTAGTATAATGGTTAGGGAGCTGGGTTTGTGACTCAGAGGTTAAAGTGTAATATAATGGTTTGAGAGCTGGGCTTATTGCTCACAGGTTACAGTGTAGTACAATAGTCTTCTATATTTAAAGTGGAAGGATATTCCAGGTAAGGCACTGCTATTCTAACCTATAAGCAAAGTACTTGCATATGTAGATATACAACTGAATGGTGTGTGGACATTTAAACTGGGTAATTCTCTAAGTGCATATGGTAAAAGCCTTAATGTAATGTAATGTAACAAGGAACACACCTCACACAGGTCTGTGTCCCCTTCCGGCCAGGTCTGGATCAGGAGCGAGCACAGGGACCACAGGAGGCCAGCGACGGCGGCTGTACAGCGCAGTCCCGGGACGAATGTTCGTCGCAACGCGATCCCATTCTGCTCAGGGTGACAGGGAACTCAGCCTTAATAAGGGGGACAAAGTGAAAGGTGAGGGTGCAGGGGAAAGATATTTGCACGCTGCAGCGCAGCCCAATGCGCAATCCAACAAAACAAAATGGGCAACACCAGAACAGAACTTCACACCAAAACACTTGGTTAAGTCAGTAAGGGCGAATGTTAGAATAGAATCCCTTATGTCCAGAAATAAGAATTACTATGTGCGACCTTATTTGTACAATTACTCTGAAAGGAATGGCAGAAGTGTGTGTGTGTGCGCGCGTGAATAATTTTATGTGGTTAGGTCATGCCACTTAGTATTTCTGGATCAGAAATAAAAGATGTTATTCAGTAATGTGGCATGAGGCCAAAGTGGAATTGGTATGCCTACTGGAGCTGTGGACCTCATGGAGATGGCATAGGGGTACTATATAAAGGGCAGTGCAAAAAAATGTAAGTACTGAGTATTGTCGGAAAACAGAGCAGCAGAAAGCATTGGTGTGGGTGTATCTGCGTGTTTGTCTGCTGGATGAGTGTACCGTCCTGACACGCCCTTCTGTATCTCGCCTCTCTCTGACAGTGCTGAGCGTGGGAGAGGGGGGGTACTGGGAAGGGACGGTCAAAGGCCGGACGGGCTGGTTCCCCTCAGACTGCGTCGAGGAGGTAGCCGTGCGCAGCCAGGACAGTCGATCAGGTGAGACCTGGATGCTAAACGCCTCCGCTCTGGACGCTAACAGCTTTAAATGAGGGGCAGAGCACTGCACAGTCAGTAAAATGGCAGCGCGAATTTCGAGTGACAGAAACACTGGAGAGTGGCTGTGAAGAGTTCTCTTATCTGTTCCAACCATAGCCTTCGACAGATATAGCAACGTCAACATCTACAGAAACACAGCGGGCTGCTAGACCAGTGTCGTTGCGCGGTGATGTTAATTCCATCCTGTTTGTGCATCGTAGACAGCCGTAGCGAAAAAACCAAGAGGCTGTTCCGTCACTACACCGTTGGATCCTATGACAGCTTCGATGCCCCAAGGTAAGAAATCGGATGCCAACTTTATTTCTGGGGCTGCTGGCAAACACAGCATGGCTAAGACAGGCTAAAGTTAAAACACAGCATGGCTAAAACAGGCAAAAGTTAAAACACAGCATGGCTAAGACAGGCTAAAGTTAAAACACAGCATGGCTAAGACAGGCTAAAGTTCAAACACAGCATGGCTAAGACAGGCTAAAGTTAAAACACAGCATGGGTAAGACAGGCTAAAGTTAAAACACAGCATGGCTAAGACAGGGGTTAAAGTTCAAAAACAGCATGGCTAAGACAGGCTAAAGTTCAAACACAGCATGGCATAGATACACAAAAGGTCGAACACAGCATGGCTAAGACAGGCGAAAGTTAAAACCCAACATGGCTAAGACAGGCTAAAGTTCAAACACAGCATGGCTTAGACACACAAAAGGTCAAACACAGCATGGTTAAGACAGGCTAAAGTTAACACAGCATGGCTAAGACAGGCTGAAGTTCAAATGCAGCATAGCTGACACACTGAAGTTCTGCGGTGTTGAACAACATTAGACTCCACTGTGATGGGCCATGTGTAGGCATAAGAATGACTGTGCTGCACTGCACTGAAAATCAGAGCCTCATAGTACTGCAGGGTGTGTTTAACTGCTGGGGAGTGTGGCTCTCCCCCAGGGTGGATTTGGCTGTGTGGCTCTCCCCCAGGGTGGGTTTAGCTGCTGGGGAGTGTGGCTCTCCCCCAGGGTGGGTTTGCCTGCTGGGGTGTGTGGCTCTCCCCCAGGGTAGGTTTAGCTGCTGGGGTGTGTAGCTCTCCCCCAGGGTGGGTTTAGCTGCTGGGGTGTGTAGCTCTCCCCCAGGGTCTTGGTTTTGAGATCATTTCTGGTGTTGCTTGTTCCTAATGATATATGGTCCTCAGTTTTGCATTGAGTTAAAAATATATAAAAATGGTAAAAAAAAAAAAAAAAGCTGAATGTCAGTTTGAAACAAGGTCAGTACACATCCAAAAAAGGATTTAAACATGCCTTGAAAACTTTACATTCCTAACTTCGGCTGTGGTTCTACAATTGGGCTTGACTTTACTTTGACCATTGGATTGAGTTCTACGATGCTGGGCTTTAGAGAAAGGTTGGGGCTCTATCTTCATGAATACTACCTGTTTAACTCTGACTGCTTCATGGATGCTATATATTTAACTTTGCCTGCACTGATATGATAAAGTCCATGTTTTCTGGTCTGTGTTGAAAGCTGTGACGTTTAATATTTTTTCTGTTGTTTCCTCTATGCAACTCTACAGACTGGCCGTCTTTGCACAACTTGTGTTTCTCAGCTGTATTAAACCTCTTCCCTCCCTCTGACGACCCCTACTGCATTGTTAGACTAGGCCAACTTTTACATATTGAACTGCAGTTAGAAAAAACGAAAAATTTTGCTATGTGTCACCTGCAATTTGTAATGTTTACATGTGATTATTTTTCTGTTTAGAAAGGAAGTTTTGGCCCCCAGTGGGAGGTGCACTGGTGCTGTGGTTTGGCATTTGACGCTCAGTAGGAGGTACTCTGGTGCTGTGGTCTGGTGTATTCCCACTAAAGCCCAGAGCAGCGATCAGCAGGTTATGCACGTTTTCAAATCTCAACCCCCTCCGTGTCCCCAATACAGATGGTCCCCGACTTACGATGGGGCAACATCTTTTACACAAAGCCTATTTTATAATAAAGTGTTGAATATCTCATGTAATTTATTGAATGCTGTACTGAAAGTGGAAAACAGAACGGTTGTATACACTAGTGACCGCGTGGCGGACTGGAAGATGCAGATCGCTGCCGCTGCCCAGCATAACAAGAGAATATCTTACCGCATATTGCTTGCCGGGGAAAAAAAAACAAAATTCAAAACTTGAAGTATGGTTTCTACTGATCGCGAAAAATTGTAAGTCGGACCGTCATAACTCATCATAACGTGTCTTTATAGACAAAAAACATCGTTAATAAGAAGAGAGGGACTCAAATGAAGAGAGATGGCTCTGTGCCACAAGGTCAGTTGTAGCCGATTTCTTCCATGCATGAGGAGACCGATCGCGCTGACTGTTGCCTGGCTATCCAAATTCACTCATATGCATCGCTGCTCCAATTTGTGGTTAAGACTTTGATGTACTCCAAAACCCAAACAGATGCTATTTCACAGACTTCAGTCTACGTTAGATCAAAGCAGCACCTCTCTCACGTTAATCTGTAATCTTTAACCAGTCTTCTCTTCGGGTAGGACTGACACAATCTAAACACTCAATTAAACACTCGGCTTCGGAATTGATTCCTCTCGGCTGTTGTGATCCGAAGTCACCATGGCGTTTCAACCGCTATGAGACCTTGTTCAAGGAAAACTGAAGAGGGGGAAGTAACAAACGATTCTGGATCGCCTAGGGTGTGTTTCTGATCAATCAACACAAAACACACCCACAGAGAATAGAATTGAACAATTCTCATTACTGTATTTTACTCAACTGTAGCATAGGGCATTGTAGTAAAATGTACTATTTATGAGTTGTGAATAAATTACTCGTATGGCCAGGTTTGATTCTTGGTTCATTTGTTTGCAGAGTTTTTACTGTGTGGTCGATGGCATTGAGAGTGATGTGTCATCTGTTCGCCATCTCAATTATTTTCATTTTGTCTCTTTTTGTGTCATTCTGGGTCTTTAAATATTCCCTGCCCTTATTTATCTATGTAAAACCTCTCTTCTGTTTTCTCTCTCTCTCTCTCTCTCTCTCTCTCTCTCTCTCGCTGTCCCTATTTTGATATCCCCCTCTAGTTTTTAATTTTCTCTTTATTATTCTCTCACCCCCACAGTGTGTCCATCTGCAGCCTCAGAATGGAGGTCAGACAGTGAAGGGCACACAGAGAGAGAGAGAGAGAGAGAGAGAGAGGGAAAGAGAGGGAGAGAGGGAGACGGAGAATAGAAGGGTCCGAGGTTCAACGCCATCAGACATCCCCGTGCCTCTCCTGGTTCCATACTGTGTCAGATGAACTCATGGAGACCGTCGCCTCCGCCTCGCAGCGGAAGGTCAGGGTGGTGTACCATCCAGGAGGAGGTGTCTCCAAGCCCAGCTGCTCAAACAGTATACCCACCTATTAGCCTTATTACCATTAATACATATGGGCTGTGGAGTTACCATATACTCACCTATTAGCCTTATTACCATTAGTACATACGGGCTGTGGAGTTACAGTATGCCCACCTATTAGCCTTATTACCATTAATACATATGGGCTTTAGAGTTACAGTATGCCCACTTCCTCAGACAGTATACCCACCTATTAGCCTTATTACCATTAATACATATGGGCTTTAGAGTTACAGTATGCCCACCTCCTCAGACACTATACCCACCTATTAGCCTTATTACCATTAATACATATGGGATTTGGAGTTACAGTATGCCCACCTATTAGCCTTATTACTATTAATACATCTGGACTTTGGAGTGACAGTATGCCCACCTATTAACCTCTTAACCTATTGTCATTAGTGCACCGGTGCCGTTGCCTCCTGCTGGCAGTGGAAGGTCAGGGTGCTCCAAGCCCAGCTGCTCAGACCCAGGATCAGGCATTGATACCCTTAAGCTGCCAAAGCCTAAACCATACCTTACTGCGTTTGATGGAGACAGTAAAATGCTGATCGCTGCCCTTTACTGACCAACACAACCTTACTGTCTGTCACACCATTGAATTCACCGTACTATTCCATGCTCTCAAAAAGGCATACAGCATTCTGACCATCACAATGAGTCTGCCATAACTTCATCTTTGATGAAAAGCATACTATTGTGGTCATGACAAGCTGTGTTGAAAGTTAGATTAAGTTTAACATCATTTTTTAAATGAAATGAGAACTACTCAGGCATTATTGAACCTGTAAAAGCTGAAGTAGTGAGTACGCAAATGAAAGGTAACAATTGGTCGTAAGTATGCTGACGATAGGCTGGAGTAACAGTCAGTAGTGAGTACCCTAATGAAAGGCTAGAGTAACAGTCAGTAATGAGTACGCTAATGAAAGGCTAGAGTAACAGTTGACAGTGAGTACGCTCATGAAAGGCAAGAGTAACAGTTGACAGTGAGTACGCTAATGAAAGGCTAGAGTAACAGTTGACAGTGAGTACGCTCATGAAAGGCAAGAGTAACAGTTGACAGTGAGTACGCTAATGAAAGGCTAGAGTAACAGTTGACAGTGAGTACGCTCATGAAAGGCAAGAGTAACAGTTGACAGTGAGTACGCTCATGAAAGGCTAGAGTAACAGTTGACAGTGAGTATGCTACTGAAAGGCGAGAGTAACAGTTGACAGTGAGTATGCTACTGAAAGGCGAGAGTAACAGTTGAAAGTAAGTAAGCTAATGAAAGATGAGAGTAACAGTTGACAATGAGTATGCTAATGAAAGGCTATACAGTATCATCCATAGTGAGCGCACTAGTAAAGCTGAAGTAACAGTCTGTACTGAGCATGCTAATGAAAAACACAGAGGGGGCAGGAGGCTGTGCCTGTCCCTCTCATCTGTACCTCTCAGAGCAGAGTGGCCATGTGACCCTCCCCCAGCACATGGCCACTCTGGGGCAGCCACCTGTGAAATGGGGAGCAGGAGGTACCCATTCTCTCTTCATAACATTTAGGAGACATGAGCAGTTTAGGGCTCTCACTCTCTATCTCCCTCCCTCAAACACACACACACACACACACACACACACACACACACACACACACACAATTCACAGCAGTACGGTATAACATGCAGAGGGAGAGTGAAGGGGGCAAAAGAGATGGGTAACAAAAACAATAATAGACTTTAAAAGTGCCATTGTAATAGAGAAAGAAAGAGTGAAAGAGAGAGGAGCAGAGGAAGAGAGAAAGAAGGGAGAGAAGAGAACACTGACACAGAGAAGCAAGCCTTGACAGAGATGATGTGAGTGCCTGTTTCTCTCTCTCTTTCTCTCTCTCTCATCCCTGCTCTCTCTCTTTCTCTTACCGTCTATGTAGCTCCATCCCTGCCTTCCACTTCCTTCCTCCCATTCCTGCTCTTCCTTCATTTGTTGACTTTTGTTTACAGGCAATGTGAGAGGGACAGGGGATAGGGTGACTAGGAGAGAGGGGAGGGGACAGTGAGCCGGCATTTAGGGAATAAGGAGAGAGAAGCATTTTATAATATATAATATTTCAATCGGACGAATGGCTGGTGCTTTTAATATAGCATTTTATGTGTTTTCATTTGTTAAGTTTTATTGCATTATAATATTGTATTTATTTATTTCGTTTATTATTCAGATTGTATGTCATTTTTTTCCATTGTTTGTTCATGAATGTTTCACTTTGTTTCATTTTATTCTATGTACATCAGTTCTCTCCAGAAATGAAATTCTCCTGAAATGAGATCTCTATCTGAATAGGATTTAGCTTAATAAGTAAAGGTTGAATAAATAAATTAGGAATATGGAGTGACTGGCAAGATAAAGACAGAAAGTGAGGGATAAACAAAGTTGGGAGAAAAACAATGAGAGAAAACAACATGTGAGACAAGTTAAGTGAGGTGAAATACTTGGACAGACCTCTGTATGAGTGGACAGAGCTAGAAACGCACACAGAAAGCTGACAATAGAATTGAGACAGATCAGGAGAGACTATGAAAGACAAGAAGGGAAGAGTAGCCAAGTGAGGCTAGCTGAGTGTAAAATTAAGCAGGTTGAGTGAATCAAGTGATCCAATGACTTATGCTGATTTAAAAACAAGAGTTTATATATTTTATATTTTTGCTGAAAGATTTATTGTAGAGTCCCATTAATTATCATAAATCATAAATTTTAACTTTGAATACTGTTGTGCTTATATGTCCACTGTAAAACAGCGCAGTACATCTTTTGTAAATCTTTATAATTGCATAGTGACTTTTGTAAATATATTATGTGAGTAAACATGTTTAACTTTATCATAAGAAACTTAATGCAATATTAATTGCATTATTGTAATTTTCCATATACAAAAAAGGCCACATCCCTACTCTGTACCCCTTAGTGTAACATTAATTTGTACTTAAATGTGTTGGCTCGTCATTCATTAAGTTGTACTGTTAAAATGTCCCTGTTTTATAATCATCTCTATCGTTTATGATATGTGAAGCATTTCCTCTTACGGTTTAGCTTTCTGTGCACCGCACACCCTCCTACGGCTGTACGCAACGCACTACATCTCACTCGACTACGACAGAGCGATCCAGGGGAGTCGAACAGAGCGAGGTCTTTGCGGTTTGTGAATGCGTTAGTTTTTATGAATGGGAGGATGGCGACAGAGACTGAGTCACCTGATCCAGCGCTGTGCTTGAGACAGGCAGATGGTTATCCTATAGGCTTGCTTTACGAAGCTTCGCGCTTACATCACTGTCTCCTATGGAAATGATCCTGTTGGGGGGGGAGGGGTCATTTAATTTCCCCCATTTCATTACGTGTATATATGTCTGTGTGTATTGTGTGTGGCTGCATCTGTGTTTGTGTGCGTGCATTTGTGTAAATTCCAGGTGTCTGTATTCTGCAGGAGTGTGAGGTAGCTGGATTAAAAATGTCTGTCAAAATTACCTAATATTCTCTCTCCCCTTTTTAATGTTAAATCACCTCCCTCCCCCCTCCCCCCTCCCCCCTCCCTCTCTCCCCTGCTTACATATTCCCTCCTTTTCTCTCTCTTGCTCTCTCCCTGTCGCAGTCATAGCAAACCATCTCCCTCTCTCTTTTAGTCTCTCTCTCTGTCTTAAGTATGAAGGGACTGGGTGAGCTAGGCCCCCTCTCTCCCGCTCTCTCTCTCTCTCTGTCTCTCTCTCCTCTTCTCCTCCTCTCTCACGGCTCTCTCCGGCTGTTCTCTCAGTGGAAGACGAGGAGGAGGAGGAGGAGGAGGGGGGGGGGGAAATGGCGATGGGGGGCTGCGGAGAGGAGGATCTCTCTCTCTCTCTTTCCCTCTCTTCATCCTGGCCTTCCCTAGGCCCCACGAACAGGAGCGTTTGGTTCATTTACAGGTAGTAGCTGTTTTTGTCTTCCTCTCTCCCAGCTATGAAAGAAGGTGGGGGTTGGGAGAACGAGGATCAGGAGGAGATGCACGTGCATGGCCATGGATAAACAGACAGATAGGAGACAGAATGTGGGGTGATGTGTGTGTGAGCGTGTGTGTGTGTGTGTGTGTGTGTGTGTGTGTGCATGCATGTGTGTGTGTGTGTGTGTGTGCAGTAAATGAGTTACTGATCCTCCTTCTACTGCCATCCTGTTTCACTGTGTTTTTCCTCCCATGCCTTTCTGAGTCTGCGTGTCACTATCTCTGTGTGTGTATGTGTGTGTATGTCTATATATATATATACATACATGCATGTATATGTAACATACATATCAACATGTTATGTGCCTTCAATACGTCCCTTCATGTAGCAGTGTCTTAAGGTTGCTGATTCTCTGTCCAGCAGGTCTGGTGCGTGTGCGTGTGTGTGTGCGTGCATGGTGTGCGGTTGCATTGATATGTGTGCGTGCACATACGTGTTTGTGTGTGTTTTCTGTGCTGTTTGCTGATCTGTGAGATGTTACAGAAAAAAAAAAAAAAAAAAGGGACTGACTAATCTGGAGAATCCATTGTTAAGCGGTGCCCAGCAGTTCTGATTCCGAGCGTTTGTTTGGTAGGTTTGTAGCAGCGGTCTAAGCACGCATGTGAGATGTGTGTGTGTATGTGTGTGTATGTGTGTGTGTGCTTACATGAGCATGCATGCACAGTATATACAGTAAGGACTGGGTATTATGTACGGATATAAGCGGCTACGCTCAAAACAGAAACAGAGTACTGACGCGCAGTGAGGCAGGGGAGGGAAGCAGCGCAGTCACTGCTCAGCTGGAACCGGTTCGCATCGGCTGCGCGAGCTACAGGTTGACTGTGCAACAGGGAGGCATAAAGACACCCATGTGTCAAAAGAAATACGAGATTATGTTACGGTGCGTGTGCTGTTATTGGCTTTGGTTTATGTTTCCATCTGTGGTTAGAAGAGAGATGTAACGTTGTTTGCCATGCTATTAAGTTATTAAGTTTTGTCGACTGTTATCTGTTCGATTGAAGGCAATGAGCTGTTTATGACTCAATGGATTCATGTGTGGATCTAGCTTTCTATGCTTGCCAGGTACAGCTGAATCGTGAGACTGTCAGAAATAAGCAGAAGATTTGCTTTTTAGCTGATTTGGGGAGTGAATTTAGCGCAGAGATATGGAAGGATTGATGGGTAAAAAATCTCATAGAGGTATGAAGAGAAATCATGGTAGATATAATATCAATATAAACTGTACAGGGGACAGCGTGTATGACAGAGGACAGTGTGCAGTATAACTGCAATAGGGACTGTGTGTTCCTGGAGACAGTGTGAGCAACTGGGGACAGTGGATACTATAACTGTTCCAAGTTCAGTGAATGGAATAATTGTACTGGGGAAAGTGTGTAGTATAACTGTACTGGGGTCAAGGTGTATTGCTGGAGACAGTGTGTGGAGTATAATTGGACTGGGTAATGTGTGTTACTGGGGGTATTGAGTGGTATAACTGTCAGTTCATGACAAAATAGGATTTCATATGTGTGTTACCTCATGTTTTTAAACAGTTCCTTAAGACTGAAACTTAAATAAATATAATTTTGTTGCAGGTTTAACTCGATAGGATTTTATTTGAAGTAATGTTTAGAAATGCCAATATTTTTCAGACCCATGTTTATGGGAAAAATATTACCGTAAAATAATATTGTTTTCTCATATATTTTGACATAAAATATAGTGGAGTTATCTCAGTTATTAATCCAATACAGTATAGTTTTTATTCATGTTCACCAACGGTGCCTATCATTTCTGTGCCCACTGTACATACACACATTCATACATGCATACACACAGACATACACACTGTCATACATGCATACATACATACACAGACATGTGCACTCTCATACAGACATACATACTAGAGCCCAGCTGATATTTCAAAAGCCGATATTAGCCGATAATGGGACTCTAACACTTTATCGGCTACCGGCAGATGAGATACCGATAAGGGGCCGATAAGGTGAGTGACACAACTCGTCAAAACATACACCACGCATACGCACATAAATCTCTCAGTTTACCAATAATAACAGAAACTGATGTTTTTTCACTGTGTGTTCAACAAGTGACAATGCTGTCTAGATTAGTATGCTTGCTGGTTGAGTTTTTTAAAATATTTTGTCATAGATACACGGTTATCTATTGCATTATTACATTGGTGCGAGCTGTATGTGGCTAGCTAGCTCCCTTCACCTTTTGCGAGTTTAGCTGGTTAGTAACTACATACTATAACATAATCAGTAACTTACACCAGCATAGAATTTAATTCCTCAATGCACAGTGTATTAAAGTGTGTCTACACAGGCTACTGTCAACATGGTCAAAATGCAAAGTATTCCCGAACATTAAAAGAGGCAGAATAATTAAGTATTCAATATTCAATATTAAGTATTGCTGATAATATGAGTCACAGTATCCTTTTTTTATCAGTGTCGGTGTCAAAATCTGTCAGTTGGACCCTAATACATACACAGGCATGCACATTCTCATACATACATACACACATACATACTAGACATGCACTATTATACATAGTATTGTATGTATGTGTATGTATGTATGAGAGTGTGTATGCCTCTGTGTGTGTGTGTACATGCGTGTGTATGAGAGTATATATACCTGTGTGTGTGCATGTATGTATGAGAGTGTGCATCTGTGTGTGTGTGTGTGTATGTATGTATGTGAATGTGCATATCTATGTGTGTGTATGTATGTGTGTGTGAAGGTCTGGCCCTTCCCTAAAGCTTTACCATTGCTAATTATTTAGTTAACTGTACCTGGTTAGAAAATGGCAACACCTGACTGATTGAAGCCAAGTGCAATTGTGGGCTGTGCAGCATATAAAAGTGGCTGTTACAAGGAAAGAGGGGTACGGAGGGACTAGCACTTGTGTGTGCTTATATTTTTAAAACAAACTATTGATTTTACCAAGCTGATTTTACTCAGTTGTTTTTAAGCTTTCTTAAATTTGGTGTCAGAAGTGGGATTTTAGCCCCAGTCTGTTTGGGGTGACCCACTTTTAGAAGGCTTTTAAATTTGTTTTCTGCTGAGTTTTTATTGGACTTGGGGATGATTTATGCAAGAAAACCTCCAGAAGACAGGACTGTGTTCATGGATGTGTCCGGAGGAAGATTCAGGTCGGGAAGAAGGTGGACTGGTAGAAGCCCAGACAGAGCAGCGGGGCCCTAAAGTGGGAGCAGCTGGATACCCCTTACTTGGATGGGTAGCTGCAGCTGGCTCTGGGAGGGGTTATGGTCCAGTGCCCAGGGGGAAGGCAACTCTGCTAACCAGTATGAGGAGCCTACAGCCTGATGGGAGGTGGTATCCAGTCCTTATGGTGTTGTGGATGCCGGAGGGAGGAGCTAACTGGTGTCCCAACTTGGGAGGTGGACCCCTACAATCTGGAAGAGAAGCTTTCTAGCATGGACGTCTTGGACATTTGTGATTAAATGCAGAAGGCGTGGTTCTTCACTAAAGCTTTTCCATCGTTAATTATCTAGTTAATTGTACCTGGTTAGAAAATGGGCAACGCCTGACTGGTTGAAGCTGGGAGTAATTGCTGGCTGTGCAGCCTATAAGAGTGGCCGTCACAAGGAGGGAGGGGTTATGGAAGGACTGCCACTTGTATGTGCTTGTGTTTTTAAAACCATTCTGATTTTACTCCGATTTGTTTTTAAGCTTTCTTACGGTATGTATATCAGTGTGTTTGAGCGCAAGCCATTTTATGAGACACTGATGGGGCATGGCAATGTTTGTCGTAGTAAATACAGTTTGAACCTAATCATTAGTTTCGAAATTAGTTTAGGGATAGGTTAAAATACACTAATATATTAGTGTAAAATAATATTTTAGTGAGATATTGTATGCTAAAATACAGTAAATGAATTGCTGTATATCAGAATACTATATATCAGAATGGATTTTTTAAGTGATTTGTGAAAATAAAGCGACAACAAATGTATTTTGATTTGGTTAAATCACTGAAATGTACAGGTTATCATACAGAAAACAGCAATCTTGGATGGGATATACAGCAGTGAATTGATGCATAAGGTTACAGTACAGCTACACTGCCTTTTGCCACTACCTATCCTTTACAAAAGGTACATTTGCAGATCAGCACTGTCAAGACATAACCTGGAAGTAGCTGAGATTTGCAGGACGTAACAGTATTCAGAGGTCTTAAGTAGAAGCCGTCCATTAACTCTGAGCTTCTTCCCGTCTTTCAAAGTGACTACATAATCAAGGAGAAGACAGTCCTGCTGCAGAAGAAAGACAGTGAGGGGTTTGGATTTGTGCTACGCGGAGCTAAAGGTTAGTACCTTCTTTCAGTACTGACTCACTTCCTGTCTCACTTCCTGTCATTGTACTTCCCACTTATGGCCTTTTTCATTTCTCATGTTATAGTTTCTGGTGAAATAGGTCGGAACAGTTGTTGTGCACATACTTGTGATTTCAATAAAACATGATATTAATACATGTTTTCTGTCACTCTTCAGATTGTCTCTAATTTCTTACAGTCTCAACCTTTATCCTCCTCCTTGTTTTTCTCTCTTCTCTCCTCTTCCTCTCTCTCTCTCCAGCTCAAACTCCGATAGAGGAGTTCACTCCCACCCCAGCATTCCCTGCTCTGCAGTATCTGGAGTCCGTTGATGAAGGAGGCGTGGCCTGGAGAGCTGGCCTACGAATGGGAGACTTTCTTATTGAAGTGTGTGCCTCTCTGTATATTTGGCTTTGTGGGCTTCTCTCGGCTACATGGTTTCCTTTCAAAACACGCAGCTTTTCTCTGCTCCTCCGTTAGGTGAACGGGCAGAACGTGGTGAAAGTGGGACACAGGCAGGTGGTCAACATGATCCGGCAAGGGGGCAACAGCCTCATGGTCAAGGTTGTCATGGTAACTCGCAACCCTGACATGGAAGAAGGGTCCAGGAAGAAAAGTAAGAGGTCTCAGAATTACAGCAGCAGTTGAATGATAGCAATAGCTGTGGTGACAACATCCTTTTCAGCGTTTGATATTAATATCCCAAAAAGGGGTGTTTGGATACGCGAGCACATCCAAAATATCTGCAGTTCTTATACTTTCTCTCTTTGCGGGTGGTCAACTAAGAGTTAATGTGTAAATGACTTCAGCCGCAAACAGCCATGTTTAAGGGAGGGATTTGCATTTGGAAGGGATTTTGACCTTTGTTTACTACAAACTGTTATGCTGGATGTCAGCCAGGTGTAGATGCTTGTCTTTGGTCACAAAAAATCATTGTCATGTTATTGTATTGCATGTCTAAATCCAATACCAGTTACTGTTTTACTGTGTAACACGAGTACAAAAGCGGTTTTGTACATGCATACCTTTAGTCAAGTGACACGATGTACTGAGTATTACTGAACTACAGGAGTGAATATAGGGAAAATCCAGATTACTGTCGCCATTGTCCTTTCAAATTAATGCTAATTGCTAATGTGGCACAGTTTTACGGTCGGCTCACCTTGAAAGGTTACCAACATGACTAATGTAAGTATAGAGTAATTATGTGTGTGTGAGCTTTGATTTCGCGCCCCCTCCCCCTTTTAATTCAGCTTTTTTCCTGCTAGTTCCCCAGCAGAGTAAGAGGCTAGCCACCCCTGCCATCGCCCTACGCTCCAAATCGATGACCTCTGAGCTGGAGGAAATGGGTAAGACACTGGGATGGGGGGGGGGGGGCGAAGATGGGAAAAATGGAGGATAGTCAAGGTAGAGAAGAGGAGGGGATGGATAGAAGATAGAGAAAAGATGGTCAGAGTGGGGGGGGTGTTGGGGGGTTGTGTTGGCAGAGAGGTTTGGGGGGAAATGGGGTCGCTGGATGGGTTGAGTAGAAAACGGAGAGGAGCAGAAGGGAACTTGTGAACCAATCAGGGAGTCGAGGCGAATGGGAGTTCTCAATGTGGTTTCACTGTTCTTTCAGAGCTTCCACACTGTCACTTCCAGCACCCCCACTACAGGTAACCCAAAATTAAAATCCCCCCACCTTCCTGTACCCCCCCCCCCCCTTCACTGACTCTTACCCTGCACCCCCTGATTTGTCACGCCAGAGTCCCTCAAACCTCGGCGGTAACAGAAGTGCCGGAGTGAATGTTGCCGTGGTAACACTGCAGGAGGCAGGCTCTGCTCCAGAGGAGTGTCACAGACTTGGGCTGCTTCTGATGTCACACTCGAGCATGCCCAGTACAGTCAATAGGTACAAACTCAGCCTCAAAAGGAAATGGTTGAAAAAAAGACACAAACTACATTTTAATTGTCTTAAAATAGGAAGTGAACACATAAATGATACACTTCCTCATGTTTTTTTTTTTCCTGGAACTCCAGAATTCTGTCCGAGAGCCCTTCTCTTACTCTAAAGCATGCATTTCATCTCTGAGAATTCCCACGATTAAACAGAATTTGGCCAAAAACATTCACTCATTGATGTGATGCACAGAAACATACAGGACAGACTAAGTGTAGTACTTCATAATACACAAGAGCTTTACCACATGTAAAATTCCTGAATTCCATACCCTGCTGTATCACAGTGCCATAATACTTCAGTGCCCCAGTATTCAACCCAGACCCTGTAAAACCTGTAGTATCTTTATTACTAAATTCATCAATAAAGATACTATTAATAACCTTGTTTATACTCCGATTGTCTATCCTGTGTCTGCCCACTGACGCCCCCCCCCAACGACACCCCCCCTCAGACTCGTCGCATGCATCCTGCTCGGCCCCCACAGACGCACTGGAGTCCTCCCGTTGTACTATCGAATTACAGACTACTCAAGCACCTCAGTATTGGAGATACAGTATGCCCTTCTATTGGCCTTATTACCATTAATGCATATGGGCTGCAAAATAACAGTATACTCACCTCCTCAGACAGTATGCTCACCTTCTCAATTACCACTGCACCTCTGACTCCATCTCCATAGTAACACAACCCACAGTCCACCTGAAGAGCATATGTAGCCATTATGAAATTCTGTAACACAGCCATGCGGAATTGCCTAACTACTGAAAAATATCATATCATCTCCAGTCATCTTAGGGCTAACACTCAGCCATGTCAGGTACAATGCATTACAGTGGCTACGCTTGGTGGAGGAGCTCTCTGTAAGTGTGTTTGAATCTCTCAGGCTACTGCTATCTTAATTCTTCTTCGCTAAGTGCTGGACATACTCTGGCTACCAGGACTCAGTGAGGTGCTAGCTCTCCCTGTAGCACTGTGTAGCCTGTAGAGTGCTAATTAGCAGGCAGCACAACAGGCAAATGCACTGGCAGACTGCGTGTGGATGTCCATGCTGCAGCGGAGAGTTGAGAGGCAAAATCGGACATTCCATGTTCAGCCAAGAAAGGAGGAGCATGAAAAAATAAATGGCTTCAATAAAGTAACTACTGAAATGGATAACATGTGAACCAATCACCATGGACAAATCAATATAAATGAAAAAAGTCATTAGGGATTACAAATAAATGTATTCATTTAAGTACCACACTGATATAAAGAAGTATTATTTTACATGAATAGTCATTATTACATGGAATAGGTTGCCAGGTTATGCACTTGAGCCAGAGACCCTTGCTGTGCTCAAGGCCAGACTTGGCAAAGTCTTGGATATTCCGTGGTTGAAATGGTGAGCTAAGTTGAGCCAAGTTGAGTCATGACATGTTCTTATGTTTTATATAAAAATACGTTATATAAAAGTACCACAACACCACATGCATTCATTGATTTCAGTACTTTTCGGTATTTGTAAAAAAAAAAAAAAAAAGTATACTCTTAAATAGACAAAATAAACAAATGCTGGCCAAGATTCCCCTGTGAAGCATTTTTAAAAAGATGAAGTGGAAATTACTTCAAGCCTTTTATATCCAGTTATGTAAATCCCTGCTTCCTGATTTCTTTGATTGCGCCCTGCAAAATATTGCCCAGCCGTGTTACCTGCAGTGTCCCCAACAGCCCTGCCTAACTCCTGCACAAAAATAAACACTGTGTTGGCACGCTTTATAAAATACCCGGTCCTGGTTTGTCCTGCTCTCACAAGTATAATACTGCACTGTAATACCGTAATAAAATGAAAACCCTTGAAACTCCCATAGTCCACAAAGACTGCTGTTCACTGTTCTAACAAACTAATCCATCTGCTCTGTCTCTCTTCCTGCTGGTTGGACAGTGGAGAAAGGTGAGAAGAAGTCACACAGAGAGACTCAATGCCTGGATATTGGTGTATGCCTGTCTGTCTGTTGGTTTGTTTTTCTCTTACAGAAAGCATGTGAATGGTGACTTTTGTTACAGTACTGGGGAGGATTAGTATGACTGCTGTTTTGATTTGATTTGAGTGAAATGTGTAATGGAATGTCTTTTTCAATTGTATCAGCTGCTTCTACACCTTGGAGGAAGAAATCGGGTGATTAAAATCCTCTCTGTTGTTCTGTGTTTGCTGTGCTGTGCATGTCTGATTCTGCGTGGATTATCGTGATGGTGATATTGCGATGCGATAAACCAAAGATTAATGGATTAATCAGTTTCAATTATTTTAATTTTATTAAGTATAAACTGTTTAATATGCATGTTACCTGTTCTTCCTGGGTAGAGAAACACCACTCCCATTTTCTCAGTGACCAGTAAATCTTTACAGCATATCACTTTTGATTGAATGTGGTCATTACGTGTAAAACTAACAATATTGCCTCATAACCAAGGTGGTTCTTGGTTTAGGAATCAGATCACCTTCTGTAGCTGTGGTGGCTGCCTCACCATGACCGTTGTTGGCTTATTAAATTACAATAAGTCACAACGCAATATCACAACGCATATTATCACAATATGCTTATCGCGATAAATTCATTTGCAATATTTTTAAAAATGCGATGTATTGTGCAGCCCTAGTGTGTGTGCTGTGCATGTCTAGTTCCGTGTGTATGTGCTGTGCATGTCTGGTTCTGTGTGTGTATGCTGTGCATGTCTGGTTTGTGTGTGTGTGAGTGTGTGTGTGTGCATGTTATGCACATCTGGTTCTGTGTGTGTGTGTGTGTGTGAGAGAGAGCTCTGCACATCTGGTTCTGTGTGTGTATGTGTGTGTGCTGTGTGTATCTGGTTCTGTGTGTGTGTGTGTGCATGTGTGTGTTTCTTGTTCTGTGTGTCACAGACCAGTCACATGAGTGCGATTTTATTGTCTTCCGCTTGCCTCCATTCAGAATACCATTCAGAGTCTTCACAGGCTACAGAGAAGAAGAGGACAGTCTATCAGATGGCACTGAGTAAGCATTATTATGTGTAAGCATTATTAGGTATTAGGGGAATGGACAAGCTATGTATAGAGCACTCTTTCTTTGACCAGAGAAGCTCCACAGAGCTCTGTGAGTATATGCTGATTGATTATCAATATATCTGAGCATGGTATCTGGATGAGTTTATGGATTGTTTCTGTCTTAAAGCTTTGGGACTTCTGCACGTTTACTTTCAAGGTTTTCCAGCTCTCTCGGTGCAGATCTGGAATGTACACACCTTGTGATCAGATTCCCTGCTAATCTGAGCCGATTGTTCTCTCACCGATATGGTCCTGCTGGCATGGCTGGGCCTGGAACACCCTGCAATACTCAGCATAGGCATGGCTGGGTCTGAAACACCATGCTATACTCAGTGCTGACATGGCTGGGCCAGGAATATGCTACTATACTCAGTTCTGGCATGGCTGGGCCAAGAATATGCTACTATACTCAGTTCTGGCATGGCTAGGCCTGAAACACCAAGATATACTCAGCACTGGCATGGCTGGGCCTGGAACACCATGCTATACTCTGTACTGGCATGGCTGGGTCTCAAACACCATGCTATACTCTGTGCTGACATGGCTTGACCAGGGATATGCTACAATACTCAGTGCTGGCATGGTTGGGCCTAAAACACCCTTCTATACTCATTGCTGGCATGGCTTGGCCTGGAACACCCTGCTATACCCAGTACTGGCAATAGCTTGGCCTGGAACACCCTGCCGCAGGGCACATACTACACAGCAGATGTGCTCCACCTTTACTGCTCCCTCCACACCCTACCATAATGGCCTCAGTGTGAGGCATGGATATGCTGTGTGCTGCATTGTGGGTACTGTAGTTTGAAATGTGTGTCCATTGTTGAGTGTTTAGCCTACTGTTTCCTCTTGGATGTGGAGAATTTAACCAAAGTGAAAAATACAGAAATATTGACTAATCTACGGTGTGTGACAGGAGTAGGTCTGATGAGGAATTCACACCAAGGCCTTTTCCAGCTTCTTTGTGCAACCAGTTCACTTAGCTGAAGACCTCACTGGGGGTGACGCCATGTTCTCTAATGGACATCAACGTGCCATATTTAATCACCAAATTCATCTTCCCCCTCTAAAATCCAACTGATATGCACAAGTTGTGTTAGCCATGTGCATTAGCATCTGTTACTTCTCAGCATAACAGCCTCAGAATGATATACAGAAAATACTGCCTCAGACACGTTGAAATAATCATACATGACATGAATAAATCTTTCTCTTTTCTCCAGATAAACTTGATGAGATTTTGGCAGCTGCTCAGCAGTCGATCACCACCAACGACGGGCCGGGGGGGACCAGGAGCAACATGGGGAAGAGGGAGCGGACCAGGGGCTTATATAGTAATGAGGTAACGTGTGATTCACCTTTTACCAGTCGTGTCTCTGTGTGACCCGAGTTTGTTTTCCAACATGTTAGCCCCTCTTTCAATTTAAAAATGATAAAGAAATGACCAGGGAACGTAAACTCACCACTGGTGGCATATAACATTTACCAACAGCAACAAGCTTCTGAGGCTGAACAACAGGAGGCAACCTAGATAAGCACACATGATATTCAATATAGATATTGTGTGGCATCCACCCTATTTTGAGAGGCTGGAATGACACAGGCAAGGCCACACTACGCCACTCCCAGTTTAGACGAGTCAGTAACGGGACTGGTAGCCGAAGCTGATTGCGCGGGTTATATTCAAGAGAATAAAATAAACACAAACCATAAATACCAATGATTCTGTATTACAGTATGCAGTATATCACAGTAATGCTGCATACATCCAATAACAGGTATCTGGTAGTCCAGCAACAAGCCAGCAGGCTTGCAAGCGACTCAGATTTTAAAGTACATATAAATAGCTGAAATGACCACAGCCGGTGTGCATATATCTAGTTCTTCAGATGGTGTAAAAACATAAGTAGCAGGTTTCCCCATTTGGGGAGTTAAAGGCTTGGGTATGACTAGTCACTTTAACTTCCAAATCTCCGAAGGGGGCCACTAGGGAGTTTCTAGGCCCTATCAAATGTACTCCCCCACAAACCACAAAGTATAATTCTCTGCATTCGACTTATAAACCCATGTGGACACAGCAATCACACCAAATGGGAAAGTATGATTATTAATTATGCAAAAAAGCATTAACGTCCACTTACTCGTGCAACAGAGCTCCTCAAAAGGTATCTGGATACTACACCTGGCCCTACACGCCAATAATTCACAGGATGAGAAATCCTTTACATTAATACACATCCAGTACCTTTATAAGAAAATAAGGTAAATAACGTGGAACAAAAACGTGACCATTCACTCAGTGAAGCACTCAAAGTAAGTGCTGTCGTGCTAACGTGCTAAATTCAAGACAGCATGATCCCACTGGTGCTCCTTTCATCCAGTCACTACTCAATGGCTTCCTGACACCTGCCATGCAGCAGTCAGTAACCCAGCACAGGTAGCCTGTTTTTTAAAAAGAACAATATCTAAGACAAGAAATCAGCAACTTTATCTGTACAGCTGAAAGACAGATTTCTGTTATTGGGGTGAAAACCCATTGTTAACCCACTCCATGCACAAGACACTTCGAGAATGTTGCACTGTATTAGTGGCTATTTAATTCCACATTAGTCTGTCTAATAAATAAAAAAAAAAACCTGCTTGCAACTTGTTATGGCCATAGAGAAAGAAGCAGTCCCAAACTGAAAAATTGATACAAGTAGCGGTGCATGGCTAATATACCTGTGTTGTTCCAAGCAGAATGTCCTGCACCAAACAACAATGCAACTTCTCTCGAGACCTGGCCACACCTTAGCTAAACCAGATAACAAAATCAAGTATGACTGACACACAACCATGCCTGGGGCAGTAGGTACCATGTGGTTAGTGGAGTGCCTGCGATACAACATCCAGAGGTAGACAGGTATTGACAATTGGAAGTAACAAACGTATCCAATTCCCTGAACTCACAGACCTGGAATTGGCAAAGTATAAATTGTCTTCAATCCAAGGGCTTTTTGTTCATTGGCTTCATTGTCATGCCCTTGCTGATGGCATGACAGAGAGGGCGCTATGGTGATGAGACCAATGAACAAGCTTAGCCGGCTTACACTGTGTCGAATCCCAGGTGAGGCTAGCCAATTGCTGCCTCGCCAAGGGGGACCTCTGGCCATGGCCGGCAATGGCAAGACCGGGGATTGAACCCACAACCTCAGGGCTCCCAGGCAACATGCTACCCATGCTGAACAATGAAGTAACTATACGAAAAATCTGGAAAATGGGGAGTGGAGACATTGTTGATTTCTGATGGAATTACTAGTTGTGTGTGTATGTGTGTGTGTGAGAGAGGGTTTGTGTATGTGTTTGTGTACTGTATAAATGTTGGTGTGTGTTGCAAGGACACATTCACTCTTGTCTTCTTTTGCAGCCCAGTTTCGATCAGCCAGGGGTGGGCGTGTCGTCAGGCCCAGGACCTGGTTACGACCGTGGCCAGTTCACCTCGGGCCATGCCCCCCAGCCGGGTATGATGCTGCGACAGAAATCCATCGGTGAGGCTGTCTGTCTGTCCGTCTGTCCCTCCTGTCGTAGGTCTGTAGTACTGTACAGTATCTGTAGTTCGCCATGTGTCTTCATTGTGCTCAGTCTTTTCTGCAGTGTACTTTGTGTCTGTGCTGTGCTGACTGTTTCTGTGCTTTCCTGCATAGTGCTCAGCCTGTCTTGCACTGTGTTTATCTGTCTATCTGTTTGTCTCTCTTGGCATGCAGATACACAGACTATGAAACTCACTCAAAAGCTAAGGAACAGACTGGCAGATACTAGCAGACTGATAGGAGTACACATGGACACAGTCAATGTTGATCAATGTGACCGAGAGACATGGACAGACAGACAATGGGCGAGTCTTCACTGTTAATGTTCCCTTGACGAAATGAACACAGCATTATCTGGTGGCCATCACCATGAGCACAAGATTACATGTGTCCATGTATTGTGTTTCCCAGCCCTTATTTCTTTCTCTCTCTCTCTTCTTCTGTCCATCCACCTCAACTTAGGGGTACCTGAGGAGGAGAAGCAGTACCTCCACCCTCCATCTATGAAATTCGCTCGCAGCCTGTCAGTCCCTGGTCCTGACGACATCCCCCCACCCCCCACCACCGCCCCTCCGGACCCCCCCTTCGCTGTTGGACCCCCCACCAGCTGGAGGTCCAGACAATCCCAGCAGCCCTCAGTGATGGTGTCCCAGTCCTCCTCCACTACAGCCCACTACCAGCTCTACTCACAGTTGTCCCAGACTGGACGGGAGAGGGGTGGGGCCGGGGGTGGCGGGCCAGGGGCCCCGGAACCCTCACACCCTTTCCCTCACCCTTCCCAGCAGGGCCGGCCCACCGCGTCCCGGAAAGGAGGGGGCTACATGGGCGAGCCCACGGGACCTGGAGGAGGGGGGGGAGGGGGGAAGGCAGCAGGTTTGAGAAGAGGCTACAGTAACGCTGTGCCCCCATCCAGCATGACCCAGCAGCAGCAGCAGCAGGCAGCACAGAGTCAGCCCCAACAACAACAGGCCCCCCGCGCCGACCGCACCACCACAGTCACTGGGGGAGTTCCGAAAGGAGGGGGCCGCAGGGTGAAGGGCCCCCTGGTCAAGCAGTCCAAGATCGAGGACGGGGTCCGACAAGTCCCGGTGCAGACGCACACCCTGGGCAAGGCGCCAGTGGAGAAGAGCTCCATTCCCATCCCCACCATCATTGTCAAAGCACCCTCCACCAGCAGCAGCGGCCGAAGCAGCCAGGGCAGTAGTGTGGAGGCAGAGCCTCCCCCGGACACTGATACCAAGCCTGCCCCTGGTGCTCCCCCCGGACCTCCCATCTCTGCACCCCCCTCCATCCCTGCGCCCCCTCCGCCCTCAATCCCTCCGCCCGCCCCCCCCTCACTCCCCAGCCTGCGCACCCAGGAGAGCCTGGACTTCACCAGTCAGTTTGGGGCAGCCATTGTGGGTGCTGCTCGCAGGGACAGGGAGAGGTTCCACGAGGCCCGCAGGAAGAGCGCCTCCTTCTTCCTCTCTGCAGAGGAGGATATGGGGGCAGGGCCAGGAGGGGGGCAGACTGGTGTCCCCTCCCCCCGACTGCGCCCCTCTAAGTCAATCGACGAAGGCATGTTCTCGGGGGACACCTTCATCCACCACACCCGGAGTATGCCCCCCGCTTTCGGGCTGCCGGAGTACTCCTCCCAAGCACAGGGGGGGGACTACCAGCCCAAATCCGTGCCCACTGACTTCTATGGGGTGGAAAAGCCACCGGTCACCACCTTCATCCACCCGCTGACAGGGAAGGTTCTGGACCCTTCCTCACCCCTTGGCCTGGCCCTTGCTGCCCGGGAACGGGCCCTGAAGGATGACGGAAGGATGAGGAGGGAAAGAGGGGAGCACCACTTTGGGCGCCAGCTCTCCAGCGTCGGGGCCTTCCCCTCTGCCTCCTCCTCCGCCCTCGCCTCCCAGTCCTCCAGCTCCTCCTACCTCGTCACCTCCTCCTCGCTAGCTGCTACCACCACCTCTACCCTGGGTCGGCCACCCTCCCCCCGTGTTTTCAGGGGCGGGGGTGGGGGAGCGTGGGGCGAGGAGGGGGGTGAGAGGGAGAGGGAGGGTGGAGGCGCCAGGGAGGGACTGAGGGTGCGGTTTTCGGAAGACCAAACTGTCCACATGCATCATTACCAGCCGCAACATTACCAACCGAGCTACAGAGAGAGAGAGAGGGAGCGAGAGAAAGAGAGGGAAAGGGAGAGAGAGAGAGAGAGGGAAAGAGAGAGAGAAAGAGAGAGGGAAAGAGAACGGGAGAGGGAAAGAGAAAGGGAGAGGGAGGGGTACGGGCGGAAGCCAGACCAGGTGCCCCCTCAGCCCTCGGGCCATGCGCCTGGTCCACGGCGCCCCTCTTTCTTGAGGATGGAGAGTGAGGCGGGGCCTTATGTGCTCTCCCTCACCCCTCCGTCCCCTCCCCCTACGGCACCAGCCCACACACACGGGACTGGAGGAGGGGGCAGCGGGGTGGGGCTCATGGTATTGCCCCCCCCAGCCCCCTCAGTCGACGCTGATGATGAGTTCGTATACGCCGATCCTTTGCCCCCGCCCCTGGAGTTCGCCAACAGCTTTGACCGAGGTTTGGGAATGTCTGGGTATACTCAACAAGGAGGGATGATGGCTAACAACCTGCGCGCTTCCTGTCAACCCCCCCCTCCCCCTCCTCCTCCTCCACCCCCACCCCCGCCCCCCCAAAAAGAACCTTTTATGGGCGGATTCCCCCCCCACACCCCCCTCCCTTCCCCGCAAGCAGGGGATTCCACTGCATCCAGCCTGACCTCCTACGATAGCGAAGTGGCCAACCTCACTCAGTCTGCCCCGTCACCCTCTTCTTCCTCCCCAAACCCTTTGCCTCCGCCATCCCCCTCTACCCTTCAGCCAGCTCTGTCTGGACTGCCACCCCCTCCCTCTGTCTCCCCTCCCCCACCTCCAACCTCCTTCCACAGGCCCATGTCCTTGTCCCACTCCCACCATCTCTACAACAGTACACATCACACCGGTCGGTCCTCCCCCACCCCTCCCCCACACTCCACCGCCCACCCCATGTCAACCACCTCGTACCGTGGCACTTCTAGCTCCGCCCCTTCTGCAGCCCCTGCTCCGACATCCGTGCAGCTCAGGGGCACTGCCGTAAATTCGTCTGGGACCTGTGCGACCACCACCACGACTACTGCCGCCACCACCACCACCACCACCATCAGCACACACTCCACGCACGCCCCCGTCCCAGGGGCCGGTGCACCAGGCCGCCGCACCGGCCGCCCCCCTGCCACCGCCAAGAGCGGGGAGTCTCAGGAGACTGTGGTGGATTCTGGGATAGAGGAGCTGGACAGCCGCAGCAGCAGCGACCACCACCTAGACAGCATCCTAGGCGTCGCGGGACTCAGGGGGGAGAGGGGGGAACGGGGGGACAGGGGGGGGAACAGAGGGGGGGAGAGAGGAGATGACCTCCTGGATTCCTACATGACTTACTTGGACGGCCAGACTTTTGAAATGCAGAACGCAAAAACGGCAACCTCCACCTACCCCAAACCGCAGAAGTACAGAGAGGGGGGGAGGGCGGTGTTGGAGCTGCGGAGGCAAGTCAGCACCGCCCCCCCTCCCTTCCACGACCAGAGGCGGAGAGATGAGGAGGAGGGAGAGGGGGAGGAGGAGGAGGACGGACAGGAGGGCTATGGCGTGGGAGAGACGCAGAGCTTGGGCCGCCCCACTTCCCTCTACTTTGAGAGGCCCCGCACCCCAGAGATGAAGCCCCTCTGGGGCGAGGGTCCCGGGGCGGGACAGGCGGCAGGGGAGGGTGGCGTCCAGGGAGGGGTTGTGTATTTGGAAGGGCGTAAGCTTCACCCCCCCATGTCCGGCATGAAAGCCAGCATAATCAATGAGTTGAGCTCCAAGCTGCAGCAGATGGGAAGTAAAAGCATTGAGGGATGGGGAGGGCAGAGATCTCTCAGCAGGCATAGGTGAGCTCACACAGCATAGCTCCGCACTGTTACTCAGCTACTGTGCCATGTGCTAAACATGTAATAGACTGTGCATTCTGTGAGTGTCCATGGGTGTGTCTGCTCGTGTGCGTGCTTGCATGAGTGTGCACGTGTTTGTTATGAGATATTTATTCCTTGACATACATGCGGTGCATCTTTGTATGTAGGGCTGTGCGATATGACGATATATGTCATGTGACGGTAGAGAAATGTCTATCATTTCATGTTATGCTCTTGAAGAGCGTTTATTTCGTTGCGTCGCAAATCACACTTTTTACGGTAACGTTTTTCACTACTCGGATGATGCTTTGCGTTCTTCCACACGGCGCGGATACGGGCAGGAAATTTTCATGACGGCAACAAAAACAAACATGGAGGAGAGTGAACGTGACACAGAACGGGGTAATTTTGACAGATACATTAATATTTTATAATTTGTTAAATGCTTATTTGAAAATTTGCACAAAAGTTCTACATGAAAGGAGAAAAATCATCAAATATGAGTAAGTACAGTTCATGTCTTGAGTATATAATTCAAAATGTAATAAGAAATAGTTCTGTGGTCATTTTGTAAGGTGTGGTTATTAATTAATGAGACAATGCTCAAGAAAAACAGGTCCACTTCAAGTGATGCGTAACAGCGAACTGAAGACGTGAGCAGATTGAAACTTTCAGGGGTTGTTTATGATTGCCCATCGGTCAATGTATACCACGTGGTTCACGCATGCATGCTGTGCTTCGACTTATCCCCAGTCTCGTTATTTAATAGCCACACCTCATATATAAACTCTTTATTCATTCTATTTACAAA
This sequence comes from Albula glossodonta, assembly GCA_019788955.1. Taxonomy (NCBI): domain Eukaryota; kingdom Metazoa; phylum Chordata; class Actinopteri; order Albuliformes; family Albulidae; genus Albula; species Albula glossodonta. The sequence goes on along the minus strand of JAFBMS010000025.1, from coordinate 503,312 downwards.
AAATGTGCTATATTGTGATATGTATCGTTACCTGGATATGAAATGACCTATATGGAGATATGAGATTTTGATCATATCGCACAGCCCTATTTGTATGCGCATAACAAATTTTGTACTCCGTAATGCTTTTGTATACCATGCACTTTGTCGTTGTGGCTGTATTGTAGATTTGTACTGCATAGTTGCATTGGTAACCATGTCTGTATAAGAATGTGTCTTCAAGGCATGCATGTCTGTGTTACAGAATGAGCAGTCTTTAAACCATGCACACAACAGCATACAATGTATTTGAGTACCTATGCAACCTGGTTTTTTCTCTGGAACACTGGCACTGCTGTTTTCTGTTCAGTCAAATCTCAGGGATGCACTGCAAGTATCTTTCACAGCTGTTCTCATGCCTCTGAAAGTAATGTCATAATTCATTCAGTTAAAGAAGCTGAATCGTTTAGTTACTGAAAAATGTTATTTATATAACTGTCACCTTATTTGTTTAACTACCTTTTTTTGTAGCTATAAACCCTCACTTAAATTAAGCAACAATCAGATTAGTGGTGAGACCACCTGTAAACTCACTAAGGCATACCCTGAAAAATAAATGTCATTACTCTATACTTTATTATATTGTAGTTGATAAGGTTTGCATTGGGACTTACAGAGAGAAGATGGTTGAATGTCATTTTTGTGAAACAAACCATATGTTCTTAATTGTCCCAAATGTAATTATTTTGCAAAATTGCAAAGTCATTCCTTTGTCTAAATTTGATAGTACTTTTGGTTTTTTAAAGTAGAAACAATATGAATGATACTGTTTTGCTTTACTGCTTCTCTTTTTCCATCAGAGTTTGAAACGGAAAATCTAATATAAAGTGCAACTTTATAACATATCTGGTTGGTTACTGCTCATGTAACTTGTAGTTCCCTTTGCCTTAGGTTCTACAGCAATTTAATAGATAATATTGAACTAGAAACTGAAGTTCTGAATGACACTTTTTTGTATTGTGAGTGGCAAATTTCAAAGCTTTATTAGTCACACTGTTAGTTGACATAGTTGAAGAAATAATAGTAGATATCACTTAAATGTAACTGTGGCTTGAAAACTGAACTATACTCACCAGCCCTTTGGAACTGTTGCTAGCTACAAGCATACGTTGGTTAAATTAGCAATATTGCACTAATAGCTGGAAAAGTAGTCAAATCCTGACAGTGTCTTAAATTGTCCTGATAGTGCCCCCGACTAAGGTGCCTTAATTGCAAGCTGTGGCCTGACAGTTGAGCCTGCAGATAGACTCTATTGGGGAAAAATCTTACTTTCTACAAGTTATCGGAAATTGGTTAACTTAAATTTGACAGAAATTTGTCTCCGTTTCTGTAAAGTTACCTAATGTTAAACTAGCTACAGTATTCCCTCGCCAACTGTGGGTTCTCCAACCACGGAATTCACTTACAGTTATATAAATGTACACCCACTCGCCAACCACAGGTCTGTCACTTGTGTATACACAGTTTGTGAGGTTAGGGGAATGTTAGCCAAAGCTACAAATACGTAATTTTCTTCAGACCTTTATTAAATACTACGAATGCACACAAAATCAAGAATTTTTCAGAATTTTTTGTACCCATGATGACGAAGGGGAAAGTATAAAACTCAGATAAAAGGAGAGACTATAGCACGACTTCTCCGTTTTCAGCCAGCAACAACACAGAAAACGCAGCTTCCTGTATTCCGCTTTCAAGAATATTTCAAGAATATTACGTATTTGTAGCTTTGGCTAACGTTTCCCATATGAAGTTAACTTCACCAACCGAGGTGTATTTTAATGAACATAACCCCTGCGCTTGATGGTGAATTGTTGTAAACGAGTGCAGCATTGCCGAGCCTACTACATCCTCAGTGCACTCTTTTCTGACTATGTCGAGAGTTGTTTAGCAGTGGGCAGTCGCAAGTGTTCATCTCGATTTGGCAATGAGAGCTCAAGCCAACTAAAAACGAAGGTGTTGACAACTATTTTAATAACAATTCAAGCCATGATCTAACAAAACTTTGCATGTGTATCTTAAAAAGTATAAGCAGAGATGTTTTTTTTTTGTTCTGTATTGTTAATATGCAATTGGATGGCATAGACAATACATAACAAATCAGCGGGCCCATTCAGTACATGCATTACAGTACAACACAATGTCTCCATATGATCGCAGTTGTTGTTGCTTCCAGGTCGGAAATAAATGTAGATTTTTCTAATTAAGAAGTGCAGCAGAAACTACATAAGTTGTTTTATTATGGAAAATAGTTATTTTACTGTGTGTTTAAAAATCTTCCTCTATTTTTTGTGTCCCCATCTATATCTACTGTATTTGCCTCACCAGACACAGGTAATTAATGCTTTCTCACACTCTCCCGGCCAATCACTCAGTCTGGCTTTATGCCTTCCTGTCTGACTGTCTGTCCATGAGACATGATAGGACCTTTAGATAGATATCATAACCTTCCCCCACTCTCTCTCTCCCCCTCCTTCTGTCTCTTCTTCCTCCCTCCACTTCCTCTCCCTCTCTTCCTCTCTCTTCTTTCCTCTTTCTCTCTTCCGCTCTCCTCCCCTCAGGTTTTCAGAAGACTCCACCTCTGCTCTGAGCCCTCCAATGGCTCGTTCCCCCTCTCCATCCCCCATCCACCCTCCCCAGCCTTCCCCATCCCCAACGCCATCCTCTCAGCCCCCTCATTACCAAAACTGGGCCCGATCACCCTCACCCCAACCCCCTGCAGCGGCCTCCCAGGCCGCACCGGACCGCTCTCCTCTCTCGCCCTCCTACTCCCCGTACCCCACCTCCCCGAAACACAGACCCGTTTACCGCACCAAAGCCCTGGAGTTCCAGTTCATCCCGAGCCGAGAGTCGCGGAAATCGGACTCTCACACCCATTCCAGCTACCTGCAGAGACGCCGAGCCCCCAGCCCTCTGATCTCACCCTCCGATAGGCCCAAGCTTGGACCGCCCCGCCCCTCCTCCCTCCCCACCCTGCCCACCACCCCACTTTACAGCAGCCTTTATGAGCTCAGGGGTTCAGTCACACCCCCCTCCCCAGCCAACCCACTGGGGGACCCCTACTTCTCTCCCTCGCCTCCTCTTTTCGCTCCCTCTGGGGCTCCTCCTCCTCCAAACTCCTCCTTGGTGGTCTCCCGCTCACTTTCCCCAACCCATTTCCTATCCGGCGCATCCTCCCCCCCGCTACACCCATTGCCCCCTCCAGCCTGCCTTAGCTACCCCCATCTGCCTCCCCCACCTCCATCCAAACCATTCGCCTCCAAGCCCCTGCCGTACTGGACCAAGTATGACGTAGCTGACTGGCTAGGGTACCTGAACCTGGCTGAACACAGGGAGAGGTTCCTGGACAATGAGATTGATGGGACGCACCTACCCTCCCTCACGAAGGAGGACTACCTGGACCTGGGAGTAACCCGCGTGGGCCACCGAATGAACATCGAGCGGGCACTGAAGAGGCTGATGGACAGGTGAGGAGGGAGGGATAAAGGGAAGAGAGGAAGGATAAAGACAAAAACTGGGTGATGAAAGTGATGAAAGAGTAAGAGGCAAGTAAAGTGACTGTTTTTGCAACATTCCAATTCAACTCTACAGTATCTAGTATTTCTTCCTTCACCCTCTGTGAAATCCAAAGTCATGTTCTCTTCTTTTGATTCTTTCTTCTTTTTAACTGGCTTTTGTCTTTGTCCCAAGACTTTCCAACCCTTTTCCAGTCTCTGCACTCTCACCCCGAAATGGACGGAATGATAGAAGAAGAGATGATGGGACGAGGAGCTGAGAGGAGCGAGGCAGAAAGCATGGAGGTGCAAACCAGGGCAAGGAGCGGGAGATGGAGAGGAAGTTCCGCCTCCTTCTCCGAGCGCTGGATTTCACCAACGACCAAGATGAATCCCTGTGGGAAGAGAAAGAACGGAAGATTTACAAAGACAATCTACTGACACACACACACCAATGACACACACATTCACATGCACTTTTTATGGCTGGTACATAATCATGAGACTAGGCACAATTTTTAAAATGATCCTTTGAATTATAGACCTGAATAAAAAAAACTGGACCCATTAGATTAAGCTTTTTTTCAATTTGTTTAACAGGTTTGATTGAAAATGACGGTAGAGAGCGAGTGAAGGAACAGAGCTTTGGCTGAATGACCTAAATGCCTGTATGGTAGTGTCCATCTCTGCGCTCCCCGTCTCCCTTTATCTGAGCCAAAAGAAAGTGCCCAGACACAACAATACAGTTATTCACTGTATCCCTGATTTTGACCTCTTTTTTCCCCAATTGTAACTTGTTTATCTCCTGCTAACAACCCTTTCCTGCTGACTTCAGAATCAAAGAGCTCATCTGATTCACATGATGACTAATCTTTCCTTTCTACACACTGCAGATGCACCACCAGTCACATACTGCCCATATAGTTAGAGGATGATGAAGTCAGCATGTACTTGGGTTGTGCATCCATGGGTGACCAGGAGTGGCTGCTAGAGAGCAGTGAAACAAACAAATCCCCAATCATTCCCTAGGGAGGCTGGCTCCAATGTGGACCTGTGGTCATAGCCAAACATGCTGTGGCTGGGATTGGAGCACCCAATCACAGGGTTCATGCTAGCTTTGGGAACGATCATATTTACCGCGTGAGCCACCCATTTTAGGTTTCAAAAATTCATACAAACACATGGACATGTACATACACAAACACGCAATTCTTTGTATCTGTCTTCGGGAAGGATCTTTATACATGGCTCAAATTTACAGGAGAAACTGTAAAGTTCTTCTTAAGACAATATTTTTATTACAGACTTTCCAAAGCATTGAAGAAAATGCAACATTGACAACAATTATTGTGATAAATTTGAGTTTGGACGGAGAGAGAAGGTGGGGATAGGAAGGGGTTGGATTTGAACCACTGGCGTAACTAGCTCATGACAGGTCTGGGTGCGAGATCTGCTGTTGCACCCTAACCCCCCCCCCCCCCCCCCCCACCTCCAACCGCAACCGGTCCCTCACCCCCACGCCAATTAGTTATGCCCCTGGTTTGAACAGAGAGAGAAAGTTGACATGGTGAAGGGGTTTAAAAAAGACTATCAAATCTCTTTCCCATTCAGACCCCTCACCCATTCCCAAAGAACTCTTTCTACATAAGGAAATCTACACAGTGAAAATAGGGAAGAATATCCAGTTGGAAAAATGTGTGGACATGTACTTATAACTGTTTTAATATAATGATTGTTCTTATAACAATTTTTAAACTTTAATGGGGTCTGGAGTACTGCTATTTATGTATTCAGAATATTATTGTTATTATTGTTGTTATTATCATCACTGCAACTGTTATCATTCTTAACATTGTTATTAAGAATGATAGCATTATTACTGCAGTTCCGCACTGTGCCTGTGAAGAATGAGGTGGCGCTATTTCCCTGCATCATGTCATTATCCTTATCTTATCCATTGGAGTGGGAGGGTATTCCTCCTCAAAACAGCAGTAGGTGATTTCAAACAAACAAACAAACAAACAAATAAGGAAAAGGAAAGCTAATGAGCTTATTATATCTGAACAAAGATATAAGGGTAATTTTATAGTCAATGTTAACTGACAGCCTCTTTCTATATATGCACAGTCCACTACAGTAACATTCAATGAACTTACTGCAGATTAACAGAAACACACATTTTGATGTACACATAAACAGACAGCAAACATACCATCCCTAAAGACTGTGCTTTATATTACTTGCCTGTAGTGATGGTGAAAATGAAGTTTCTTGAACCCCAGTCAGGTGAAGCTACACTCAGCAGCCAGTCACTGATTTGTTTGAGCCAATCAAAAATGTTCTTTCGCTTCAGACCCAATAACGTCATTGGTCCAAACCACTAAGTTACAGATACTACGGGAGCTTTTTCGGTTCAATGAAACCTCACTCACTACCATCACTACTGGCCAGTTATATTCTTCACAAATGGTAAAAGAGTGGTTTATGGAGTATAGTGCTTGGAATACATTCACTAGAGTGAGCACAATCAAGCAGGGCTACCCTTCCTCATACTGTTTACTTACCTCTCTCTTACAAACTATTTCAGTAATCAAGTACAAAGGGCTCTTCTATCTTCCCTATATCTATGTCCTATTTTTCCCTATTTATCTTACTGGAAATCTGTCTATATTTCTGTATAATTTACAAAACTATTTCCTTAAATTTCCCTAATCCTCGCCTCTTCATCGTGTGGATGTAAAAGTCTGTCTCCTGCACATGGTGCGGAAATGCGATGTGCTTATCGCCCCACGTCTCGCCTTTCTAAGTGAGGAGTTGGGGTGTCTCTTTATCAATCCGATCTCCTAACACGCAGAACATTACTTATTCATCTTGTGATATCCTAAATACGAAGATCCATATGCTTATAAATGATGATGATAACAATGATAACGGAAACAACGATAATCGTAAGGTTAGAGATGTAAAATAAAATGTCAAAGTTCTACAGAATCTCTGTCTTCCAGCTACTGTTAAACATGAGAAAAAAGGTACGTTATGTTTGGTATTGACTTGAAATGCTTTCTACACGACCAGCTCCATTCCCTATTCTTACCTCTGCCAGCGTTCTTCAGCTTTCCTCGCCTTATGCAGCCCATATCCCAAACTCACAGCTTCTTACACCCTCTCTCCCAGCCTATAGTCACGGACAAGTACTGGCACCCTTCAAAGACGATAAACTACATTTTGATCGTAGGCTATATTTTGTTGCGAATACTCAGAAATACTTACGCCGATAAGTATTCGGATGTTGTTTTCCTTTAGTTTCGTTGCATCGGTCAACAAGTGATACAAAGAGAAGTGAAGCATCTCTGCTCTGCTCTCTGGCGTTGTTAACTACTTTAACACGTGCTTGGAATTGTTCAGTGTTGCAATGGTAATTAGGTCCATCCAGCTCTCATTTTTAAAATTAATAAATAAGGTCTGTGTTGAGTGAAGGGTGCCAGGACTACACAATAGTGTGTGTGAGAGAGCAACATGAAGGGATAGGCCAGGGAGTATAGAAAGCATTACAATTCCTTTTCAAGAATATTTTAAAATTGTAAAAAAGAAATACAATATAAACAGATTAAAGGTTATTTACAGACTATATGTATATGTGATGCACATATACATATGCATATGCCTACATATATGAATTACAAATGTTTTAAGAAATGACAAATAATAAAATATTAGACTTATATTAAAGACTTATATTAAAAATGCTTAAATAAAAGACACTCTGATTAACTTGTGAGTTCTGATCTTTCATTTTTTTGTCCTACCTCAAAATTCAAGATGCCTAAAACTGAAGTCAGTGGAGCCAATGCTACATCTAAATAGCAATCCCATTTGTATTCAGATCCATTCCTTATGGGTGAATACAGGATTACAGAGTGAGCACAGCCTGTCCTGGGTGAATAGAGTGTTACAGAGTGAGCACAGTCTGTCCTGGGTGAATAGAGTGTTACAGAGTGAGCACAGTCTGTCCTGGGTGAATACAGGATTACAGAGTGAGCACAGTCTGTCCTGGGTGAATAGAGTGTTACAGAGTGAGCACAGCCTGTCCTGGGTGAATTAGAGCCTGTCCTGGGTGAATAGAGTGTTACAGAGTGAGCACAGCCTGTCCTGGGTGAATAGAGAATAGAGTGTTACAGAGTGAGCACAGTCTGTCCTGGGTGAATAGAGTGTTACAGAGTGAGCACAGCCTGTCCTGGGTGAATAGAGTATTACAGAGTGAATACAGCCTGTCCTGGGTGAATAGAGTATTACAGAGTGAGCACAGCCTGTCCTGGGTGAATAGAGTGTTACAGAGTGAGCACAGTCTGTCCTGGGTGAATAGAGTCCTGGGTGAATAGAGTGTTACAGAGTGAGCACAGCCTGTCCTGGGTGAATAGAGTATTACAGAGTGAGCACAGCCTGTCCTGGGTGAATAGAGTGTTACAGAGTGAGCACAGCCTGTCCTGGGTGAATAGAGTGTTACAGAGTGAGCACAGTCTGTCCTGGGTGAATAGAGTGTTACAGAGTGAGCACAGCCTGTCCTGGGTGAATAGAGTGTTACAGAGTGAGCACAGCCTGTCCTGGGTGTTATGGGACAGAGCAAAAATATTGAGAACCCACGGCCAACTCCAATGTCATTTTCCCTGGACTAGTTTGTTATCTTTGCTGGCAGCTCACATTTCACTACTTTATATTGTAACTTATATTTGTAGATCAGATTTTTTTCAAATATGCAAGTTGTGGTCGACCAGTACAAACATTATAGTCAATTTCATACCTTGGTAAAGATTCCAACCACCCACCCTTATCTTTGGCTAAAAGAGCAATTGGCTATGTCCTGCTGCTCTTTTAGCCAGAGATGAGACTCTCTGTCATTTCGCGTTCCCAGCAGCCCTGGGAGACTGTCAGAGCCTATCTCGTCATCAGGGGGAAAGCGGGGTTATCCCACGCACGAACCAGCTGCTTCCAGTCGCCGTCTCACCCTCGGTGCGCCGACCAGCGGTCTGCGGTCATGACCATCATCAGCTGCTTCGCCTCCTACCCCACCAGCCCTGCCATGTCGTATGAGCTGTAAGGACAGAGGACAGACCCCATAGCTACGGCTACTCCACGGACCAATATTCGCCTCGCATGAAAGACTCACAGTGTTTCCTTCCTCCGGGTGAAATTTTCTTCAGCCAGTCCACAGCGAAGTTGACATTTGCATTGATACTGTCTGAGCGAGCACCTTCAATGTCAGTCAACTATTGAAATACCATCCATAGTAAATATCAAGTGAAATTCACAGCTTGGGTGTCAACTTGAATGAATAACTGAATTGATATCCCTCACAGGACAGAAGCATGTATATTTTGGTTGTTAATTAAATGATTTTGGAAATAATTGGTATGACATTCTTGAATTACTTGGAAGTAAAGCAGTGATGTAAAGATTTTAATTTTAAAAGCCATTTTTTAGAAACATTACTGAGCAAAATTATCTTTTAAAAATTCAAGCAGAACAGCTGAACACCAAGGATAAGCAATGGAGCCCAGAGCACTTGATTGAGAGCATTCTGTCAACCTCACTGACTCCACAGACGCTTTCATATACAAAGAAAATGGCTATCGAATTTCATGATTGATTAATCTGCCGATTATTTTCCAGATTAATAGATTAATCGTGTGGTGTATGAAACATCAGAAAACAGTGCAAATTGCCCATTTCAGTTTCCTAGAGCACAAGGTGACTTCATTGTCTTGTCTTGTCTGACCAACAGTCCAAAACTCCAGAACATTAAATTAACAATAATGTAAGACCAAGAAAAGCAGCAAATTAAACACAAATAAAAAATAAAAAAATAAACACAGACAGGTCAAAAGTCATGAACGAAAGTCACAGCACAGTCAATAAAAAATCATAACAAAAGGACACAGGATATTGGACTTGGATTCTTTTAAGATTTACTGCTGCTAGCTTGTAGCTAATGTTCACTAGCAGGCCAATTATATCAACTACACAATCAACTGGCCATTTTTTAACTAAATCTGTGTTTACCTAAATCCATTTCTGTAACTCTCAGTAATGCTGTTTAATCTTGTGTTTTGTTTCTTGTATTCGCTGTCAGCTTTGGTTGGTTGTTTCTGTGTTTTTTGTTCCCTGTCCATGCGCGTTTGTTTTTGTCATTGTGTTTCCCCGCCCTCCTCGTTACCTGCCTTGATTGATTATCTGTTTCACCTGCCTTGCTGTGCACCTGTGTCTTATTTGCTCGTTAGTCTTGAGTATTTATATCCTGTTGCCGAGCTTTCCTGGTTTTGACTCTCACCTGTTTTGACTACAGTTTTTGGATTTTGCCCCTATGAAACCGTATTCCTGCATAAGTTGCATTTGGGTTTTTCCTGGGTCGTGACAGTAAGACAGAGTTTGTAAAACATGAAATTACTGAATTGCAATCGTTTAAATAAATCTAAAATTTGATGTTTTACTCTCTAATCTCCAATGCTGGCTTGGTAACTACCAGATGAAAAAAACAAACAAAAAATACAGCAGGTAAATATTTTGTTGCATTTTTATGCAACCCTGAAAGACATAGCCTACAGTCTGTATCGCCAGAAGCTACGTGCATGTGAAGAATGTTCTGTGCAAGTTAAAAGACACACAATAATCACAGAAACACTTTTCCCATTGGACTGTATTCACTTTTTATAGCATATTAAAAATATTTATCCTTACTCCAGACAATATATTGCAGCAGAGTTTCCGTTTTGTTACAATACACTTAAAAAGATACAGATATTTTTATTTCCCCAAAAATGCTGTTAAATCACATTTATGTGCCTATGTCATGGCTTGCTTGCTGACAGGCAGGAAAAGCATGTAGAGACATTGACTCCAAAAGAAGCCAACAGAGACAACTACAGAACCAGGAAGTGTAATTTTGGCCACCAATGGACACGCGGAATTGTCTCCTGTGTCAAATGCTGAAAGAAAAAAAAATGCAAACCAAAGACATTTTGATCAAGGCTGTGTTCCAATCCAAAATAAAATGCTTCCTTTCCTTCCTCCCTCCAATCGAGCGAGCCCTCCAGTGACGTAACAGTTGAGGGAGCCCTTCCCGAGCGAGGGGGGGCAATGGAGGGGAGGGGTTGTGTGTGTTCAAATTGGAACATACTTTTACAGGCTAACTTAACTATATTACAGAGAGAGAAGGAAAAACAAATACCTGTCGTACTCTGTACATCTTAATAGATAATAAGCTAGCTCGCCATGTATAAATGACATTACCACATCAAAGTAGCCCCCTAGTCATTTGTCATGCTACATTCAGCTGTTAACGGTATGACTCCTATTTTATTTTGTGTGGCAATGAGAGCACAATATGACACAAAAATGGCAAGTAACAGTTATTCTATCTTATAAATAGCTAATCACCACTATTTTTTGTGGGGTTTGTAGTTTATTGCAGTTATGGTTTATTTATTTGTGTGTTTATTAATGCATGTGTGTATGTATACATGTCCCAGAATGTGAAGTAAAGCTATTTGAAAGTTAAAAAGAGGGTGAAAGAGGGAGGGTTAGAGGGAGAGAGAGAGAGAGAGAGAACCTCCTCATCTGACACTGATCACCTGTCAGAGAGAGAGAGAGAGAGAGAGAGAAGGAGAAAGGGAACAGGAGAAGTACCAGCTCCAAAAAAGAGTGTGCATGAAGAAGAGAAAGAAGTAGGGAGGGAGTCACACTTTGCAAAAAAAAGAACAACCCACAGCAAAGAGGCAAACAGTGGAAGACTAAAAGGTAAGAAACTCATTCTTTAGAAGTAATTCTGCATGCAGCTGTGTTTGAGTAAGCAAAACATTTGATCCGAGGAAAAGAAAGGTACGAAAAAGGAAAGACTGTGAGAGACAGTTTGTCATGTCAGCTGGCGTGCGTGCTTTTGGTCCATATGTATTTCCACCCCGCGGAGGCATGTGCGCTGGGCTGCGCGTGACAGTCCCAGTGGCGCTGAGATATGAGTCGCGCTGGGGCGCTGGGAGGGCGGCAGGGTTTAGAGGTGGGGAGAGACGTGGAGGCGCAGAGAGGCACGTAAATAACTTCATGTGTGCTCACTGTACAGATGTACAGTCAGTCTGACTGTGCAGTAGTGCTCTTTGGTTCCTGTGGACATGCAGTCTGACTGTAGAGTAGTGCTCTTTGCTTCCTGTGGACATGTAGTCTGACTGTGCAGGAGCGCTCTTTGGTTCCTGTGTTATGTACAGCCAGCCTGGTTCTGCAGGAGTGCTCTTTGGTTCTTGTGGAAAGTCAATCTCACTGACTTAAACCCAGGAGGATAGTTACTTTGAGCCACACACACTGGGGTGGACAGACAAACTCAATATGCATAGTCTTATGTCTTTTCACGATTTTCAGGAGAACATATATGTCTCATTTACTCCCTTTCTAATCATTTCTGACAACTTTGTCACCCACAGGCAGACAGTACAATTCATTCACTAGGATTGAGAGTAAAAAAATCAAATATTTTTCTGTCAACCCATTTTTCTCCCGTTTGGAGGTAAGGCTATAGTCTTATGTCTTTTCATGATTTTCAGGAGAACATATACATCTCATTTACTCCCTTTCTTATCATTTCTGACAACTTTGTCACCCATGGGCAGATTGTACAGTTCATTTAGTACGATTTAACGTGAAAAAAATCAAATATTTTTCTGTCAACCCATTTTGCTCAGTTTACTCCCTTTCTAATCATTTCTGACAACTTTGTCACCCATGGGCAGATTGTACAGTTAATTGACTACGGTTTAACGTGAAAAAATCAAATATTTTTCTGTCAACCCGTTTTTCTCACTTTTATATGTTTTCTTCATTTTCTGCACAACACATTCTTCTCATTTACTCCCTTTCAAACCATTTCTGACAACTTTGTCTTGCATGGCTGGTTACTGTAGCTTTTTTCCTACGATTTAAAGTTAAAAAATTGAACATTTTTCTATCACCCAGTTTTGTCACTTCTGCAGGTAAGACCATATCGTCTGATATGTTTTCTGCATTTTTAGCACAACTCATTGATCTCATTTTCTCCATCTTAAATCATTTCTTACTACTTTTTCTTTTCTTGGGCGGTTAATTGATTATCAAAATAGTTGGAAAGTTTTTGTTTTTTTTTGACTAATCGAGTCATCATTCCAGCACTATTTGGAAACTTCTTGTCACCAGACCAGTTAACCACCATTCTTAACCTGGGACTATGAGCTGGAAACATGGACCTCTGGACAGTGTAATAAAGTCATATGGGCTGATATGGGTCTTATACATTTGAATGCGTACATGTTCAGTGAAATCCAAAGGAAGCCTTCAACCCTGCCTATTCCCAGCTGTTCGTCATGACGATGGATCAGATATGGTGTGGAAAGCCATCTTGGAGTCACTACATCTAAACAGCACTCTGCATGGTAGAATTCCCACCCAGGAATTAAAATTATTTTCGGCAATCAGATGAACCCATCGAAGCAAACATTGTTCCTGCAGAAGATTCCTTATTAGTCAATGAAAATTCATGATATTTTACATTTCCTTTATTTTATTTACTTTCTGTGTGTGTATTATGCATATGTAACGTATGTGTACATAACTGGGATTTTGTTATGAAGTAGATATATCCTGATGAGCCAAAGCTGTAGTTTATGGTATACATTGACTTGCGGTGCTACGCAATACACACTGCACTGAAAAATTCAAATGTAGCAACTTTGCTTTCTCTGCAAAAACCTGTCAAAAACCTACGTTTCGGTGTTTGACAGGGATGTTTCTTGACTTGTAGCGCAACTGGGGCATAGGCCCACATCCTCACACTTGCAATTTATGATACATTTTTAAAAATAAGTTATTTTTCATGATCATTTACCGGGCCGCAACAAATGATCACTGGGGCATGTGCCCCAGTAAATAGGGTGACGCCCCTGGTGTGTGACAGGCATCACGCGCTGTCCATATGTAGTCCTTTTTGCAAAATGCTATATATAAAACTGTAATATGACCTCCTAGCATCAGACATGACTGCGCAGGGCTGTTGTCATTTCATAAATACATGGGCAGTTCACAGCAGAATATGATTTTCTCTGAACTGAATGTGGTAAGAAACAAGACAGCCTTGTAGAGGAGAGACTGACGGAGTGGGAGACGGATCGGGCGTTTGGGAAAGGCGCCCTTTACCCTTTGTTTATTTTGGGATGGGTAGTGCTGGCTGTGGGCATTCCGTTCTGGCTGTCAGAGTTGTGCCAGGGAATGCCGGGCGTCTCACTTGCTAGATAGCCTTCCCACGCTGCACAGCTGCTAACCGCCTGCCTGTCTGCAAATTAATCCCACACACACACATACACATACAGAGACATGCAAGAAGTAAATAGACACCAACAGTGTTTGATAAAACTAAGGGTGTCTGTTTACTTCTTGCATGTCTCTGTATGTATATATATATGTATATATATTTTTATATCTATATTTACTTTATGTGACCATCCAAATGACAAACTAGCTATGGCAAAGGCAACATTTAGCATGCATGTGTAAAAACTAGGAGTGATAGTAGCACTGCAGGGGGACCACAATGTGCAGTTATAACACATTATTCAAAAAATGTATGTCAGTATCATAGCTCTAGTGTCCCCCTCCATACAGGGTGCGTGAGCCCAGACAAACACACCCCCTGCTCTGAGCTGCGTGTTTACCCCAGTGCTTCCCATAGATGTTGCCATGTACCTGATGTCCTTCTGTTGTCGTTGTCATATTTGGTTGTCTGTGTGATCCTGTCGTTTTCTGTGCAGGGATGTTGCTCGTTGTAAGTGGAGTGAGTGGTCTGAGTATTCGGACTTCAACTCTTTTCGACCCTTTTTCACTTATTCTTTCTCAATTGCCATTTTATTTTGAGAATTTTTAAAATATGCCCAAATATGGCAATTTGGTTGGGTTGCATTTTTCATCCCTTTACGGTATGTCTGTACTGTGTTCAGCCTTCCATTATTTAACATGGCTATGGCTTAGCACAGATGGAAAATGGTCTCAGCTTTAGCACAGATGGGATTGTGGTAGCTGAGCAGATCATAATTTGGCACGTGGCTTCATATGAATGAGTAAAAATAGTCAAGGGTGTGTACATTTTTATTGCAGACGGATATGAATAAGATAACACAGCCTGTCTTTCTGTCTGTCTCAGGGTCCAACAGCATGTCTTCCCTAACCAGAGAGACGTCTTTGGAAGATCCCAACAATGCAAGCTTCTGGATGGTGAGAGATGGGAACTGTCACTCACTGGGCATGCTGGAGGGGTGGGTGGGGCTGGGATGCTGTCACTCATTAAGCATGCTGATAGGGTGGGAGGGGTTTGGAGCTGTCATTCACTGAGCTTGCTGAGGAAGTGGGAGGGGCTGGGATGCTGTCACTCATTAAGCATGCTGATAGGGTGGGAGGGGCTTGGAGCTGTCATTCACTGAGCTTGCTGAGGAAGTGGGAGGGGCTGGGATGCTGTCACTCATTAAGCATGCTGATAGGGTGGGAGGGGCTTGGAGCTGTCATTCACTGAGCTTGCTGAGGAAGTGAGAGGGGCTGGGATGCTGTCATTCATTAAGCATGCTGATAGAGTGGGTGGGACTGGGATACTATGTATTGACACAGATCTTGGCTAGTCTCAGATCAATGATGCTGTGGAGAGCCATGCAGATTGACACCCCTCCTCTCAGTTTTATTCTCAGTTTGTGGTGGACACGCCCCTACTTGCCTCTGATTGGGCACCCGCTGTTCTGTATGTCCTGTTCCATCTCCGGCCTCTGTGGTTCAGATGTCTGTCCCAGTTTCTTGTACTCCTCTTCAATAATTACAGATGTTTGAAACCTCTGTCTTGCCATCTCTGGTCAGAGGGTTGCAGAGCAGTTAAAGTAGATGACCCAGCCCAGCCCAGCCCATTCATAGCCCGGTACAGGCGGGGACTCTTAGTGCTTCCATATGGGGAATTGTGTGTTAATTGGGTTTGAGTTGTGATGACTTTAGGTCATGATATTGAATGCCAGTGCTTTCTAAACGAGCACATTGTGTAGCCAGTGATAAATGTGTGTAGAGTTTTTCACAAAAAGTCCAACAAATCTGGATCATATGTGAAAACAGGGGAATAGTGTTAAGACTTTTGGTAGATGGTGTTATAGTTTGGGATGTGTAGTTAATAGGCCCAGAAACAGTGTGTAAGCGATCGAGAAAAAGTTGAATCTTTTACCTTTGTCTTTCTGTCCTTTTTGAATCCTTTTTTGTTGTGTTTACTGTTCTTGCTCTGTTGCTTTCAGCCCGGGAACTACCAGCGGACGGTGAAACGCACGGCTAACTCGTTCCAGGCGTGCAACGACGTTGTGGCCTGCTTCCAGGAGCGCGCCCGCGTAGAGAGACAGTACGCACAGCAGCTCAGCGAGTGGAGCAGCAAGTGGAGGCCCCTGGTGGACGCCGGTGAGTACTGCAGCTGAGAGCGGGTGAGGGCATTAATCAGTCGATATGATACGGCTTTGCATTAATCAGTCGATATGATACGACTCATAGTCTCCCTCCTTTTTCTCTCACTCCCTGGTTTTTCCCTGTCTTACCCTCTCTCTCTCCCTTTTCACTGCATTCTCCGCCTTTCTCTTCCTGTCTCCGCTCTTTCCTCTCCAGGCCCTCTGTATGGCTCCCTGCTCCAGGCCTGGCAGTGTTTCCTCTCTTCCGCTGATCGTCTGTCCGCTCTGCACTCGTCCATCTGCTGCTCCTTGGTCTCCGAGGACAGGGACAGGGTGAAGACCTGGCAGAAAGAGACCTTCCCCAAGAAAATGTTTTGCGGCTTCCAGGAGTCTCAGGAGTTTGAGAACGGATTTACCCAAGCCCAAAAGCCCTGGACCAAGAGACTGAAAAAGGTACAATGTAGTCATTTAGCTAACACTTTTATTTTCAGTGACTTACAGTTAATAATGCTAGCTAAGGGCCAGTCCCCGCTGGGTACAATGTGGGGTTAAGGGCCTTGCTCAAGGGCCCAATAGCTGTGGGGTTCTAGACTGGGGCTTGAATCATCAACCTCAGGGATCCCAGTCATGTTCCTTAACCACTAGACTACAGGTTGCCTGGGGTAAAATATGATATTCCCCACACAACATGTAGACGGGGCATTTCATATTCCTTACAAGATTTAAGACGCTCTTTTTTCCTCGGTTTTGGAAGCCCAGCGGTGCTATGTGATTGTTACGATTCTGTCCTAAGCTGGATAAGGCCCGAGGCGCCTACCACAAGGCCTCGCTGAAGAAGCAGGCTGCCCGGGACAGGGAGGAGCACGCCCGCGGGAACCCCGACATCCCCATCGAGAAGCAGAGGAAGATACAGGAGGAGAAGGAACAGGCTGTGGAGGACATGAAGAAGGTACGATCCTGAGGGAGACGGGGAGAAAGAGAGGGGAGGAGAGACAGAGAAAGAGAGGGAGAGAGAGAGAGGGGAGGGGGGAGAGACAGAGAAAGAGCGGGAGAGAGAATATTAGGTTATTAGGAGCAGGTTATTAGTCCTTTTGCTTTGTCTGTGTCATTTCACACATATTATGGCATTAAGAATCAAACAGCCATGGATGTTTGAATACCTGCATGACCAGGAGTAAATATAAAATTCTAATAATATTCTAATAAAGCATACTAATAAAGCAGCTACTGCCTTCCTGGTTGCCAGATTGTTGTGAAACTTTGAGTTTTTAGTTGAGTTTGTCAAAGTGGTAAAAATGATTTTTTCCCCTTTTATCAAACATGTTGAGTGTGAGACAGTTATGCATGGTAATGATTTTGGTAAATAAATTATTATTATTATTATTATTATTATAAATATTCATTAAATTGTATTTTGAGGTAACATTCAGTGTTGCAGAACTTTCAGAGTCACAAATCACCCCAATTCTGAGGTGTGTGTATCTCAGTGGTTCTGCTGCGCTGGACTCAACACATTTGCACAGTGGAACTGGTAAAGGATCTTGGTGTTTGCTGAGCTAAGGACATCCCTGGAATTCTCATGGTCAAGCAACGGGTCAATTATGGCTCCTTTTGATCCCACCACATACAGTATAAATCTTATTGTTTAATCTTTAGTACTGGTTCTGGCTTGTGTGTAGTGCCTGTATCCATGGTTACAGTCTGACACTGATGTCGACGTCGACGCTTTGCTTCCAGATGCGGGCTCGCTATGAGAAAGTGCTAGAGGAAGTGACGCGCTATGCCCCACGTTACATGGAGGAAATGGAGTCCATTTTCGACCAATCACAAGAGGAGGAGAGGAAGAGGATCAGCTTCTTAAAACAGACATTTCTGTCCATACATAGGCACCTGGACATCACCAACAATGACAGGTACAAGGACTTTAGCTGGAGAACAAAAAATATGCAGTACAGAAAGAATAATTCAAATTCAAATTCCAATTATTATTTAACTATAATTGTGTTGCCAAATATAGATTGCATGTTTTATTAAAAATGAATATAGAGAAGCAATAAATAACATAATATATTTGAACTCGCAAGTAACAGCAACTGCTTGGTAGTAATAAAAAAATTACTGTGCTGTGTGTGGTTTGTGTAAGCTGGTCACTCTCTGTGTGAAGGTTATATGAGCTGGTCTTTCTCTATGTGAGGTTTGTGTGAGCTGGTCTCCCTCTGTGTGAAGTTTATATGACCTGGTCTCTCTCTATGTGAGGTTTGTGTGAGCTGGTCTCTCTCTGTGTGAAGTTTATTTGAGCTGGTCTCTCTCTGTGTGAGGCTTGTGTGAGCTGGCTCTCTCTGTGTGAAGTTTATATGAGCTGGTCTCTCTCTGTGTGAAGTTTATATGAGCGGGTCTCTCTCTCTATGTGAGGTCTGTGTGAACTGGTCTTTCTCTGTGCTGACCAGTTTCTCTCCCTGCCTTGCAGTGTAAAGGCGGTGTACAGTGAACTCCACCACGCCCTCATGTCCATAAACGAGCAGGATGATCTGCGCTGGTGGAGGAATAACCACGGCCCCGGAATGCCCACCGACTGGCCCCAGTTCCAGGTACACATCTGCAAAGCCCGCATAAAGCGAAGTGCGGCTTGCTTTTAATTGTGTTGGCCTTTTGGGTGCAGTGTACGATGTAATGTAACGGTCTAATGTATCTCCTTGTAGTGTACAGTTCACAGTTTAGTGTAACAGTCTACTGTAGCTCAGGGTGGTGTAGTGTAGTGTAATAGTCAAGTGTAGCTCATGGTACTGTGTAGAGTAGTTCCATGTAGCAGTATAATGTAGCTCAGGGTGGTACAGTCCTTGTCTGTTTTAAGATGTGTTTAATATAAAAGGCCTCTTTCTTTTCATCTTGCCCTTAGCAATAGCGTTGGAACCATTCCTCTCTTCTGTTCTCTCTCTGTTACTCTATCCCTGCTTTTCAGGACTGGAGTCCTCAGGAAAAGCCTAAGAATGTACAGAAACAGATCGAGGACAGAGATACTCCAGAGAGAAGGTTGCCTGTGCCGCTCCTGTGATCTTTATTTTTCTCATGTTGCTCTGACTTCCTGCTCATTAACCCCTAACTTCTGTGTACCCCCTAACCCCCAACCGCTGTGTACCCCTTCCCCCCTAACCCCCAACCGCTGTGTACCCCCTCCGCCCTAACCCCCAACCGCTGTGTACCCCTTCCCCCCTAACCCTCAACCGCTGTGTACCCCTTACCCCTTACCCCCTTACCCCAACCGCTGTGTACCCCTTACCCCCTTACCCCCAACTGCTGTGTACCCCTTACCCCCTTACCCCCAACCGCTGTGTACCCCTTACCCCCTACCCCCTACCCCCTACCTCTGTGTATCCCTTACCCCCCAACTCCCACCTCTGTGTACCCCTTACTCCCCTAACCCCCAACCGCTGTGTACCCCTTACCCCCCAACTCCCACCTCTGTGTACCCCTTACTCCCCTAACCCCCAACCGCTGTGTACCCTTTAACTCCCCTTGTTAGGGAATCAAAATCTGTAGTCGGTACTTTACGACATTAGCCACTATGTAGCACTATACCTATCCATTGTAATAGTCTGTAGTCTGTAAATGAGCAGATCTCCTGCCCTGCTGGATCCAGAGACGTGACAAAAAACAATTCCGCCCCGATAATCCACATCTACAGTGTCTATCACGCTGTAAAGAAAAGCGACATCAAAACCAACCGATACACATTCATTTCCAATTTTTTTCAAACATCAACGCAACGATTTGTAGAGCAACATAAAGGCACTATATGTGTACATGTGTTACACCAGTAACGTTGTGTCCTCTCTCTGTCTCTCAGTGTCATGATAGGAGGAGTTAAAGTCAGGGCGCTCTATGACTATGAGGGACTGGAAATTGATGAGCTCTCCTTTAAAGCAGGTCAGCTATAATCCGATTTTCCAAAGCCTGCAATCTGGTTTCCATTGACAATCATTTGCATCAGCCGGACACGTCAACCTTTCAATTTTGAAGGGATATTACAGATCCAAACTATTCCTTTGGGCTCTTTCATTTCTGGGTGCGGATTGTTTCACCTGGTTAATTAATCGCTGATTAATTAATTAATTAATTAAGGTATATTTCTGTCATTGGCAACTCGTTTTTGGTTAAACTGTATTTGCCGCCTGCTCCATCTCCTTTGTGCAGGTGAGGTGTTTCTGAAGATTGAGGACGAGGATGACCAGGGTTGGTGTCGAGGAATCAAAGATGGAGGAGCAGAAGGCTTGTATCCAGCTAATTATGTCGAGCCCGTGCTGTAACGTCATCTATTCTCAAATTGATTAGTAAAATTAGTAGTAAAATTACTTTCTAATCAAAAAAATTAGAAAGTAAAATATGCTTTTCTTACCAAAGATATTGTCACAATTGTAATTGTTTATGTCGCATTGTTGGTGAACTTGGACTTAGAATCTTATTGGTGGTGGCAAGATGAGTTTTGGCCTGGTTCAGCAAGGTCTGTCCACTAATTTCAGTTTGTAAGTGCAGAGTTTCGTCAGCTGATTACCCCTTCTGCAGGTCTTTGATCTCCATGCTATTCAAAGGGAATTCAGGGGTTTAAACTCAGACTAAAATGTCCCTTATTATTACTTATGAAACAGCATTTAGGTGGGAATTTTGTACTTTCTTTTGGCTAGAAAATGAGGTACAGACAGTCCCTGACTTACGATGGGGTTACGTTCTGATAAACCCATCGTAAGTGGAAAAAGTCGAATATGCATACCTGGACCAGCTGGTCTTGACCGTCTGCTCATGTGTCTCACTGTATGCATTCTCTCTGCAAACAGAGGGGACCATGGGAAACTCTCATTTGGTTTCCCCTCCAAACTTCTGCTCCATTCGCTAAACCCAGGCGAGTTCAGTAATTAGCTCATCTACCTGGCTGAAGAGCTGTGCTGATTAAATCAGCTGGTTTAGCGAACAGGCAGAACAAATACACGGTAGGACTTCTACTTTCTGAAGCCGGAGTTGTCCGCCTCTGAGCGAAATCCGTCACAGTCTCCAGTGCGCTGAGGTTTCCCAGTCTGCGCGAGACTCATTTCACCTAGATCTGCTTTGACGAAACAACAAGAACTGGAACACACATTGACCAAGGTCACTGAAACTGGGCTGAAGACTAGTAGCAACCCATCATTTCCCACACTCACCACCCTGTCCTGACAGCTGCAGGGGAGCTGGCCTGGAATAAGATATTTAAATAGCTTCCTAGTAAACTTTACCTTAATTCCTTACTCAGTCTGACTGCCTATTGGAAGGTTAAGGGTTCGAGAAGTCGTTAATAAGAGTATCAAACTGCGCTGAGCTTCTGTGCAAGCTAGATAGCAAGAATTTGACAGTCCACAACCCATCTCGTTTCAGGGGGAGGTAATGAGCCAGCTACTGTAATTACTGACAGCTAGTTTCACAGATGTTTTACCTTTATTTTACATGTCTTTTTATCTCATCCTCCTGGACTGGATTTGAATAGTTTGAATTTAGAACAAACAGGAGGAAACCCAGGGAAGGATTAAGAACAAAAATGGGTATTATCCCAGTTTCTCCTGCTGGAGGTGAGAGTTTGTAAAGGCAATCATGGTCAGTCAGTCTATTCCATCAGGTTAACTGAAGAAGCTGTATTTTGCATTTTAGATTTTGTTGCATTATGCTTTCACACAGAATGCCTTACAGTAAACCTTAGGGTCTGAGAACATTAAGAATCAAGCTTTATATTTGCAATGTCACAAAAGGTTATTTTATGATTTATTAATATAATAGGAGTGCACTGTACAGCTATTTAATTAATTTGTATTTTGTTTTCCATCATTACTGTGGAAATAATCTGCCCCTTTGTGTTATGCCTTTAATAATTATATTATTATATAATTATAACAATTATGATAAAAATTATAACAATACAAACATTAAAATACAATATTTACAAACTATGTATTTGTACAGAAACCTTCATACAGCATACTGTTTCTGTTTCAGTTCTGCTGGTTATTTGCATATGTGATATTTTCCTGTAAGTGGAGCGCATGACATTGTTTTGAATGGATTCTACTTTCTGAAGCCGGAGTTGTCCACCTCAGCCGCTGGCTGCTCTTTCCACAGTGTTTCTTGAACACATCTTCCCGGCATCTTGTCTTCATTTATCTATTAAGGACGCTTGATAATATATAACTTATCTAATAAGTGAGACTTTATAATGCCATCTGCTGCCTCAATAACTCTGATAATCCAATGTATAACAAATACAATAATAAATAAAAATGTTATTTTTAAAAGTGATAAAACTGTGCATGTGTTACATCCAGGGGAAGACGGGTCTTTAGGACGTATTTTATATACGTATAGTGCGCAGGGTGGGAAGAATAGCCGGGGAAGCAGGAATGGAGTCCGACAATTTATTTATAAACGTGGAAGCAAAACAAGACAGTGATACACAAGTGATAAAGGTGCACAGTGATTCTAACCATAGTCAAAAGAGACAATACCATTTACAAACTATTTACAGACAACTACAGGGAGACAAAAAGGTCCAAAGGTACCGTCCAAACCAAAGCTCTGCTGGAAAACCAAAATACAATTCACTACCTGAATATACCCAAAACAAATAACAGTCCCACTTCATATTTAGCGAGCATTAACTACTATGTACTTATATGGATGAAGGTACAGTGCAAGTATGGTGTACAGATGAAACAAATGAAATACCATCTCCAGTTCACAAATACATATAGTCAATAGATTCAGTACATACATTTCAGGATAATGGTCTCACACGTGTACCTATTAGAAATATAATAGGTAGGTGCCCAGCAGCATTAACCTGGAAAAGATCCACCGGTACCCCCCACAGTGCACAGACGCAAGTCTGTCATTGGTCCTAACCATGCTGCCATCATGATCTTACCCTATCAGGATACGCGGAGACAGTCTCAGGAACCCTGTCTCTCCTGGTCCTCCCAGCAATACATATATTCATGCAATCAACATATAGAAATGTCAAATTTCAGTCCTTGATTGATAAAATGGGAGAAAGCTGATCGTCCAGCCTTCCTGAACTGATGAAGATGCTGGAAAAGATTTGACGGCATTCCCCTAACTGCAGAAAGATCTCTCCCTTCCCACTGCCGGTCTCTGCTACACCATGTCCCTGATCTATAATGGAGTAACTCTCTATTATGGATTAGCTACAGCGCAGCTCTGCGCATAGCTGCGGCCCTGTGATTGACCCTCTGTTACAGATCACCTGTGATATCTCTATGGGCAGCCTGTACAGGGTTCGAGAAAGGGTCCTGTAGCTCGGAGTACCTCGATACCTCCTGATTTATAAAAACGTACTTACGTATTTCTTTACATTTGACCCAATCGTTTAGCGAAATGTGCATAAGCAAGATTTTAAAAAATGAATGCGTGCTTGTATACGATGCTTTACCATGAGCCTTTTGTTTATAAATAACAAATATTCTTGCAAGTAAGCGCATGGAACAACCTTTGTGTCTCCCCTAAGAACACCTTCACACAGTCTCATTGGTGGCTAATTCTAACTCATTTTGGCTGTGTGACTCACTTTGGTTAAGCTCAGTCTGGCTGGGGCCTGAAAACATACCCACAGCACAATCTGTTAGCAAAGATCTTCCAACAGAGCTATTTGAATTTGCAAACCGTAAACATGTGTTTTCATTGTATTTTCTATACTTTAATCATTCATTCTAGCAATAATTTGTATATTATTTTTTGGAGGGTGATCACAACATATTTTGATATGAAATAATTCCTCCTTGAGTGTAGTGGTCTGGACAGGAACATGGAACCAGATCATGGAATAGGAGATGTTGCTGGTGTTCTAAGCAACATAGTTCTCTTCATGCTAATGTTACATGAAAATAAAACCGACGGGCTTGTCAGTAATGCTGTCTGATTATGAGTTTTTCTGTTATTTTTGTTTTCAGTTCTATTTGACTGTTTTCATTGTTTTGGTTTGTTTTCATTTTCCCTGATCCATGTGCTTTTGTTTTCATTG
Source organism: Albula glossodonta (assembly GCA_019788955.1). NCBI lineage: Eukaryota > Metazoa > Chordata > Actinopteri > Albuliformes > Albulidae > Albula > Albula glossodonta. Next base: position 479,268 of record JAFBMS010000025.1, on the reverse strand, counting down.
CCTTTCTGTGTCTGCCCTGCTTCCTACCTTGTTACCTGATTACCGATTTGTTTCACCTGCCCCCTTGTTCACCTGTGTCTTGTTTGCTCGTTTGTTCTCTTGATAAGTTCGTCCCAGTGTGTTTCACCTCTTTAGCTACCAGCTTTCTTCTTGTGTTATCTGCCTGCCTGTTTTGACCCTGCCAGTTTTTTTTTTTACTTTGTTTTTCTGGATTGTGTTTTTGATTCTCTGCAGAGCTTGCTGATGTTTTTGACTTTTGCCTGTTTTCTCGCTTTCACCCTGGGGCTGTGTTTTGGTACTGCTCCTGTGACTTCCTGTTTTTTTTTTTTTTTTTCACGTTTATTATTCAATCTGTCTGTGTTTGAGTCCTGCCTGATTCGTGACAAGGCTATTGTACATATTGGTTCAACAGTAAAGAAAATGAAGAAGGGAGGTCTTTGGGCTGCAGGCATGAGCCCTGACACAGGGGGCTGGATTCCCAGCTATGCCATTGGCTGGCTGTAGCTGGAGGTTCACAATGGCCAGGGAAGAACTGGCCCAAGAAGGATAGAGGTCACACAGGGGTCATATCATTGTTAGCAGGCACTGCTGTTCAGTCAGGCACCTGAGAATGCACCAACCAAGTACATGGTAACCTCATCCTTCAACAAAATGGCCAGCTGAGATGGGGGGGAAAAACCCAGAGACCAGGGCAAGCATTAGCTTAGACAGCGAACCAATCAGGACACAGCTCAAGGAATTTTGAAACAAAGTACAAGAAATGTAATACCTCAGAGTCTCAAGTCTGTAAGAAATTGAAATAAATATTTTAGGAGCACAGAACCTTCTATCACTTTTTCCTAGAGGCGATTCCCATATGAGGCAAGCACTGACAGAGAGATAGAACTGACGACATCTGCTACTAATGAAAAGATACATTTCTTATTCCATAAATATGGTTTTATTTCTGCCATCAATTCCAACAGGATTATTAATATATGAGATTATATGTAAATCGCTTGAATATTCTGCATAGAAATTAAAATCCTTTGTCGGCAAGATAGTCATTTATCAATATTTGCTTTATTTGTTTAATAATCACCAATTAAAATTCATAATTATGCCATTATTAAATAAGCAAAGCATTTTTTCAATATTGAAGTTATTTCCATAAAATTATTTGAGTGATTCGAGACATTTATATTCGAGTCCAAACCAAACCACAGTTCCTTACGGTATGAATCACACTGGAGAAACTGAAACCATCCAAGGCTTAATCAAAGCAATGGAACACTGTGACAGTCGTACATTCAAAGAACAGTATGCATCAGACCTGGGTCAAATACAGATATTTATTGCATATTTCTGCACATTTTAATTATTTGTAAATGAAGTGGGCCTAACAAATTACTTTTATTTGAAGAATTTGCAAATAGTGTCTTGAAAAAGGAAGTAAGTAGTTCAAATAACTGATTAAAATAGTATTTTAGAGAAATAAATGCAATTGTCTTGCAAATATTGTGTTCAAATCATTTGTAAATGATATTTCAAATAAAATGTCAAATAGTTTCATCAAAGACAATTAATTTTTCATGGAATAAGTGTCTCCCAAACAAGTTTTATAAAACGTTATATGTGTTATATATATGCAAAACACCCAAAACACATTCAGCTTTTCCTTGATAAATTGCAACTAATGATCCTGACCCTGCCTCCTGACCCCGCCTCCTTCATTTTTTTTTTGGTGTAATGCTGAGGCTAATCACTAGATGTCAGTACCGTCTTAAAAAAAAAAAAACAAAAACACCAAAAACATGTTTGCAAAAACAATGCTAATGGGCTTTGATTGGTTTAATAAGACTGGGACCATGTCAGTTAGTGGCCTATTATGTTTTAAACATTATTTTCTTTAAATATATAGACATTTTTTTTATTTTCAGAAAACAAAACTTAATCAATAGACCTGTAGATTTCATTGACAACTCCTGACAAGTTAAGTGGAGTGGAGAGCTATGCACTCTCTTTACATAGCTCCATACAGAAATAAGCTGCGATTACTGGGTCACCCTCCAGCGGGTTGACCTCCACTCAACAACAGAATCTAGCAGTTCTTGTCTTCCTTCTGTCCCAGGCGCTGAATCTCAGCCAGTCGAGTAAAACGCACAGCTAGAGAGCTTCGCTTACAACATATCAGACTCAAAACTCCCTGTGGCAACATTATAACAAATAATTTCCAACCCAACAAACAAATTCTGTGCCCAGTAAACAAGCGTGATATCAAATCTTAAGAAAAGGTTGTTCCTAGTAGACAGAGAGCTGAGGGCGGGGAGCATGGAGACAAAAGCAGCTCCTGGCTAGTTCTAGTCCAGCTACACGGGTGGATCAGAGAGCCTGAACGGTTCCAGAGAGGCCTTTCCTGTGAGGTTAAGGCAGAGAGAGGGAGTGAAATTTACACATCCAAATTTTAATTCATTTTCTGCAAGGAGAAAGCAGAGATATCATCCATCAGGGAACTGAAAGGGCCCTTACCTGACCACCCTACAGGGAGGGAGAGAGCTAAAAGGGCCCTTACCTGACTGTCCTACAGGGAGGGAGGGAGCCAAAAGGACCCTTGCCTGACTTTCCTACAGGGAGGGAGGGAGCCAAAAGGACCCTTACCTGACTGTCCTACAGGGAGGGAGGGAGCCAAAAGGACCCTTGCCTGACTGTCCTACAGGGAGGGAGGTTAGCCAAAAGGACCCTTACCTGACTGTCCTACAGGGAGGGAGGGAGCCAAAAGGACCCTTGCCTGACTGTCCTACAGGGAGGGAGGTTAGCCAAAAGGACCCTTACCTGACCACCCTACAGGGAGGGAGAGAGCTAAAAGGACCCTTTCCTGACTACCTTAAAGGGAGGGAGGGAGCCAAAAGGACCCTTACCTGACTGTCCTACAGGGAGGGAGGGAGTCAAAAGGACCCTTACTTGACCACCCTGTAGGGAAGGAGGGAGCTAAAAGGACCCTTACCTGACCACCCTGTAGGGAAGGAGGGAGCTAAAAGGACCCTTACCTGACCACCCTGTAGGGAGGGAGGGAGCTGAAAGGTCCCTTACCTGACCACCCAGTAGGGAGGGAGGGAACTTAAAGGTCTGAGCAACAGCAGTACACTGAGTTTCTGCCACATGTGCACCACCAGAGGGAAGGGGGAGCGTTGGGAACAGAGAACAATCACAGTCACGATCACAACACACTCCAGACCTGCCTCCACAAAGTTTAGTTTCATTGTTCTCACTAAAATACAGCTTCAAGCATTATGGCAGTATTATGAACCAATACTGAATAGCAATGAAAAAAAATAATCAATTTCTATCATCTTTGAATATAGTATTATAAGGAATAGTAATGATAATTATCAACGGGGTGTAAATTGTATTAATACAGAATTCTTCCTCTCAGCCTCTGGCTCCCGTCGTTTCTCCCTTTCGCAGACCACTGAACTGAATGAAATGTCTTTCCAACTAAATGATTTTTTTTTTGCACGGTGGGAGTGTTGTCATGGAAACAGCAGTTCCCCCAGCTCCTCCTCCTCCTCCTCCTCCTCCCCGTGGACGGAGGGAGTTTTCCGGAGGGCAGCGGAGCTGAAACGGCGCTAACGAGCACGTCTGCCCTTCAGCGAGATTCGCCTGTTCTGCACTACATCAGCGCGCCGTGCTGTCTGTCCGCCCAGACGTCCCCCGCTCCTGTCCCACAGAGGCGAGGGGGGAAATGGCAGGCCCCTCACCTGGGCTGCTTTCGGGTGCGCTAACCTTTACACAGTCTGTATGTGTTTATACTTACGGGAGAGTCTTGAAGGGAAGAGGGTAAGGGTGAGAGGTGTTGTTTGGGGAAAAACCGAGACTCAGATTAAGAAGGAGAAAAATGAGTACTTGAATATAATGAATATAGCAGAAATAGCACATTAATGAAACACCCTTCTACCACAGACACACACACACACAAACACACAAACAAACACACCCAAAGCACATATACCCACACACAAACACACACACAGGCACCTACATTCACATACACACACATAAACACACAAATACAAACACACCCAGGTACACACACACACACACACACAGTCACACACGTGCATTCACACACGTGCACACACATATTTAAATTCTTTATTTGAATTCACATAAAATATCTTTTCAACAGGAATCAAATTTCATTGAAAAGTCCAACATGTTGTACACTTCATTGTCCACTAAGGAAAAAGAAAACATCATCCCTGGCAACAGTCTCGCTCCCTATGATGGCTGATATGGAGCAGTACTCTGCCAGTTACTTTGCCTTCATCTTGTGCCGGCCTGCAATCTGTAGTCCATGTACTACAAGCCTGTGGGCATGGACTACCAAAAATTGGCAGATACATCCTACGCTACTGAGGACAGCAATCAGAGGTTGATCCTTCTTAATTTTAAGGTGTATGTTTGTTCCATATGTAAATAAAAAGTGCATCCTATCTAAATTATGAGGGCCATCCTCTGCCTCTCACAGATGAAATTATTAATGTCCGGGGTGTTGGGAATTTCAGCTAAACATGGCTTATACTATAAGTGAGGCAAAACCACTCAGTCATAGCTGTAAATTGTTTCAGTGAGTGTGGAATGTCTTTACAACACACACACACACACACACACACATACACATGCACACACACACACACACACACATACATAGAGATAACACATGCCCACACACACACACACACACACACAAAATGAAACCGCGGTACAGTGCAGAGCACAGGGCTACACCATGGATTGTGAAGGGAAGTGCGGAATGCCTACAATAAAGAATTTATGGCTGATCTGACAGAATAATTTCACATCGCCCCATACGGTATGCAAGAGGCCCAGCGAGGGATCTGCATCACAGGCCTAAGACAGCGACAGCATGGCATAAAGATCCATGACAGCATATATCCCTAAAACTGCTGACGCAGGGGGAGACCACAGCCTGACCCGCCTAAAAACACACACACACACACAGGCCAAAAACAGCACACGGTACCACGGCAGCTTTACATCTTTATTTCAGCATCAGAAACTGGTCCATAGCGTTTCAACGCCACTATCGCCCTCCCTTCTGCTCCTGTACAAGTGTGTCATCCTCAGCTAGGGCTTTTTCCAAACATCCACTTTCAGTCAGATTCCCATCTGTCAACCTCGAAACATTGACTTTGAAAGCAAACGGAATACTGAAATAAAAAAAGGCGAGGAAGCATGAAGGTAGTTTGAGGGAGGATATACGGTTTAAGCGCTGTTGTCCTCCTAATCTCGGTATCGCCGGTGCTGCCCTTTGGTACCGTCTTTAGCATTACCATAACTGTACTCAGATCTGCTGTTTACTAATGGTTAATTCTTTTTTAACATATCGGGCTGAAACCGTTCATGCTCTTCTAAGCATGCAAACACATCCAACCACCAAACCCATCCTAAACAGAAGAAAAAGAGAAAGAGACAGAGAGAGAGAGAGATGGTTACCATGGAGAGAGAGGTGGTTACCATGGTACTAACAGTAGTGTCTAGGGTCTCAACAATGACATCAAACATAAAATGCAAGATCAAATATTTGCATATGTACATCATGACATCATGAAGTAAACAATACAGATAACAGACATATTCCACATATAATCATATAATTATCATGAGTTCCTAATGTGACATACAGTGAAACACAAAATATTACAAAAATGACATCTTGCCATTTATTTCAAAGTTAGAACTGTTACAGGGGTCCTCATGAAGCTGCACCTGCAAATTCTTTTAGTGATGAGAGAAAAGAGACATAAAACAGTCTCTGAGTGCTCTGCCTAGGGCCAACCGAGTCTTCAGAACTATAGGAATGTCAACCATAAAAGCGTCCGAAACAATGTAACAGTTCAGAACAGCAGAGAGCAGATGTGTGGTGCGAAGAATGTGTGGGGACCGTCATGGTGGACTGCACAGAGGCACGGCGTGGACACCGCTCTGTCCTCGGCCTGGGCATGAAGAGCATTTGGGGTCAAGAGGCCGATTTTTAAGTGGCCAAAAGAGCTGTCTCTGAGGATCTATTCCTGAGAAGGTTTGGGCAGATTCTTTGGGAGCGTGAGGTCACAATGCTCTTTGTGAGGTCACACTGCTTTTCTGAAGACTAGGATACTGACTACCAATCAGCTCATGAATGCCAGTGACCCAGCTGCCTGCTGTAGGTCAGATTCATTAAAACATTATTACCAGTATATGGTAAGTCAAACTAAAGGCTTTCATGAATTTATTTGTTAAGTAGCAGAAGTGGCACTTAGCTTATTAATAGTAATGGTAGCCATGATGGTAAAAGGTTAATGCTTTTATTTAGCATTAGCTGACGTGTCTCAATAGCACTTCAGGCCATGCTATTCACGGCTACATGCACAATCTACATAGATACAACTGATGCAGTGGTTGACCTATTGCATCAAGGGTACTTGGGAAGGTACATGAATTTAAATTAGCAGGCTATGCATAAATATATGAAGTATGCCGTTTGTGACGATAGCAGAAGCAGTAGGTAGCAGTATGCAATGAGGTGGTGTTAGGAGTACCAGCAGTAACACTAGTAATGTTAGAACAGTAGCAGTATTAGAGGTGGTAACAGAAAGTATTAGTATGATGTTAGAAGCAGTTTGAGTATTAGTTGTGATGTCAGGGCCAGCCACAGTATTAGTGATAACGTTGGAGTTGGGGTAAGAGGCAGTATTCATTCTACACTAATGGTGTAACAGTGTGGGCATTTGCAGAGAAGGCAAGAGTAGGAGCAAACACAGTAGGGGCGTTAAGAGGTGTATTAGCAGTTGTAGGAGCAGCAGTAGCAGTGAGTATAGTAGTGGCAGTGTTATCAGGGTACTACAGGGGTACTACTGTTTTCAAAGTGCAGATCGGCAGAACTGATGGTAAATGGCAATTTTTCATGAATATCGTTCAAATTAGAATGCCTTGTTTTACCTTTCCTTCATCTATAGACTATGAAAATTGTATTTATTGCTGGTCCAATTTTTCATTTTTTGCATGGTGAATATGGTCATGTGTTTTGGGATGTAATAGTACATTGATGAACTTGGCACCAACGGTTATCTAAAAAAGAAATAGTTTGGAGCACTAGGTAATCAAACATGCAATCTTAAGGTGTTAAAATGTTATTTTCCTTTAGTTAATTCAGCCCTACTACAGGGCTAATCAGGGTCAGCTGTTTGAATATTTACTTTGGGCCGGCACTGCCCTATACAATTCTGATTAATACTGACCATCAAGATCGGAGTGAAGTTCTACAAACAAAATATAAAGGTACATCATGATCAAAACACACTTCTGAAGACCTGCAGAATAAGGTTGTTGATTTCTACACATTTGGAAAGAGTTACAAAGTGAATTGGTGCTTCATAGCCAGAACCACGTTGTCCAAACCAGAGAAATTGGAACAGCAGGGAATCTTCTTTTGAGCGGCCATTACAGAACAAAATCTGAGTGTCCGTGGTCCTTTCTTTCCTCGCCTGAGGTCAGTCTTCAAATCTCCACCACCAGAAAGACACGGGGTCGAAATGGGATTGACGGCAGAGTAACGAGGCAGAAACCACAGGTCGTAAAGAGGAATGTGACTGCCCGTCTCAGGTTTGCCGAAAAGCACCTGGACGATCGTCAAGACCTCTGGAACGCAGCTGTACAGACAGATGAGTCTATTGTGGCCCCGGACAACCATAACATCTGCTCTGTAGCAGAGAGTAGTACAGGACAGTGTCGGGTCATCAGTCCGTGAGCCGAGCCTGGGGCAGGGCAGGGCTGGGCTGGGCTGGGCTGAGCCAGAACACACAAACGTGTCTACTTCAGAAAGGCTAAATAGCAAGAGACATTTCAGAAAGGCTGATTTAAAGTCCAGATCTAAACCCCATGAAAATGTTGTGCCAGGACATCATAAAGGCAGTTTATGCTCAAAAATGCACATATGTAACTGTAATAGGCCGATCAAAGACATGAAGCTTTTGGTTGTAGCCAGCGCTGCTAACATCAGCTTATGGGGGCGATCACATCTTTACATGGGGGCACTGGGTCCTGCATAGCCTTATGAATAAATTAATCTTTGTTATTTACTCACTCAGGTTCACTTTTATCCAAGCTTTGGTTGGTAATCTGTGTTACAATATGCAGAAATGGAATGAAATAAGACACATACTATTTCATAGTACTGTATCGTTCCCTCTCTCTGTGTTAACTGCCCCTCCCCCACTGTCTCTCGGCACACAATCTACACTCAGCCTTGACCATGTAGCTAAGCTGTTTTCATAGATCACCAAAAGGTATCCAGGTTTTTATTCCTCTTATATTATGGCCACTAGTCCCCCTCATACATATACATACATTAAATAAGTACACAACCTACACAACTAGGTGAAACAGGCTGGGGTCTCTCTGCGTAGGAGCACAGACAGGGCGACAGTCTAACCCACCCTTCCTACTACGTCTGATGGGTCTACACATAAATGCTTCCCCCTACGATACAGAACCAAAGACACATTTTGTTTTCAAGACACGGTTTTTGAATTTACGCAGCACCTAAGGGGAGGGGAGGGTGGTGGCAAGGACACATGGTTGTCACGGGACACACAGAGACGCACGGACACACACACAGACGCATAAAATACACAAACAAACATACCAACAAACACAGAAACGCACACAAATAAAGGCGACCCAAAACATAAGCGTGTCCTTCAGATGGCACTGTCCCCCTCAGATATGTGTTGGAGTATAGAGTTCCTCTTTTTGATTGAAGATTAAAAACAGAACGATACAAAAATAAGTAATAACGTATGATGAAATCCTTTCCTGAAGGATGTACTTCCCAGAACTGCATACCAAAACAAGCAGGTCCGTCCTCCTTTGGGTTCCTCTTGCAACATTACTGATTCAACCATAGTTCCTTTGGAATATCCTCATGAAAAAAATCGATATTTTAGTATGTAAAAATAAGGGAAAGGCATCCAGCTCACATATCTTTCAATGAACTGTTTTCTTGCACAATGAAAAATAGAAAAGTGATATGAAGATTTGTTTCTTTAAAGTTAATTACTATAAAACAAAATGATTACAAAAAATAAAAGCTAATTATCAATCCTGATGGGCTTGGAGAGGAAGGTGATAAAGATACGCATATGGCAGGGAGATGTTTTTCATGGTCGCTGGACATGCTCGAGCTAACCCTTATTTCTCCCTCTTCTGACAGAACTCTGCATTGCGTTTTTCCGGAGGTTCACAAAAGAAAAAAAATATCCAACAAAGATTTGAATTCACAAAGCAGGGGCAGCCGTTCAAACGTATGGCACTGTCCGCCACCCCCAGTCACTGTCTGACCACAAAACAACGATCTGCAGATTCCTTTAAGTCCTTCTAAACATTATAGAATGTTCCAAACCAATCCGAAGGCAGAATGTAGCATGTTATTTGAACATTTTTTTTTTAAGTCCTTACAAACCAAAGAAGTTTTGACCTGTCAGGTGAGCTAAAAGTAAATCATAAATCTAGCTGTAACTATGCTTTTTTATTCAGAGAGAGAAAAACGAACCTCCTCCCTTAGTCATCCAAACTATTAACACCAATTTGAGGAAGCCAGTCACAGGTACTACTCCTGAAACACACACATTTAAATATATATATATAGAGAGAGAGAGAGCGAGAGCGCTATGCTTTGTTGTACATGTGTGTTTGTATGTCAGTGATCTGAGCTCTGTCCATGTTCAACACATTTGCTAGTTCACTAGGTATTACCACTACATTCGTGTGTCTCAGTCTTGCTTATATATGCTTTCTTCTGGGTGCATGTTGGATGGATTGACGTTTTTTTATTGAGTGCAGCTGTTTTAGTACTGAAAACGAAGGGGCGGCTCCATTTCTTTCTGCTTCCTTTGATGGAGAGGGTACATCGGATGAAGAGAAAGTCCGCCGCGGATGGGAAACGTTTCCTAAAAGAAGAAAAAGGGGTCACAACAGCACACTTACGTTCACGATATTTTGGTTTAGATGATGAGGGCTTAGAAAAAGACATTACAACATCATACCCATTTATTATTTTTCTGTCAGTTCTGTGATTTACTCGATATGAAGTACATTCACAGCTCTGGTCAACCTAAATAATATAATTTATTTACAGGGCTACTATACTGTATAAGCGCAGCTATTACAACTGATGAACTGATTAGTGGTAACTAGCGACTGCTAGCAACTGCTATTTAATAGGATGGGCTGGTGTGTGTGTGTGTGTGGGTTGCGGTGAAGAATAAAATAATTCCAGAATCAGAGTTTCATTTCCTTTATCGACATCAGACTGCTCTCTTGGCAGCCATTCAAATACTTTATGAGGTGAAAAAAGTTTACCTGAACAGTACAGTCTCCTTTAAAGTGCCTTAAGATAAGCGGCACACAAACGGCTACACACACACACACACACACACACTCACACACACAAACACACACACATACTTACACAAACATACATTCACTCAAACACAGACATAAACACTCACTCATACATGCACACATGAGTAAACACAAACACACATACATGCACACACACAAGCACACAAACACACACTCTCTCATACACAAACATGCATTCACTCAACCGCAGACATACACACACTCACACAAACATACACACAGGCATCCACGCTCACCCACACTCACACGCAAACACACACGTGCACACATACACATACACACACACTCTCTCACAAAAACACATATATTGTGAACAGTTTTTTGGAAGTTGTATCACAGCGTAACGGAGCAGGAAGAGGGAACACTCTATAGAGGAAGCACTTACGACTCTATTCAGAGTGAGGACTGTCCACAACAATGTGAGGCTTGGGAGAAGCAGTGGCGCTCTTAGACACGTATGTATTCATGGTCTTCTCCTGAGAGAGAGAGAGAGAGAGAGAAAGAGGTTCACTTTATTTTATACACATTACTTTAGCCAACCGAACCCTTGAACACAACACTAAGAGAGAACATATTCTCCTCAGCCAGCTGGTCCTGAAGCTCACTGTACACAGCAACATCACCATCAGTCAGCTTCAGGACAGCGCCCCAACAACACTTATCATTATAGTAAACCAAATGAGCAAACCCTAACGCCCTAATATGGGGGACACACAAGGTTACTTTCTAGCTGAAATGCTCATTCATTTTCAATTGCTATTTTATTTACCTGTTTAAAAAGGTGAACCTACCTTTTTTAATCTATGGCGTATTTATTTATATTATATAAGAACAATGGTAATACCATTTTTATGTTCTTCATGTCTTTGTTAATTAATTCGTTCATTATTCATAGTGGGTATTCTCACTATGTCAATATGTTTATTTATAATGTAGAGACTGTGAGTATTTTAAGTCATTCTTATTGCATATTGAGTACGCGATATTTCTGTATATTCTGTACTGTTTTGAGCCTTGCCAATATGACTATGGTTGTCCATACAATAAAAGAAAATTGAACCAATTGTTAGAGAAAGAGAGAGCGAAAGACTGTGAAAATAATGATAATATACTATATGTGTGTCATACATAAATACTGCAAACACACACACACACGCACGTACAAGACAGAACAAAGGGAGTGATTGAAATGTGGAGAGCAAGAAAAACAGAACTGAGTGAATCAGAATCAGAAACAAACTTCCATCTGATTGAATACAAGGAGAGGAGAATCGAGAATGAAGGTGTAAAAAGTAAGAAACGACCTCAATGGGAAGCACACACGTGAGCCGCAGAAACACACACACACACACACACACACACGAGATTGGTCCCTGGGGGTGAGGATTTGGCCCCGATCCCGTCCCTACCTCCACCAGCTGGTGCCAGTGCTCGATGGGCTTGCGGGGATTGGCCAGCATGGCGGTCCAGTGCTCCCGCCCCGGTCCCTCTGCGTCGCCGCCCACACGGCACATCCCGATGACCTCATTGTGACCGATACTGACACAGAGAGACAGGGAGGAGCATCAGAAGCTCAGTACAGACCACTCACAGCAGCCTGGGGGGTCCATACTGACGCAAACAACAAACGAATAAAAAAACACCCCGAACAAAAGTTCGTAAACATCATCATCAACGTCCCTTTTCTATTTTAGAATAAATATATACTCATTAATTCCTTTTATTCTTGTTCCATTAATACAATTCTATCCAGTGGTCTTACTTACAAATAATGCTTCGGCAAAATGCGTGTTTACTTGTCACTCCAATACGGCAAACATACGCTTGAACTATGAAATACGAACCTGCATATAAAACGACATAAAATGAGAGAGAGAGAAATTGCATGTTTCGAAGGTGATGGTGGATAAAACCCTGCTGAAAAAGCAGTGAGAGAACGCTAAGTTGTGGAAACCAGGCAAAATTGCAGGTAGAATTATTTTACAACGCTCAAGGGCCAGTCTGTATTAGTATTCCACAACTTGTCAGAAGAGCAAAACCAAGCCAGGGATGTCACCAGACCCTATTTAACTAGGGCACATCCTGGTTCCAGCATGTGAAGAGGACTATGACTCACTGCAATATGTTGTTGCTAAAAATATATTTTTAAATTCCTTCACTGCCAGTATTAGTAAAACTAGATAACAACAGAGACATTTAAATAAACTTATTGCACATTTTATTGTCAACTATATTTTGAATGTATATGGTTTTTGTGGGGGACCCCTGTCTATGCTGGTTTTCGTGGGGGACCCCTAGTGTTTTTGTTATCCTAGTTTTTGGTACAGCCAATATCTTGATAAACTGAGGTTTGTTGAATGTGTTTACACAAACTACAGTTCCTCAAATGTATTTTAACACGATTCGGGTTTGTCTCCTTGCCTTTTGCTTTTCTAATTAATTCGTCATTGTCCGATAAATGATTCTGTGACCAGTGACCAGTTGCCTACACTTTCGCTGATTAAGACTCTATTGTCTGCCTGCCCTAATGTCAATGATCTAATAAACATGTGACCTCTTTCAAAAGGAGCCATTTGCCTCATAAGACAATACCAGAGCATAACAATGCAGTAATTGAACTGACTATCAGTCCTGTGATGTGAAATTTGAAATTCCGACATAATTTGTTCGAATTGTTAAGGGGGCAAATCATCCCTAACCACATTAAATGTGTCTAATTAAGAAAAATTAAAACTTCTTATGATTCAATGATTGCAGCAGCGCATTATTCATTTCACAGATAATATTATTATTTTCTGAAGGCACATAATTCAGAATACAACAACGTGGTCTTAAATGAATGTCTTCAATAACATATTGAATGGGTTTGCCACAGAAATTCATTCAAACATAAAACACGTTAAGGACGATTCAAGATTCAAGTGTAAACTTGCGACTGGTTTTAGTTATCGCGGAAATACACCGATGCAGGAAGATAAATAAATATTTACGTAAATAAATTGCAAAAACATGATAACCAAAGGTCGCAAATCCGCATTGGTATGAAGTTCTGCTCACTTTTAGGGCCATGTGAAGCTCAAGGACATATACTTGTGCATTATAATTTATTCTTCATATGGCCTCAGCCGGGGTGACCTACATAATTCAGATGATTAAATTATTTGCAGATTTACTGGATAGTTCCAGAAGCCATCCAGCAAGGGGCACAGAGTAATAAAGCAGGCCTGACAAGGATTCGGCTCTTTGATGTTCTGTTTAAAGTCTGGCTCCCAAAGCACTGACACCCCTGTGGCCTTTTCAGTAGTCTGAGACTCTGACACTTTAATTCAATATAAGTCATTTTGGGATTTGCTTTATGGATAAAAAAGTGATGTTATTTCCTCTAACAAATCATAATCTTGTGTAGATGGACAGCTGACTGGAGGTGGATATTTAAGGCAGCTTGACCTACGACCTCTGACCTCTTTTCTGTCAATCACTCCCCCATGTCTTCCAGACAATCTCAGGGAGTACTTCACTCTTCTGAGAGACTGTGAAAGGCACTATGTCAATAATATTGCGGCAGTTATTATCACCTCTACATCGCTCTCTTTATGTCCGTGTTAGACTGATGGTGACTGCAGTGTCAATAGCTTCGGTTTGCACGTCCTGCAGTTGTTTGCTCAGACTGGCAGAATTGGCCTCTGGCTGTCCCATGGAGAACCTGCCAGGCCTATACACTCTCCTGCACAGCCTTAGGCCCTCTGCTGGTGACTCACCCACACTACATGTCACTGTACTGACACGTGCTCTGCGCTAATCCCAAGCCGCTCCCCCACTCACCAGTCGTAGTCCATGACGGCGATGATCAGAGACACGCTGTCGATGTTCTCGTACGGGATGTCGAACACCAGGGCCTCGTTGTAAGTGGGGTTGAGGGTGTTCTTCTTGATGGAGGTCTTCCTCTTCTTCAGCCTCCGCCCCTCACAGATCAGCGAGGCCTTCACGTATGGATCTGGAGTAGAATGGGACAATGAGTGTGGTGGGAATAAATGGACGTACCATTTATTCATAGCAGTGATGCCAAATGTCATAGACCAGACATTAGAAAAGCATAGAGAAAGCTGCAGGCCTTGCTGTCTTGAAACATGAATACGATTCATAATGGGGCTAACGAAGTAGCCTAACATTCTGTAACTATCAGAAACACAGGCAGTCATTATCATGTCCGCTACTGTGTTACATTTAAACCACGACCGTTATACGCGATTTAGACGAATTTAACGCTAGTTAATTACGGAACATCGCGGCGTTGTCGTGTGTCAGTTCTGCTCATGGACCGATTGGATGTTAATGAATTGATTGACGGCTGGATGAAGTACCAGAGAAGCCGGTGAGATCCATGGCCTTCAGATTAGTGGCTTTGATGATGGTGGCGGTCAGGCGGCCGGCCGTGGGCAGATAGCACAAGGAGAAGTTCAGCTCTCCTAAGTCTGCTTTCTCCTGCGTGACACAAACACAAGGCAATTTCCAGGCGCTGATCCTTTAAATCAATTTGGAATACAGGTATGCAACACATAATGTCCGTTCGGGCAACGTCGGACCGCATATACATCTGTGGTCCCATACGGTTATAATAGAATTCAGAAATCCCGATTGGACAGCGTAGCAGACGCAATCTATTTAACCCATTTATTACCTTGCCAGATACATTAGCTGAAATACAGTACTGTATGAGTACAATATCTTGGCTATTTAATCAGTACAGGTACACCACAGTATCCCATATAGCTTCGCTAAGTATATAATATGGTGTTTGCTCAACGTCCAAATCACATAAAGACCTATTTCGCCAAACGTATCATGGACGTTAAGCGATGCATGACTGTGTTGGAATGTGAGTCACAGTCAATTGGGAAAAATGATGAAACTGTTGGACCATGACTCATCCAGTATGTTAGTCTGAGGACTCAGGACTCTTGCACGTAAGCATACATACTCTCCCTTACTTCTTAATGTGGCCTTCACAGTTTGCCTTGCTAAACTTGCTAGGTCCTCATTCAGGCTACTCTGCAAGCTTCACGGCTGGACCATATTAGACAGAAATAGAGACTTGAAGAGAAAAATTCTTATCTCTTCCCTCCTTCACTGACAAAAGAAATTTCAC
Organism: Albula glossodonta; assembly: GCA_019788955.1. Classification (NCBI taxonomy): domain Eukaryota; kingdom Metazoa; phylum Chordata; class Actinopteri; order Albuliformes; family Albulidae; genus Albula; species Albula glossodonta. The sequence continues at coordinate 463,661 of JAFBMS010000025.1, read as the reverse complement.
ATAAAATCATGAACATCTACATAGTTGGCTTTCAAAAATGTTCTAATAGAAAATACAATATTTGAAAATAGGAAAAATATCAAGATTCCATTACATTACAGCCTTATGACAAATGATGGCATCCATCAAAACCATCCAGATATTTTTACTTTCGTTATCACAAAGTGGGCATACTGTATAACCAAGCATTGAAAAATCATGGGATGACTTAGTGCCAGAGTGGACTCCCATTCTCTGATGAAAATTGATGAATTTGGTGGGCGATTGGCAGGTAGGGGGCGCTGTCTCACCGCTGTTCCTTCCACGATATCCCTCCATATGGGCTTCTCGCCCGTTCCTTCGCTGAAGTCCAGCAGGTTGTCCACGACCACCTGCCCTATGAGGTCATGCCTGGAGAAACGGTCGAAGTCGTACACAGAGAAGTGCAGTTTCCGGGAGTGGAGCTCGGCGAGGGGCACCCCGAACTGAAAAGTCTCGTTGAAGACAGGATTTAAGGTCTTCCTGTGAACCTGAGGGAAAAACAGACACAGAGCCAGAACTGAGGATTCAGTCAGAACTCGTTACTAGGTTGTCATGGGAGGCACACCGCTGGAAGCCGTTCGCAAAGCAGGTGTGGGGCGGTAAAAAGAAACAACGCGGGCCTGGTGGAGGCAGCTGCAAACGGACAGCTTGCCTGATAGCTTTTGACCTTCCTCAGTGGCATCTGGTGCGCCCCTCAATACTAATCAGTTCTGACTCGCTAGAAGAGCCAAGAGACTACCAGTGGCACTGCGTAGCGAGTAAGCACAAAAACACAGAACGAGTCTGGCTCTCTGCTGCCTTATCTTCCTCGCCTTGTTCAGGGAGCTTCTCCGGTCGGCTAAAAACCAGACGTGCAGGCCTAAGGTGGCGGAGGGTACAAACATGTGACACTGAAAACACTGAAAGACTTTGAATTTTACAGGGAGGCACCTCATTGGCCACCTAAAAATAATTAGCTTGCAGGGGTGTCCCTATGAATCGCTCTACAGGACCCTCTGGACAGGGCAGCATGTCAGGCAGGTGACGGGAGGACGCAGTACCTTTGTCTGGAACTTCTTCTTTCTGTCGGGCAGCAGGTAGATCTTCACATAGGGGTCAGAGAAGCCATTGGCATCTTTTGCTGGGAGGTCCAGAGCTTTCAGGATCTTCACCACCAGCTGCTCGGTGCTGTAGAGCAGAACCAACACACAGATTACGCTGACAGCAAAGTGCACTTCACTAACAACACCGAACATTTCTGCAGGACCATATTCTGTGCCTTCTCCAAACACACAAACGTGTCTGAAGATTAGCGTGTACAGAGTATATGGATCAAATATAGCACCCTGTTCAGAGTAGAGAGCATCACATTCAATACATCCTGTGTGTGTTTATTTAAATGTGACAGTTATATGTCAGCTATAGTTACTTTCAAAACTGTCATAATTACATTCCAAACTGTTACAAAACAAGTGTGAATTCACAATGGCTGCGGCCAGGCCACTCCCACTGCCACACCCCCTTTTCGATACCTGGTATGAACAGAAACACACACCTTCACACACATACACTTGACCTCCATGCCAAATTTCAGTCTCACAGGGTGAAACCTGAGGCCGCCCAAGGTGGGAAATTTTTGTGGACCGACCGACCAACTGACCGACAGAGCAAGCTATAGAGCCGCTGGTCACAGCTAATAAACACAAGATTTCAAACTACGTTATTACAATTATTTAGCAAACAGTCTTATCCGGGGTGTCTTACCGTTTGGAAGAACCTCAATACATCCAACTGATTAACATGAGCTATAGAGCCAGACCTGGCTAACAACATTCTCTGAACACCAACTATGTAGCATCGCTACAAGTGCCAATGCAAGTTGACTATGCTAATCAAAGGTAAAATACAACTAAATGCAAACAACACATTCTCAATGACAAATCTATACTAAGAAAATCCTACCACAACCTGAAACATCAGACGACATTTACATGATACGCCAGCTACAGCTCTTCACAGACAACAAATACAGCCGTGTTTCTGTGGAAAGGCTGTGGAGCTGAAAGAGAACCCCGAGGAAAGAGTTCATTTGGATGCACAGTGGTACCACTGATCTTTACGAGGTTGACGTAAAAATTCCTTCTATGTGTCCACTCAACGACTCACTCCACAGAGTGTCATTAATTGGTAAAAACATACAACTGTCACCGTCAAGCTGATATCTCACTCCTCCTGAACTGTAAATGATATCACACACTGCCCAGAGCATGACATAACATACCCTACCCACCTAAAAAAAAACAAAGCTATTGCAAGTGAAAAAAAAATCACACTACAATTCCCAGCAGGACGAAAGCAGCTGCTGTTCCTGAAGAGAAAATGTGTCTGCATCTTGCTCCTGGAAACTACATTTCCCAGAAGGCTCAGGTACTGCATGTGTAATACAGACTGTTATTCTCAGAGTGCAATGAGGTCTAACACAGTGCTTGACTCTGATATACTGCAAATACATGGCAACTCCTGAAGTGAAGTACTTTCAATCATCCCACTAAGCAGTATGGGCTCTGAACACTGTATGTGAGTCAAACATCATGGCATCCACACTGTGCTATTTAATCATATGTGCTGGAGTTCAGATTACACACAAGTACATGCCATGACTGCTCTTTCTCATTGACACACAAATAAATGCATGTGAACATTGATTCATCTCAAACACAGTTTTAGCATAGAATTAACTCCCAGAATACACATGAGTGATTCCATGCCAACTGACCTAGGACCCTCCAGTTCATGTCATGGATTTTCTAGAAAAAAATCATGTGAAGACAGCCTGAAACAGTTTTATTTTGAAATAATATATGTGTATTGAGCTAAGGAACTAAGATTAATATTTTGTCCAGACACACGGAACAAGATGACATCATCTAGTATGCGACAAACAAAGCCATTGCAAGTTGCAAGCCATTGTAACTTGCAAATTTCCGGAACCCAACAAAAAAACAGGCTCAACAGGTATCACACAGAGATGGAAAACCTTGAAGTCAACATAGTACAAGTTTAGGATTAGTGTTGCTTTGAATCCCAGCCACACACAGTTACACACACTCACTGCATACTGAAAAAACATTCACACAGCATTCAGTAAATCAGACATATACAACACTGGATGCAGATATAAAATTGTCAGTGTGGAGAAGTGTTACTCTTTCTGCCCTCCTTTCTCTGTCTCTGTCTCAGTGTTTCTTTTATCTCTAATGTTAAACAGAGGTGTTACTATGTGTTGACAGTGTTTGTTGCTTAAAGTTGAAGCCCATCTATAATTCATCCTGAAAGGGCCTCTTAGGCCCTCATTTTTCAGGCATCAGCGGTTTCTTTATTCTGAATGTTTCTCAATATGACCCAAAAAGGCCCCAAACAGCATGCTGCGGCGATCTGCATTTCCCTGCTCCAGCTCCGCCACGCCCTGCATCCCTGGAGCAGACCTCAGAGAACCAGGCTACCAAACGGGATGCCTTACGCTTCAGCTGGGCACTAGATCTCAATAACTTACATGACATGCATTACATTACAGTCATTTATTTGACGCTTTTATCCAAAGCGGCTTACAGTTCATTATGCTAGCCAAGGGCCAGTCCCCCCTGGGAGCAATGTGGGGTTAAGGGCCTTGCTCAGGGGCCCAACAGCAGTGGTGTTCTTGCTGTAGCTGGACTGGGGTTTGAACCACCAACCTCAGGGATCCCAGTCATGTACCATAGCCACTAGACTACAGGATTCATCATCATTTTGAAACAATGTCTGCCTGTCTAAATGATACATAAATACTTCAACAACATATTTAATAATATAACAACAGCAAACAACAACAAAATATGGCAGAGACACAAAAACACAGAGCACTGCATTTTGCAGTGCAGAGACTCTGACATATAAGCCACAGAGCTGAACATTATGGATGTACATACAGGCTCACTCACTTAAAGGCATAGCGTAACAGGAAGCTGATCTTGCCACAGGTGTCACCCTGTTTCCCTTCCCCCTGCTCCCCCTGACGCAGTCTGTATAGTTCTGGCTTGATCTGGCCAATGCTGGTCACCTGTTCAGTCTTCTCCTCACCATGGAAATCAGGGCTGGAGAGCTGGTGAGTCACTGGGCGTGGTCTTTGAAAGAGGAAAAGAGAGACAGAAATTGTTCATTATAGTCGAGGACTCTCGGTCTGTTTAAATGCATGCTGCTGTACACACACACACACACACACACACACACACACAAACTAAGGCACTGTTCCCATGGGTCCCTGATGGATATTGAGACTACAGAATGAGGGAAAAGTGACTGCAGCACAGATGCACTGATCAGCTGACAGGGACTGGAGAGCATAGGGGCCAAGGGAGAGCTCTAGAGTACTGTAGGTACTGACCCTGCAGAAAACTGCGCGGGAGTACTGACCCTGCAGGTGATTGTGTTGGAGTACTGACCCTGCAGGCGATTGTGTTGGAGTACTGACCCTGCAGGCGATTGTGTTGGAGTACTGACCCTGCAGGAGACTGTATTGGAGTACTGACCCTTCAAGAGACTGTGTTGGGGTATTGACCCTGCAGAAGACTGTGTTGGGGTACTGACCCTGCAGAAGACTGTGTTGGGGTACTGACCGTGCAGCAACCTGGTGCTGTGAGATGGCATTCGGCAGGTCTTTGTGACCATGGGAGGCAGGGCCGGATTCAGAGGCTGGGGGCAGGTCTGGAGAGGTCTGGCTCAGCTTCAACCCGCCTGAGAGAGAAGAAAGACCACTGAACACTACACTTACATAATTTCACATTCTGCATCGCTTCCCCCTGAATCGCCCTTTAAAAATTTCTACCGAGTTGTCAATGGCTTCCAAATGCTAACGTCTTTTGTGTCCCCTCAGTGTTTGCTGAAACAACCGGGATGAACGAGAGGGAAACAAACTTCACGCATCGCAACACAAAAGCTCTCTCAGCTCTGCAGTGACTTCCATCTGTTTCTCTGCACCCCCCTGCCTTGCTGTTGATAAATAGCCTCAGACGTGTCATAACGTGTTGCCATAAGTGGGTTACTGTATGTACAAGGCTGAACTGAATGGGGAGACGGATGTTTCACCTCCTACAGAGTTGGGGTGACAATCCATGTCCAGATAGGAGTGCTCCTGCGTTTCCTGAGGACCTCCCACCACTCCTCCAATAGGAGGTCTGTCTGGGCCCCCGACCACACCCCCGACTCCTCCCCCCTCACCCCGCTCCACCACCAGCATGTCGGAGAAGTGGGGGTGGTGCTGCGCGGGCTGGGAGAGGGAGGGATAGAGGGAAGAGGAGGAGTGCGTCTCCTTCCTCGGGAGAACGGGGGGAAGGAGCGAGGAGCCGCCCCCGCCGCCCAGCCCCCCGAGCCCACCGCCCCCGGGGAGGAGTCCCGACGTCAGGCTGAGCCCGCCTCCCTCCTTGTCTCGCCATGGCAACCAGCACAGCTTCCAGGAGACGAACAGCGACACGGAGAGCAGAACGATGCCACAGAACGTCACAATGACCGAGAGGAGGCTGACGGAGATCTCTGGAGAGAAAGGGAGGGGTGGAGAACAAAGGAGGGGAGAGACAAGAGATTAAAAGTGTTGTCAGAGAAGAATTGGGAGATCTATAAAAGAGACGGAGAAAAGATAGTGAAGTGAAAGACACAGAGACAGAGGGGGAGAGAGAAAACAGGTTGGGTATTCGCTCCGCAGGCACAGTTAACAACCTATACCACACAGGGCTCCCCAACCCAGAAACTCTAATTGAAAACTCAGACAGAGTGACACAGACAGAGACATAAAGAAAACAAAAGAGTGAGAGAGAGAGAGAGAGAGAGAGAGGCATGAAACTCCTATTCTTCCCCTCCATCTCAGCATCTCCCTTGGACTCCTCTGACTTCTTCCGATGAAGACGCAGAGAGTGAATAACAGGGAGGTAACAAGCGAGCCATAACAAAGAGAGGCTGAGTGAACCCTGAAAAACAGGCTGAGACGAGAACTGAAATAATATCAGTGCTGAGGAGCAGTTACAATAGCCAGGCTAAGTAACATTAATGGAGGGAGAATGAGAAAATCAGCCTGATTCAATACCATAACAGTACAATATGTTCATGCACTAATTACAAACTAGGTCAATGGAAATTCATACAAATGCAGCTCAGCGCATTCTACATCAATAGAGGTATTCTGGGTTACTGAGCTTTCTCCTTGCCGTCTCTATGATGCTAATCAGCTGGTAAAGCCTGGCGGAGCAGTTTCGAAGAGAAACAGAGAAATTTATATGTTGTACCAGTCACCTTCTTAACAGAAAGCCTCTTACTGGGATCATGAAGTTGGTCACTGGTGTGAGTCAAACACTAGTGAGAGTCAAACTCTGCCCAGTCCATGGGTGTGAGTCAAACACTGCCCAGTCCACTGGTATGATTCAAACACTGGTGTGAGTCAAACTCTGCCCAGTCCACTGGTGCCAGTAAAACACTAGTGTGAGTCAAACACTGCCCAGTCCACTGGCGTGAGTCAAACAATCAAGCACTAGTGTGAGTCAAACACTGGCGTGAGTCAAACGCTGCCCAATCGACTGGCGTGAGTCAAACAATAGTGTGAGTTAAACACTGCCCAGTCTACTGCCGTGAGTCAAACACTAGTGTGAGTCAAACACTGCCCAGTCCACTGGCGTGAGTCAAGCACTAGTGTGACTCAAACTCTGCCAAGTCCACTGGTATGAGTCAAACACGAGTGTGAGTCAAACCCTACGCACTCCACTTGTGTGAATCAAACCCCAGTGTGATTCAAATCCTGCCCAAACAACCTGGCCGCTGGCTGCCTGTGTTTCTATTAGGATTCCAGACAAAATGCAAGAAAAGCCATTGACCCATTCAATGTCTGTCAGTCCCTCTTTCTTTCTGTCTTTGTGTTTGTGTTTCTCCATCCTTTCTCTATTCACGTCTCCTTCAGCATCTCCTGTCTTTGTCTCCGCTCTTTTGTGAATAAAGCAACGGTCTGTGTGTGTCATTAACTGAGCAGTTGTTCCGAGGATATGATAAGAGGAGAAGGCATTGATCTGGCACGGCGGACGGCCGTGCACAGCTGCAGGGGGAGGGGCCAAGAGAGCGAGAAACAGTCATAAACACGTGGAAACAAGCGTAGAGGCTCGCTCCGCAGTCAGTAGGCTGTTAAAAAAAGGCAGTAACCGAGAGACAGCCCAACACTCTCACACCAGGGATGGAGATCAGACTGGCACTCTCACAGAACAGGGCCGAGACTAGACAATGTCATACATTTACTGATCTGCTGGCGAAAGAGAAGGCCGAACACCTCATACACGTGCCTTTTTTAATAGTGAGGCAAGCGTATAACCACTCATATCAAGCTGACTCACCAGATATGTAAATGTGTGACAAAAACAAAAAGTCTAAAATAACACACAGCTCAAGGGAACATGCTATGTCTCTAGTCTGAAAAGTATGGGCGCTTGGTAACTGAAAGGACATCTTTCAACACCTACAATCTGTGAATTAAGACAGCCAGTGCTATAATGATTATGTGTGTGGCTGGGGCTAAACCAAATGTCACCAAGCTGCCACCAAATGTCCACCTGCATGGGGAGAGGATTTGGGAAGGCAGAACCGGACACTATCATACCCCTGCGCCCTACCAAGCCTGGATCTCAGTAAATCTGAGAGTTATCTACATACCAACAATGAGATACAATATATTAATGTACTAATTTGAATTTGGGTGCATGCAAACACAAGAAACTTGAAGAATCTGCTAGACAGCTTTGGAAATTTCATATATCTAGCATGTCACTGTATATAGTATGTGATTGCGGACAAATATTGCATTTACTAGGGGTAAATGTAGCTGCACAAAATAGCGCTATACTGTGATTCATATTAGGTGTTTGTTTGGGTCTACATTCATGGACCAATAATATCCTTACATTCTGTTTAAAAATAAGGCTCATATACAGCAGACTGATATGATTATCCAAAATATTTTTTTAAATACAGAGACATTAATTCAATACACATGAATTCAGAGCATTAATTACACAACTGATTAAAACACATGCTTTGTTGTTGAATTGACAGACACACTGATGCTTTAAATAATCACACCTGTCTCACTCTTCCATTTAAATAATCACACCTGTCTCACTCTTCCATTTAAATAATCACACCTGTCTCACTCTCTCACTCATGCACTAACCATGCAATATCAGAGTCTTATATCAGGCTGAAAGCTAAAGTCCAGCTGGTATTTCGTCTGTGATGACTTCAACAGACTTCCAATGATCCAAAGCTCCATTTCCTGTTATCATTGGGATGCCCTTGCCCTGTCTGACTCACATCCACACTTCATTCAGCATGCGCTGATATCTTACAGCCGGCTCCAGACTGCCCCTGCTCCAGACTACCCCTTCTCTAGACTACCCTGGTCCAGACTGCCCCTGCTCCAGGCTACCCCTTCTTCAGACTACCCTGGTCCAAACTGCCCCTGCTCCAGACTACCCCTTCTCTGCCCAAGAGCTGGTCCCCCCTTCTCCAGACTACCCAGAGCTAGCTGCCCCTGCTCCAGACTCCCCAGAGCTAGCTGCCCCTGCTCCAGACTACCCAGAGCTAGCTCCCCTTCTCCAGATTGCCCCAGAACAGAGCTAGCTGCCCCTGCCCCAGACCGGCCCCAGGCTCACCTGTGTCGATGGGCCTGTTGCGGCCCCTCAGCATGTAGCTGAACTCCTGGCAGTGCTCGCTCTGACTGTGGCCCCTGGGCGAGTGGAAGCAGAGCTCCTCCACCAGCATCAGCGCCTTCTTGCACAGTTCTTCATCCCAGTCGCCCGACATCCTCCAATCCGCATCTCACTCCCCCGCCTCAGCCAGCCGATCAGTAGCAGGGTCCCCTTCCGCCCGGACCAGAAGGAGGGTGCCTGCACGGAGAGAACCCAGGCACTCTGTTTGAGAGGGACCGCGGTACTCTCCAGACAGGCCGGAAACATTAACGGGAGGGGGTATGTGGGGACGCTGCACACTTCTGTCACTACCGGAGTCAATCGGCGGTTTCCACCCCTCTCTGAGTGAATGACTCAGAGAGCCAAGACCTGCATTTAATATTCTCACTTCTAAGGACTATGGAGAAGGGATGAGAAACATAGGACAGAAAGGGAGGAATATCGAGTGAGAGAGAGGAGGAATGTGCAGTCAGAGAAGAGAGGAAGGAGAATGGTACCAGGTAAAAGGTAGGGCTGTAGTAGCGTACCAAAACGTGCTAAAAAAACAGTATACGTCTTATATTTCTGCTTCGGGTAATGCAGACAGTATACTTATAATACATACCTGTTTTATGACAGAGTACTCTGCTCAGTATTGCCTCCCATGATTATGTGATCACTCCGGGCCTAACGAATCCCAGGAGACATGACGAATATCCTTCCACAAATACACGGCGGGAACAGCTTAACCTTTCAGATTTCGCCTCAACAATTCCTCGCTCCTAAAAATGGGTCTCTTCTTCCAAATGGCGGGGCGAAATATTTTTAAAAAAACCCAGTTAAACTAGGGAATAACATCTGCAAAGGAATTAAGGGCTCAGAACAACATCAGACTGCGGCACAGGTGAGCAGGGATGGTTTCTGGGTCATGTAGTTCCTCTGGGAACCCCGGATGAAATGTCTTCCCTGGTTTCTTTTCAAAGTGTTAAAGAGGTTGTGGGCAACTTCCTGAAAAAGCAAAAAAAGAAAGAAGATCACTTTATACTGCGGTATTATTCATAGTATTTTAATGTGTATTTTATTTAAGCACATGCACACAGACACACTGGTGATTCTAATGACACTATAAATTTGGGGATCGATACAGTTCACTACACTTTGTTCCATTTCATTGTTGAGGAATAAGGTTAATATGTTTAACACCAAAGCGAATCGATGCTGTCTTACGTATCTTTGACCTTCACGGTTACGCTAAAGAGACAAACTTCTGTCCCTCATCGCTTCTATAAAATCCCTCCAATGGTAGGGACAATGGAGTACATCTGTCTACCAATTAATGAGTTCCATAAAATGTCTACCAGTCTTTGCATATGGTTGCTAGTGTCTCCTTTTTCTTCCCTTTTTTATCTTCTAATTTGTCTATTGATCAACATATTAAATGCAGTAATGGGACCATATGTCTACAGGGATAAACTAGACACACCTTCCATTTATTTAGCGGATTTCTGCTAACCCCACCCTTCTCTTATATATAATAACTAACTGATTCATCTCCGCAATCAACACAAATCTCGGTAATTGATCAAGAGTCATTGATTAAGAGGGTTACTATTTACCATCAGCCCATTTGTCTGTACAGATGTTTCGTCAGGTGGATAAAGAGTCCAAGATGAGTGCATTAAAAATGCCCCCCCCCCCTCCCTGTCTCTCTCATACTCTATCAGTAAATCTGTCTGCACTTCACTTTAAGCCCCCACACATCTCACATTGAGGAATGGCTGCCTGGCAGAGAGCAGGACATTAAAAGGCAAAAGGAATCTCACTAGTTGCGGGGCGCAGGACTGGCCCACTGGGACAGAGGGGGAGAGAGATGCAGACGGCAAATGAGACGGAGGGGAAGAGGAAGTACACGCAAAGGGGAGGGACTTGAAAGAGAACTGTATGTAAACATGTACACATACAAATGCAGGCTGACACACACACTGAGTTTGTCATAGACACAGATACATGCACCCATGGTAAGGTATTGTATTTTAGTTAGAGGGAGTTAGATGCAGACAAATGAAGCCCAAGATTTTGAGTTTAGCACAGATACAGGTGTAGAAATAGGTACGATGAGGTACTGAGTTCAAAGAACAGACGGTGAGGTAGAAGCAGACAGACTGATGCAAATAAGGACAGTGAGGTAGGGTAGAAAGACACACACACAAGCGTGAACGCACGCACACACTCATCTAATGAAGCTGGGCTATACTGACACCAACTATGACTCAGACAAATGCAGACACAGAGGGTGAGGTACACGCACAGACAGAGAGAGTGAGACACACACACAGACACAGAGAGTGAGGTACACACAGACAGAGAGAGTGTGGTACACACACAGGCAGAGAGAGTGTGGTACACACACATACAGAGAGAGTGAGGTACACACACAGACAGAGAGAGTGAGGTACACACACAGATACAGAGAGTGAGACACACACAGATACAGAGAGTGAGGTACACACACAGGCTCTGAGAGTGAGGCACACACACAGACACAGAGAGTGAGGTACACACACAGACACAGAGAGTGAGGTACACACACAGGCACAGAGAGTGACGCACACACACAGACAGAGAGAGTGAGACACAGACACAGAGAGTTAGGTACACACACACACACACACACAGAGTGACACACACACACAGACAGAGAGAGTGAGGTACACACACATACACAGAGCGTGGTACACACACTCAGGCACAGAGTGGGGTACACACACATACACAGAGACAAGAGACAATCATCAATCATACCTTCACAGTCACAATAGAAAGTAAAACCTTTAAGGCAGGCATTCAGTTGACTGCGGGTCTAGTTTAAATCAATATGCTCAAGCCTAGTTATACTCCACACAGGATGGAATGGAAAAAGGACTCAGGGACACTCTGAGAGGCCAGCACATTGTGGTGGAGCTAAAAGGCCAGTCCAACGCACGCTCTCATAACGTCCCCTCAATACCCACGCTGGGACCAACTGCCCAAACCTCTGTTAGACGGAAAAGATAAGAACAAATTTGGAAATAAAAAAATATATGTGTCAGCCTAAGAAAATTCAGGCCAATATGTTCCATGACGTCTCATTACTTAATGAGTTGCTTCCGTAAGGTTGTTATAAGGGTGGACGGTCGCAGCATGTCAAATACTTTGGGCCTCTACTTAGCGGCACACACAATCTGTTTTGTGTTGACAAGTTATGTGTTTTGTACACAATATTTTTGTGATAGTAAAAAGTAACTCTAAAGCTTACATGACAGACTCAAAGAAAAGTGCAAGTCAGGTTGAAATGGCAGGCACCCGCAGCAATACTGGCTAAAATTAAAGCTTAAGGACAATGCCTTAAGAGGCTTCTGTGTATACTTGTGCATGCTAACTACTGTGCACAAATTTTTGCTACATGGAAAGCAATCTATTGCTTTTTTGATTATCTTCAGCACTTGGCCTGCAGCCTCGTACCTTCGACCGAATCATAGCCGTGCTGATATTCAGCATAACAGTACGACCTCGGTTGTGATATTGCTTTTATACAACAGTTCTACAAACAATGCTGTTTATCAAGTGACAATAATTTGACACAAGAAATTATGTGCTTTTGTCGTTTATTCGGCTCTGCCAACAAAAATAGTTCCTTCAGGATTACCTTTACACATGCTGTCAAGCAACACATAAACAGTTTGTTGACGGCAAGTTAGTCAGCTAGCCAGCAACCTGCTTTTTATCATATACGGAAAAACTAGCTAGCTATTTTCTTTCATTCCCGACAGCAGGCTCGGCAGCTACTTTTTATCATACAAGTAAAGGCTAGCTATATGGAACGCAAGCAAGCCACTTTTAATTATAGCCCACTACCGGCTAGTGAGCTAATTTGTAGCATACATGGATGGGCCAGATATAGGCTTGCTAGCTAGCTATTGTTTATATTACCCAACTGCAGGCAAGCTAGGTTCTTTTTTATGAAACACGGAAATGTGTCGACATTTGCAGTGTTGGTAAATGCGAATTAAGTTCACATGGGTGTCATCAATGATTGCATCGGAACATCTGTAAAGCGGAGTGATACACAATAGAAAATGTACTCTGTATTATGTTATAGTAAAAAGCACTCATGGAATGTCCCTTGTTGTCCCAATAAAATCCCTTGATCAATATAATATAATATAATATAATATAATATAATATAATATAATATAATATAATATAATATAATATAATATAATATAATAATGTGTGGCACTATCACAGAGACAGTGTGTCACTCTACCACAGACAGTCTGTGACTCTATCACAGAGACAGTGTGTGACTCTACCACAGACAGTCTGTGACTCTATCACAGAGACAGTGTGTCAATCCACCACAGCAGTGTGTGATTCTATCACAGAGACAGTGTGTCACTCTACCACAGCAGTGTGTGGCTCTAACACAGAGACAGTGTGTCACTCTACCACAGCAGTGTGTGACTCTATCACAGAGACAGTGTGTGACTACACCACAGCAGTGTGTGATTCTATCTCAGAGACAGTGTGTCACTCTACCACAGCAGTGTGTGGCTCTAACACAGAGACAGTGTGTCACTCTACCACAGCAGTGTGTGACTCTATCACAGAGACAGTGTGTGACTCTACCACAGACAGTCTGTGACTCTGTCACAGAGACAGTGTGTCACTACACCACAGCAGTGTGTGATTCTATCACAGAGACAGTGTGTCACTCTACCACAGCAGTGTGTGATTCTATCACAGAGACAGTGTGTCACTCTACCACAGCAGTGTGTGACTCTATCACAGAGACAGTGTGTGACTCTACCACAGACAGTCTGTGACTCTATCACACAGACAGTGTGTCAATCCACCACAGCAGTGTGTGAGTCTGTCACAGAGACAGTGTGTCATTTCACCACAGCAGTGTGCCACTCGACCACATCTTATAAGCTTATTAAATGAAAATACTGGCAAAAATGTATATAATGCATGACACATAGCATAACAATACAGAGTAATACATTAAAATGCTTTACTGTATAACACACCTTATCCAGCATTTCCTTAATTAACAAAAACATGAGTTCTCGTCAAGTCCAAAAGTTAAAATACTACTTGCTTATCCATAAAAGTAAAACAAATCTAGGCATGTGTTCTGATGGCAGAATAACGTGTAGTACCACGCACGCTAACATTATTGAGCATGTGGGGCAGAACAGTTTGAATACCTACCTGAAACCGGAGGGCTGAATTTAGAGGTGGAGCACATCTTTGAAAGATTTAATGATCAACCTCAGTCAAACTCTGCTGCTGTAAGAGTGGACCTTCTGCCCACATGAAAGGTGCCGACATTGTCTGCTAGGCAAATAAATTACACCAAACGCCAGATAAGTGTCCTTTCTTGACCGTAGAACAGAGTATTGGAGTACCTCACAATACTAAATATATCAAATTAAGAAGGGTGGTGTGAAGAGGATGAATAAAGACAGCGAGAACGTTTAAGTTCTTTATTTGTAACACTCTCCCGAAAACACACAACAAAAAACCTTACTTTAAATCGATGTTTATGTAAAGCCTATAGAATGTAGGTCCGTTCATCATAATGAAATTGCATTAAAATTATTAACGAAAATTACAATGGCGACAATTCCTAAATGGCACTAGCGCACATGCATGGTCTGTTGCATAGCTGCACGAAAATAATGCACACACATCATACGTGTGTGTGTACCTGAAGTCACGACCGTAAGTTGATTAAAATACTACGTGCCCAAACATATTGGCGCTACGTATACAGACGCTATAACCTTGGACATGGTAGCCAATGCAAACGTATTTGGGAAACACATTCAGAGATACATAATAATAAAATGTGTATATAAACGAATACGTATAATGCGTGCATAGATACAAGTAGGCGAAAGCAGAGCACACACACACACACACACACACACACACACACACACACATATATATATAGATCACAAACACGCAACAGATAAGCCCTATGCGATACTGTCTTTTCATACCTCTCCATACCTCTCTGCATGTTCACGTCTTATACCTCATCTTCTCATACCTCTCTCGCCTTTCACCAAACAATTTATATACATATTTTTTCTATCTCGATGCGCTTCTAAGAGGAGGACAATATTCTCTACCAAATACAGAAAAAACCGAAATACTGCACCTGAGCAAGGTGATGAAGGATGAACCGGACGGTAGAGATGAACGACGGGGATAGCCTTTAGTTCTCTCCTCTAGCCTCTTTCATCTTCTCGGTGTAATTCTTTTCCAGTGTCTCCTCACCCTCGCTTTTTTCTCCGTTTCACTCTTTCCCCCCTCCCTCTCTTCCTTTCTGGTTTGTGAACGGAATGCTAAGAGGCTCCTCGTCTCCACTGACTGTATAGCGAGACTGGTACTAAAGACATGCTGATGCATATGTAGGCGAGGAGAGGGGGAGAGAGGGGTGGAGGGAGGAAAAGGTAGAAGGAGGGTGTAGGAGGAGAGGAGAAAGGGGGAAACAAACGGTTGGTTTAACCACTAGAGGGAGTCAAATATATTACGTATCGTTGGGCGCCTGATTCTTACTACGTATTTGGCCTAGATGAGGATCACCTGGAGTATTGAGGTCATATTTTGGGTTTGCAAATGTTCTCAGCAAATTACGCTTTTCAAATATATCAAAGCCATAATATGCTAACCGTCCACCCACACACATACAAAAGCCAAATATATAGATCAGACAGTCTGCACAAATTGTAGCAGTAGCAACAGTGTAAAAAAGTCAATAAGGTCCATGTAATCCAAAGAATTTCCACCATTTAAGTTAAACATAACTGGCCTTCAAAACAAAATAAGGAAAGTAAATATGGTCCTGAGTGTTAACAGCTGACTAGCAGATTAGCAGCCTGCACATGAACCTGCATAAGAACGCAACGAATGTAATAGGTAGTTACAAAGTGGCTCAAAAAATGTGACAAGCACTTGTCAATGGTGATGCAATTGAGTCCTGGGTGGCATTGTGACAAGAAAATCATGACTCATAAAACATAACTCATGACTCATGACCAATTTGTGACTTTGAGACTCGACTTCATGTATCTGTAAAATGGAATTGCTAACTGTCAATTGAATATGTGATCAAAATAAAACACTGGTTCTTAACCTGGGTTCGATCGAACCCCAGGGGTTCGGTGAGTCAGTCTCAGGGGTTCGGCGGAGGTCAAGACACACACCCGACCCTTATGATTCGTGATGACACGCCCCGCTTGGCCATCAAGAAGGGTTCGGTGAATGCGCATATGAAACTGGTGGGGTTCAGTACCTCCAACAAGGTTAAGAACCACTGAAATAAAATAATGGACAAAATCAAATCTGAATTACTATTAGAAGTAATCATCAAAGAATGAGATCATTCTGGTTGTTGTTGCAAGTGCAGTATTTTTTTAAAATTTTGTATTTCTCCTATTTATGTAGACTGAAGTAATAAACTCAACTAATGTAAGTATAGGAATAGACATTTGTATTCAGCAAATATCTAATATATATTCAGAGGAGTGGATTTGGTAGTTAATGGTGCAGTATTGTTTATTCTGGATCTCGCTAAAGCAACAGTGGGCTACCCTTTAGAGTTCTGAACAGACCTGTTGGTTGGATGGGCTACAGGAAAATTTGCCGTGAATATGGCAGAGCTATAACGGGGGTCTTGTCCGCGTCTGGGGCCAGTTCGAAGAATTTCTGGACGCGAGAGCAAGAAAGACTGTCAGGAATTGCATTATGTTGTCCAGAAACTGCGCGGGTAATGAACTGATTACAAACTGAAACCCAGGTGAGACAGCGAGAAGTGGCATTATGGTACTGGAGCACGACCTGCCTTGTTTACAGTTGAGATATAATCAGAACAGAGGTGTTGTTAGACTTGAGGCACTAGTGGGGCACAGGCCCCCAGTGCCTACATCCTCACACTTTCAATTTATGATACATTTTTAAAAATGACTTATTTTTCATGATCATTTACCGGGGCACAACAAACAATTATAGGGGCACGTGCCCCAGTAAATAGGGTCTGGTGATGCCCCTGCATCAGAAGATAAAAAACTCCCTTTAGTCTCTATTCTGAGCCCTGAAGAATCGCGGCTGCAGCCACTGGGTACGATTTGAACAACGCCGAGGAAGGTGGCAGCAAGGTCAGTGTTGCCGGGCAAGGAGCTGCAGACCAGTGTAGTAACAGGCGCTGAGGGCCACTGAGTGGGTGGCGTCTGTGAACAATCACAGGTTGGCAGGAGAGGACAAGAAACAGTCATAGAAAAAGGAGACTCCGTCCCAGTGTTGGAGGAACAGGTGCCACAAGCGATATTCCCCTAGACAGTAATTGTCCAGTCTGACGAAGTCGAGCAGGGACGGGACAGAGGAAGTGAGTGTCAACAGATACGAGACGAGGGACCGGCTGCGAGGTAGGATGCTCATGGCAAAACGTAAGTGTCCTAATAGCGACAAGAGATCTTGCTTCATACAGTTAGATTCTGTCACATGACCGGACAGCGGTGTAGGAAATACTAAGCCTCACACGGAATTGACCCAAATACCAATCCAAATTATTTAGAAAATTATTTTATCATTCCCCGCAAGTGGTACAAAAGATTATATCATTAGAAGGGTGCACCAAACATAGGAAAAAGACTATTAGTCATAAGGTATGCAACAAATGATGTAAGGAATACAAGACGTGGCTAATAAATAACGAGGCTGGGCTTATGTAATGTGAACCACATGGTATACATTGACCAATTGGCAAGCATAAACAAACATGTCTTCAGTTCACTGTTACGCATTGCTTGAAGTAAATGTGTTTTTCTTGAGCGTTAGTCTCATAATTTAATAGCCACACCTTGTATTCCATAAATTACGTGGGGCACCAGATTATACGAGGATAATGCGCCGAATTCTAACATGGCGACACCAAATAGTATCAATATTTTAAATGAACACAGGAGTACTAAGTTTTAGCTCCTAGTAAACTCATACTGTTCTTAGAATAGACTATACAGGATTATATGAGCAAAACAAATATTGACATTGAATAAAATTAACATTAAACGGAATGCAGGTAACCCCTGAAACAAACGGCAAAATCTGCTATGATAGCTGAGTATTCTGCTAGCCGCTTACGAGGGTGGGGAAACACTGAGCAGTTACATATTTGTATCAGCAGAAGGCTAGTCTAAATTCAGGGAACAGAAGAGGATGGAGGCTTGAGAGTCACTGAGGTACAATCACATTCTAAAATCTTGCGTTCAGAGAGGGATTAGCGGGAGAGTGGCGATGGTAGACATAATGGAATTGGCTGTAGGTTGGACATCGGGGTGAGCAAGGGCGGGAGGACTGGAGCGCTATGTGAGTGAGTGAGTGTGTGTGCGTGTGTGTGTGTGTGTGAGAGAGAAACAGAGGCAGCAGCAGAAACATTTGAGGTTGCAGGGTACTGGAAAGGATTTTGGCAAGGATACAAAGCAGGAGCTGAGGGGAGCTGGACCGGTCCTCCAGGAGCGTGCAGGGGTGGGTCAATTTTGTTTGGCTCCATTGTTTTGAAAACAGAGACACTGTTATGCTGGAAATGCAGAGCATGATGGGAAATAAGATACATGGTGTTTATATACCTGTATGAGACTGGAAAGCTTGATGTGATACGTTGAAAGGATTGCCTGAGAATTATTCTCCCAAAATTTTGCTTTAACAAACTCCAGTAATGATTTTGGTACTACACTCTCACAGTGTGTGATTTGATGATAACTACAGTCACAGAGTGAGTGTGATGATAACCATTCTCACAGAGTGTCTGTGATGATAACCACTCTCACAGTGTGTGTGATGTGATGACTTACAGTGAAGTACAGATAGGGGAGGGTATCCATAAGGCAGTGGTGATGGACAGATATGAGTGTAAGCAGCTGCCTCTGCTATCTGTCACTTAAAAGCACCGGGACAGAGAGCTCCAGCAATCAGAAAGGACAGCAGAGAGAGACAGAGAGAGAGAGAGAGAGAGAGGGGGAGATAGTTAATGCAGAATATGGTAAGAAAGTGAAACAAAACAGGAAAAGAGAGCATGAAGATGGAAAAATCATGACCTGGATACAAAGATACTGATAGAAAAGAGGAATATGATCACTTGTATGGAGCAGTATGTAAATGGAAGGAGCCGAGGTTTGAACCTGAAGGAGGGGAAGCCCTAGAGCTGGATGAACGGAGACCAAACCCACACCAAACCCCATAAAAAAAAACACACACACACACCATTTTACATACCAGTAAAGGAAAGACCCATGCTCTACCCCAAACATACTCGATACTCCACATACGCTGTATAATACACACACACGCTTACACAAAAGTACACTTATGCATACTGTACACTACTTATACATTTCCCATACCACACATGTGTGTATGGGAACCACACACACTGACACACACACACACACTCACTGAGCTCTTTATTAGAAACACTATATTAATGCTGGGTTGGGCCTCCCTTTGCTCTCAAAACAGCTTCAATTCTTCGCGGCATGGATTCCATGAGATGTTGAAAGCATTCCTTTGAGACTGTGGCCCATGTCGACATGACTGCATCACACAGTTCCTGCAGATTTGTCAGATGCACTTTTGTACTACAAATCTCCCGTTCTATCACATCCCAAAGGTGTTCTATTGGATTCAGATCCGGTGACTGGGAAGGCCACTGAAGAACATTGAACTCACTGTCAGTTTGAGATGAATTTTGCTTTGTCGCATGGTGCATTATCATGCTGGAAGTAGCTATTAGAAGATGGGTAAATTGTGGCCATGAAGGGATGCACGTGGTCAGCAACTAAACTGAAATAGGCTGTGGCATTCAAGCGGTGAATGATTGGTGTTAACAGGTGCAAAGAGTGCCAAGAAAACATCCCCCACACCATTACACCACCGCCACCAACCTGGACTGTTGACACAAGGCAGGTTGGGTCCATGGATTCATGCTGCTGGCGCCAAATTCTGACCCAACCATCTGTGTGCCTCAGCAGAAATCGAGATTCATCATACCAGGCAACGTTTTTCCAGTCTTCGACTGTCCAATTCTGGTGATCCCGTGCCCACTGCAGGCAGCTTTCTGTTCTTGGCTGACAGAAGTGGAACCCGACGTGGTCTCCTGCTGTTGTAGCCCATCCGCCCCAAGGTTTGACGTGTTGTGTGTTCTGAGATGCCTTTCTGCTCGCCACAACTCTACGAATCGGTTATCTGAGTTACTGTAGCCTTTCTGTAAGCTCGAACTGGCCTGGCCGTTCCCCGTTGACCTCTGTCATCAACAAGTCGTTTCTGTCCACAGAACTGCTGATGTTTTTTGTTTTTCACACCATTCTGAGTGAACTCTAGAGACTGTCGTGTGTGAAAATCCCAGGAGATCAGCAGTTCTAGAAATACCCAAACCAGCCCGTCTGGCACCAACAATCACGCCACGGTAGAAATCACTGAGATCACATTTTTTCCGCATTCTGTTGGTTCATGTGAACCTTACCTGAAGCTGCTGGCCTGTATCTGCTTGATTTTATGAATTACACTGCTGCCACACGATTGGCTGATTAGATGACTGCATGAATAAGTAGTTGTACAAGTGTTCCCAATAAAGTGCTTGGTGAGAGTACATTAAATTACCTTAAATATGTATTGAATGACTGATGTACATACATCGAGAACAGAATTGATATTGAATGAAAAACATTTGATATATAAACATTAAACATTGAGGCACTGTTGGGGTTCTAAACTGCAGGACACCATGTGAGTGGAGAGAAAGTGACTTCATCATTCAGTATGCTGAGAACTGAAGGATTCACAGAAACCCTGGCCAGCGCTTGAACAAGCTGCATTACTGCTGCTAACGCACAGCCACAGCTGTCATTTGACAGAGTCGATGAAGTGAGTTCTATTTTTAACAGAACGCAGGAGCCGAACGCATTTTTAAGAAAACATTATACAAACCAACAGCAATCTCAGCCTGCATAGAAGTTCATTTAATGTATATCAATGTCCATTCTATATATCAATGTTCATTTTATACATAAATGTTCATTCCATATATATCAAAGATCAATATATATTGTGTGTTTGGTTTGTCCGTTTTAAGAATAACTTGAATAAAATTAATAATTGAAGGACTTGCTGGTAAACCAGAAGCTGTAAAGAAATGAACATCTTTTATTATTAATAATTTAATTAATGTTTTTAAAATGGTATTGTATTTTGAAACATTTTTCTTGATAACCATTACTCTTAATCAATTGTTTAAAAAAATCTACATTGGTACTGCATTCAAGCCTCATAATGGAAAAAAACACATCATATCACAAGAATATCACAACTACTTCCTCATATCTGTGTGCAACTTTTTGGCGATATTGGTTATTCAACATTTTTTTAGCAAATATCGAATATGAAGCCAGCTTCACTGCACTTTGTTCTATAACCAATGATGCAATTGACATCTTTTTTTAACATGAATATTAATATACTGAAAAATAATGACAAAGGCATTTACATTTTGTAAATGTTTATTAATCAAAACAAAGAATAGTTTCATAGACCATGAAGGTATTACTCAAGATAATTAGCAACTTGGAAAAAGGTTACATTCTCAGAAACATCGCATGATGTTGCTTGGCTAACAGAGCAGCAGTCAGCAAGACCATATAAAAGAATTACATTCTTAAAGTCCCTCAACAAAATTTTACAAAGCTATTTTAAAGCTGTTTATTTATTTACTGAAGAGGGTTTGTTTAAATAAGTAGAAAAATGTCTTTTGAATCGTATGCCATTGAGACCTAAACAATCTTGTTAAATTGCTGCACTCCAAATAAGACTTCTTGTAGATTTTTTACAAGAACATCTGGATAGTACAAAACATGACCAGACTGTGTTGTTATATTTTCCTTCATATAAATGCTAATGCTAAAATACGCTGCATAATAATGTAATTGGTTCATGAAAAATTAAAAACTGATGTAAAACGGCCCACGGGGGCATCTATATCTTGTGGTTTCCAGTGATATTATTCTTGTCAGTATGTGAACCAACTTTAACGGACACAGATAGAGGCTGTTCAAATTATTGTGTGAATATGATACATTTCTGAAGCTGAAATTGTTCAGGGTGTTAGTCATAGGGTGGAAACGGCAAGGTGAAAAGGACTCTTTCAAATGGAATTCTTTCAAATGCAATTCAAAAGGAAGTCTGCACATTGTGTTAAGGTCAATTCTAAATACCAAATTGTTTCTGCTGTATAAGTTTAAATGAAAAAAAATATTTTAGTTTCTAAAGCATCATGAGAGATCTAACAGGTCAAATCATTGGTACCAAACTGCTGCTGCACCAGTCACCATATCAACTGTGAAACATATATAAAGGGGACTATATATATATATATATATATATATATATATATATATATATATATATATATATATATAATATATTATAATAATGTAAAGTGGAATAATGTCTGTGGAGATGTGCTGTAATCGCAAATCAAAACTCACTGACAGGTATAGATGCACACTGAACAAGATGGTTGCAAATAACCAGCTAAGAACAGCCTAATGATCGCAGATTAACAAATACTATATGCTGTGAGCTTCACAAGCTGATTTAAGGTTATGGAGCGATGGCCATCTGGAAACCACCTTTAACCAGGGCCAGGATCCAACAGTGAGTAACCTGGTGTTCTAAACAGTTGAAGAAAGCAATATGGTGTAATGAGTCCCTGCATTATTCCTCACCGCTAACTATGATGGAGGGTCTGTTTTAGCATGGGTAGCTACATTTCCACACAGCCAAGCTCCTTAGAACTCCATCTGTTAAAATGAAAAATCCCACAAAATGCTCCCAAAATGTACCATTTAGCAAACAAGGCTCTGGCTGTGGATCGGTGCAGTCTCAGTGTCTTATTAACCCTTTTATAGTGTTTTAAATCGCTTTGTTTTTCAGGAATCTCTTTATATTATGTCATAATGTGCCTTTAAAACCTGTGGCATGGGACGGGCTTGCCCCACATAATTGGAATTTAGCAAGCAGCCTTCAGCACCGCAGGGCCCTGGACAGCGGCGCAGGTCTGGCTTCAGGACCTCGGAGAGCGGCCGTCAATTAGACAATCACCCCAGCATGAGGAATTTCAGCATCGCAGCTGCAACCGCTCTTCATCAGAGCCCGAGGCAGAATAAAGCCGGTCGGCCCCACGTTTCGGGGAACTGCTGTCGTGTACAAAGAGCCACAGCTACCTGCTCTCTGACTTGATGTGAGAGTGACCAACCCCAGGGTTCTAAGGACGACCTCGTCCTTGCCACCCAACGCTACTGTGCTGGGGAGGATGTCAGGTTTTGTTTTTTTTTGAAGAGGGAAAGAGACTTTGAATCGTATACTCCCTCAAGCAGCCATGCTTTGTTTGTTTAACCCTGTTGAATAAAACTGCTCAGGCAGAGTATTGTGGCACTTCTGCTCCTGTCATGCACTTGTGGCTGCACCACCCATCTCATCCAACCCCACACAGTGTCATAAACCTCAATTATCAATTTCCAAAGTTTGACCTAACTGGGCGGTTTAAGCTTGCAGATTTATTTACTTTGCCTACAAAACAAACGAAAGAAGCACCATATCATATATATATAAACCAAGCTAACAGGCAACAATTTTGTTACTGCCAATTATATCTGATCATTAGACTGAGACAGATAGTGAAGGAGAAGACAGAGTGAGGGTGGGGGGGAAAAGGAATGGGTTCCAAAAACAAACTGGTACAAAAGACACCAAAACTCCATATGGTGCTGTCCGGTACCTCGTTCAGCTGAAATGCTTTTTTAGGAAGCATTGCAGGTGCTGTAAATGCTTTCATTAGCTAACCTCTGTCAGCAGTGATGTGAAACTCAGCTGCTACCGGTCTGAGCGCGTCAGTGCGGTAAAGTACACATACCACCTACTGCGCTTATAGAGAGGTATGCTAGCACCATGAGTTTGATCCTTCCTCTGTCCATAGGGATTATTGCCTCTCCCAGGGAGAGTGGGGGTGTTACATGATTCCAATGAGTGACAGCACTCATGGGGGACCTACTGAGTTATCAGCCAGCGCCGCCAGGCATGCGAACAGCAAGTCGGTCCCCTGTTCCCCAGCGCAAAAGGGGCCGCTGGCTGCCTGCTCCATCAGGCCTGCTCTGCAGTTAGGCTAATTGAAAACTTTAACGGCACCGTTTTCTCAACTGAAGCGTTCCTCGAACGGTTTCTAATAAAAAATGCGCATGTATTTCCCTCATGGCTTAGTTTCAGAGTACCACCCCCCCCCCTCATCTGGCTACGCCGTGTCTGGGAACAGATGTCTGTCTCGGTGCCCAAACCCGAGCACGCTCGGGCTGAGAGAGAGATGAAACGGGGTAATGAAATCCTCTGTCTTTCCAGCTGACGCCACACCGAGACGAGCAAAGACAAACAGCTGATTTTGTGCCGAAATAACAGTTTAGTTCTGCCCTATCCCCTTGTCGCCCTCCCCACTGTGTGCGCACACACACACACACACACACAGACTTTAAATAACAACTTGCGAAGCATTCATACCAGACTGGCTTAAAATATTCCATTAGTCCGTTGAGTGATGACTCACAATTCAAATAGAAGAGGAGGTTGTGCAGTTGTCTAATTAAATGCAATTAGAGCCCAAATGTTGACTCGCAAGCTTTACTTTTACAAGGTCAAGTTTAATTTACAAGGTCAAGTTTAAAGCTATGACCATATGCCTAAATACGAAAGATTTCAATGGCTCTTAGATCTCTGATAGAGAGCTCTCCTTCACCACATTACGCTTTTGTGCGATATACACAAACAACATTATAGTTAACATTCATGAACTTACTGTTGTACATAATTTTCCCTCATTCTCACTACTTTGTTAAAATGAGTGTGAGAAATAAACACATTATTTTATAAAAAATCTAAATGAAGCCATCTTTTTAAAAGTCATCTCAGAATATAAGGATTCCGTCCCACAGATGTTATTCATTTTGGCCTTTGTAATATCAGGTGTTCATGTTATTTATTTGTTAATGTGTTAGAAAATGTTGTGTCAACATTCTAATGATTGGATGTGTGTAATGCAAATAGAAATGGGTGTTTTTATCATTTTCATTTGAATGTTGAATTCATATTTCAAATGTTATATTGAGAGAAAACACCCATGCAAACTCTAAATAAGTAAAGCCAAGAGCATGTTAAAGATCAAGTCATGTTAAAACACTGATGCTCAAGCCATGACCCATACCTATCACTTAGATAGATGGACGACTGGTCACAGGCCCGCGTAAGATATTCCAGTCTTTCAACAAGTGTGAATTTGCAATAGCTGCGACCAGGCCACTCCCACTGCCACGCCCCTTTTAGCCAATTGGCATGAACAGAAACACACACCTTCATGCACACACACACACACATACACACACACTTGATCTCCATGTCAAATTTCAGCCACCTAGGGCGAAAACTGTGGCCGCCAAAGGGTGGGGAAATTTTTGTGGACTGACCGACCGACCGATCAACCAACTGACTATAGAGCTGCTGGTTACAGCTAAAACTACACCAGAGGCAAAGGGAGCTGGAGACAGGTACTGGCAGCTGTACAGAAAAAGGTAGCACAAACTCTTGGTTATAACTTTTATACAATCAAACATTGTGGAGAAAACATATATTGTACTCTTAACATGCCATTCCCTCCAAATGCTTTGTGAGCTAGATGCATATTCTTGTGAAGCAGAGAGATCCAGGTTTTACCCACTCCAGTTTGTCTGTGTGAAAAAAAAATCTCTGTATATTATGAGAAAATTCTGGAACATTTTTTGACTTTGCGGTATTCTCTGACTTTGATTGTGTCACCTTGGCTCATTAGCCTTAGCATGCCTGCAGTGAGGGTAAGAGGAAATACTAACACTTACCCATGGCTGGTACTGAAATAAAAACATGCGATTCCTCCTCGCTCAAACAGGAACACTGTGATAGTAAGAGTGAAATCAGTGTAGGAATAGAGTTCATTTTATACCTCTGTTGTTTTTTTTTCAAAGGAAAGAAAGGAATCTGAAAAGTATCTAAAAATATCCAGTGTCTATTTTATGGTTATGCCTGGATGTTGGGGTCCTCTGCTCCAGTGATCCTGGAGTACCCCCATTTTTGTGGTTTTCATTCCAACCTTAATCGCAATTCTTGAAGTATAAAGAGCTGTTATTTTTTATTTTAATCAGATTCTTACAGTTTCAAAGTGTTCACTCTCTTAATTCCTCGTTGTGTAAAAAACAGATGGGTATTAATTGAAACAGTTTGTGTTCTTTACTTACATAAGGGACTCTAATCAGGCCTGTCAGCTGCCTGATAACTAATGCTTACCTTTGTATGGTGTGCTGTGGCAAGAGATTCATTTCTAAGAGGTGTAGTGCTATGAGGGGAATGTCGGCAAGGTGGGGCAGTTTTTGGGGGAATAGGGCATATAGCCTTCTTTATTAAAACAAGCAAATTTGCAATAGTTTCGACCACTCCCACTGCCACGTCCCCTTTTAGCCAATTGGCTAGAACAGAAACACACACCTTCATACACTCACATTTGAGCTCCATGCCAAATTCCGGCCTCCTAGGGCGAGGCCTGTGGCAGCCAAAGGGTGGGGAAATTTTGTGGACTGACTGACCAACCAACATAGGGAGCTATAGAGCTGCTTGTCCTTGCTAATAACCAAAAATGACAAAGAGAAGGACAACTCCGAACTGTACAGTTCTGCCACGATACACAACAAACAAAACAAACCAATATGGTGCCATTTTAAACAAAACTGAACAGGCTTGTATTAGCTGGCTGGCTCGGACAAGGAAATATCCCCTATCGGCTCAGCCAGAATCTGTGAAAACAGGTAAAATAGCCAGTTAGCTAGACTGTGCACGGGAGATATCTCTCTCCCCCAGAGGTCTGGGAAGCAACGACTTTCCCTGCTACAGAGGTTACGTGTCATATTGATTGATTTATAGACTACAGCTGAAAGTACTACAATGCTGAATGCTGATAGAGAGGAAATCTTGTTGAGAGAGGAGCATGCATTTATGGTTATTTACCCGGCTCTCTTCTTTTATGGGTACTTGCCATGTACCCAGACACAGCCTGAGAGGGACAAATACCCCCCTCACTTGTGAATACCCTGAATCAGTGAATGAAAAAGGTAAAAGGCTTTTCAAGCACGGCAAGGAGCAGACCATAACTTAGAAATGGAAACAAATTTCGACAAATTTCTAGTCAATTTCGTGACTAGAAACAGCTGAATTCAGGGAACCGTTATTTTTGTTAAATTCTCACTTCATCATTGACGCAAAACCGTTTGTATAGAATGAAGTGTTCAAAAGCAAAATCAAATAGCAGTGATCAACCAAATTCATGTAGTGTAAAACTTGTGTAATATCCCTATGGCTCCTACACACAGCTCTAAACATCCCTATGGCTCCTACACACAGCTATAAACATCTCTATGGCTCCTACACACAGCCGCCATAAATATCCTTATGGCTCCTGCACTCAGCTATAAACATCCCTATGACTCCTGCACACAGCCTCCATAAATATCCCGATGACTCCCGCACACAGCTGCCATAAATATCACTATGACTCCCGTACATAGCTGCCGTGAACGTCCCTATGTTAGCTCTGCTAATAAACAGAGAATTCTAAACGAGATGGAGCTTTGTGGACATTCCGTTTCCGATCTCTCGAGGTATTTTCAATAGTGTTAGTTATCGTATATGAAGTCAGTACCGTTCCAGTATCGATTATCGTTTTAGTACCGAGTATTGTGATACTAATCCTGGTATCGAAGTGGTATAGAAGTGAAAATTTTGCTGTCGTGAGAACACTACTCCAGGCCGACAGGATTCCCAGACATGGACCAGTGCTCCTTTGAATCATGGCACGAAACACAACCAAAAAGGACCTAGCCCTAGAAGACCCTAAGACAAACTATGTTCAAATTTACGATACATGAACACACCCAGGCTAACAGGACTGCCAGATGCAGACCCCTGTTCCCCCCAACCCTGCCAAAAGACTCCCCAACACCCCATAGCAAGATGCAAATTCTGGAGGAATGGAGGTAACAATGAGGTTAGGTCCTTCTTCATATAAGACATGCAGAGGGGTTTGTGTGTGTGACACTTACAGCACTTACAGCTTATCACACATGTTATATGGGTCTTATTGTTAGTCCTTTATGAGCAGACCTGGCACCTACCACATTTCCCAGCTGCTGGTCTGTCAGACTTTGAGTCTCCCTCACACTAGATACACCTGGATGTGCTATGGGAAGGCACTCCCTTCTCTCTATATGGTGCTTCAAGGAAACATTTCAGAAGCTATCTAAAAGCTATCCATTATATCTGATGGGGCCTGGAGCCATTTTGATAGAATTTTGATAGAAGCCTCCATTCCAACTTAGCAGACAGCTAAAAGGTTTCCCAGGAGTGGGTATGGTGAGAGGGCTTTTAGACCATGTAGCACAGTTTCTCCTGGACCATGAGATACAGCCCTATAAGAAGTAGGGTTCTTTTAATGGGAAAAGACTGGATTTCAATGCTTGCAAAGTAACAATCTGGTGGCATGTGACAGAAAATCCATTGCGTTTAACCATGTTTTATAGCAGGGACCTATCTCTATATCTGAGACCACAGATAGAACCTGCGGGTAATTTTCTGCGGGAGGACATTCGAAACGTCATCGACTCAACATCATGCTTAGTAGCAGTTATCATGAAACAAACATGATAAATCATGTTTAAAATTATTATTCATTACATCATGACAAAAAGACATGAAGTATGAAGCTGATTAAATTAAGTTTTTGAGCTGTAAAAGAGGCTCTGTTGTCCGCAGATCCCAAACAGAAAATGAGGGGTAAAGGAACTAAAAGTGGTGCATGACAGACACTTTTAGGGTTGTAAATTTGCTCCATCAGCAGGCTTTATCATGAAATTGAAAAGATTATATCTTAGCACCCTCTGGTGGTTGCCGTGAGAAATTACAACACTGCCGAAATATAATTTCTCAGGCTCTCTCTGACAGCGAGTTCATTCCACTAGTTTGGGGTCAGAGTGGAAAAGAGGCGCGACCAAGAGGAGGTAGCCTTTTTGGGAAGGAAGAGCTAGGCAACCAGAGGACGTGGAACGCAGGGGTCATGCAAGTGTGTAAGGTTTGATGATGGAGTGCAGGTAGGAGGAAATAGTTCCCCTTGCTGCCTCATAGGCAAGGACCAGGGCTTCGAAATTTATCCTGACAGCTACAGGAAGCCAGCGGAGGGAGATAAGGAGAGGTGCGCCATGAGAGTGTTTTGGCTCAATATATACCAGTCAAGAAGCAGCGTTCTGTGTGGTTTGGCTTGATGGCAGATACCTGGAGACCAGCCAGGACCAAGCTGCAGTAGTCCAGTCAGGCCCTGGACAATGAGCTGGGAAGCATGTGAGGAGAGAAACGGACATATTTTGTGGCTATTATAAGGACATGATTGGAAACCAAAGCAATATGGTCCAAGACAAGTCCTTGTCCAAAGTAACATCAAGGTTATTTATGATACCTTAATTTGTTTCTAATCTGAACAATCGTTAAAGGTCAGGGAGAGAAAGCAAAAAGAGAAAAGAATCATAATTTTGTACAACAAAGAACAGAACAGATATATGACCTTAGGATATGCATGTGCATGATGTAACTTGAGACCTTTAGGCTAATGAAGCATCTGCAGCAAAGTGAGATCTACTGATCTTTTGACAGGCTGAAGTTACACAAATTCACCCAAGTACATGTAAAGCAAGGACAAATCCACAGGGAGACAAAGACACATTAGTGTAACTATTATAAGCTAATTACAATAATTAATGGAAGTGCTAATTAGCAAATGATGATAAAATGTTGTTGATTTTAGACCCATAAATTGAGGTAACCTTTCTGCATAAGTGCAATTAATTGATGTCGACCAGCACAAAGGAAATAGCAATAAAACTGTTGAATCATGTTTTAACTGCTTATACCATAAAGGGAGCGATACAAATCAAAAGATAAGTGTATATGTAAAAAAGTATGTAAATACAAATTACCTATGTTGAGGAAAGTGCGTTATTACCTGTTCTACTGTCCGTACTGTTTGAATTAACGTGAGGGTGAATCAGAAGACACCTGATTTACAGCAAGATCAAAGGGTAAACCTACTCTAACCTGACCCCTATTAACCAATTAATCATTCATTTCTTCTGACAAATTCATATATTTTGATTCACTACCTTTGACTGGAGGTTCGGGCTCCAAATGGAGGCACTGATAACAACGATGCTAATGTGGCACTAAGGAACGGTAACCCTCACATTATTACAGTTTCTCTCGAACGCTTACCCATTTTTCCTGGGCCGATTAACAAACCATCCCAAACCATATCGCCATTTCCTAAAAGACATGCCCGATTTCCCAAACTTCAAAAACTATTCCCGTTTTTACATGTGATCCAGATTTGTTGAATTTGTGAAAAACTCCGAGCACAAATCCCTTCATTTATCAGTGGCTACACAATGTGCTTAACTCAGACCCAATTAACACACAGTTTCCCATATGGAAACACTAAGAGTCAAAATCGTTCACACACCTCTCAGAACCTCAGGATGGATATATAAAAGGGCCATGGGTCAGCTGACATGTTTTAGGTCCAGAAAGACCTGACGATAGATGAAGAGGACACATGAGAGGAGGAGGAAGAGGAGGAGGGATTGGATGCACAAGGGCAGAGATGTTGCTGATGAGATCCATGCAACTCTAGATGACGATGTCTTTGTTTATTGGATGTCAATGAGGGAAGCTGGGCATTGAGCGAATATGAGCCACTTTCCAGTCGCATCTGTAATCCGGACCTTCAGTGATCTGTGAGATCATGTGTATGTATATTGACTAGATATTGACAGGGTGTATATTGACAGGGAGCCAGCACAACCACTCTATACTGTCATTTAGGAAAATGTCAGTTTCCACCAGACTGCTCTGGTTTGTGACTGGTTCAGTGACAAGTTTAAGCAATGTCTTTCTCCCTGTGTATTCTCCCTTCCTAAACCCAAAAGAGAAATTAATTAACATTTTCTGTGCTGTAAGATTATGAAATGTAAAAAGTTGCTCTTTTTCCCCCATTCTCCCCTACTGTAAGATGCAGGACACGACGTTTTAGAAACTTTTCTCCATGCCAAAGACAAATGACCAGATGGGTAGTAATTGTTTAAAAATCACAAAAATAGTCATTTCACAGAGTAAAATTTAAAAAGCATGGACCATTGGAAGAAAGAAAGAATTTCAGGAAGGAATTCTTGTTTCTGATAGTATTGTGTAAAGGAATTCAGATGGTGGGTAGTAAATATGATTTGAAATATTAAAATCATATCAAACAATTTAGCCAAATGATTTTATGTATAGCAGAAATTAATGCTTGTTTTGGTTCTACTCATCAATGGTCCTGTAGCAGGCTTTAAAATGGTTGGGTGAGCACCTCTATTGATGTTTCTAGTATTTTTGCACTGATAAATGTCATTATCGCTAGATACTTCATTTTTCATAGTTGCTTTAAAACAGAACAACAATAATGATTCGCAATTCCATGGTAATGACTCATCAATAGAGCATTAGCCTTTTGGTGGGATGATATATAATACACAATTTTCGTCTATAGTTTCCAACAACTCAACGAAGGAGCGTCGAAAAGCACGCAATCGCACTGATCAGTTGCTCGATTGTCCACTTGCAAGCCTTTGTTTTCTGAGTCCCGACCAGAGCTGTCGATAACCTACCTAGCGATAGCACCGATTGGGTGGACAGACGTCTACACGGCCTTCATTATCTCATATAAAATAAAAAACAAAAGGCTAGAGATTCTTGGAAAACGTGTATCTAATACCCTTCTGATCGAAATAAGCAAGCTTAAACTTCAAGCAAATATATACAATACTTTTTTTTCGTCGCCATAATTTAAATACTGCCGGGTAAGTAGTTACCATAGCATGCTATTTAGCATGTTCAATTTGTAATAGATAGTCTATTCCAGTACTCTTTGTGATATTTTTAATTCAAATATAGGAATCTCTATAATAACTGAATAGCTGTTCTAGTCGCTGGAGTTAAGTTAAAATGTATTAAACTAATAAGGCCATTGTAAACTAACAAAACACATTAACACAAGCGGTGTGAATGTAAGCATTTTGCTGTATTGATTTACTAGCTAGCACAAGTAAACTGCCGGTAGCGATAATACAGGGCAGTGCTAATAGTTAGCAAAGGAGTTGCTCAAACAGAAGTATTTCGCTCGCTAATGGTGGATAAGAATGTATGAAATCACTCGTGAAACGTTTCCTTTCGAGCAGTAGCATTACATTTCAGTGGGTACCGGGCTAACGGCGTTACATTGGCTAGGTAGCTAGCAGTAGCTATCCTAGCTAGCTATGCGAGATGGATGTGTAATTTTCAATATCAAATAGGCAACGTTAGGAGAAGTTTGCTTTGGCTCTAAAGGTTAATAATTTGCTGACTTGCTTTCTTACACGAAAGAAAAACCGGTTTTAGCTAGTAGTTGTTTGGTTAGTTTTTCAAACCGCAAAATTCACCGACGTATGCACAGGGGTGCAACAAGCAAATTAACCTAGCTATATCCACAATTTGGCTATTTAAGCTTTCTTTTCTTAACTACAACTTAGCTAGCTGTAGTAAATTCAAAAGCCAGCTAGCTTGCAGGAGTAGGTGTTGGGTTTTGTCTTTTCCAAACGACACAATCGTAATACACTATACATAGATAGAATATATGTATACAAATAACATTTTAATTGCATCCTATTCTTTGCTGTCATTAAAGACTCCCATATGTCTCCACAATGGAAGCTAGACAAATTCTGAGCTAAGAAAATAAGTAAATAAAGATGATGATGACTTTTGAGGAGCTGTCATAAGACATACACCCCTTTGTGGAAACGCGTGAGTTCACTATCACTAGTTGCACACAATTTTTATTCAGTTCAGCATCATCAAGTCAACCTTTTATCATGCAGTTATTAAAAAATTGCTAGCTACATGTTAATTGAAATTTACCCTCTGTTCTAGTTCTCCATGGTGGTGGGTGCGGCCCCCATGGACCCGCCCAGTAAACCAGGAGCCAATCAGGTGGCAGATGTGGTTTTTGTCATCGAAGGAACTGCAAATCTTGGTCCATACTTTGAATCTTTGCGGAAACATTATATCCTGCCTGCCATTGAGTAAGTGTGGATAAACACTTGTTAAACTCGCATGTGTACACTGTAATTTTTATAATTTGTATTATTTATATTCTCAGTGGACATTTGAGAATTTCATTGCAGCTCAATAGCTGTGACCATTGGCATTTGAGATCAGTTTGAATTCTGTTCATGCTGTTTTGTGCTGTAAGTATAAATTATTGATTGTGCAGAGAAAGTACCTGACAACGAATATAATAACCTTTTTGTACATCAATTTCCAGAAATTGTGAGCCAATCCGATTACAGTGTGTAAGAAACAATACAATGGAAACATTAGATAATGCTCTGAAGGAAAGGAATAACGCAATTATAAACAAGGAATTAGGCAATTATAGTGTTATTAAGATGGACGTTCCCTCTTAATAAACGTATTGATGTCTTGGTACAGTTGAGCGTGTGCACTGTTGTAAACATTTGCTTGTAAATCTATTATTACATATTTTCCATTGTTGTCTTCTTACTGAAGTTAATGTAGCTTTGTGTGATTGGAAAGGCTGTGTGTGTATATATATATATATATATATATATATATATATATATTCATCTCCATCTGTCACAGGTACTTCAATGGCGGCCCCCCTGCAGAGACAGACTTCGGAGGAGACGTAAGTTCCTTCACAGTCTTTTGTTAGTGCTGAGTTTCTGTAAATTAAAAAAAATGTTGCAACTGTTGTGAAGTTAGTGTACCCCTTTCAGTGAGCTTCAGTCTCTGTTGCTTTTTCCTAATCTTCAGTCTTTCCTTGTTTGGCATATGCCATCATTGATTTTCATTGCTGTTATCCTTGACACATAATAGTCTTGCTGTTTCCATGACTTGCGAACCAGTGACCCTGGTGTCAGATATTTGACCTCTTTCAAAATCTTCAGCTTCTCGTTTTGCTTCAGAAGCTCCCATATTAACATATTGATTTCAAATGTCTTTAAGAGAAACAACATCGGTGATTAGAATTGACATTTTAGAGAATGTGGTTTAACTGTGATTTAGTTTAGCTTGTATATACAGGGGGTCCTCGACTTACAAATGAGTTCCGTTCCTACGACTTGTCGTAAGCCGATTTTCGACGTAAGTCGGAATTTATACCTAAATCATACCTAAATTAACACCTTAAGTCACTCACTCTGTACAAACAACACATGAAGGACATATAAAATACAGTAATTAAATGAAACAGTAATAAAAAAAGAGAGAACAATTTCTTATCTTTATTTCTGTGGTCGTATTTACGAACCAAACCGCTTAGCTCGAAACTAAGTTTTTTAAGTAATTTATGGGAGTGCGTTGTAACCAGGAAACCATCGTAACTCGAGACCGTTGTAACCTGAGGACCTCCTGTATTAGTCATATTCCCTTAGATGTTCATTATTTTTGCTACCTGTGTTATATAGTTAATATCATATGAGGGGTAGACTTCAAACTCCTTGTTCTGCATTGATTGAACATCAATATTGGCTGTTAATGTGGTGATTGGTGAGTATTTGTGTATTCATGCTTAATGTCTTATCTCTATCGGTCTTTCAGTATGGGGGAACCCAGTACAGTTTAGTGGTGTTCAACACGGTAGACTGTGCTCCAGAATCCTACGTCCAGTGCCATGCGCCCACCAGTTCAGCCTTCGAGTTCGTCACATGGATCGACAGTATCCAGTAAGGATCTGTGGGAACAGATTTACCCTGATGTGTTGTTGGATCGAGTGATTTGGTTGTGTATCATGTTGGGTTGTATGTATTGGTACTTCTGTGTCATTGTGGACCGTTTTAATAATCCTTTGCTTATTATTGAAGACTCACAATTATATGGTGGACTCTTCAAAGGTCGGCACAATTCCTGATTTGAGTCGACCGTATCAGTATTAATGGAATTTAGTAGCTCTGTAGTATTTGTCTTAATTGTTCTGATCTGTCATGCCCGCCAGTGAGAAAGTGAGTATGTGTGTGTGAGTGTGTATACGTATATTACACCTGTCTTACCGTGGTAGTGTGAAGATGTCTGTGCTTGTGTGAGTGCGGTAAAACCCCCTCCCTCCCCGTTTTCACAGGTTTATGGGTGGAGGGGCAGAGAGCTGTAGTCTGATTGCGGAGGGACTCTCTGTGGCCCTGCAGCTCTTCGATGACTTCAAGAAGATGAGGGAGCAGATGTGAGACCATGCCTCTTCCTAAAAACATACTTAGCCCCATTCACTACTGCATACACTACCCCATTTAGCACCACACACCTGCATGCATACACTGCCCCATTCACTACTGCTCACCTGAACACCTGTACACATGCACTGCCCCATTCACTACTGCACACCTGAACACCTGTACACATGCACTACCCCATTCACTACTGCTCACCTGAACACCTGTACACATGCACTACCCCATTCACTACTGCTCACCTGAACACCTGTACACATGCACTGCCCCATTCACTACTGCACACCTGAACACCTGTACACATGCACTACCCCATTCACTACTGCACACCTGAACACCTGTACACATGCACTACCCCATTCACTACTGCACACCTGAACACCTGTACCACACACTACCCCATTCACTACTACTGCTCACTACTGCACACCTGAACACCTGTACCATACACTACCCCATTCACTACTGCACACCTGAACACCTGTACCATACACTACCCCATTCACTACTGCTCACCTGAACACCTGTACCATACACTACCCCATTCACTACTGCACACCTGAACACCTGTACCATACACTACCCCATTCACTACTGCACACCTGAACACCTGTACCATACACTACCCCATTCACTACTGCACACCTGAACACCTGTACCATACACTACCCCATTCACTACTGCACACCTGAACACCTGTACCATACACTACCCCATTCACTACTGCACACCTGAACACATACACTACTCCATTTGCTACTATATACTTTCACACCTGTACACATAGACAAAACTATTCTCTGTGATACACCTGTACACATGGACGACCGTTTTCAGCACTGTGAACCTGTACACGTACACTTCTTCATTCACTACTACATACCTGCATAGTTGTACACATACATTAATCCATTCAGCACAGTACACCTGCATATCTGTACACATACACTACCCCATTCTGCATGCCGTACATGTACACATAAAGACATACGCTTACATTAGTGTCACCAGCAGATGGTGCTGTGGTATTGACGCTGACAGTATGATCTCATGTATTTGTCTCTGTGTTCTCCTGTCAGAGGTCAGACGCATAAGGTGTGCGTGCTGCTGTGCAATTCTCCACCTTACCTGCTGCCTGCTGTGGAGAGTGTCAGCTACACAGGATGCACAGCAGAGGGCCTGGTGCAGATCATCCGAGACGTAAGTATCATAAACTACAACTCCCATAATCCTGCACAAAATTAAAGCTGTTACGGACTGTGTGGGTTTTTCAGTATTGCACTGTGTACATCCTTTTGCTGAGTAAATACTATCAAAGATTTTTGAGTGAAAAAACTCTTTTTTTCACTCAAATTGCTGAATCAGAGTAATACAATTTTAGTCTTTATTTAAAGCATATCTGAATGAAACTTAAACAGAAAGTACTGTGTGCATTTTTAAATACACATATCGCTAAAAGCATTTAAAAAAATAGTGAAAGCCTGTTTAAATATGTGTACTACTAATTAAGATCAAGTAGGTAGTGATTCTGGATGAGAGCGTATTGGGTAGATATACTGGGTGTACAGTAGACCTTGTAATTGTCGTCTCCTCTGAATGCACTGCCTCCAATTCAGCCCTGATAATTCACTTTTTCTGCCTGGCCTTTCTGTAATGACCCCTTTTAATTTTACTTGCGTTTTGTGGTGCTGTTTATGTCCTGTTATTTTTTTATCTTGCTAATATTGTCTGCTCTAATTATATGTACTTTCACGCTGTAATGTAATTGATGCTGTTAATAAAATGTATTATTCATTTTTGTTTATGAAGTACAGTGCAGCTTTACGTGCTCTGCTATGTTATTGGTCGATTAGTAGATCAGCTGACCTGTTTTAACCTCTGCCCTCCCACAGAGAGGCATCCATTTCTCAGTGGTGTCGCCACGGAAACTTCCCGCCCTACAGTCCCTGTTTGAGCGTGCGCTGCCCGTCGGAGCTCCAGCTGACTCCTCCCACCCAGACTACTGCCAGGACCCCCGTCACATGATCCTGGTCCGTGGTATTGCCCTGCCCGGTAAGAGTCTTTATGAGGAGATTCACCTCCAACAAAATACACCTAATATCGCCTCTTGGTCTGTCCATCCAGAACCAGCAGTCTTTATAGCAGGTACGTTTTGTCAGATCAGTAAAAATCATGCTGTATTTGTCTCTGATCAGGGTAAACGGTCACCGCCACAGCTATTGGCACCTATCAACTATGCTAATGAAATAAAAACTCAGTCTCTTCAACAGATAAGAATGACAAAGTCAAATGCGAGTGCTTTCCAAGGGAAACATCATATGACATTGACAGGTTATTCTTATAGCAGCTTTGTTGCTCTCAAGTGGAATTTGACCCAAAACAGATTCAGTAAATATTAAATTCCTTTGCAAAATCATTTTGGCAACTGTTTGAATACCTTTTATGTATATGAAAACCTGTCATTGAAAATGAAACGTTTTTGTTTTTTTATAAACAAATTCATTACATTACATTACAGTCATTTAGCTGACACTTTTATCCAGAGTGACTTACAGTTGAGTGGACTAACCAAGGGCCAAACCCCCCCCTGGGAGTAATGTGGTGTTAAGGGCCCAACAGCAATGGTGTTCTTGTTGTGGCTAGACTGGGGCTTGAACCACCGACCTCAGGGGTCCCAGTCATGTACCTTAGCCGCTAGACTACAGGCTGCATAAGTGCATTTGAATGAGAAAATATGGTTTTGTACCTTTTGGAGCACAGAATATAGCATGCCAGTAGTTTGGCCTGTTAGCTCATCTTCAGATAAGGTATGAGTAATTTTGGAGGTGACTGCAGTGAATAATGTTACAGAGCCCTGATAAAGCCAGGCAGTTGTGCTGTGCCAGCCTTGTGTCCTCTATGGGAGTAGGACAGAAAACATTATGGCCTATAATGGAATATGAGACTTTATTTTAATCCCAAGGAAAATCGCTGTTGGTGAAGTTCCTCCAGCCCCAACTACATTACACTGTAAAAACACAAAAGTTTGTCCAGGGTCTACGATGCAGGCTGGATGCTGGGTTAACAGGCTAAGCAAAGCAGGGATGCAGGCTGGATGCTGGGTTAACAGGCTAAGCAAAGCAGGGACGCAGACTGGATGCTGGGTTAACAGACCAAGCAAACGCAAGGACACAGACTGAATGCTGGGTAAAAGTGAACTCCTCTCCCTCTCCTTCTCTCTTTCTCTCCCTCCCTCTCTCTAGTTGCCCCAGGGGGCACATCAGGAGCGGTTTCCCTCAAGCCGGTTTTGCCCCCTCAACCCTTGTCTGTTACTCCTCCGGGGGCCCCCTCTCAACCCCCTGCCGCAATGAGCACCGCTCCCTCGTACCAGGTAACAAATCAGCATGAAAAACAGTCTGTACGTGTCAAAAGTATACAATGTTCCCTTTCAGTTTTAAACTTCCTGACGATGTGCTATAGCATTATCAGACATGAGCGATCACACTGAAGGTAATGGTACTGTCTGGATAAAATGTCTTGCTGTCTCTCTCTCTCTCTCTCCCTCTCTCCCTCCCCCCATGTAGCCCTCTCTCAACGCTGCTCAAGTTGCAGCTCAGCTAGCAGTGGAGGCGGCTAACAGCCAGAAAAGGACCTGTGAGTGTGTTTTTGCCACGTCCTTACTTTTACACTGTCATCGCAGTTCGTTCACTGTGTAACATTGATCATGACTGCGCATGGAGAGCCAATGGACCTTCTCTCTCTCTCTGTGTTTCTCAGTCTCTTCCTTCAGTAACCAACAAAATCCTCTCCCGGCTGTGGGCGGAGTTAAACTCCCCGCCTCCAACCCGCCCAGCTTGGCCACCGTGACGACCATGCCACCGCAGCAGAACCCCCTCAATCAGCAGCAGACGAACCAACCTACGGTCCAGCCCACAGCCAATCAGCAGCCGCCGCCACCCCCTCAGCAGCAGCAGCCGACCAATCAGCCGACGCCTCCATCCTCCCAGCCGGGCATGGTGAGTGGGATTGACCAGTTTTGGCCATGAGAACGCACCTCACGTTGTTTGCCCGCCTCACTTTCTACTGATTAATTTATTATTATTGCAGCGTAACAAAACGAAGTAACGTTTCAAAAGGGTTAAAAATAGAGGGCGCGCTGCTCCCGCCGCACTCCCGCTCGTAAAGTTTTACTCTCCATGTCCAGTTCAGTGTAAGAACATCTGCTCACTTCTGAGTTCTTCGCTCGTTCTTCGAACAGCGACGCACAACTGAAGGTGACACGGGTTGCGCGTCTTTCAGCGAGGCAGTGTGGCAAGACCTAATGTTCGGCCGAGATGAGAACACATGAACAGCCTTTCGTACCCATCCAGCGCAAGAACAAAATGTGGTGATGATGATGATGGAGACTTATCAGGTCAAATGGTGCTGTGAAGCCGTGTCTATCTTGGTATACCCATGTCGTCCCCTGTTATGTCCTGAAAAGGAGATGAGAAATAATGTATGAATTACCAGTTCAAGTGGAATGTGCTGAATTACACAGCCAAAGACCTATTTTTTCAGACGACTAAGACCAGTACGTAAGTGTTGGATTATCACCCTGTCCTCTTATAATTTAATGTGTATGTTTTTTTTCTTCCATTTTTGAAGCTAAGTGAGGTATTCTTAATGACCCCAGTCTAGATATCCTTTTGATCTTGTAATCCTTTGATAACATTTGCTTGCCGACATCATTCTTATCAAAACAAGTGATAACTATCTTCACAAACATCATAGAGCAAATTGCTAATACACAATGATGGGTGTAACTAAATGTTGGCTAAATATAAATACTAATGCTAGCTAGCGATCAGAATAAG
Organism: Albula glossodonta; assembly: GCA_019788955.1. NCBI lineage: Eukaryota > Metazoa > Chordata > Actinopteri > Albuliformes > Albulidae > Albula > Albula glossodonta. Next base: position 423,572 of record JAFBMS010000025.1, on the reverse strand, counting down.
CCTCGCTGATGGAGCTGGAGGGTAAAAGCAAGGGATGCACGGAGAGATATGGTGTCTGTAAATGTAGTGTCTGCCATTCAGTCAAATCGTGAGCTGCCTTTAGCTTTTTAAAAGATAGTCTATGTTTTGAGAGTATATCTGTACAAGAAGCCTTGTGTGTTTTTTAGTTACATTAAATATGATTTGGTTACAGTCTGTATCTGTTTGAAAATCATGACTGGACATGGCCTCGGCCTTGAACCAAATTATATTATTATCAAGTTATGATTCAGTGTCTCGAATTCTGTGAAAACATCCAAAATCGTTGTTAGTGAAGATTGCTTGGGTTCATTAGCAAGACCTGGTAGGATATCCTAACATGATATTCTGTATGTGATGTAATATGTGAATGCCTTTCTCTTCTTTATTGTGTCCCGTAGCCTGGCGTGTCAGTGGCCCAGCCCAACTCTAATCCAATCACACAACAGCAGCCAGTGGCCAATAAGATCATGGCATGGAGTGGTGTGCTGGAATGGCAAGAGGTGAAAACGTGGTGTACCTAATCCTAATCCATGCAGTTACCGTAGACCTTACGCACAACATTTCTGCATTCAACACAAGTACACAACAAAGCAAGCAAGCTGCTCTGATGTATTATCATGGAGGACTGGTTAAAGTAAATCGGCCCTTTTCATCGGATGAGAAGTCCTTTCCGGTTACTCACCCTGATAAAATATATTCATGCAATCCCCAACGACTGGATAAACTGCAAACGTCAGCTTTGACTGGATTTAGCCACTTGTAATAAATATTGCAGTACGTATATTATACGCGTGTGTAGATTTAATCAAGTATTTATTAAGCAGCCTTCATATCTGCTAGTAGCTGAATATGATCTGTTTCTCACCCCAAAGTGCTGTGGCAATTATGAATCCATATTTATTTGATGTGAGTGAGTGATCTTTTTCCTGCAGTAGCTCTGCTGAAATTGTGCTGTTTTTCATGATTTTCTCTGAGCGGTGCTGGTCAGAACAGCCTGCCGCTGTTTTATAGAAGACCTGAGTTACATGCGGATCAGTGGGGTTTATAATAAAAAGGCTCACTGGTTTGGATCGTTTGGATTTAACGTTGGACGCAGTGGCCAGTCTCACGCCGTCCTGTGGGGTTACTGCCGTTTCGATTTCAGTCAGCACCAGCTTGATCAGGATTACAGCTGCCATCTCACTTTTCCCGTCAAACTCCAGTTACCTTCTCAGATTTCTCCTCAAACACTAGTTTCCCATCCCACACCTTATATCCTCAAAAAAGTTTCATGGTTCTCCTTCCCCGAACTTACCGAATTATTCTCCTGCAGAAGCCCAAAGCGACTTCAATGGATTCTAACACCAAACTCACTCGCTCCCTGCCCTGCCAAGTTTATGTGAACCAAGGAGAAAATCTGTGAGTAAAAAACTATAACTCCCATCATGCAGTCTTCTAGGTACCATAGCCATGACAGATACATTTTGTACAGAAAATATGCTGTGTCCCTAATTCACACTACACCCTATTTATAGCCGTTATAGTGTGGTTAATTTTTGTCACACACTATGCACTAGATGCAACATGCACTTTCCAGAATGGCACACAGTGAATACGCAGTAGTGTTGAGTACGTTGTGCGCTTTTGGGACACAGGGTTAGTCTGTGCTTTTGAAAGGACTGCAAAGAACCAAACCTGGTTAATTTCAAAGGGGGATGGAGTGAAAGTGGTTGACCTCTTTCTTGAAGTACTATTGGATATTTTCTCTCCAATCAGAAACGCTGACCAATGGCCCCAGAAGCTTATCATGCAGCTGATTCCGCAGCAGCTCCTGGTGAGACATCGGAATCCCTAGTCTTCCTCTCTTTCCTCCGTCTTCTCCATCACTCTCTGCATGGCTGTACACATGCTGTTCATCTCCCTTCTCTTTCCTTTTGTCCTTTAAGCTTAATTAACAACTCTAAAACTCAACCCTGTCTTTCTCTACCCCTCCTGCGTCAAGCACCTTTTTCCTCATTCTGACTCACTTTCAATTCAGTTAAATTCATTATGCTTTATTGAGTGAAATGAATTTTGTAAATACTGCCAAAGAATAACATTGACCATAAAATAATTGTACATACAAATGCATATGGATGTACAACAAATATACTAAAACCAATCTGTCTCTCTCTCTCAGACCACACTTGGCCCTCTCTTCAGAAACTCCAGGATGGTTCAGTTTCACTTCACCAACAAGGATGTGGAATCGCTGAAGGGTCTATATCGTATCATGGCTAATGGCTTTGTGAGTAACAGTCTCTCAGCTCCTGCTGCACATCACTCTGTCTCAGATTAACTGCTGATACTCTGGCAGGTGCCTCACATTTTTTACCATATTGCCCGTAAAAACAGCATTACACGAGTTGGCATTTCTGTATTTGTTGCCAATTGCTGTACCTTTCTGCTCATCAGCCCTCAAGTCCTAAAAATGACGAAATCAAAAAATGTTTGGGTAGGAGCGAGTTTGTCTGAGGTTTCTGCTTGGATGGGATACGTTCAGACATCAAAAACCAAGAAAACTCCAAGGCACTTTCTATTTTAAACTATTAAAAGGCCTTTATTGTCATGGCATGGTTGGATTAAACCTTTAAAAACCGTGACGCGTTTCGGCATTGAGCCTTCGTCATGGAGTCAAACAGCTCTTTTCTAGTGCTGTTCCACCAATAGGAATCGTCCATTTGGAGTGCCTTTTAGTCCTTCCCGTGCCTTCATCTTACTCAAGCACCATCGTCCACATGCGGTACAATCCTGAATCCTACAATGGAGGGCAATGGCAGCTCTGTTGTGTTAAATCTGAGTTTAATGTAACAAAACAATGGGCCTGGATATGGCTTTGTGTCATTTCATGATGCTCTAAAGCATTCAGGTGGTGCTGAGTTCCTGGCTTTTTCACAAAGCCACCTTTTATCTTCTGCGTGTTTAGTCTTCATGTAAGGTCCATTACATTTGTAAAGGAAATTCCCCTTCTTATGTGGAGGTTTGGGAAAGACAGGACTTTCTGCCCTAAATACAGGTGTAGATTGTGGATTTAACTCATCAGAGCTGGTAACTGCTACATTTACATTCCACCAGCAGGTGGCAGCAGCATGGAGTGTGTAGCTCTATGTCCACTGAGAAACAGACAGAATTAATGCATCTGTAATCAGGTGGCTGCAGTAATGCCCGTTGACCACTGGGGGGAGTGAGATTCAGTGGTTTCATATCGGTGACTGCCTTTTAAGAGTTTGAAAAGGCACATTCACACTGGACACACAAGCAGGCAATGTTATGTATTATCATAAATCAGATGGAAGCAAAAGGCCAGCTTTCATTTCTCAACCTAAGCATCTGAAATTGGAGTCGCCCCCTAGTGGTATTATTTTCCATTTTTGACTGCGTATTAACAGTATTTCTCATGAAATCCTGTCTTTCAATCTTAACTGAAAAATTACTCTTTAGACATATTTTAAAAGTTTGTTATTTTTTAATTTCACAATACACAGAAAAATTTATATTTTAATTTCCTAAAACATGCTCTGATGTGACATTTATGTGCTTAATGACCTTCATAGAGCAGGGGTCCAAGAAACAAATTTTACCAGCTGTTCTAAGCTAATTCTGGCTCGCTGCACAGTCAAAGAATGTGTATGCCTTAAGTACCCATCTACTTGCCAGTGAGATTATATGATTTGTAAGTAATCACTAAGTAAAACGAACTCAGAAATACATTGTAAAGACAGCATTAACAATTAGCAATGCTATCATTGCATTACGAAAAACTTCATTAATATGCTCTTTAATTTTTGCTTAATTGGATTCTTCATTAAGATCATTGAAACAAGCCGCAAATTGTTTGCAGATGGATTGTTATTTAAAACGATATTGATGAATTTGAAGATTGTGGAATGTTTGGTAATGTCCTCATTCCCCTATTTTGTGTTATTAAGGTAAGGTTGGTTAATGCTGTAGGCACATTTTTATGTTACTGTACTTGTCTATGATACTGAAGGGGGGGGAATCAGGCAGCGATAACACTTGTATTAACTGCACTGAAGTTTTTGTGTCATCATTACAGCAATCAGAAGTCTGAGGCGTTGACTGCCCTGTAATGTCCAGTATATAGTTAAGTGCATATCAACTAATCTTTATCAGAATCATCACATTGACATTGTCTAACGCAGCTACGTTATTGCTAAGCACCTAACACCATTGTGGCTATATCTGCTATTATTAAGATGCATTATGTTTCTGACCTTTTATCATGAACGTATTACTCTAAAATTAGCAGCATTTAAATATGCCATTGTTTAAATTACTTAAAATGGTAGTTTGTGTAATTAGACGTTTGTCTATTCGCTGACTTACAACTTAAACCTGCATTACGTTGTCCTTGATGAGTGTGGATCTGATCAAAGCCGATTGGCGCCCTGTCATAATTCCATTTTCACCCTTTACATCATATTGAATAAAAGATAACAATCGTACAACGATCAGCAACCTTATTGATTAATTCATCTAAATTTTCTACTGGCACATACAGCAGTGCTGTAAGATGTAGAGACAGGCTGTGTTGCAATTATTGTCACATATTTAACATATTTAAACACATTGCAGTGTATTAGGCCGCATTTACGTAATATTTAAACATTATTAAAATCATATTGACCAAGACATCAGCTCAAATATAGCAATGGTAGCAATAGTGTTATATATCAGATGGAAATAGTACATTTCATATGAATTATGAAGTTCATATGCTTGGACAAAATGCAGTAGGCAAGGAGTTGTCATTAATTGTATTTTATGAATAGTAGTTTAATGAAACTGAGATGAATGAAGGTTTTTTTATTCCTAAATCCAATGTCGCTGTGTCTGCAGTCTTTGCATGCGTCCACGTATTCTGCATAATCAGACACAATGCTCTCAGCAGGCTGGTCTGGTGGTGTCACAGCCGTGTGACAGTCAGTGGGCTGGTCCGGTGGTATCACAGCCGTGTGACGGTCAGTGGGCTGGTCCGGTGGTATCACAACCGTGTGACGGTCAGTGGGCTGGTCCGGTGGTATCACAGCCGTGTGACGGTCAGTGGGCTGGTCCGGTGGTATCACAGCCGTGTGACGGTCAGTGGGCTGGTCCGGTGGTATCACAGCCGTGTGACGGTCAGTGGGCTGGTCCGGTGGTATCACAGCCGTGTGACGGTCAGTGGGCTGGTCCGGTGGTATCACAGCCGTGTGACGGTCAGTGGGCTGGTCCGGTGGTATCACAGCCGTGTGACGGTCAGTGGGCTGGTCTGGTGGTATCACAGCCATGTGACGGTCAGTGGGCTGGTCTTGGCAACAATATACAATCAGTGCAAATATCACAAAGACTTGAGTAATGTGCTCGAACTTACACTACTGTTCACAGTATTTATATTAGATGTCTTTTTGATGTCCCCTGATTTGCCAACTCAAATACATACTCATAGCTTGTCAGAATCGTAAACTTTTCAATAAAAAATTTGCCATCAGCATTGATAGCTACAGATAGCACTTACTGTACTGCCTTCATGGGGTTTAGGATTTCTGTCTGAACCAAACTTAGCAACATGAAAGAAAACACTCCCTTTCGGCCCGTCTCTCGCATACAATTATCCAAAACTGTTCGAGTGGTCAGTGTATCAGTGCAAATTATATTTTAATTAGCATTTATATCAGGGATAAATGCAGGCCACCTAACTGATACGAAGCTTCCATATATGTGTGGACTTCTATAAAGGGTAGTATAGTCTGTACATACATGAGTGTGTGTATATATATAAGTCGCTCATGTCTTTGAATGAATAACTTGTGTTCTGGAATGCATCTCTTATTGTAACGGGAAGGGATAAAAATATGATACCAACCCATGTGACCTACTTTATGTAACTGTAGATTGTGGTGTTCATGTTCAATGTTTCGATTTTTCTTCCATATTGTGTAACTCCCATACCACACTTGAATACATTGTAATTGGCTGAAACACTCTGTCCGTTTTTAACTTCTTCGTCCTTCTGGCTTGGCTGTCTTTCTCTGTCACTCATTCTCTGCATTTTGTTCATACTCAGTTCCCCTCTCCCTCTGTCTTTCTGTCTTTCCCTCTGTCTGTCTCTCTTTCCCTCTCTCTCTTTCCTTCTGTTTTTCTCTCTTTCCCTCTGTCTTTCTCTCTTTCCCTCCATCTTTGTCTCTTTCCCTCTGTCTTTCTGTGTTTCCCTCTGTCTTTCTCTTTTCCTCCATCTTTCTCTCTTTCCCTCCGTCTTTCTCTCTTCCCCCTGCCTTTCTCTCTTTCCCTCCATCTTTCTCTCTTTCCCTTTCTCTCTTTCCCTCTGTCTTTCTCTCTCTCCCTCTCTTTCTCTTTCCCTCCGTTTTTCTCTCTTCCCCCTGTCTTTCTCTCTTTCCCTCCATCTTTCTGTTTCCCTCTGTCTTTCTCTCTCTCCCTCTCTTTCTCTCTTTCCCTCCATCTTTCTCTCTTCCCCCTGCCTTTCTCTCTTTCCCTCTGTCTTCCCTGTAGGGTTTCCTTTTGAGCAGCTACAGGTGGACCTCACTTAATACCGTACAAAAACATAACATTCATCCCAGTACCTGAGAATTTTGGTCTGTTAGCGCAAACAATCCTATCGACTTGTAGTCTAATTAACAATACTAATTGTCTCCATTGGCATCACTAATAAGACATTTTTCTTTCTGCAAACTTTTCACCTTCAGTCTTCCGCCCTGGGACACTTTCACATTGTTTCCCTCGGAATTGTTCCAGTTTGGAAAGGCACCAAACGCCTTTTCTCACGGAGGTGCAGTCTTAAGCCCCGCGTTTGAACTGGCCTACATTTGAAATGTCTTGTTTAAATGTGAATTCTGTTAAGCGGCCGTGGCACTTATGGACCATTAAGAGGAATATCGTGAGGGAAGAAGCATCTCAGGTCCTCTGAACTCATCTCCTTCCTCTCTTCACTTCCTTGCTGGCTCATTTTATCGCTGGGGAATCCCCTCTCAGACCTTAATGTAAGATGTCATCATGTTATGTGCTATTTCAGTTTTGTAAAGGACAGAAGATGTGACGTGACTCTCTGGTTCGCCCTGCAGGCCAGATCTGTACACCTCTGCCACAGAGTGCAGTCGATGTGACTTGACTCTCTGGTTCCCCCTTGCAGGCCGGTTGTGTGCATGTTCCCCATAGATTGCAGTCGATGTGACTTGACTCTCTGGTTCCTCCTGTAGGCCGACTGTGTGCACTTTCCCCACGGATTGCAGTAGATGTGACTTGACTCTCTGGTTCCCCCTGCAGGCTGGTTGTGTGCACTTCCCCCACAGATTCCAGGCGATGTGACGTGACTCTCTGGTTCCCCCTGCAGGCTGGTTGTGTGCACTTCCCCCACAGATTCCAGGCGATGTGACGTGACTCTCTGGTTCCCCCTGCAGGCCGGTTGTGTGCACTTCCACCACAGATTGCAGTAGATGTGACTTGACTCTCTGGTTCCCCCTGCAGGCCGGCTGTGTGCACTTTCCCCACGGATTGCAGTAGATGTGACTTGACTCTCTGGTTCCCCCTGCAGGCCGGCTGTGTGCACTTCCCCCACAGCGCCCCTTGTGAGGTGCGGGTGCTGATGCTGCTATACTCCTCCAAAAAGAAGATCTTCATGGGACTGATCCCCAACGACCAGAGTGGCTTCGTCAACGGAATCCGACAGGTCATCACGAACCACAAGCAAGTCCAGCAGCACCGAACGGTAAGCAAACCAGTCCCGCACAAACATTACCATCTCACGCTCGATGCAGTCCAACACAGAAACAAGAGAGTAGGGTATTTGCACTGAATTTGTAGGTAAGTGACAGCGTGTTATAACGCAGTAAGGTTGTGTAGCGCCTGAGGCCGGTTGCAGAGGCTGTGTGTAACTCTAACCTTCTCTGGAACGTTCCAGATGAGCTCCACGGGCGGCATGCAGCAGAGTGCGGTTCCGCCCAACCAAAACTTCCTCAACCGCCCCCAAGGCCCCATCCCCGTCTCCCACGGCAACGTCCCGCAGCAGGTACAGACCTCTGACTCCGTCGTGTGACTTGGTGCTCATCGGTCTCTGGTCCTTCCTGTGAATGCTTTCCTCCGGATATTCCCCTGTGTGTGAGGGCATGCTGTATTAACCTCTCCGCCTTTCCCTCTTTTTTTATTTGTCTTTCTGTCTCTTGCTGAATTTCTTTCTCTCGGGTTCAGTCTGTGGTGTCGGGCATGCCTCAAGTCAGTCAGGTTACAATGATGGAGGACCAGCAAAGGCAGTCTAATTTGGTGAGAGTCTGCCCCCCCCCCCCCTTCCTCCACCCTAATCTGGTCTCTTCCTGCACTCTTTTCTTTTCCTCTCATTTCCGTGAACTCAAAAGTATGCGGTCATGGCCGTCTATCTTTAACATTGATTTGACTCCCTCACTCTGCCTGTCACTCAGCTCAGAGCATCTGCCACAGCCAACCAGCAAACGCCAGTGACAGGAGCTCCACCCAGTCAGGGGGGCCAGGGAGGCCAGGCCCCGCCTCAGGCTCCTATGCTCCGCCTACCGAACCCAGGAGCCAATCCTCAGCTCCGCAGCCTCCTCCTCAGCCAGCAGCAGCCGGTAATTATGGGACTGTCAGCCAACTGGGACCTCACGCCCACCGACCTGACTGATAGCCTATTATCTGATATGTTCACACAGCCGGAATGGATGAAAATCCTGCAACGGATTTCTTACGTCATTAATATACCGATGAATGGCACTGGAAATTGAAGAAAAAGATGTTATTCTTGTTTGTAACATGTAGATGTATGTCTGCTGTATTGTTCTTTGAAAGAGTATTTGAGCTCTCAATTAGTAATGAGTGCTTCCCTTAACAGGACATTAATATGACATTATCCCTTCCTTGTCTGTTCTCCCTCTGTCTTTCAGCAACCGGGTGTCTCTCACATGCAGGGGGCAATGCTATCCCATCAGGCACTGGGGCAACAGATGGTCCACGCTCCTCAAGGAGGCGGCGCTCAAATGCAGGCCCAGTGGCGACAGCCCCTCGCAGGTATCCACGGAGACACACACCTGTAGCCCTCGCCAGCACGGTAGTGCGGTCTACCTGACAAACTCTGCCACTCGCTGAATCCCGTGACCTGTATTTTTTTTTTTTTTTACTATACAGCTGACCCTCCCACATCCCAGCTTTCCATATCGCGGCTACGATTTTTCGCGGGTTGGCAGCTAACAATTAAATGGGAATTTTTTGAGAGCTTCGCGGCCTTGTGCGGGAAGCGGCGTAGCACTGCAGATGACGCGCGTAGCAGGCGAAAAGTAAAGAAAATTTAAAAAAGTTTGTCATAAATGCATAGAATATATGCATAATATAAATGTATGTTATAATTTAATGCCATAAATGTACACACATTTTTTATGCGCTTTTTCCACATCGCGGGGGGCTGAGCCCCTAACCCCCGAGGTGTGGGAGGGTCAACTGTATTTCTCGTATAAATTTCTCCACCGGTTTGGAACGGCATATCGTCCTCAATGGTCTCTTCGCCGCGATTCTCCCAGTCAGACCCAGAGGGTTCACATCAGCATGCATTCTCTCTCAAGCGGCCACAGCTAAGCTAGCCTCGCTTCCTCTCTCTCTGGCGCTGTCCAGCTACTGCTACAGCTCAGCCAGCTTCACGTCATCTTCTCTCTGGTCTGACTTTGCCTTCGGGGGCCGCAAGAAAAAATGCACTCTTCCACCCACTAATACCAAGGTGCACACTCCTACATAATCTTAGGCAGTCTTGTCGGTTGCCATATAACCTAAAGATAGTGCAAGAACGGTGCATCCTTGAATAAAATAAAATAAATTCTGTGTCTATGTAACTTCAGGAGTGGGGCAGGTAGGTTGACTCATTGACTATTCAGTTCTCAATGAAGATTCATGAAATCCTGAATTTCTTCTCGAGCGGAAAGAAATAATACCTGCATGTTAGGACAAATTTGAACACCCTGTTTTTTGTTTCGCTAGCTAGTTATTTGACATTTTGCAACTTGTATTTGCTTTTTTGGCCAGCAGTTGGGATGGAAGTTTTGAATAACCAAGCAAGCTCTACTGTGAAAGTTGCACTCTGTTATATTAATACGGAAAGAGCAGGTGTTGGAAATAAACTGCATGAACGATGGCTTCACCGAGCAGTAGGACTTCTGGTCACATCAACGCGTGGTGTTTTACCTTGTCAGTTGGAAATGACAAAACTGGGACTTCTCAATCTTAACTGTCCTGTGTCTTCCCAGTGTATATATTGTTTAGATTGTAGTGTCTGTCAATATTTACATAAATTACCGTTATTAAAGGAGTCATTTTTGAAATAAAATGGGATTTACTGCACACTAAACATTGTGAGGAGCCAATAGTCCCCAATCATGTGTACTGTAATTAGCGCAAGTATAGATTATTGATTTTTTTAAAAAAAGGGAATTTAAGCATATTCACATGTTTCTCTCACCTTGTCAGAGTAAAGGAAGAATGGAAAAAATATCTGGCATGTTTGACTTGAGATCTAGTGTAAAGTTTATGAAAATTTGTGTTTTATTAAAGACCACCTCTGGTCATCACAAAGAAGTTTTAATCTGTACCCGTATTAGTTATTACACAATATCTATAAATAGTTTTTGTGGTTGGAAGTGCAGTATTTTTTTTTTTTTAAAGATAGCCTTTCCAGGGTCAGAGAAAGTAAACATAACAAGCGTACATTTATAAATAAACATTTTTATTCAGCAAATATCTTAGGGTGCAATAAGTTGCATTTAGAAGAGCAATTTACAGAATGCAACACTGCAGTATTTCTCATTTTTGGATAACTTCCATTAAGTTCGGACCAGGCTAAAATAACACACAGACAAGGTGCCATGTTACATAGTCCTAGGCAGACTTGTCGGCTGCCATATAGCCTAAAGACAGTGGAAGAATGGTGAATCCTTGAATAAAATAGAAGACATCCTGCGTGTATGCAACTTCAGGAGTGGGGCAGGTAGGTTGACTCATTGACTATTCAGTTCTCAATGAAATCCGGAATTTCTTCACGAGTGGAAAATATGCGAATATTTAAAATATTTTCTGTCATAATTTAGTTGAAAACATGACCCTTAACCAGAGATGAGATGTAATAAGAATGCATTTTACCAGAGGGTAAAATGTTGACAGTGTCTAAGAATATGACAGGTGAGATGACCCTCAGATCAGATGGAAGATTGTTAAGCAGATACACACATACAAACAGCCATGTAACCTGTTGTATATGTTGGTTTCGCCCCCCTCCCTCAGGTCAGATGAAAGAATGCTAAGCACAGACACAAATACAAACACAGCCATATAAACTGTTGTATATGTTGGTTTCGCCCCCCTCCCTCAGGTCAGATGCTCATGGTGGGAGCCCAGCGGGGCTCGGTGGCCCAGGGACCAGGCATGCCCCAGGTGTCCAGCGTGATGGAGGATGAGATTCTCATGGACCTGATCTGAGCTGAGCCGCTGCTGCTCATCTGGTTGAAGCGCCCGCTGAGAGGAATCTGAGGGAATGGGTTCTGTTTTGTAGTCTACCACGTACGCTGGTCTGCAAAGAGCACAGGCATTTTATCCCGTACAAGTTCACAGCGCGGTAAGGGGCTAGTGCCGGGCTCTGCAGGTTTCTGCTGTAAAGGATATATATAGTACAGTTACGCATACATGGTATACAGCCAGCTGGATCCAGCACAGTGTGTCTCTTAGCACTGTGCTATACCAAGTCGCTATTTCATTTGAATTTTCTTTTGGAAACCAGGCCAAGATGGTATAGTTGAGTCTATATTTACCTTATTTTCTTTTTTAAAAAAAAAAAAGCATTTTCCATTAATTTGTGACTGTTGTATGAGGATGGATGTTATTTTATGACTGTAAAATAAAGATTAATTTTGTCAAACGAATGCTTCTGAGGGTAGAATGTTGTGTGTTAAATGAAAATTGATGCATTTACAGAGTGCATGATGGGATTGATGAGCATGCTCCTGCTGAGAGCAAAAGAGGGAGCCAGGCGGCAGTAAAGCCGGCGTACAGTTACTGATCAGGACTTGACAAACTTATGGGAGAGGAAGACCAAAATAGAGGAATAAATTGATTTTTAACTGTCTGCTTATGGTATCACAGTGTTAATTTTAACTTCTCCAATATGTTATGTATCCATACAAGGGCGCCATGTGCCAAATAATGTCTCCCGGCCAAGTGCTTATACCAGATGGCACCGTTTGGCAGTGACATTATTTGGCAGAACATAAAATCAGCTTGATAACGACTAACACTCAACTACACATATGTGCACATTCTGGCTTCACATACAGTCACACTTTAAAAGGCCAGTATGAGACGCAATAAGTGGGTCTTATACATTTAGCTTATGCTGCCTGTTCGACAGTGAGTGAAGGCTTCGATGAGTACGAAGGCATGTAAGAACGGGTCCAGAAACCTGTTTATCATTCACACTTACATATGTCTTCACCACACGTAAACACTGCACACATACACTACACCACTACACAAATAGACACATTCTTACACTCAGACAGGAAGTGATGTCAGTTCTGGTCTCCATGGGAATGGAGGCAGTTGCTAGGTTACTATGACACTGAGATCTCACTCTCTGCTCTCCATCTCCCTCACCTAGTAAGAAATGGTGTCCACTTAAAAAGAAGTGATTTTATTGCTAAATACTCATATCCATCTGTCTGTAAATGTCAGACATTCCATGTTCTTAGGTTTCATGTGTGTGTTGTGTGTGTGTGTGTATTCATGTGTAAATTTTATATATATACACACAAACATGCATGCATATGCAGTCAGGGTGGAAAAACACACTTTACATATGCAAAAACCATGTGAAAAGGATTCATTTTATACTCATTTTAGAGTAACTAAATCACAATGAAAAAACAGTTGAATGTGTTTCATGCAAAGTCAATCCTAATTACCCATACATTCCCTCTATAAGATGTTTTGAAATCAACTCTTCAATATGTAAGTTTCCAAAGCTGCATTAGAGGTTGCATAGACTTTGAATGAGGTCAGATAATCTGGGTCTGAATTGCAGGTGCGTCAGTCACAGAAACAAAAATGATTTAACGTGTTAAGGAGGAGTGTCAAACATCACGACGACGTTCCCTAAACAAGTAAAACCTGCGTAAGGAAAGGAGCATCACTCGGAAGTCACAGCGCAGTGACACGGTTTGACAGATACTTAACACAGCAGTTGGTAAAAAAGATCTCATTCACCTCCATGACCCAGTCTAAAAAAAACTGTCCAAAAAACTGGAAGAATATGCCGCCAGATACAACAAAAACTTCTATAACACCATTCTATAAAGAAATGAGGCTGTACTGAAAACCAAAGGGGACCCAAATCATTATTACTTTATTTTTTTTACATTGCATTATTTTTTATAGTGTAGAGCTATTCCTATGTTTATCTTTAAACTTTTAAAAATGTTACGTTTCTGGCATAATTTTTGTGTAAATACAGACAGCAATAAAACACAGGGCAGAGAAATGTAAAGTTTAAGAATATTTATATGTAGGGAGTGTTTAACATGGAGGAAGTCAAGCCTCGCAGTTTCTATATTGCTTAGCCCGTGGTTTATGCATGGGCATTAGTTTGTTTTGAAAAGTGCTGGGGACAGTGACGGCTTCAACTAACTAAAGGCTTTCAAAAGGTTTTGGGGATGATAAGGGCCACAATAAAAAGTGGTGGGGACATGTCCCCAGCGTCCCCAGCGCAAATGATGCCTATGGCTTTCTGACGTTTTCCATATTTCTAAGGAGTGGTTAAATGTTTGACAGGCAAAATAGGGCAGAAAACATCTCTGCTTGATCTTGATTAAAATATTAAAATTTGGGGCATTTCATATACTATTCATGTATAGAGAACCCCTAAACACGATTGTTTGAACTAATTAAAAATGTTTTTTTTCTCAGGGACTCAGCTCCAGCTGTGAAGATACTTGTGCTGAGAGAAAAGTGTGAGCCCTGTGATTGAGGGATTGAATTCTGGACCCACCATCGCCACCTATGGCCGGAGGCCTGCATTGGCAAGGTAACAACCGTCCCAGCCTCGCTGGGGAGAGATAGGGGGCAAGCTGGTCCATTGGTCTTATTACTCTCTTGAGGCCTCGCCTGGCCAGGTGCCTGCAGATACACAAACTGAGAACGTGCCAGCCTTGTATTTCTCAGACAATATGGACTGCTTGCGATTAGGTGATGTGTCAACGGTGTGTGTTAAAGAGTGTATGGCAAGAGGGCTTGCCATAATGTGACTCAGAGGAGTAATGTCCACATGGCTTCCCCCTGTAATCGGCAGGCATGGTTTCTGTGGGAAATCAACTTAAAAGGCATGAAAGCATGAGATGAAGGTGTGCTTATACTTGTTTCCCAGGACTAACCTCAACTCTTCTCCAGATACCCTGGGGGGTCCTGCTCCATCATTAAAGAACACTTACATAAGGGTCCAGAGGCTGCCGGTTTGAATCCTGCAGCTTTGTCCCATTCGAGTAAGGTCCTTAGTTAGCATCGGTTCACATACGGCTGTGAAACTCAACGGCACACCTTCACAGCCCAAAACAAGAGTTTTGTTAAATCTCTTTAAGAGAAGAAAAACTGAAAACAGACATTGAAAACAGGATAAATACCACAAACAACGCAATGTATCTATTGCCTCGAGTTAATGAAATCCCTAGAGAATTACGCTACAGGATTCACCTTAACCAAGAGAGGCGCAAGTTGTCACAAGTTCGTCTGCTAGCTGCACGCCATCGCCTACAAAGTTCAGTGGAAAAATCCAGACATGCTCAGTATGTCTTTATATGAACTGTGTTAATCCTTTCTGTGGAGCAGGTCAGCATCTCATATCCTGTATCTGCTGCCCTGTTTGCACTAGCGGCAGCTAAAGCAGCACAGGAAAGGGAGTGCATACCGGCTCAGCCAGACACCGCAGTACATTAACACCCATACTGGGCTGGGGGGGGGCGTTGTGGAGCGGTGAGGAAATGTGAGGGACTCATTTAAATAGTGAGGGAGACAGAAAAGGCATGGAGGTGGAGATAGAGCAGTCCATAGAGAGGGAGAGATCCTGGAAGACCACAATTTTTTAAATGTGGTGTGTGAGTGAGAGAGAGAAAGAGAGAGAGAGAGAGAGTAGGGAGAGAAGGAGGGAGGGATATCCACTGCACTGTTGTGTGACTAGAAATTTAATAGACTGGGGGAGAGAGAGGAAGAGAGAGAGAGGGAGAGAGAGAGAGAGAGCGCTGGATGGAAAGGAAGAGAGAGGGAGTATATCCATTTGTGTAGGATTCTTGGGGAATGCTGTACGTTGTGGACAATGCTCTTTTACTACTGCATAAACAGAGGGAGGGGGAGATGGGGACAGGGAACGGAGGAGGGAGAGAGAGAGAGAGAGAGAGAGAGAGAGTTAATCGTATAGATGTGATGTCAGTCTTGTGTGTGCTCCATTGTGCACTGCGGAGGGAGAGGGAGACCGAACGAAGGGGGGAGGAGAGGTGAGAAGAAACGCAGGGGAACGGGAAGCGTGTGTGTGCGTGTGCCAGCGTGCTTGTGCTGCTCGTGGGTGTGTGCGCGCGTGCGTGTGTGTGTGTGTGTGTGTGTGTGGGTGTTAGGAGGGTTAATTTGAGTTGAGAAAGGGGAGAGGTAGCCCTGCCTCACCAGGCCATGGGTGCACTCTTTTGTATGTCCTTGGGGTGAGATTGCGTTTTGTGTTATTAAATTCATCATCATCGTAGAGGCGAAGACGCTGGAGGAGGAGGAGGAGGAGAGACATAGACAGGACACTTCTTTAATGCTCCACATACATGAACAGAATAATGAATCAAATGCATGAATAAAATGGTCACCCCCCCCCCCACCACCACCACTTGCAGCAAAGTCAACAAAATGATTTCTGCCGCTACCTGGAGGAGTGGATAGTGAGGAGACAGGGCTGAGGAGGAGAGGAGTGGGTGAGAGGACAGCCGACGGAGAGAGAGAGAGAGAGGGGAAACGGATGAACTAAGAGTGACGGACACGTGAGAGCACCATCTCTCGCACATATGAGCAATGAGACCTGGTCGTCACCTATGCCATTCAGCCCTTTACCATTTCAGTCCCCAAGTGTCACCGCAAGTAGAATTTATGCACCCCAAGCTGCAATGCATTTATCTACTAGACCTGTGTGAATCACAGTCTTTGGTTTTGGACAATTTACTGTGCCTTCAAAGCTGATAAGAGTGCTTAAAATACAACAACCAAGAAACGTGTGTGTTGGAGGTTGTGTGTGTGTGGTGGTGGTGGGGGGAGGGGGGGGGGGGGGGGTGTCGTTTATGGACAGTATGCTTGTGCGTTGCTAGGGGAAACTGTCGTCTGAAGAACGACTCTCTGCTCTTTCCCCATTTATGCAAACCTGGACTCAGAACGCTATATAGTTATATCACAGCATGTCCACATCAATATGTTTACGTCAGTATACGGATCATGTTCAGGTGCATATTACATAGTCCTGGTATGTTTCTCTCGCAGTGACAGCCTAACTGGTTGGCACATGTTAGATAGAGCAGTATAAAGCTTTAGGGAACTGTGCGTCACTTCAGGAGGGGAGAAAATCGATTTGTATGTTGCATGACCTGCATGGAAGATGTATGATATGCTCGAAACATGTTATGAATTCAGCCTGTTGTACGTCAAACTATTGACACAAATTCCCCGTCTATAAATTATTGTCCTAACTGTCGTTTTAAGTGGGTGGTAGTTTGTCGGTGTTGTGTACAGATTGTGTATGAGTGAAACTTGATATCCCATTAGCCTAAAATCGTGGTATACAGAGCCGTTTCTTTTAAGATTCCACACTATATCAGACCAGGAGACGTTCATGTTTTAAAATTTCTAGCTCCTTTGCTGTGATTTCAATGGGCGGTCATTGCACTATGTGGTTAGTCGGAGGGTAGAATACTAAAAGGCTTTCTGATCAGCGTGCTTACGTGTGCGTGTGCGGAGCTCAAAACGGACAGTTTCGAATTTGTAAACACCTACACGAAATCGCGTTAAATATGCGAACGTCTACAGGCAATGTGACTACAATTTCAACAGCGTTTGAATATCACCTCCACGTGAGTCAATGTTACATATGGTTTTGAAGCTGATTTCAGTTTTGTATTAGGTTGCCCTTTTTCGCAGGTCATTTCCATTCTATCATAGTGCGATGATTGTTACTGCCGTTCACTGAAGAGCTACGCGGAGGTGCAGTTTATGCTTGTGCGCTAGCTGCGCTCTCACCCAAACCCCCTCCCCCCGCCCACCCCCCAAAAAAAGCCTCCTCACAGTCGCACTCGGCTGTTCAGCATGAGTGTATCAGCTCGTCAGAGGGAATACTTTCATATTTGACTGAAAGAACCTTTTTCTAAGTGTCCTGAATGTTCTTCGGCAGATTGCCCCGTGCTTTTCACGCCGCTCCATTTCCTTCCCCATTTCCATCTGTTTATTTTTCTATCTGACTCGGCGCTCGACATGGACCGTGCTTTCTTCTCCAGTAAATAGGAGGTCAGAAGAAATCGTTGTGTTCTCGAAGGCTTGTGCGAGGGTGAATCAATTTGTGTGTGTGTGTGTATGTGTATGTGTGTGTGTATGCGTGTGCGTGAGAGAGAGAGAGAGAGGGAGAGAGAGAGAAATAGAGGAGAGAGGAGAGAAGACATAGACTCTACGCAGCTGCTGTTGAAGGAGTACAAGAGGAAAAAAGAGGTAGGAGAAATGGGGCAGTTGTAGACAGAAATGTACGTCTTTATTTTTGTGAGTAGCTAAAATAATGGGGATGGTATGGGAATGTTTTTGGGTGTTTGGACAGAGTGTGATTATTAATATATAATCGATCGAGGATCAATAAGCATTGAAATGGCGCGTTATGCCAATCTTTACAACAGAATTAATGCGGCAGTGAATGTGTGTGAGAGCGTGCGCGCGCGCGCGCGGATACGCGCGGGTGTTGGTGTGAACTAATGAATTGTGCAAATGCCTCACCGGCCTGTGCTAAAGAAGCAAAAATGAAAGTATTTGGTAATGAAGAGGTTTTAAATAGAGTTAAAAGAACATACCCAGCGAGATAGCATTCGAAAAGTGATAAATTCGTCTTTTTAATGCAGAGAGTGTGATGAGACAGAATCTTTAATTTCTTATATTTGTAACACACGATAATTGCAATTCATGATTAAGTAAGCGTACTACATGATCTTCGTTCTTAAGAGGAGCACATGCATGTATGAAATTCTCGTTGATTCCATATAGGCTGTAGTCTCTACGGCTTGACGCTAAAGTAGGAATCTTACAGTTGCTACAGCAAGTGCTGATATTAGCCACTTGCGTGAATTGCAGTCAAGTTTCAGTGATGAGCTATTTTTATGATCAGATCACATATTTGTCCTCTATTTATTATACTTTAATGTGTTTATTTATCGATCGCGCTTCCCTGTTCATTTGCGCAATAGAGAAAACGGTCATGGCATGGAAATGAGCGTATATTGCCCGTCGCAGCCAGCATTATGGGGGTCAACAAATCTCATTGTTGGTGCTGTCCAATTTCACGTCTGAATTGTGAACGAGGGTCTGCCGATGAAATGCTAAGTTTAAAATAGTTGTTAGGCACCGTGGCCTACAGCTTCTTTCTTCCTTTTTTTTTGGGGGGGGGGGGGGGGTGTTGGTTGGGGTTTGGGAGTGCGGTGGTTAGGCATCCAGATCAATACAACCAGCCCCGCTGGCCTACAAATCCACACTTCCTATCACATATAAGTGGTTAATTGTTTTCATATAATGGCATGTTGTTTGACAAATTTGCAGAAGGCTGTGGTACTTTTTCATCTTTCTGGTAGTTTGGTTTGGGTGTACAGCTGTAAAACCATTCAGTGTCACCATCACCAGTGTGTATATTACTGGCTGGAAGAGGATGAGTATTTAACAGGGACAGTGGAAAGATTTTCTGGGTACTATAAAATGTGTTGAGATATGTTGTTTTGTTAGTGAGGTTGATTTTTGGAGAACACTCTAGTCAAAATCATTCAACAGTGACAGGTTTGCGTTAACCCCTTACACTTAGCATAGCAACCCTTACCATGTGTTTCTGCACCCACTAAATCTGGTTGCTAATAAAAAAACTAACTTACTTTCTGTGTTACTTCTTCTACATTTTTTTGAGGAAATCCCAAGCGCATTTGGTCATTATCAGTGAACCAATGATACATGTGAAGAGTGAGTTTGGACGGCCCTCAGATTTGGGTCAGCGTCTGTAATCATATACTGACACAGTCTGTCTGGGTGTCCTATTAAATCTCATCTCATGCCTGAAGGGACGTGTCTCGGTGCGTGTGTTAATAAGCGTGCGCGAATGTCTTTTTTGCAGTTTACAGTTTGTTTCCGGTAAGATCTACCCTCGGCCACAGTTAATTAAAGGGTTAAAGGCTCTCGCATCGTCGAGGACCACAGGTGGAAACTTCAGAAACCATCCTATGTTTCTGTTTGCTTTACCTGGGAATGAAACTCCTAAAATTAGTACAGCACGATTTGTGATAAACAGTTTATTTTAAAAAAATGCGTTTTATATTAAAGTTAGACCTTGTATTGAGGTCTCCCTCAGTCATTACGGCCTCCTCAAATGAATCTGCTCTTGGTGTACTGCACAGTAGGCTCTGTTTTAAAAGAGTCACATGAGAAGGTGTGTTTGCCAGCGATGCAAACTTTTTTTCTGTACAAATTGAAACGTTAAAATCTATGTCATTGTGCGAGAATTAAGGAATCCTGTGAAGCAATGGAGTGTGAGATCTTGTGAGTGTTTTCCGTGATTTATTTAGTTGAATTTCAGATACATATGAACTCATTAATTTGTCTCCCTTTTATGTTTGAGCGGGATTTTTCCACGGAAACAGAATTTCATTGGTGATGCATAGAAATGTAGCTAGATGACATTCGTGGAGTAAGCATCGGCCTGGCAAACCATACCTGAACAGCCTTTATCCTGTCCAATAGTGCTTTGTGTGGGATCTTGGGTATGGGAAGCTGGCATAACGTAGAAGCAGTATGTTCCAAAGCCAAATCTTCCAGTTACAGTCAGACAAACGGCACGTCGAGGGAGGACAAGATCGGTTTAGTTGGGCACATGAGCGGAAAGCAGCAATTAGCCCTTATACTGTACAGCACTGCAGGTGCCTGTTTGGGTGTGCGCACCGTGCATGTTTTGGGCTTGCTCCCAATATCGTGGCTCAGTCTATAATCTGCCAGGGACCAAAGCCATTTGTACGATATTCCTCATACTTAAGGGGGTTTGGGGTAGTGAAGAGATGGCTCTCACCTTTGGAGCATGTTACACTGCTGTTGGTGAAGCTGAAAAAGCTCTGACAGAGTGAAAGAGGATGGCCAGGAGTCACGGAGCAGCAGGTGTATGTGGTCATATGGCCAGTAGAAGCATCAGTTAGGACAAAAGAACCTGCCTGTTTCTAGAACAGCAGCAAACAGCATCAGTCAGTAGGGTACCTGTCCAAACCTGGCTTTGACCCATCTAGTCTAATTAAGCAAATAGTGGGGCGGCCTATAGTGGTTAAGGTACATGACTGGGACCCCTGAGGTTGGTGGCTCAAGCCCCAGTCCGGCCACAGCAAGAACACCACTGCCGTTGGGCCCTTGAGCAAGGCCCTTAACCCCACATTGCTCCCAGGAGGAACTGGCCCTTGGTTAGCATAATCAACTGTAGGTCACTTTGGATAAAAGTGTCGGCTAAATGTCTGTACTGTAATGTAAAGTAGGTCCCTGTTCAAACCCAGCGTTGACCCATCTTAAGTCTACTTCAGTAAGCAAAGTGCGATTCAAGCACCAGTGGTTGCGGGCTTATATCAGTGATCAGTAGTTTGATTGAGTTCCAGCCCATTCCTGTGCAGTGGTCTGGGCGGACTGAGGATGGGTGCCTGGGCATTAATTATTGAATAACACTTGGAAGAATTGCTTCGATTAATAATCTGAATTTATAGCACAAGCCCACTACATTTTCATACCAGAAAATATTCAGTCAGTTTATATGTAATATTACATATAGATATACGAAATATGTCTCTCTATGTATATACTGCTGAGACGAGATGCGCAAGCTGTGTGGAAGCAGGTCACAGAACTGTGATGTCATAAATTAGTGACAGAGGAATGGCAGACTAACGCTCTCAGAAAGCCTTCAGCTATGAGGTTTTGGCTTCGAAATGGCTTTAGACAAATGCACAGAGTCTAGCGGAGGTCTGACATGGGTCAACAGTGGAATAAACAGCGTGGGACACACACACAAGGGTATTTGCTGTACACATCAATAACTCCTAGCTCTCACTGCAGCATAAGGGAATTAGAAGAACTCACTCTGCTGCTGAAGATGGCCATGGTGTAGGTGATGGACCAGTAATGATGATTTTCAAAATAGTGATGGTGATGATGATGATATCGATAATATTAGTAATTATGGTGATTTTTAGGATGCTGGCGTTTATTGTGGTGATGATACTGATGATTTGGATCCTAATGGCGGTGGTAGTGTGGGTTCGTTGTGCATTGCTGAGTGTGTTGTATGTGATAGTGTGGGTTTGTTGTGCATTGCTGAGTGTGTTGTATGTGATAGTGTGGGTTTGTTGTATAGTGTGGGTTTGTTGTGCATTGCTGAGTGTGTTGTATGTGATAGTGTGGGTTTGTTGTATAGTGTGGGTTTGTTGTGCATTGCTGAGTGTGTTGTATGTGATAGTGTGGGTTTGTTGTATAGTATGGGTTTGTTGTGCATTGCTGAGTGTGTTGTATGTGATAGTGTGGGTTTGTTGTATAGTATGGGTTTGTTGTGCATTGCTGAGTGTGTTGTATGTGATAGTGTGGGTTTGTTGTGCATTGCTGAGTGTGTTGTATGTGATAGTGTGGGTTTGTTGTATAGTGTGGGTTTGTTGTGCATTGCTGAGTGTGTTGTATGTGATAGTGTGGGTTTGTTGTGCATTGCTGAGTGTGTTGTATGTGATAGTGCGGGTTTGTTGCGCATTGCTGAGTGTGTTGTATGTGATAGTGTGGGTTTGTTGTATAGTGTGGGTTTGTTGTGCATTGTTCAGTGTAGAGTATGTGATAGTGTGGGTTTGTTGTGCATTGCTGAGTGTGTTGTATGTGATAGTGTGGGTTTGTTGTACATTGTTGAGTGTAGAGTATGTGATAGTGTGGGTTTGCTGTACAGTGTGGGTTTGTTGTGCATTGCTGAGTGTGTTGTATGTGATAGTGTGGGTTTGTTGTACATTGTTCAGTGTAGAGTATGTGATAGTGTGGGTTTGCTGTGCATTGTTGAGTGTGTTGTATGTGATAGTGTGGGTTTGTTGTATAGTGTGGGTTTGTTGCACGTTGCTGAGTGTGTTGCATGTGACAGTGTGGGTTTGTTGTACATTGTTGAGTGTTGTATGTGATAGTGTGGGTTTGTTGTGCATTGCTGAGTGTGTTGTATGTGGTAGTGTGGGTTTGTTGTGCATTGCTGAGTGTGTTGTATGTGATTGTGTGGGTTTGTTGTGCATTGCTGTGTGTGTTGTATGTGATAGTGTGGGTTTGTTGTATAGTGTGGGTTTGTTGTGCATTGCTGAATGTGTTGTATGTGATAGTGTGAGTTTGTTGTGCATTGCTGAGTTTAGAGTATGTGATAGTGTGGGTTTGTTGTGCATTGTTGAGTGTGTTGTATGTGATAGTGTGGATTTGTAGTGCATTGCTGAGTGTAGAGTATGTGATAGTGTGGGTTTGCTGTGCATTGCTGAGTGTGTTGTATGTGATAGTGTGGGTTTGTTGTGCATTGCTGAGTTTAGAGTATGTGATAGTGTGGGTTTGTTGTGCATTGCTGAGTGTGTTGTATGTGATAGTGTGGGTTTGTTGTGCATTGCTGAGTGTAGAGTATGTGATAGTGTGGGTTTGCTGTGCATTGCTGAGTGTGTTGTATGTGATAGTGTGGGTTTGCTGTGCATTGCTGAGTGTGTTGTGCGTGACAGTGTGGGTTTGTTGTATAGTGTGGGTTTGCTGTGCATTGCTGAGTGTGTTGTATGTGATAGTGTGGGTTTGTTGTGCATTGCTGAGTGTAGAGTATGTGATAGTGTGGGTTTGCTGTGCATTGCTGAGTGTGTTGTATGTGATAGTGTGGGTTTGTTGTGCATTGCTGAGTGTAGAGTATGTGATCGTGCGGGTTTGTTGCGCATTGCTGAGTGTGTTGTATGTGATAGTGTGGGTTTGTTGTGCATTGCTGAGTGTGTTGTATGTGATAGTGTGGGTTTGTTGTATAGTGTGGGTTTGTTGTGCATTGCTGAGTGTGTTGTATGTGATAGTGTGAGTTTGTTGTGCATTGCTGAGTTTAGAGTATGTGGTAGTGTGGGTTCGTTGTGCATTGCTGAGTGTAGAGTATGTGATCGTGCGGGTTTGTTGCGCATTGCTGAGTGTGTTGTATGTGATAGTGTGGGTTTGCTGTGCATTGCTGAGTGTGTTGTATGTGATCGTGCGGGTTTGTTGCGCATTGCTGAGTGTGTTGTGCGTGACAGTGTGGGTTTGTTGTATAGTGTGGGTTTGTTGTGCATTGTTGAGTGTAGAGTATATGATAATGTGGGCTTGTTGTGCATTGTTGAGTTTATTTTCCAGAAATAGGAAACAAAATTAATTATAAGGCTCCTAGAGACTGGAACAATCTTCCAACTTCTCTGAAATCTCTGCAGTAGTTAGGTTCATTTAAAAATGCTCTTATTACTCACCTCACTACAGACTGCTCCTGTTAACTGTCACTATTTACTGTTGTTATAACAGGAATGGGTGTCTATATTTCATGGTGTGTGCATGGTGCATGAGTGTGTGTTTGTTTTTCTCCTTTTATAATTAGTCTAATTGTAACTAACCATGTCAGTTATTTGTTGCATATTGTGTTGTATCCATATTTTTTGTCAGGACCCCCTTGAAAACGAGATGGTACATCTCAAGGGGTTCTTATCCTGCAAATAAATAAATAAAGAAATAAATAATAATGTCAAACATTTTATGTGGAAAGAGTCCCGATTCATTCCCATTGGGTTTCGGCTGCATCGGGGTATCTTTGAGGTTCACTAGCTCAAGAACCGGTACAGGCTGACAAGTTGCTCTTTCCGTACTCTGATACAGCACCTCTTAATTCTTAATGACATGCTGGAGCTTGACTTTTAATCCCCCTGTAAATAAATGGGGAACCGTATCTATCTGACACCCCAGACCGGCTTTTCATTCTGGAGGAGAGAGTGACATTTAGCACTAATTAGCGCCGAGGTCAGGGAAGTATGTGGCCGTTCGGTCTCCCACATCCCGCCCCCGAGCCTCTTCTCTTAGCATAAAAATATTGTGCATCATCGTGACAATAAATAATTGTGACAAGAAAATCTTAAAAGTGATTATGGCGAAGGCAGCCGTGCTAAAGGGTGCAAGTGTTTTTGAGGACTTGGTGATGCTTGCTGATTCGAGGTTCTTTCTTCTGTTGATCGTGCAGCTCCATCTCCTGTCTAGCATGCGCGGGAGATGCACCAGGCCCCATATCCTCAGTGTGGAGTGATGGAGCTGCCCAGAAACGGGCACCACGAGACAGGCCTCTGGATGGTAGGAGCCCCTGCCAAAGAGCCGGGGAAATGCAAGATGGTGAGTGAACCGGTCACTATGGCAACTGGGCATCAGAGAGTTCGCTTCCATTTCACAGTGCATAAGAGGGACAGGCAAGGAGCAAAAAAAAAAAAAAAGGTGGCGAGAACAAACGTTGGGAAGATGTAGAAACCCACAGAGAGGCCAGATGGATAGACGTATGTGGTTGTACTGGTTAAGGTTTCGTAGGTCAACAGGTGTGCTCATGTGCGATGGAGGCTGGTCTGCTGTATAACGATGTGTCGTCTTGACAAAGCTCGAGTCAAATTCCCCGGTCCATCCACGCCACCATTTTGATCAAAATTGCTATTTTGTTAGCCAATAAGAGTCTGTCTCTGTCTGTTAGAGCTGGTAAAAATGGCCTGGCCAGGACCGAATGGCCTTCAGCCAGCTTGTCAATTCTCACAATGGACCAAAAAACGTCCCCTCTTCTGTGCTTTGGCTCGGCAAGGTGAAGGTGCAATGACAGAGTGTTCTGGAAGAAATACTGACGGAAGTTTAGACAGAAAAAACTCTCAAAATTACACACAGTGTTCAAAATGTTCTACATGGTTTTGTAAATAGCTGGAAGATATTTGCACGCACAAGTGGGTATTGGTTTCACCTTCAATGGCCAGGATAAAACTTTAGTCATGAGTACCCATTTTGAAACAGTTGCACATTCTAGCTGAAGCACAAAATGGCCTCATTAATTAAGTTTAAACTGCTTTACATTTGTTTTTCCAGATCTATCTATCTATCTATCTATTTTCATTCTATCTAGACTAACATTGGCTTCAGTAAATGAAATGGAATGTTACAGATTCTGCTTTCACTATCACCATGCTCATTTCCAGTGCATGCATGTCAGGATCTGCCTGTATGTCAGGACAGTGTCACACAGACAGGGAGAGTCACACAGATAGGACAGTGTCACACAGACAGGGTGAGTCACACAGACAGGACAGTGTCACACAGAGAGGGCAAGTAACTCCAACAGGACTGGTACACAGAGAGGGTGAGTCACACAGACAAGACAGTGTCAAGCAGACAGGGTGAGTCACACAGACAGGACAGTGTCACACAGACAGGACAGTGTCACACAGAGAGGGCAAGTAACTCCAACAGGACTGTTACACAGAGAGGGTGAGTCACAGACAAGACAGTGTCAAGCAGACAGGGTGAGTCACGCAGACAGGACAGTGTCACACAGAGAGGGTAAGTCACATAGACAGGGCAATTTCAGACAGACAGAGTGAGTCACACATACAGGACAGGGACATGCAGACAGGACAGTGTCACACAGACGGAACTGTGTCACACAGATAGTACAGTGTCACACAGACAGAGTGCGTCCTGCAGACAGGACAGTGTCACACAGACAGCACAGTGTCACACAGACAGCACAGTGTCACACAGACAGGACAGTGTCACACAGATAGGACAGTGTCACACAGACAGGACAGTGTCACACAGATAGGACAGTGTCACACAGCGATGCTGCCCCTAAGCAGCAATGTAAGTGCAGTGTCAGAACAGGCCTTAGCTGCTAATTTAACAGTGTAATGTTCACCCTTTAGGCAAGCTGCATTGATTGTGCTGCATTACTGTTAATACAGATTATTTTGAACAAGTTCTGTAATCAAGGAAGAGAGGTTTTATCACTGGAATCACATTTGATTTGATAAACAACAAACCCGAATAATTCTATTCTTAATACAAATTGAAATATCTTTTCCTGGGTAATGGTAGGAAGGCTACATTTTAAGAGCAAAATTCTCTTTGTTGTTTCTCACTGAGAAGCGTTGTCTTCCCGGTTATGTATGTAAATGAGTGGGTTTGTTGTCCTCAATAAGTCTGCTTCATGTATTTTTTTAATGAGCAAGTCTGGGACTACTTATGATTTGTGTGTTATACAATGCGATCGTTGAAATGTCTTGTAAATACCTGAATGTTAGGACAATTGCTTAATTGTGTTGGAAAGTAGAGTGTGGCATTTTTTTTTGAATTTGTGGGAGACTATTTTCCATTTTATTCATGTAGCTAATATAAAACAGTACACCTGTAATACTATAGTATACTTCTAACAATTCTCTTCAAAAATGTCCAATATAAACTATCCTAGTTGCAAAGCACAATTAGTATTATAAGTTAGTAGGAATTACTATGTTTCAGCTACTAAAACTATGGCATCTTTATTACAACAAATTAGGCACAACAAAATATCACTAGATGTAGCATTAAGATGCTTCTGTTTAGTAGATTTATTTGATAGAATATGTGATACCTTGGGTAGTAAGTATAAATTACAACCTTAATGACACTTGAGGAAGGCCATCAAGGATCTTCCTTGGTAAAATTGCCTTTTTAGGGTGCAAGTGGGGGACCCACAGCTGACTGCAGGTATTTCTCAGCCTCAATGAAGCAGACACAGGGGGGTAAGAGACTCTGGGGGCAGACACAGGGGGTTAAGGCAGAGGGTTAAGAGACTCTGGGGGAAAACACAGGGGGTAAGGGCCTCCACTCTGGGGACAGACACAGGTCGGGTAAGAGACTCTGGGGACAGACACAGGGGGGTAAGATACACTGGGGGCAGACACAGGGGGGTAAGGGCCTTCATTCTGGAGACAGACACAGAGGGTTAAGAGACTCAGGGGACAGACACGGGGAGTAAAGAGACTCTGCGGGTAGACACAGGGGGTTAAGAAACTGGAGGCAGACACAGAGGGTTAAGAGTCTCTGGAGACAGACACAGGGGGTTAAGAGTCTCTGGGGGCAGACACAGGGGGTTAAGAGACTGGGGTAGACACAGGGGGGTAAGAGTCACTCTGGGGACAGACACAGGTCGGGTAAGAGACTCTGGGGACAGACACAGGGGGGTAAGATACACTGGGGGCAGACACAGGGGGGTAAGGGCCTTCATTCTGGAGACAGACACAGAGGGTTAAGAGACTCAGGGGACAGACACGGGGAGTAAAGAGACTCTGCGGGTAGACACAGGGGGTTAAGAAACTGGAGGCAGACACAGAGGGTTAAGAGTCTCTGGAGACAGACACAGGGGGTTAAGAGTCTCTGGGGGCAGACACAGGGGGTTAAGAGACTGGGGTAGACACAGGGGGGTAAGAGTCTCTGGGGGCAGACACAAGGGGGTAAGAGCCTCCACTCTGGGGGCAGACATAGGGGGTAAGAGACTCTGGAGGCAGACACAGGGGGATAAAGAGACTCTGGGGGCAGACACAGGGGTTAAGAGGCTCTGGGGGCAGACACAGGGGGTTAAGAGACTGGGGTAGACACAGGGGGTTAAGAGACTGGGGTAGACACAGGGGGGTAAGAGTCTCTGGGGGCAGACACAAGGAGGTAAGAGCCTCCACTCTGGGAGCAGACACAGGGGGTTAAGAGACTCTGGGGGCAGACACAGGGGGGTAAGGGCCTTCATTCTGGAGACAGACACAGAGGGTTAAGAGACTCTGGGGACAGACACGGGGAGTAAAGAGACTCTGCGGGTAGACACAGGGGGTTAAGAGTCTCTGGAGACAGACAGGGGGTTAAGAGTCTCTGGGGCAGACACAGGGGGTTAAGAGACTGGGGTAGACACAGGGGGGTAAGAATCTCTGGGGCAGACACAAGGGGTAAGAGCCTCCACTCTGGGGTAGACACAGGGGGGTAAGAGTCTCTGGGGGCAGACACAAAGGGGTAAGAGCCTCCACCCTGGGGCAGACACAGGGGGATAAAGAGACTCTGGGGGTAGACTCAGGTGGTTAAGAGACTCTGTGGGCAGACAAGGGGGGGTAAGAGACTCTGGGGGTAAACACAGGGGGTTAAGAGACTCTGGGGGTAGACACAGGGGGTTAAGAGACTCTGTGGGCAGACAAGGGGGGGTAAGAGACTCTGGGGGTAAACACAGGGGGTTAAGAGACTCTGGGGGCAGACACAGGGGACTAAGGGGCTCAACTCTGGGGGTAGATACAGGGGGTGTAAGGGCCTCCACTCTGGAGGTAGACCCTCAGCTGGAGAACTGCAGTTGGGGCTGGTCCTGGGGCTCTTGTCAACATCCATGGCAACAGGTAGACCTTCCAGTACCGTAGTGACCCCAAACACTTAAGCAAGAATATTAAATCACTTTTTTTGCAATGACAATCTCAGTCTTCAGACTGAAGCCCAAAAAAAATCTTGTGGTCTGAATTGTAGAGAACAGTACATAAGTGTAGACCTATGGACATCAAAGATCTTGAAAGTTCCTCACAGATTAATGGTCCAAAGATTCTTCCCAATGGGTTCTTCAATCTTATTAAACATTATAGAAAAAGACAGTGCTCCATTATACCTGCCAGTGGAAGCTGTAGCAAGGAGGGACTTACAATTATAACTTTTATTTTTTGAGATCAAATAGCATTATGCTTTAAAAAACAACTTTTTTCCCCAGACAGTTGTCTCGGAATAAAAGAACATGGTTTTCCCATGTGTTTGAGCATAAAAAATAGCTCATTTTGTTGGCTGTTTATTTTGTACAATATTTTACGCTGAACTTCATCAATGCACCCATAATCCTAGCATCGAAGGATATGTCAAACATCTGAATTTTTCAGGGGTTCGACTCTCCTCATTTCTTGCATCCGGATTATGAACCAAAAATGTTGAATATCATCATTTATTTACATGTAGAACTGGATTCCTCCAATCCTACACATGGCATTTCAATAACATAAAGCTCTGCACCCCAGAGATTTAGCATAAATCAGGCATTAGCGAGGCTACACACAAAGAAGTTGGTAAGCTATTAGTCACAGTGATTACAGTGCGAACAGCGTGATCATACGTGACATCACTGTTCATTCATTTGGCGGGTCGCATAGAACAGCCTCAGGACTGTGAGGCACCGTGTTTATCCAGCTTCATGTTTGTGCCTTTTCCCTCACTTAGAGAAGCTGAAAGTGGCTTCAGGCCTACATATTAACTATGCTTTACAGTGGAGCCAATTAAATAAAGAACATGTAAATTTATGTGAAGTATGCGTTGACCTGGCATAAGTAATCTAGTATATTCTTTTTTTTCCTGTAAATAGTGAAAATAATCTTATTTTCAGTTAGTCATGCCATTTAACTTCCCTGTTTTGTTCTGTATATTATATGCCAACACATCAGCTATAACAAAAACTATTGGAAGGAAGATCCCATGTAAAAAGGTGTGTGGACCTTATGAGATACTCACTTTCTATGTTAAGTACTCTACATTAAACAAAAATTCTTTCATCTTGTTTTGTAGGGTACAGTGGAGGGTAAACGCAAATAAAAGGCATTTATTGTGACTAGCATTTCAAATTGTGTAACTGTGTTAACGTGTCTTTTTTCATTTCATCAGCATTTAGTAACAGATACTTAAAAACAACAACATTTGTGCCACTCTTTATAAACAAATGTTTCTGATAGAATGAATTCAGGGCCAGATGACCCTGTCAAAATCATTCGCTGTGACACAGTTATGCTGTAACCCGAGACCATCAAAAGTTCACTTTATCGGCAGCTATATCAGTTGTCTGTGGAAATTTCCCCTCCAAAATCTGTATGGGTATCCGTATCAAAATACCGTCAACCTTTACTCTTCAGTCCAGGTCTACCCATTCCTCCAAAACTTGAGGTTGTGTCATTCTTATATTTGTTCAGGGGCCTTTCCTCAAGCAGGAATCTCAATGGGACAGAAAGTTCCTGATTGGCTGACCAATGGGATATAAAGTGCCTGATTGGTTGATCAGTGGGACATAAAGTGCCTGATTGGTTTATCACTGGGACAGAGAGTGCCTGATTGGTTTATCACTGGGACAGAGAGTGCCTGATTGGTTTATCAGTGGGACAGAGAGTGCCCGATTAGTTGACTCATCCGGAAGTGGAGGCCCTACTGGGAGCATAGACCGAAGGCTGGGATCTGACTGGCTGCCCATGTCTGTCTCTCCCGGCCGTAACTCACCGGCCAGCTGGGATGGGTTTGGTTTTGTCACTGTGTGTGTGTGTGTGTGTGTGTGTGTGTGTATGTGTGTGTGTGTGTGTGTGTGTGTGTGTGTGTGTGC
This sequence comes from Albula glossodonta, assembly GCA_019788955.1. Taxonomy (NCBI): domain Eukaryota; kingdom Metazoa; phylum Chordata; class Actinopteri; order Albuliformes; family Albulidae; genus Albula; species Albula glossodonta. Next base: position 392,812 of record JAFBMS010000025.1, on the reverse strand, counting down.
GCATGCATGTGTGTATGGACACAACCATGCACACGTGTGTGCACATGCTTCTGGGAATTTTTCTGTGACCGTGTATAGGTGCGTGTATGTGTGTGTGAGCACGTTTGTGTCTTTCTGTGTGTGTGTCAATGAAAGAGAGAGATAAGGGGATGGAAAATTTAGAGGGATACAGCTGCATAGAGAGAGAGAGAGATAGTCAGAGAGAGTTTGGTGAAAAGGTAACCATAGCAACCACCTGCAAAGATCTGAACTGAGACAGAGAAGGACAAATGGATGAAGACGGGATTTTCCAGAGACAGACAGGGAGCAGAGAAAGGGTTAATGTGTGACAGTGTTGCGGGTTAATCTCTCATCAGATACTGGGGTCAAAACAATATTTGCAGGCTGACTAGACAATTTGGTTGAACCCCCGTCCCTGTGCTCAGGGCCAGGGGGACCCTTAGAGGTGAACAGGTTCAGCAAAGTGTTCAAAAGGGTAAATACTGACAACAGTATATACCAAATGTGTTGCATTATGTAAGCATTTTCAAGTATAACGTTTTGTGTGCTTGGAGTTTCTAGAAGCCGGGCTGTTAGCGTACCAAGACATCGCTATGAGGTTGATATCCTCCCGCTTTCCTTTGAAAGATCTCGACCTATGGGCTCAGTTTGCAGATACTGGCGTTTGAGAGAGGACTCACAAATATTTTTAAAAAATCAGGAACATTCTCGAAAAAGAAATCTGAAATTCCCATGCAAGAATACTGTAGTCGGTATGATTTATGTGGCTTTTAGCAGTTCTTAGTAGTACATATAAGTGGGGTTTCAAGTTATGTACACGTATAGGGTGAAATTACTGTGTCCTGAGCATCCGTGGTTTTTGCACATCCACGGGGTTCCTGGAACCGTATACCTGCGGATAAGGTGGGCCGACTGTGTTACAGTGCAGCTACCTGATCAACTTGCACCTCATTTCACATTTGACTTAAATAGAAAATAACTGTAGTTTTGATAATAATATACTGTATGTATATTTCACAGGGGTGATGAAGGAACACAGATAGGAAGCATTCTACCAGATAGGAAGTACTATCAAGAAATAAGCCAACCATAATCCACTTTTGCAAGCTGCTTTGGCTGTAAGAAGAGTTTCATACTGTTTAAATATAGTTAAATACAAAATAAAATATAGCTAATAGTCAATAAAATGTTTAGTCAGAAATTAGAATATACCTTCATACTTAATTGAGCTTGTGTTTAACTGTACATGTTACATTTTCAAGAGCCGGATGAGACGATTGGTGTTGTAGTCAATGCTTAATGTTACTGATATGTTCCTGTGAAAGCCAATCAAGCATTTCACATGTACTGGACAGACAGCAGGCATTTTACACTAGCAGTGTACACTAGCATTTTACACTGGCATTTTACACTCGCATTTTACAATCATATCTCTGTGCTGGGATTTGAATCATTAGTGTCTAAGAAAGGACTCAGTCTTGAGGCGTTTCCATTAGCTCAGTCAAATGAATAAACAGTGAGGTCAAGTGTGATCACAGCGTTAGCATCATATAAAATCTGTCTGAGAGCGATCTTAGAGCACATTTGATGTTCCAGACTGGAAACCAACACTCATATTACCAACACAATATTCTGCACATTTTACGTTGATGTTATATTATATAATCTTCTATGGTTTATGTCTACAAGTGTTGATGTTTTTTTTTCTACCAAGAGAAAAGTAATATTTATCAATGTACAGTAAAACGTGAAGCCTAAATGAGAACAGGTTTTCATGTTTTTTATGTGGTTTGCTGCGTCTTGCTCTGTTTCATGCAGTCATCTAAATACACAAATGTAGTAGTCACATACTGTACATACATGGTGTTAATATGAGGGGGCCATAACTGATGTAGTCTGAAAAATATGAATGTGTTTGTGTGTTCATGTGTGCATGCATGTGTGGGTGTAATTTTTTTTCTAAAGTCAAGATTTTAGTTTCTTAAGCAACATGAGATACACGACATTGGTTGTGAAACTGGTCAAATAGTTAATACCTGAATTGCTGGTGTGTAAGTCACAGAAATGGCAAAACATTTAATTTGAGGATGAATATTGTTAAAACCATTCCGCCATATGCCAAATAATAAAAAACAGCTAGGAGTGTGAAGAACAGTTGTTGCGGATCAAAGCTCACTGAGAAGAATAGACAAATTCTTAACTGCATAGCTGTTAAAAACCACAAAACCTTGACCGCAGAAATTAACACAGTAATGAATCTACACCTCTTCGACCCAGCATCAACAAAAATCCATATGAATTTCACAAAGCTGATATCTGTGGTAGGCCTGCGATTTAGAAAACCCTCGTAAACACGGCCATCATGCAACAGTGTTTTATCTGGAGTAATGAGCACCAGGCTTTGGGAATCTAAGCAGTGTCAGAAAGAAACAGTCTGATGAGTCATGTTTTAGTCTTTCTCCTACATCTGGACCGGCAGCAGTGCGGCATGGGTGCGTTTGTGATGTAATGGATGGGAGCTCGCCGGAGCGACCTTTCGACCCACACTGCCTGTTCCCAACTGCCACGCATGGAGACATTTTACACAACAGTTTGCATCCTATGATGCAATCATTTTTTTTTTTCCACAAGATGTTCCCATATTCTGTGATGATACTGCCACCGTACAGACTGATAAACAGATTTCCGGAACGCCATATGCCTTCGTATGGTCATATCCAAATCGAGCACGAGACCCGTGAATCAGTCTGTACCGTGAACCCGTAGTGCTCCCCATCGATAACAGTAATGTTTCTCTTTGGGGCATAAAAATACTGTTGCTTATTCTGTTTATTTATTTAACCAACTTGAGCAATGCATATCTGATCAAATCTAATCAAATTCCATTGACGATTCAAGTGAAACTATTGGCAAAGTGTAGGCGGCGGACTGAATTCTTTGGGGGTGGCAAGTGGTCGTTAATAGCTCCTTTTCACACAAGTACAGTCACATTGTCCTGTTAAAAATATCGGGATTTCTTGGTCCCGGTAAGCATTGTTCCATTTTTAACATCTCATTACAATTCTCAGGCATTGCCTCAAATCTAGACATAAAGACGGTGTAAATAAAAACTTAGCAGGCAAGTCAATAAGTCGCCGGTGATTTTTCTTTTAAGCTTGAAAGCTCCATGGTGGGTTAGTGCTAGAACTTCGACAAAGACGTTTGTTTCTGTGCTTGTGTTTTGTTTCTGTACTTGTACCTGTTTTGAGGGACTTCGGACTGCGACTCTGTGGAGGGATGCTGACTGATGTAAAGCAAGCACTGCTTTTACGACCATTAAGCTTCAGAAAGGTTAAATAGATTAAGAGACCATAAAATCGGAGGCAGGTCGCAGAGCTTAAATATAAGGTAATATGTGACGTTAGCGTCCACACCTCCTTTGACTACTGTTGTTGCAGGACTTGACTTTATACCTCATTTCAGACAGCCAGTGCATATATTCATAATATTGACCGCAAAAGATGGCAGAAACAAATTCTGAGCTATAAAGTGTTCATGATTCATTGCAAGTGAAAATGTGATTTTGTTTGTTTGTTATCTGGATCACTAAGGGTTAAAATCGCCTGCCAAAGCAGGACTGCTGATTTAGAATTAATCATCCTTAATTATTTCATTCATTAGGTCAGCATCCTTTTAAATTACCATGACACCACCCATATTATTTTATGTTTAAAATGTAATTAGGATGTGCATGAACAGCTGGAAGTAAGGTAGACATGCTGTATATAAGCCGGTCGCACAGATACGGACTAAAGCTACTCCTAGAGTGAAACAGACCTAAAAGGTGAACTAACTCAAAGCAGAACTTACAGCTGGTCAAAGAAAAGTAAATATGGACACTCACCATTTTAGATTGCTCCGAAATCGATTCTGTAGCCAGAAACCAATATAGTAAGCGCTCCTGCAAACATTACTTTGGAGAAAAATGATTTAGTGTCTGAAGATTTTGATAATTGATGGCACCCAAACTGAACACCTGAGTAGTCTGAAGTACTTCTTTTGCCACTTCTTAGAAGCAAATTACTTACTTATCTATTAATGTTTACTTGGTCCTCAAGCTAAGCTATGTTTGTTTTGGAGTAATGGCACATTGTAACTTTCATTTAGTCATTTTCAATATTTAAATGCACACGTTTGGCTTAATAAAATGCCGCTGTGTGATGGAGTTAGGTTAAAAAACTCCCCATGCACAGAGAGCCTCAAATATATTGAATCTTAACATTTTTGGAAGTGAGACACTGAAGAAGGTGGTTAGTGGGAGGTCTCATAGCAAGTCAATGAAAGTTACTATGGAAATCCTGAAGTGGAAATCCGAAGCTCTCACCTGTTTTGGCTAATATAATAGTAAGACATTAACTAAAGGAGCAGATTAACTCCCACCTCATTGCTAACTAGTGGTTCACTTGGTTGGTTGGGAACTTTCTAGCTGTCTGTGACATCATTCAGGCTGTGCAGCTGTTTGTGGCGTCATTCAGGCTGTCTGTGACATCATTCAGTCTATGCAGCTGTCTGTGACATCATTCAGGCTGTGCCGCTGTTTGTGACATCATTCAGGCTGTCTGTGACATCATCCAGTCTATGCAGCTTTCTGTGACATCATTCAGGCTGTGCAGCTGTTTGTGGCATCATTCAGGCTGTCGGTGACATCATTATGGCTGTGCAGCTGTTTGTGGGATCATTCAGGCTGTCGATGACATCATTATGGCAGTGTAGCTGCCTGTTACATCATTTTGACTGAATGTGACATCATCCAAGCTGTGCAGTCCTCCGGTGTTGTCATTGCAGTGGCTTAGCGGGCAGGAGTGATGAAAGAGAGAGGCATGATGAACCTCATACTGAGCAGATCCACAATCAGAACGCACAGTGATTGGTTGAATTCAAGCACAGTATGCAGCAGAGCGCAGTGATTGGTTAAATTCAAGTCCTGTATTTAGCTGGCATCTTGCGGAGTGATAAGAATAGTTAGCTAACTTCATATGGGAGGATGGGTGCTGTCTCGCCCTCCTCAGGTTTTGGAGGAAGTTACAGCAATGAGACAGGCCTTCTGACCGGCCATTATAAGTTATAGAGAATACCTCCAGTTAGCCGAGCAATCAGGTATAGTGCAGCGCTGACACTCAATCACTGACGGCGGACAACGTATATCGTATGTAGCAGTGTAGAGAAAAGCTAACATGGACATTTTGGTTCTGGTTCACTTGCCTTGTAATTAGAGTGTGTCCTGATTTTAGAATATCGGGAGCAGAGTCTAGTCTGCCCCTCTGTGTGGTACTCAAAATCAGAATTCACCAGGGTACTGAAAAGTGTATGCCTGTTCTGGAGTGTAGTCCCGTCCTGCAGTATGTGATTCTACTTGCTGCTGGAGAAATTAGGAATGTTTCAATGCCATGAGCCGCCATTAGGGTAGCATACATCTGTACATGCATTTACAGTCTGTCGACTTGATGCAGTTGCTCCTTGCAGTGTACTCTGTGTTTGTTGAGTTTCTCTGCGCTGGGCATACGCATTACTGACTAATGCTGCCTCTAAAAGTGATCATCTTCCAAGGTTTTCCATTCTTTTGTTTCCTCATTTTGGCTCTTTCTCTCTCTCTCTCTCCATCTCTTCTTGCTTTAAATATTCATTCCTCTGTATTGAGTCGTCCCCCCATCCCTGAATCGCTCTGCTTTATATTCATCTCTTCGTATTGTCGTTCCCCTCCCTTCATCTCTCTCTGCTTTATATTCATTTCTCTGTATTGAGTTTTCTCCCTCCCTCCTTCACTCTCTGGGAGTGATGATTAATATTAATGTCTCTGTCTTTACCTCTCTGTCTCCCTCTTTTTCTTCCTCCCTCTCTTTCTCTTTCTCTCCCTCTGCAGCTGTTCAGTATTCATTTATTAGTGTTGATAATTTTTTCTCTCTGTGCAGCTGTACAGTCATCTATCAATGGACTAATCTCTTCTTCCCTGTCTCTTCTTGCGGCGTCTCTGTTAATGCGCTATTGTCAAATGGGTCAAGATGTCAGTTTTTTATCATATTTATTGATAATATATCTGAATTGGTCAATATCCTTCTCTCTCGTCAGCCCATTATAAATAACGAAGTAGGAACGAAGAACTTTTTTTTCCTTGGCTGTCATATCGTTGTGTGAACCAATCAAAAATGAGAATATGCTGCAGTTTGCAGTCATACTGAAATACGGTGGGCACAATGCAACACATTGCATCTGGGTGAATGCACGACACTTGAATATAGCACCCAGAGTCATCCAACAGAAACATGCTTCCTAATTACTATTTTGAATATTTTAAACCATTTTGAGCCATTAATGGCAATTTATTTACTGGATTTAGTAAGTGATAACAAGTCATTAAGCAAACTAATTGTACATATTTTGAGAACATAATATTAAAGGTCGGGCATCAAAAATAGCACCTGGCTATTTTTACAGGGTGCGTAGAGTCATTCAAAATGAATTTGAATGAGTATTTGGCTTTTTGTTTACTGCTCTGCACCAGATACAGTACAAAGTCATATGTCACAGTCAATGCATACTGCGTAACTTTGAACTGTGGGAGGAAAATGGAGAACTGGGAGTAACCCCACTCATACGAACTCCACACAGAAAAGACTTGGCCATTGTGGTATTCGAACCTGAGTCCATCTTCCCATGAGGCCACGGTGGTAACTACTGAGCTACGATGTCACCCCAGCCAGAACTCCCTGTAAATGTGATGCATGTACTTTGTAAATGTTGTATACTGTAAAATTAAAATACACATTTTCCATGTACTCTGCTAATTGGTCGCTCTCTTTTCTTTCTTTTTTTTTTTTACAGTAACACGTGTTTTCTTCAGAAGCACAGAACACAAGATCCAGAGGAAAAAAGGGATAAGACAACAGAAGCGATATCTTGATATGTACATATATAAACTCAAATAAATAGAAGGAAGTGAAGAAGTTAACCTAGTAGAAGATACAAGAGGGATACCTTTCAACTGATGGTTTCAATAAGATAATGTTGGAGAGACAGTGAAAGCTAAATCTCTCTGTCTGGATTCAACTCTACATACTTGGAAACAGGGAGGGTCATGACCCAGTTGCCATGCACATTGCCACGGTGACCGGCCTTCCCAGCCCCTCCCCCCTTCTCCTTTTATTGGCCCAGCTGCTGTTGCGGCTCCTCCTTCCTGGGCCAGAATTGGCTGGAGCCGCCTCTTCCTGTCCCGCCCTTTGCAGCTGTTCAAATCAGGCCAGCCGAGTGATTTGTACAAGGCGGAACTTGGAGGAGGTGCCTGAACAAATATCCGTCAACACTCGATACCTCAACCTTCAGGAAAATTCAATACAGGTACGTTTTTCGTGAAAGATGTGTGTTGTGTGCATTAATACTGACTGAAAAATCAGTCTCTACACAAATGTGTATTGTCCCTCACTGTGTGTGTGTCGGTAGATACGTGTGCTCTGTCCAACTCATATGGTCCAAAGCTGCTTGGTGCATTTCAAAACTCTTAGAGACACATGGCGTGCTTTGAACTTGCATGTGAGTATTTATCTCAGGCAAACATTATGTCTTCTCGACTTTTTTACACAACAGTCTCTCTTAATTTCAGTGAAAGCTGAACTTCTGAACTGAAGTGTTGCATAATTTCAAAGCGAATGTAGACTGGCTGGATTTAAGAGAGGCTTATGTGTGTATGATAGAATGAAAATGTGCACGACGCTCCCAGCCAATAAGAAAGCCTACTTATCTGTTGTCACTGCTGACCCTGTGCCCAGGTAATTTATGTCACCTCAAAGTCATCTTTACAGTATAAGGTTAGTAGAACAGAAAACATTTCCTCTTTTTTTCGGTTCTGCTTTTCCCTTTGCAGATCTCTGTAGTTCTCCCAACCATCTGACCAAAGCTCTCCATGCATATTTAATGGTCCGCTGAAAGGTATCTCATTAGAAAGATAAAGATTAACGCTAACGCTTTCACTTCCTTCAAAGTATGCGAATTTTGATTCTGACTTCTGTTGTATCCTGGAGCTCTTCTAATGATTAAAAAATATAAAAATGGCTCGCGCCTCAAGGCAGATTTACTGAGCGCATTGATTTACTGAGCACACCCCGAAAGTAGCCTCCTGAGGGTACCCCCCCCCCCCCCCCCCCCACTCAAAGACCCATCTTACAATAGGGAGGCCAAGTGGGGCATATCTGTGAGTCTACAGAAAGGACCAAGAAGTAGCTCTCTTCTTCCACAGTACTGCAGACGGTCCCTGACTCACAATTTTTCGACTTTACGATGGTGCGATAGCACTATTTTTAAAGCGTTCAGCGGGTACCCTTATATAGGGCAACCTGAGGTATTCAACACTTTATCATAAAATAGGCTTTGTGGTAAGGATTTCGCCCAACTGTAGGCTAATGTAAGTGTTTTAAGCACGTTTACGCTACGCTAGGTTACGCTATGATGTTCAGTTGGTTCGGTGTATTAAATGCATTTTCGACTTACAATATTTTCCACTTATCCACTATCAGAACATAACAACATGGTAAGTTGGGGACCATCTGTGTTTGTATTACATTTTTTGTTAAAACAAGAGGCCACTTCTATACTATATGGTGTCCCTAATGGCTGTAAAAAGAGCAAAACAGCCTCCATACATATATAAGCCTGTAGTGTAACTTTTCTTGCTTCAGGTCCCTTCTGTAGAATAGACAAAGGGTATTCACCTCACCAATGCAGCTGCTGTTTCATGCTACCCTGTCATGCTCTATATTTTCTGAAGAGCCAACATATGAATGATATAAACATGGTTGACCAACATTTTTGTACTTAAATATAGTCAAACGTAAAAAGGGCAAATAAATCAAATCAAAAGAATGTAATACATGACTGACATTGATAGATAGGAGCCTTATCTTCAGCAAAATGGTAGTCTCATGTTTGGGCCGTAAACATGTTAAGTATATGAACAAGTGTTGTAAATGCCGTAGGTGAAATGGAGGATAATCCCCATTCCCTTGGTCCATTCTTGTCCTGTCTGTGGGGCCCTAGTGTAAGTAAAGACAGGGGCAGCAGAAAAAAGGGGGTTTATGCAGAGTGGTAGGTTATTCAAAACCAATTCAATGTGACCCTGAGAATGCACTCAATAGCCCATAATTATAATCCCCATAGAAACGCATTCAATCAGTCTAACGGGCCTTTGCACACACAGCGCGATGATGCTTCCCTTCAACCCACATCAAACCCGACTGTGTATGTCCCAGGGGTGCTGAATAATTAGCCTTGCTGTTGCTAGAAAGGAAGGGTGCAGTTGGAAGAGTACATCCAACATCTTCTTTTGTGCTCGAGATAATTAATTGATACTTTTAGCCTGGTGTTCATCAAATATTTTTAGCTCTATCTATTTTTATCCTACGGGTGAGCATCTGAAACTTACTGTGAAAACAACATTTTGTATCATGTAACATGATTTGAGTGTTGATGGAAATTCCTTGATTTTTCCCTCTATGTTGCAAGACAAAAAGGCAAGCAAATTGCTGTTCAATTCTGGTTGACAGTGACAGTCAAAAACTGGTCGGAAAGTAGTGAAACATAAAAATGAAGTCATCAGGGTACGAATCTATGATGATGTGTGTAAGAGCTGAAGTGGAATTATCGTAACTTCACACTGTGTCTGTGCCAGGTGATCAAGTCCGACACTTTCAAACAGCTGAGACACCTGGAAATCCTACAGCTCTCCAAGAACCACATCCGACAGATCGAAGTGGGTGCATTTAATGGCCTGCAGAACCTCAACACCCTGGAGCTGTTCGACAACCGGCTCACGCTGGTTCCCTCCCAGGCCTTTGAATATCTCAGCAAGCTCCGCGAGCTTTGGCTGCGCAACAACCCCATCGAGACCCTGCCTGGGTACGCCTTCCACCGCGTGCCGTCGCTGCGCCGCCTCGACCTGGGCGAGCTCAAGAAGCTGGACTACATATCCGATGCGGCCTTTGTGGGGCTCATCAACCTGCGCTACCTGAACCTGGGCATGTGTGGGCTGAAGGACATCCCTAACCTCACGGCCCTGGTGCGTCTGGAAGAGCTGGAACTTTCTGGAAACCAGCTGAAGATCATCCGGCCGGGCTCCTTCCAGGGCCTGGTGTCGCTCCGCAAGCTTTGGCTCATGCACTCGCAGGTGTCGGTCATCGAGCGCAATGCCTTTGATGACCTCAAGGCCTTGGAGGAATTGAACCTTTCCCATAATTCCCTGCACTCCCTCCCACATGACCTCTTCACACCTCTGCAGAAGCTGGAGAGAGTGCATCTCAACCATAACCCGTGGGTGTGTAACTGTGACGTACTATGGCTGAGCTGGTGGCTGAAGGAAACGGTTCCCAGCAACACCACCTGCTGCGCCCGCTGCCACGCCCCGCCTGTGCTGAAGGGCCGGTACATCGGCGAACTGGATCAGAGTCACTTCACTTGCTACGCCCCCGTGATCGTGGAGCCCCCGACCGACCTGAATGTCACCGAGGGAATGGCGGCTGAACTGAAGTGCAGGACGGGGACGTCGATGACCTCGGTCAACTGGATAACCCCAAACGGCACCCTCATGACCCATGGGTCCTACAGGGTGAGGATCTCCGTCCTGCACGACGGGACCCTAAACTTCACCAACGTCACCCTCCGGGACACGGGGCAATACACCTGCATGGTGACCAACTCGGCCGGCAACACCACGGCGACGGCTGTGCTCAACGTCACAGCGGCTGACGTCAACATCAACTACACCTACTTTACCACCGTTACTGTGGAAACCGTAGAGCCCGGGGAAAGTAATCAACCGCGTCCAGAAATAAATGCATCTATAATCCATTCTCTGGGTCCTACCCCCCCAGGAGATATTTGGGGTGTGGGAACAACTTTAGCCACCACGTCATCTTCTGTTTCATCTTGGTCGTCCCCCCGAGCCACCAGATCCCCAGACCCGGCAGTGACAGTACCCATCACGGGCATTATTGACGTAAATGGCCTGGACGACGTGATGAAGACCACCAAAATCATCATCGGCTGTTTCGTGGCCATCACGTTCATGGCCGCGGTGATGCTGGTGGTCTTTTACAAGCTGCGGAAGCAGCACCAGCTGCACAAGCACCACGGGCCCGCCCGGGCCATCGAGATCATCAACGTGGAGGACGAGATCGGAGCCGGGGGGGCCGCCGGGCGCGGGAGCGGGATTTCGGGGGGGTCCACCATTCACTCTGGAAGTGGGGTAGGCAGCGGGGGAGGGCAGAGCTTACGATTGCACCACCCCGAAATTGTCAACCTTCCCAATCTGGCCAGAGCCGAACATCTGAACCATTACTACAAGACACACCATTTCAACAACAATATGATTGGCATGGGCCATGGGACAGGCTCGGGGGTAGGAGTTCTCAACAACAATAACAATCCCTCCCCCCTTTCCCAGCCATCCCAGTCTAACCCCATTTCCTGCACCCCAGTTCCCATTTCCTCGTCCAGTTTTCAGAACACGTCTGGAAGCGGCACTAGCCCCAACCCCAGCTCAATGTCACCTCTACCCCTCCCACCTTTGGGGATACATGGATCTCTCAAAGGTCTAATGGGTAAGAGCCAGAACCCTCAAATCGAACCTCTCCTGTTCAAAAGTGGCTCAAAGGAAAATGTCCAAGAGACTCAAATATGAGGGGACACCTGAGAAAACAGGTTGGGGTGGCCATGGTTCTGACAACCCCTGAGGCAGCTTCTGATCTGAGGAACTGGGGGAGAAATCAGAGCAGCATAAATATATATTTAAGGACGGGCCAGGCCTTGATATGCATGGAGAAAGAGAGGAATGGATAGGGCTATGACTGTCTCTGCGCTGCGAGGGACATTAAATCAAGTACATACAGGCTGATAGAGCAAATCAGTACACTGACTATCTGCTTAGCTAGAGGTTAATGTAGTCACATGGCTATATGAACAAACAGGTATTGCACTTAAGTGTGTACTTGTTGACACCACTACAGCCTGAAGCTGTACCAAAGTAAAGCAAATGTGATATATATATATATATATATATATATATATATATATATATATATATATATATATATATATATATATATATATATGAGACACACACATACAGTGCAATTGGTTCATACTCAGTCAGTGCAATCCAAGGGACAGCAGAATTTGCTGAGAATCTGCAGTGATGTGATGCACCAGGAAGAGAGTTTTTTTTACAGACTTTGAAAGGATAAACATGTGTCAAACGTCCACTCTGTCCCTCAAATTCACCCAGCAGCCCCTGTGGAGGAGATGAAGAAAAGATACCACAAAAGGAAATAAGTGACAATAGACAATGGCAAATACAAAAAAAAAACAGTGAAAATACATAATATATAAATATATTTTCATTTGAAGAAATAAATTATGGAGAATCTTTAACAACCTGACTGAAAGACGTTGAACAATATTCAAGCTGCTGATTCAGCTCTTATAATTGCTATAATTATTAAAATGTTGTTGCTAATATTTTTTTGAGTTCTTGATATTGGGAGATCCTGGAGATAAGACAATGGGGTGATACAGAGGAGAAGTAAAGAAGCAGAAGAAATGATGGACACATTTATGTATGGTATCAGTTTGGGCTCTGATTTTGGTAATTTTATAAAACATAACACGTTTTCCTCCTCTCACTTGCAAACAAACAGAGCAGGTGTTTTTTTTTTTTTTTTTTTTTTTTTTTTTTTTTTGCTATAATTGTTGTGACGGCTTATTGAATAAACATCCATAGATCGTACAGGATGAAAACAAAGATGATGATGATAATTATGATGATGATGATGATACTAATAATAATAATACTAATAATGATAAGTTATATATAATAAACATATTGTGTATCAGATGGGCATGCACTATAATGAGCATACACACGGCAGTGTTACTGAGTTTACACCGCGCCACATCAAAGTTTCCCATAACAAAATTCATACAAATAAGGCACTTGCTATTATGTAAATTAGTATGAATACTAGTTCTGTTTGTCTGTTTATATAAATATTAATGGTCCATTCCAATTAGTTACATGCCAAGTTCCAGTTTGTATTTTGAGTTTAATTTTACAGTCAACATAATTTGTATGCAGTAAAGTTTTTTGATGATGATACTTTATTATCATTATTATTATTATTATTATTATTATTACTCTCAATAATGATAAATCATGTGCTAATGTGTCAGATGGACACGTGTCAAAAACACGTTTTGGTTTTCTAATTAAAGCTATGATATATTTCATATCTCAGGTTGTATATCTGTCCTGGTATATACCCAATACATATACACAAACTGTGATATCGGATATATCATGGATTAATAATGATATATATTAGTCTTCACAGACAAAATGAAACAAGACAAATATGCAGCAACCATAAGAATAGCAACAATTGTACAAAAAAAGAGAAACCGAGTGCTGCTGAAGGAAGAAGGAAAACGGAGACCCTTATCAGCGAAAAACCCCACCATCTGCAGGTTAGAAAACAGAGCGGTTTTGCTCATGCTCCCTACAAAACTCAGCCAGTCAAGGCCCTTTTTTTTTCTGTGCAAATGAATGATAAATGAAAAATGAAATCGGCAAGGACTTGTGGATTACAGTGGATTGTAATGAGATTTGCTCGTCATGAAGTTGTGAGCAAATGGAATGAAATGGGGAAAAAAATATATATATATATAAGTCAAGACCATGATAAACTTCAAAAGGTAAGCTATTCCATGTAGTGAAAGGGAAAGACTGACTTCAAATGGTATTGACTGAGATTTTTTTAATGATAAAGAACAAATACATGAAAAGTATAGAAAATGTTATAGAATTTTTTCATTGGAAAAAAAAGCTATAATAATGATGAGTGTTATTTTTTGTTTTTATCTAGTTTTGCTTTGTTATTTTCCCTTTTTTAAATCTTAAATCAAGTGTTATTATTTTACTTGTAATATTGTTATTGTTATTATTAGCTAATATTATTATGGTTATTATTATGAATATTGTTCTGTTAGCAGAAGTTATTTCAAAATTAAACACTTGGCACACAAAATGGTTGTGGTACTCCAAGTCGAAGTCTAAATTTTGGCTGTGAACCGTCTTTGCTGAAAATAGAGGTGTAACACAGATGTCTTGCTGCCGCTTGCTCTAGTCTCACCCTGGTTCTTTTCGGGGCTCTTTTGAATGTATGGGCCCACCTCAGAGTCACTACACCATATCACCATTTTTTTTTTTATGAGGGAACACCGGGCACATTCCAGACCACGGACAGAAAACCGCTTACACCTCACAGGGCCGCCAAGATGCGGCTAAGATGCAAGACTGGGACACCTGAGCTTGGCAGAGGTTGGTTCAAGCCCCTGTCTGGCCACAGCAAGGACACCATTGCTGTCCCCTGAGCAAGGCCCTCAACCCCAGGGGGGACTGGCCCTTGATTTGCATAATCATCTGTAAGTTGCTTTGGATAAAAGCATCAGCTCTAGTATAACATACACACACACACACACACAGGTTTTAGTGTCATTTGTGTTGCTCTGGGACTTAGTGTTCCAATGCTCCTTCTAGCATCTCCCCGCATTACTGCACTGAATAATCAGGAGGGGTTGAGCCACAACAAGAATGCAGAATGTCAATGATGCAGAACACTAACCCAGAATGCACTGGAGTTTCTGGGCAGCTAGGGGTTTCTTTGTTACTGACAGATGACATTTTACTCAGCTGCCTCTCTCAGTATTATCATAATCATAATTTCAAGGACTTATTATTACAGGAGTCACAGTTTCTCTGATTTCATGTTACATAAGAACATGATTTTTGTTATTTTGTCATCTAGATGTTGGGATGGATACTTCGGAGACTTTCGGTGGGGCAAGCTTTTTCTCAGGGCTATTGTCTGCAAATCTGAGGTAGCTACTTTGAGAAAGGTTGGGAACCTTATAAGATATATGAGGTGTTGTGAAGAGGTGCGGCGTAATTTGCCTGTGCGCTGTCGTGAATCCCATGACCCCCAAATGTCACGTCTCTGCCCCAGGAGCGCTGTGTGCCATGACACCTTCGTAGTCTCGGGAACGTTCCGGCTGACTGGTAGAG
Source organism: Albula glossodonta (assembly GCA_019788955.1). Classification (NCBI taxonomy): domain Eukaryota; kingdom Metazoa; phylum Chordata; class Actinopteri; order Albuliformes; family Albulidae; genus Albula; species Albula glossodonta. The sequence continues at coordinate 377,673 of JAFBMS010000025.1, read as the reverse complement.
TGCACACGCAACAGTTCTCCGACAAGTGATGGTTCTAAAATGGGAAAGTTTCGTCCAGCTATTGAATTAGGTGATATGTTCTTTAATCTATGGGATCCGACAGCCGTGCGGTTCAGTGGCACATTTCGGTGCCGTGCTGCTAGTGCAGAGCAAATAGTGTGTACCCATATGAGGGATCCACATTTTGGATTTAGCAGCTTATGCTGTGACCTACTGTGTCTCCTCTCAGAGGCAAAGCCAAATGTCACATCTACCCCATGCAGAGTCCCAAGGAAGCCAGGAGATATTGGGGTGGTGGGGGGGAGGGACTGTGATTGGCTTAGGACACCTGGGGGCGGGGTTAACACAGTTCTGTCTATACTGTAACCTCTCATGTGACATATGAAGCAGACGGACGCCCCTCTAGCAGAAGGGACACCTGCTGGTTGACTTATGCAGCAGTCCTGTGTTCAAGATTTCCCTCCTGTCCTAAGTGAATTTTATGTCTCTCAGAACCTTCTGGAAAAGGAGAATCACACGTGTCACAGACTATATATAGATATAAACAACATTTTTACAAAATTCCTTTTGTGAAAATAACAATACTTCTGAGGCCCTAAACAGTATTAATGTGTGCCGTGTCAGTAGTAAACAGACATGTGACATGAAAAATTACTTTGATGGTAAATTACAGCAATGAATGTGAATCTATATGACTCGTGTTTTGTTGCTAGCCAGAATTCTTGTGAAAGCAAACCAGAAATGTGAATGAAAACACACTGGAAGAGCCAGCTCTCGGTATGGCTGCTTTGGTTCATCGGTGTGATGTGCAGATTAAAAGGGCCTGCCGAAGCTGATTTTAACAGATCTTAGCTGCTGCTGCACTGCAGGTGAGATGCACTCACGCAGTCTCACCGGGGAATATATGCTGGGAAAATGTCCACATAATCTGTAGGATGCAAATGTTTTTTCACTCCTGTTTTTTGCTCTACATCTTTTGTAGCCCCACTGTGTTGCAATTCTTTTTTATTTTGACTATTTGTTGCCTGTTTGCTTGAGGAAAGGACGCGGGTATTCCTGACTGTCAGGCAGTGCAGTGCCAAACCGCCTGAACACTCCGTCTGCAGCCTTCAGTGAGACGGTGCACCTGAACACTCTGTATGCAGGGCTGAGTGAGATAGGGCACCAGAACACTCTGTCTGCAGGAATGAGTGAGACAGGGTACCTGAACACTCCGTCCGCAGCCTTCAGTGAGACGGTGCACCTGAACACTCTGTATGCAGGGCTGAGTGAGACAGGGTACCTAAACACTCGTGTGTGCAGAACTGAGTGAGGCAGGGAACCTGAACACTCTGTGTGCAGGACTGAGTGAGACAGGGAACCTGAACACTCTGTGTGCAGGACTGAGTGATACAGGGAACCTGAACACTCTGTCTGCAGGACTGAGAGAGACAGGGTACCTGAACACTCTCTGTAAAGGACTGAGTGAGACAGGGCACCTAACCACTGTGTGTGCAGGACTGAGTGAGACAGGGCACCAGAACACTATGTGCAAGACTGAGTGAGACAGGGAACCTGAACACTCTGTCTGCAGCACTGAGTAAGACAGGCCACCTGGTGACAAAGGCCAATTGCTTTGGCTCACAGGACACAAATGGCTGTGTAAATGTCAATTCCATCTGCAGGCTTTATGTTGCAGTACAAGTTGAGAATCCATAATCTGAAAATCCGAAAATGCTCCAAAAACCAAAACTATTTGAGTGCTGACATGACGCCACAAGTGGAAAATTCCACACTTGACCTATGTGACCATCCATAAATATGACTGAAAAAAAATATTGTATAAATTTTAACAATAAAGAAAAATATATGTAAAAATGAAAATTATGCTTGGCCGTATGTCCGCCAGTGCCAGCGGCAGCGTGCGTACAGTAGAGACCGTCAGATGATATCCTGACATTATGTGGCTACATCTTCTACATGCTACATGCGTACTTCTACATGCCATGCTAACAGTCATCCGACTTACGTCCATTTCGAGATACAACCGGTCGGCCGGAACGGAATTCGGATGCTAGGGAATGGCTGTATTTGCAAATATTCCGAAATCTGAAAAATTCCAAAACCTGAAACACTTCTGGTCCCACGCATTTAGGATGAGGGATACTCAACCTGTATTCCCAAAAATGTCCACTGAGTCGCAGGTGGCGTGCCACAAACAGATGGCTTGATATGCGCAACGCTGTTGTTCCCATGCTGTATCCCGATGTTACTCTCCACCCATAGACATGAGGTCAGATGACCTCCTCCTACAGCAACTCGCTGGTCCGACGCTCAGCCGAGATGGCATGCACGCTTATTTGAGATCTTGTACCTGATGGTCAAAAATCAGGGCTCAAATAATATGTAGCCATTGCTGAAATGTAGCCATTGTACTGAAATTTAGTCATGTGTGCTAAGTTTTCATCAAGTCATTAATATACATATGATAGACACACACAATGGGAGTTTCCATTTGCAAGCATTAAATTAATGATTAATGAATTAAATTAATGCAATTATTGATAGCATTTATGAAAGGAGTTGTCTGTCCACCATCTGATTACCCGGCAAAGCAACAGTGAAGTCAAGAGAACAGGGTATGGGATTACAAAATCACTGTATTTATGAATGCTGTGTATTAATGAATGTCTGCATCTCAAAAGTATTTCAGGATTATGCACAAAAAGAGTTGTGACGAACAGGAACTTTGAGAAGGCCTGATCACAAGTGGACTACCGAGCTAAAACTTTAAGGGGTAGCGGAATTGTTTTTATCAGATAAAGATGTTCGTGACTGGAGGCACAGCCTCACTGAAACAATTACCTGCCTTTGGTATTTAAGCATTGGTATTAAAATCGCACGTTGTGGTGCCGCACTTTTACAGGCAGAGTCGGAGTAGCATCACACATTCATCAATAGAAATACAAGTCTAGGAAGGTCATGACTCATTTTGGTTTTTCTTTCAGCTTTTGGCTTTAGAAGTCATTGGGTTTTCCCTGTTTTTAATGATCAGTGAATCACTGGACCTACCCTGTGTTTGTTTAACCTCGGTCTTCCTCTGTCTGCCTCTTAAAACATTTATTTTGTTGTCTCTGTTGCCATGCTGCCTACATCATTGTTATCATCATCATCATCATCACTGCGATATGAATGAGTTTACCCATTACTCACCCAGCAGTGTAGCATGTGTGCTGAGACAGAAGGCTCTCAGGCCATTCAGCTCTGAGGATATGGCCTGCCGATCCAACAGGAACAGGAAGCTCAGGCGAGCTTGCTGTGCGTGAGGAGAGCACCTAACATGACCCTGGTGGGTACAGTACAGGAAGCACTGAGGAGAGAGAATGACCCTGGTGGTTTCCATACAGGAAGCAGTGATGAGAGAGAATGACCCTGGCGGTTTCCATACAGGAAGCAGTGATGAGAGAGGATGACCCTGGTGGTTTCTGTACAGGAAGCAGTGATGAGAGAGAATGACCCTGGTGGTTTCCATACAGGAAGCAGTGATGAGAGAGGATGACCCTGGTGGTTTCCGTACAGGAAGCAGTGATGAGAGAGAATGACCCTGGTGGTTTCCATACAGGAAGCAGTGATGAGAGAGAATGACCCTGGTGGTTTCCATACAGGAAGCAGTGATGAGAGAGAATGACCCTGGTGGTTTCCGTACAGGAAGCAGTGATGAGAAAGAATGACCCTGGTGGCTACAGTCCAGGAAGCAGTGATGAGAGAGGAGAGAGAAAGAGGCTGAGAGGAAGGAAGGGAGGAGACAGAAATCTCATTTCTCCTCTCTCCCTTCCGTGAAGAAATGTGACAGAGGGAGAGCGTTACCGCGGTTATATGTCATTCTGCGCTCAAAGGGACGATGACTTCACTCCCCTGCTCTTTCAAGCTCCTCCGAGTCAAGCGGCACGCTTCATTTCTCCACTCATTCCTCTTCCCTCACTCTCCACTCCTCAGATGTAGATAAAGTAAAAGACATTATTCTTTATCTGAGGAGAGAGGTCGCTTGAGCTTCATGCTTTGATGGCGCCCCCATTCTTAACTCTCAGAGGGTCACTCAAGCCAGTTCCTCATTTTACTTGAAGAAATACCAATAACTTGGAGAGTATAGTGTGATGATGTCTGGGGATGAAGGAACTAGTTGGGTCCTAGCTGAGTAATGTTGCTCTGAAACAATATGAACGGGTTAACTATGTTAGGTCTGTAATGTATACGAACACGTACATGACATTGAGGGAGAAGTGGTTTTAAGAGGAAGTCAGAAAGCCAGCTCTTGTTGCCAAAATAATCACTGACATGCCAATTTCTGGGCTTCAATCGTTATGATATACAGCTGACGAAAGTCAGGATCAGTCAAGTGAGGCTTTAAAGAAGGAGAAGAAGGGAAATCTTGAATCCCTCTCCCAGTCCTGTCCTCTTTCAGTCCCGAGTTCACCCTTTCCTCCTCCTTCTCTCAGGAAAAATACAACTGGCACTCCTGCCTGCTGTTAAATTAAACATGACCTCCATCTGTTCCTTTTGTTTGGCCATTTAAGACATCCCACTGAAACAAAAATATTCAGAGTCATTGTGATTTGGATTGTGGCTATAACCATCGGTGTGGTCTTGCCATGGAAGAGCGGCAAGGCTGGGGGTTTGAATTCAGTTATGTTCTAATGAAGGTCTGTGCCAAAAACCGTTTTCTTAACAGCAATTCAATGATATTGTGCCATACTGAGCAATTTCTGGAATAAAAATGATATTGTTGTTTATACAAACTGGTTGTAACTCTGTCGGGTCATTTAACGGTATGAGTGAGTGGGTATGATAGCATGGGTTTGTTTGGAGGGCTATGGCAGAGCATTAGCATTTTATGTTATTACGATGTCGGTCAGTGTATGAGAGATTCAGTCTCAGCAGACGGACAGCCTGCAGGGCAGTTTGAGATGTCGTGACCTCAGAGTTGACCTCTGCCTCCGACTCCAGCATCTCCAGGGCGTGTTGGTCACCACTGGGCCTGCATTCGGCTCCGGGTGAAATTCTACACCCAACCAGAGTGAGGGACACGTTAGCACGTGAGTACACATGGCTCTCCTTAATCTCATTATAAACGACCTACCAAAGGGTTTTGTCTTACACATTTACACCTACAGTTTGTGTAGGTGTGCGCGTGTAGTTGTGTGTTCAATGACATCAGTGTCACATAAATGGTAAGTGAATGTTTGAATAACAGATTCTGTTCTTTCGTCTGGGCAATGGGCATTTTGTCAGCGGGCAGCCCTACGTGGGGTATCTTACAAAGCCCAACACAGCTGTGATTCCTTTAACTGAGGTGAAATACCTGGGATTCAAACCACCTACCATCTGGCACAAACGCCAGCGATTTAAACACTGTGCTGAATATCGTCCGTGCCCAGATCTACCCAGAACAGTTTTAATATCTGTTCTTTAAATCGGTATCAACAGCAAGTGGTCCTCATGAAAAATGTGGCCAAGAAACACAGGAACGGACGGCTGTAGTGTAGGATGTGATACTGGTGGAGGGAAGACAGATGGTGTTGAGAGAAGAAGGGGTCAGAGAATGACAAAAAGAAAAAAAATTGGTTTATTTTTTATCCTAGTGAAAAGGTCAACCCGCACTGTTGCTTGGAACTGGAATACTTACGGTGCACTGTTGCTCTGTCCATCTTGGGATGAGTCGACCATTGTAGCAGACGATCTTTTTGTGTCAGTCCCCGGATCAGATGTGAGGAGGCCCGTGTCAGCTCCGCCGGACCCTCTGGGCTGCAGTGGTACGACAGGATCCTTGCAGATACAGTGGCGATGGGGGGTTCGATCATTATGCCTGTTCAAAAACTAGCCGGTGTGTGTGTATGTGTGAGTGTGTGTGTGTATGTGTGTGTACTACCACCCCCCCCTCCCCGTTTGTCCCAGAGAAGGACGTTTGTTTGCCTGTGGGGGAAGAGGGAAATCGGCATTAAGAGATGAGTTATTGATTGAAAAATAGGGGTCAAGAGACTGAGAGAGAGAACACATGACAACACAAGAGACCCAGACCAACACAAAACTAACCCACCCTCAACAACACAAAACTAACCAAACCACACTGACACAACATTATTTTAACCCGACCACACAAGCGCGAAACTAACCCACGCACGCAAACGCAAAGCTAAGCTAACCACACCAACTCAAAATTAACCCACACAACATAAAACAGATAAAGCCACCTGCACCGGCATGAAGCTACCCCATACACACCAACACAAAACAAACCTTAGTGGACACTAAGGACATCAACAAACAAGTGCGAATTTGTAATAGCTGCGACCAGGCCACTCCCACTGCCACGCCCCCTTTTAGCCAATGGGGATGAACAGAAACACACACACACACACACTTGACCTCCATGACAAATTTCAGCCTACAGGGCGAAAACTGTGGCTGCCAAAGGGTAGGGAAATTTTTGCGGACCGGCCAACAAAGCAAGCTATAGAGCTGCTGGCTGCAGCTAAAAACAGACAACCATACTACTTTTTTGCCCAAATTACTTACACACAGGTATCCATGAAAACCATGAAAATGCTTTTATCCACACAAAACAGGAAAGCACACTTACTTGCAGTCACAAACAAACGTGTCATAAACTCTCAGCGTTGGCAGAAATCCCAAGGTGGTGGGGGGCAGAGGGACAGTGTGGCAGTAGGGACAAACTTCACCCAGGCCCGCAAGGTTGCTAATGACACATGCCATGTGAGGTTAGGACTGTCACATTTTTGTTAGATCAGCGTTGAACAAAATTAAATGGAAAATACTGGATTTAATCTCGTTTACATATTTAGGATCCCCTATAATAGTATGGTCTCTATTAGCATGCATCTCCTGCTTTGCAGTCCCTTTCCTTTTCAAAGTGCAAACGGTCTTTAATGTTAAGTCTCGTGTGATTGGTTATACGTGCCACAGTGCTCACAGAGCAGTCTGCTGTGATTGGTTACATGTGCCACAGTGCTTACAGAGCAGTCTGCTGTGATTGGTTACATGTGCCACAGTGCTTACAGGGCAGTCTGCTGTGATTGGTTACATGTGCCACAGCGCTTACAGAGTAGTCTGCTGTGATTGGTTATATGTGCCACAGTGCTTACAGGGCAGTCTGCTGTGATTGGTTATATGTGCCACAGTGCTTACAGAGCAGTCTGCTGTGATTGGTTATATGTGCCACAGTGCTTACAGAGCAGTCTGCTGTGATTGGTTATATGTGCCACAGTGCTTACAGAGCAGTCTGCTGTGATTGGTTATATGTGCCACAGTGCTTACAGAGCAGTCTGCTGTGATTGGTTATATGTGCCACAGCGCTTACAGAGCAGTCTGCTGTGATTGGTTATATGTGCCACAGCGCTTACAGAGCAGTCTGCTGTGATTGGTTATATGTGCCACAGTGCTTACAGAGCAGTCTGCTGTGATTGGTTATATGTGCCACAGTGCTTACAGAGTGGTCTTCAATAAGTAAGAAGGTTTGGGTTCATATGCAGCAGACTCAATCTTACATGTTTCCATTAAATGCTTTTGCATATGGCACAGCCTTGGAGCAGAGTAGAGTGGTCTTATTTGTGTTTTTCTTATTACTTGTATTGTTTGTGGAGTGTGTTTATTTTTGGCAAGCACACGGCATAACCACATTACATTTTCCTCAATATACTTGTATATAGCTCGAACTTTGCAGAGATAATGTAGGTTATTTACCTTCTCTGAGAAGCAGTGCAACATGTGGGATTCAGTCTAAAAGCTTCTTGTTTTATTACCCTCCCATCAGAGATTAACCTGCTCACCCACTCCTTTACCTGCTGACCCTGAGTGAGTTTAACCTGCTCACCCAGTCCTTTACCCTGCTGACGCTGAGTGAGTTTAACCTGCTCGCCCACTCCTTTAGCCTGCTGACGCTGAGTGAGTTTAACCTGCTCACCCAGTCCTCTGCCTGCTGATGCTGAATGAGTTTAACCTGCTCACCCACTCCTTTACCCTGCTGACGCTGAGTGAGTTTAACCTGCTCACCCACTCCTCTGCCTGCTGATGCTGAGTGAGTTTAACCTGCTCATCTACTCCTCTGCCTGCTGATGCTGAGTGAGTTTAACCTGCTCACCCACTCCTTTACCGTGCTGATGCTGAATGAGTTTAACCTGCTCACCCACTCCTCTGCCTGCTGATGCTGAGTGAGTTTAACCTGCTCACCCACTCCTTTGCCTGCTGATGCTGAGTGAGTTTAACCTGCTCACCCACTCCTTTACCGTGCTGATGCTGAATGAGTTTAACCTGCTCACCCACTCCTTTACCGTGCTGATGCTGAGTGAGTTTAACCTGCTCACCCACTCCTTTACCGTGCTGATGCTGAGTGAGTTTAACCTGCTCACCCACTCCTTTACTGTGCTGATGCTGAGTGAGTTTAACCTGCTCACCCACTCTTCTGCCTGCTGATGCTGAGTGAGTTTAACCTGCTCATCTACTCCTCTGCCTGCTGATGCTGAGTGAGTTTAACCTGCTCACCCACTCTTCTGCCTGCTGATGCTGAGTGAGTTTAACCTGCTCACTCACTCCTTTACCCTGCTGACGCTGATTGAGCTTAACCTGCTCACCCACTCTTCTGCCTGCTGATGCTGAGTGAGTTTAACCTGCTCACCCACTCTTCTGCCTGCTGATGCTGAGTGAGTTTAACCTGCTCACCCACTCCTTTACCCTGCTGATGCTGAGTGAGTTTAACCTGCTCACCCACTCCTTTACTGTGCTGATGCTGAGTGAGTTTAACCTGCTCACCCACTCCTTTACTGTGCTGATGCTGAGTGAGTTTAACCTGCTCACCCACTCTTCTGCCTGCTGATGCTGAGTGAGTTTAACCTGCTCATCTACTCCTCTGCCTGCTGATGCTGAGTGAGTTTAACCTGCTCACCCATTCTTTTATCCTGCTGATGCTGAGTAAGTTTAACCTGCTCACCCATTCTTTTACCCTGCTGACGCTGATTGAGCTTAACCAGTTTAAAACAGTTTTTATCATTTATTATTATAAATAAGTATGGTGTCATCATGGTGACCTGGAAGAGTGTAGCATGAATGGTATGTTTTACATCCTATAGTGTTTTCTCCTTCAGATATCATGCTGTAGTTGAGTTTAAAAATTTGGTTAAAATTCCTCACACCTCTTAGTCACAGCTAAGTACCTGTTTTTTTTTTATCTAGACATTCATACACACCTTTTGCAGATGTCAGACTTTAATGTCAAGCTTTTAGCATAAACTGACCCAGCCAGCAGCAGCACTGGAGAATAGGCCAGAGAAATCCAAACAAAGATGAACGTTTTTTTTTCCCCTGATGTTTGTCAGAGAGAGGACTTTACAGAAGAGTCCAGTATTTTTACTGGCATTATAGTTAGCCTCATTCAGTGATAGCAAATTATAGAAATGAGAATAACTGTTAAACTCTCGCATGAAAATGTAGTGTTTTTAATTATGCTTGCCTGTATTTAAGTAGACTTGCGTTTCATGGGTCATAACAAAAATTCGGATAAAAATGAAAGTGTAAATGAGAGGGTAAACGGAGAACACAGGGAGAGACGGAATAAATATACAATCAATGATCAGTGAAGTAGCATTAGCATGGTTCACTCATCTCTTACCCCCTTTCTCCTCCCCCTTTCACTTGCAGCCTCTCTTTCTTGCTGCAGCGTTACCATGACAACTTAGAAATGTGGGAATACCTCTGTCCTTCAGAGAGAGAGAGAGGGGGGGGTGGATGGTAATGGGGTAAACAGAGACTCACTGACCAATTAAACGGACATTACGGCTTATTCACCCCAATAATTTTGTTATATATTAAAATATTTGCGTTCCCATTAATATGCGGGCTGACGGACTTTGGAAGGTACCATGTGATAACTGTAAAGACTCAGACAGGACATGTATGTAATTCAGTCTGGACGTGTTTCCATCAATGTCCCTCTGTCTGTTTATCTCTCCATGTGTTTTCTACATCTGCATTCTGAAGAGAGGCTGCTGTTTCCATGACAACCTGCAGCCTAAAATAGCCAGCCCCTTTCTCTCTCTCTCTCTCTCTCTCTCTCCCTCTCCCTCTCCCTCTCTCTCCCCTCCCTTCCCATGGTATGTTTCTCCCTCTGTCCTACCCCGAATAAGTGTGTCCACCCCCCTTGGTGCAGTGTTAATGTTCACTTGGTTGATGTTTCTCTGAGAGCCCCCTCTCCTCTCTGGCTCCCCCGTCCGTCTCCCTGCATACAATCCGTTCAAATTTACTTTATTGGCAGCTTGCGTTTCCATGGAAACGTCTTGAAACCATGGCAACTATTTGAACTGAGCCAAACGCTCTTTCAAAAAGTGCTGCATTCATCCCCTCTCCTCCCTCCCTCCCTCTCTATCAGTGCAGCATTAGTGTACTGTAGCATCCAGCCAGTCAGCGTGCGTGTGTGTGTGAAACAACCCCCTTTTCGCGCTAACCCTGTTTGTTGTTGTGTGAGAAGCCTGGATCGTAGTACCATCACTTGATCTCTGCTCAAAAAAAAAAAAACCTCACGTTTGTTCTTCTTTCCTTCCTGTTTTGTTCGGACTTTTTCAGACTCAGCAGCGTCATATCGCTGCTATCTGTCTGGAATGCGGGATCCTGACTGTCCCAGTGAGCAAGTTATTCAACATTATGGCCTAAATACGGCAGGTCCAGGAGACAAACGCTGAGAAACAGCGCCCTCATGCCTGCACAGGTGGACCTGCAGCTGAGACAAGAAAAAAAAAAACATGGTGGGAGGGTAGGGAGAATGAAGATGAATCAGAAAAGCAAGTATGACAAGTATGACAGAACATAGAATTCATGTCACCTCAGACCAGCTAATGTGCTCTGCCTGTATCAGTTTCTATCTGTTGTAGGGATATGGTGAAGGCGGCTCACTCTACAGGTGTTCAGCACAGTGGGGGAAACATTTGAACATAGCTCCCTGTAGCCCACTGGCACAATCAATGCCAGTGCTGTTTATACCACTCTCATTAATTATTAACAAATTGCCCATGTACACAAAATGAAACCGATTTTCTCATAGCTAAAAGACCATGCTACAAGCTGCTGGTATAACACACAGCCTCTTTTGATTAAGTGCTAATTGATTTAATTAGATCTGCTAGAGTACGTAGCAAATGTATCTGACAACTGCAACACAGTAAATACAATGTGAGATACTTGGGCTATGAGATGCCAGCCCAGCAGCCTACAGCCATATATCATGCTTGAGGCTTTATTGTACTGAGGAACCAAAGCTAAATGGGGCTGGAGGTAATCACATGGAAAAAGAGAATCACAAGGGGGAGAGCTCATTTGAGGGGATGATAGTGAGGCGGGGGGGGGAGGGGTATCAGGATGCAGGTGCACTATGGAGCAGGTAAACCTGCAGATATACCGTGCTGCAGGTTAATCTGCAGGTACACTGTGCTGCAGAGAAATCTGCAGGTACACCGCTGCAGGCAAACTTCCAGGCACACACTGCTTAAGTTAAATCTGCAGGTACACCGAACTGCATGTTTATCCGCAGGTACACCATGCTACAGGTAAACATGCAGGTACACCGTGCTACAGGTCCACCATGCTGCAGGTTAACTTTCAGGCACACTCTGTTTAAGGTAAATCTGCAGGTACACCATGCTGCAGGTACACTCTGCCATGGTTACACAGCACTGTAGATGCCGTTGTCTATTGCGTTACATATAACATGCAGGTATTGGCTCTCCACTGTCATAAACCTTATTTGGTACGAGTTTAAAAATGGTAAATAATTGAGTTAAGTCTGTGGCATCCACAGGCAAAATAATGGGCGTTCAGTGGAGTCATACGGAGGAGCAGTGTGATGGTGTCTCTGTGCGGAAGGCATGCATCTGAGCGTGCCCGCGCGATGTCAGAATGTGCCGCATGTGTTCTAACTGTTTCCTTCTTCCCCGAGTCCCACAAGGTGTCTGCACTGTAATTATACGAGACTGATTTTCCCTACTGCTCCTGCCCTTTCTATTTCCATTCTGTGAAATAATGTATAATTACCAGTATAATTATAATTCTCTCCGTTCCTCTGTTGCTGATGTTCCCTCTCTCTCAGGCTCCCCTGTGCTTGTTTGGTGCTGTACAGTATGTCCATGGCTTGCTGGTTCATTTCTTTCTGTTTTTTTTATTTCCTCATCCCCTTTCCATGTTGATTTGCTTGGGTAGGTTTACTACACAGCAGTGGTGTTTTCGCCAACATATTTTCCATTTATAGAACAGCAATGATTTCATTTTTGATTATTTATATATTTATACATCTTTTAATTAGGTGGACAAAAAGCAGCAAATGTTTCAAAAAATAATGATACACAATCTATTTACAAGTATTTAATATATACAAAAGGGCATTACATTGTTGATCATTCGTCATGCACGTTGAAGGAGCAATCCATGTTTTACTCCAGTTCTCTGACTTATGAATTTTAATTCTTCCAGTATGATTCTGCATGCACTGCAGAGTCTAAACTCTTTCTGGAGCCAGTATTTAATGAAATGTTTTGGGTTGAGTGTCCAACGGTACGCAGGACATCAGTATACCTGGTTGCCATGACCCACCTCGTTTCCACATCTGCTCCCTTGTTACCATGCCGTTGGATTGGCCACATACCCCCCCGTACTCTTTGTCCCTGGGATGCCAAGACAAGGTGAGGTGGGGGGGGGGGGGGGGTGGAGGGGGGTTGTGCTGCGCTGGCCAGCGTATGCTGTCACTGCCGTTATTGATATTGTCACCTGCTGTCAGCACGGCTGACAAGCTGCAAGTAGGCGATAATGATGTCACCGTGGGAGGGACGGCTGCGGCACTGCCGATCAAGCACTTTGGACCGAGGAGCTGAAGGTGAGAGTGACCACGGTGAGAGCGCGGAGGTCAAAATCGAAAAATTCTCCTCCAGCCTAGTTTGCGTTCCGCACAAGGCATTTTAAAAACGAACGCACCATTTAGTAAGGGTTAATGTGAATTAGAGTGTGGTTATGCAAGATTATTTTAGCATGCAGATGTGAGGGACAAAGGCAATTCCTCTGCAAAGCAAGGTAGTCTCACCATTGCCATTTATGTAGAAACATTCCTTTGACAGCACTGGTGCAATGGAAACATTTATAATAATTGTAGTACATAAGACGAACATAAGTTACCAGGCAACCAAGCCAATAAATTCCTTTTTTTGGCATGTTGACAAACACAGTAAAAACAGCGCTCCTAAAGCACAGATCTGCGCGGCTCAATGAAACATGGTACGATGTGAAAATCCATGGAAAAAATGAATTCTATTCATTGATTCACTGCCTTATTAAAAGTCTATATTGCAGGTAATTCCACAATAGTTCCTGCTCCAAGGTGATACTTAAGTATTTGCAGGATAAAAATATTTTATTCACAGATGTGCCAGATTTGTGACGCTATTGCAATTATTTGCACCAAGGGCAAATAAATGAAGTGTGACAAGAATATGGCTGTTTGAATGATAATACTAGCTTATACACCTGAATCACCATGACAATAGCCTTACATTATACAATCAACACGTCCAGCTGCAAATAACATTACAGCTTTTATACCAGTGGCTGCAGCGATGGTACTTATTGGCAGTAGATCAGGAAAAAAGCACATGGGACATGGGACAGGAAGTGGGACAGTAATCCAGTGTTGCCCAGCACTACACATTTCTGTCCAGCTGGTGGCAAAGCAGCCAGTATAGTATGAATGGGCCAAATGAACAAGGGCAAACAGGCTTGAGGGACAGGCCGGATAAGAGGCCCGTCTCCCAGAGGCCAAGTCTCCCAGAGTCCCAGAGTGAGAGTGGAAACCAGGGCAGCCTGGCTCACGGAGCTTATATATGGGCCCACTAACAGGGTGAAGCTTAAACAGATGGGGTCTCATTGTTGATCTTTGGGAACCCATGACACAAGACAAACACAGCCTGCACACAGGAACCGCACACACACACAGGAGCCCCATACACACAAAACCTCCACAGCCTGCACACAGGAACCCCACGCACACACACACAGGAACCCTACACACAAAGAAACTCCACAGCCTGCACACAGGAACCCCACACACACACACAGGAACCCTACGCACAAAGAACCTCCACAGCCTGCACACAGGAACCCCACACACACAGGACCCCCACAGCCCAGCACACAGGAACCCTCCACACACACAGGAACCCCACACACACAAAACCCCTACAGTCTGCACACAGGAACCCTGCACACACACAGGAACCTCACACACACAGGAACCTCCACAGCCTGCACACAGGAACCCCCCACACACAGGAACCCCACACACACAAAACCTCCACAGCCTGCACACAGGAACCCTGCACACACAGGAATCTCCACACACAGGAACCCCACACACACAAAACCTCCACAGCCTGCACACAGGAACCCTGCACATACAGGAACCTCCACACACAGGAACCCCACACACACAAAACCTCCAGAGCCTGCACACAGGAACCCCAAACACACAGGAACCTCCCCACACACACAAAACCTCCAGAGCCTTCACACAGGAACCCCAAATACACAGGAACCTCCCCACAGCCCAGCACACAGGAAACCCATACACACACACACACACACACAGGAACACCACACACACAGGAGCCCCACGGTAAGGTCTATGGGTCACCAGTGGGCTGGGGTGATGTCAAGAAAGACAGGAATTACATCAAAGATGCCGGGTGTACGCACAACACCGAGATCACTCTGCAGGAGCGGTCAAAGAACATCGTTGTGAATCTGTTCACCTCCGAGGCGGGCCCACATGGGGCAGCGGGCAGATGTTGCGTCTGTTGCGAGGGAAGCAGTCAGGACCTCAGCGCTCCGCACTGCGCAGGCCCCTGGCTGCGTGTCTGTGGATGTGAGCAGTGAGCTGTAATGCCTGGGGTCAACAATCCTTACACATTTTGCTGTATTGGAAAATGAAAAAAAAAGTTAAAGCATTCCCGAGTTAAAGCCGTCAAAAAACGCTGCTTCAGCAGAAATATTTGTTCTGCCTCGATAGGGTTTTCTGTGTTTCTCACAAAGGGAAATACTACTCAGAAGGAGAACAGTGGCTCTTGCGACAGAGTGCAATGTTTTAACTCTAAGAAGCACTAAAACCTTGGCAGACTGTGCTAAAGAGAGTAGGACAAAGCTTTGTATTTACTCTGATGTGATAAAGATATCAATGTGTGATGATAATGAGAGAATCACAGCTCGGCCTGGAATCAAATGCGTAGCAGCCACCTAGGTGAGAGCAGAAATGTGTACCAGGGATTTTGTGTGTACAAGTATTAGCTGAGGTTGACAGGGAGGGAATAGCTGAATTATTAAATGCTTTTAACTGGGGGATAAGATGCACACTGCTCATTAAATTGTTACATTGGTAATGTATTGAGTATCTTTAATAATTCAAAAATAACATTGAAACTGGAGCATCTGGATATATGTGTGGACCTGCATGACTACCCTTCCATAGAAACACAATATTCTGATCATGCCGTATTGATTTGTTAGTAAAGCGTTACCTATGGTTAAATAGTTTTGTGTAGCCTGGCAGTAGTGTGGAAACCCTTCTCTGAAAACCATCCACTTAATCTTCCTCTTAAATATCAGTGCTGAAGTGGTTCTCTTGTGGATTTGTAAATGTGATGTTATGAAAGATCGTCTAACAGTTGCTTCGCAGCTGAAGACTTCTGCATGACATTTCACCAGCTGTAACACACCAGCTATTATCCATTTATATGTTAATTTATTTATTAGATAGAATGACACTTCTGGTGAAGAATTAAAACTCTGATCATTCCATTTTTGAGAATGTATAAAATCTAGAGCATATTCAAAGCTAGGGCACCAACCATATACTTTTAAAGTGCTGAGCGCGTAACTATCAGTAGAAGCTAACAGTAGTTGTAGCTGTATAAGCAGTGGTATTGGTTGAAAAAGTAGTAGTATTGAAGACTGGCATTCAGCATAGTTGTAACCATGGCAACAGTAGTGGAGGAGTGATGGAACTAAAATAAATAGTTATGGGGTGTAGTAGGTCATATAAATTGGCAGTATAAGTCATTTTCAATAAAATATTATTATTAAAAGTAGAATAAGAAGTAGTTGTGGTACAAGAAATATTAGAAAGGAGTGAAGAAGTAAAAAGTTGCAGTGGAGCAGGTACAAATTAAAATGTAGGGCTTTCAAAAACAGTGCAGGTATGGACGCTGATAACAGTGGATACTGGTGAGCTGTGGCAGGGAGGAACAAACTGTACCTTTAAATCTATCGGAATTTGTTAAAACAAAAGTTTGGAAGAACTATTTTAAGGCAACCCCTCACTCAAATACCTATATCTGTCCAATCCGGTTTTCTGCGCAGCTATTAAATTGCCATGTACCTTATCTCCCATGACGCTCACTGCTTCCGGCATCCCTCCCCCTCCCCACCTCCACCTTCATGTCTACTTCCCTTTCGTCTGTACTTCTCTTCTAGTGGTCCAGTGGGAATTCACCTCACCCAAATAGTGAGGCATGGACTCCAAGCCCAAGATCAAATATCTGCACTGATATGCTAGTTACCACACCAAAATATACTCCTCTAAAAAGCATTCAGAGTTGCCTGAAAATTAATTGTACTGAATCATATCATGTGTGGATAGGATTTACGTTGCTGAAACAAGATCATGCCACAGATTCAAGCCTGGTTTTCCATATCTGTCTCTGACATCTTGTATTCTCCAAGTGTTTCGCAGACGAAAATTAAACAAGAGATTAAATTACAGCGAACATTAAAACAAAGAGCCATAATTAACAAGATCATCATGAATCCCATTACATCAGTGATTGAGTTTGTGAGCGGTCTGCTCTGTGTCGCTAATATGGTGAAGCATCTGCTGCCCCCGGTGGGGAGGCTTGAGTACTGCACTCTGGTCTGACTGTTCACACTCTTTCTCCATCCCCTCGTTTCTTGCATCTGCAGTTTCACTCCGCAGTGTTAATGCACCTAAAGATCCGAGACTTGAGTGACGCACGCCCACGTGATACACTGGTTTTCAAAAATCTACATGCACACTTTTTCACTTCATCTCCAGCCGCAAGTTAATGCGTGCTTTCTGTAGTCAGTCACTCAGTTAGCTGTGTGCATATTAAACGAGAAAATGATGCCTATTGTTAACCAGCGTATCCACCTCTTCTGCACATTCTGTCTCAAACCCACTTTAATGGGCTGTCACAGAGGGGTTTTGCTGACAGTCAAAGTGTAATATATTTCAGCAGTGCCTTTCTCTGCTGTAACAGAGACTGGCTCAAACTGGAATGTGCCAGTTAAGGTTTAATTTGTGCAGAAAACTGATGCACAAAAATATTCTACGGAGATTGTGTTTATTTTGAGGGTGTGTGAATTGGAGTTAATTTGTTTGCTCGGTAACGATGCGGGGAGAATTAATTAGGGCAGCATTGATGGGTGTGTTAATAAGTCTCAAGTGTGTTATGCTAACGAGCCTGTGGTACAGGGGGGCCTGCTTGTGAAGGTATGGGCTAGTCTGGGACATAATTAGCAGCCAGTGTTACACCACTATCATTTATTTATGTGCTCAGCCATGACCTCAAAAGGGGGGGCGGGGGGGGGGGCTGGATGGGTTAAACTGTCTTCCATCATTTAAATGGGGTTTAATACAAACTGACCTCAGAATTCTAGAACTGAAATAAATATTTTTGTTGCTGCAGCTGTGCAGTTACTAAGTTATTATGGGTGTGGTTTCTCAATGTGAAAACAGCGAGGTCTCTAAATCCACAGTGCATAATTCCGTTCTCATTGGTCTTAAATATTACCCTGAAATATTGAAGATGGGTTTGAATTTGCTATAGCTATTGGCCCATTACATAACAATCTGTTGCAATCAATTAATTACAAGCCACCATATGATATTTGATGTATTTAGTCTAAAGTGATAGTTCACGCACAGACACAAGGCTAGAGTTTGATTGGTCTCGGACGCATAAACTAAAAGTATAAATTTACGGATTATCGTAGTTTCATTCCATCACAGTCTCAGTTCCCAGCTTTACATTGCGGCCAGCCTTGGGCCTTATGTCTGATTGGCTGTAACTACATACAGAAGCTGTTTATCAATTTTAACTTGAGGAGATCACAAACAAGTTAGATACTGGTCTGTTTAATTTTCATGATATATGATCTAACCTCTAATTTTTGGTGCAAGTCTAAATCCTTAGGTGCCTGAAACATGGATTTCTCAATTAGTGTAGAACAGGCAAGCTTACACCTCTAAAGACTGAGAGGTGAATTACACCAACAACCTCACAGAATCCACAGCACGGTCTGTCCCTCCCCACTCTCTGGGGACGTGCTGAAGGTGAACCCCCCCCCCCCGCCTTCCTCAATCCAGGTTATATGAGCTTCTGTCGGCGGGGTTTTATTTATATCCTAAATTAAAAGGCTTCATTTTAAATAGACAGTTGACCCTATATTTATGACTAAAACAAAATCTAAAATTCAGTCACTGGTTACAAGGTACTGTCCTTCATGCTTTACTGTAGGCAGGCCTGAATAATCAAACTTTAGGCCTCTGGGCACAAATGGTTCGGTGGGCCCCTAATTAGCTACATTTTACTGGTCATAATTTATAAAACAGGAGACATAATGGCTGCAGATCTGCTAATTTATATATGCGAATTTATTTTCACCATTGCAAGCTTGTTGTTCTCTTATGACAACCACCTCTAGTCAACAGTAAAAGCTGTGATAAAGAAATGTAATGCAACAGGCTATGCAGGTAGCAACATACAATTTATTGTGCCTAACCTTGAGGTCATCCACATCTTTCTTGTTTTCCTTGTTCCAAATTAGGTCACATATCGCATCAAATTCCACGTATCTGACCAGATCAGATGTAACAGCCATGTTGACGATCTGGTGCATCTGTGGTATCCTGAGCTCGTTTTAATCCTCGCCATCTGCGAGAACGATCTTTCCCTTCGGCAGCTTGTCGCATGCAAAGTCGGGAACATTCACAGAGCCACAAACACTTGCTGAGAAGTGAACGGTAGGCCATGTTTGGGTAGCACCTTCAGCGGTTTTGCGGGGTTTATCTTGCTCGTTTTGAACGATTCCATCTGCAAAGTTGTGATCGAAATCAAAACGGTAAGAAGAGCAGAGTGAATGAGCTTGTTTATGAGCTTTGTGCTAGAGCTGTGATGATTAGTTGATTAATTAATTAGCTGAGCGAAAGAAAAGTAATCGCCGGCTATTCTGATAATCGATCGATCGTTTAAGTCATCTTTGAAGCAAAAATGCCAAAAATTGTATGGTTCTATGTTCTCAAATGTGAGAATTTGCTGCTTTGCACTGTCTTACATTATAGAAAATTGAATATTTTGGGGTTTTGGACAGTTGGTCAGACAAAACAAGACATTTAATGATGTCACCTTGTGCTCTAGGAAACTGTAATGGGCATTTTTCACACTTTTCTGATGTTTTATACATCACCCGATTAATCAATTAATCGAGAAAATAATCAGTAGATTAATCGATAATGAAAATAGCTGTTAGTTGCAGCCCTGCTTTGTACTCACACTAAGTCCTCACATTCAGCATTATTTTTGGGAGGTACCAGGGAGGGCTCTTTCAGGTGCGAGCGGCATGAGTGTGAATGCAGGCGGAGAGCTGCAGAAACCCTGGGGATCACCGCGACCTCTCCGAGGGAGCAGCCGAGTGGTGGAGCTCCAGGCTGGGCTGGAAGCGCGGCGGTGCAGCACCCCGGTTCAGTAAGGGACATCCCCCCGAGAGCATGAACTGTGCGTGTGTGAGAGTAGCCTGCAATAATTCTGTCCAGGCCTGACAGTGTTGGCGATCTGTGCCGTGTCCTCTATCCCCGGTTGACCAGAATCCCTCCGGCCGGCTAGAGGCCAGGAAGCAGACGGTGATGTCCACGGGCAGGCGGCTCGACGCAGTGACCAGCAGCTCATCAGCTTTTGGGATGCAGAGGAGGCCTGGCACAGAGGTGCGGGCTGACCTGCATCCCACCCTTAACTATTGTTGCTGTGAGTGCGTGTGGGTCCCAGAACTGGGCCATGAATTGTAGTTTTCAGCAAAGTGTTAACACCTGCTTGCATTTTTCACCAAAATGAGTGGAGAGATTTTCCAGCACTTCTCTTATTTGGCCATTGCTATAACAAAGTGCTATGGTTGTGTCTTCATGGAAAGACATGACAGAGATTTCAGTGTCGTGTCCACCTCAATGTCCGTGGTATGTTCCACCAGCGAGTAGTTGCTGTGTGAAAGGAATATAAAGACTTAAGAACGTCAAGAACGACCAGCACTGCATTCTGTATTATGTAGACCGACCAAATTAAGTGAGTTGACTGCACAAGTTATGTCGTGGATCAAATGATTTCGTTTGAATGAACCTGAAGTCTGATATACCTCTCCAACATATTACTGGCGTTGTCGCAGGCCTGGCCTCAGTGATCTATTAGATATAAACCTTGCTTACTTATCATAGCCTTTACAGTGCTGGCAGGACTTTCCCCCAGGCCTGATGGCCTCAGAACCATCATTTTTCATTCAACAATTTCTCCTCTTTACTCACCAAAACAAAAATAAATGTTAGTTGGTCAATGTGAGACAAATGGGGGATAAACAGTCAGAGACAAATACTTGGCTTGCAGTACCCCTGTGGTTACTGCAGCCTGACTATCTCACCCATCAGCTGAATCAATCCCTCCCATAGTGGAGGGCAATTAGCCCACGCTCTTCTCTCCATATTTAGCAATGTGTTCAGCTGAAAAGGATCCAAATGAGAGATGACTCCTGTGATTCTTCATCACCACCGAATGGCAGTTCTCTTGTTAATATCTCTCCCGCCCTCCAACTGTTGCACAGGGCTAGCGTGCACAGTGCACAGGGCTAATGTCTGCAGTGCGCAGGACTAGCGTCTGCAATGCACAGGGCTATCATCCACAGTGTACAAGGCCAGCGTCCACAGGGCAGAAGGCTAGCTTGCGCAGTGCACAGTGCGAACATCCTAAGTGCAAAAGGCTAGTTCCCACAGTGCACAGGGCTAGTATCTTCAGTGAACAGGGCTAGCATCTGCAGTGCACAGGGCTAGTGTCCGCAGTGCACAGGGCTAGCATCTGCAGTGCACAGGGCTAGTATCTTCAGTGAACAGGGCTAGCATCTGCAGTGCACAGGGCTAGTGTCTGCAGTGCACAGGGCTAGCATCTGCAGTGCACAGGGCTAGTGTCCGCAGTGCACAGGGCTAGCATCTGCAGTGCACAGGGCTAGTGTCCGCAGTGCAAAAGGCTTGTATCCACAGTGCACAGGGCTTGTGTCCGCAGTGCAAAAGGCTAGTATCCACAGTGCACAGGGCTAGGGTCCACAGTGCACAGGGCTGGCATGCACAGGGTGGCATCCGCAGTGCCAATTAGGTGACATTACATCAGTAGTCCCACAGGATCCACAGGAATCCTGTGGTACAGAGTAGAAAATTCTAGAACATGATCAGTCAGTACAGGATGAAGGAGGACATGGGCAGCAATGGGAAAGAGTGGGTTTGCTACACGGTTTAGTCGCATCTTGATAAATAACCTACCAGGCTAAGATGCAGGTTGTAGCATTGGTACACCAGAAAGACATGCTACAGAGAAGTGATACTCTGTACGTCATTACGTTTTCACAGTTTCTGTTTGTCAAGGTTGTGGAATCCGTTTGCAACTTCTTGGCCAATGTGAAGCTGATACATGCTGTACTTTTACCATTTGGTCCACTCTGCTTACACATGGCTCCAAACCAAGTGGACCACAACTTGTTAGCAGAGGTCATATGATTGCAAATATCTTTTGGTAGTTGGTAAGGGACAGTAAATAGAAAAAACAAACCTGCCAAAATCGTTTATTGTGACTGCAGTGACAAAAAGACGTTCTCCTTCGGTGCTCTTACCAAATGGAGCATTTTGAGGACAACGCCAAACACAAACAGCCCAGACTCCGGGTGATAAAAATAACGTATTCAAAAGAGGACTTGCTGTCATCAAACACTTTGAAAAATTTGAATTTCAAAGAAGTAGGCTGGAAGTGATGCAACTTTATAATGGACTGTTGTTCACAGTTGCTCTACAAGGGAGAAAAGTGAGGAAATGGCTGCAGTATAACAGCCAAATAAAAAAAAAATGTGACAAACTAATTAGTTGTAATTGATTGAAAGTAATTTAAATAAATGATTAAGCACAACATTTTACTAAATTGATTCCTCAACATTTTCAGAGGGCAGTAAAGCAAAACCATTTCATAAACATATCCCATGCCCCTTAAAGCCTTTGAATGATCCAGACCTGGCTGTGAGGCTCAGCTCCATCAACACACTGGATATGATGGGATGCCTTTCATTCGGATACTTCAAGTACATTTAAGAGCAAGGACTTCCATACCTCTGCTTAAGTAGAAGTGTCAGTGGGATACTTTCAGTTTTACTGAAGAGATTTTCTGTCAGGGTACTTGTACTTTTACCTCAGTATAAGGTGTTTGTTCTTCCTCCGGCACTGCCGGTTCATATAAACACTGTGATCCTGCTGCTCTCATACACTGATTCTGTCATTCTGTCAGAATGACAAATGAGCTAACTGGAAACATACGTCTGCAATAGTGGGACTTCCAAATCACTATATATGTTTGATGAACGAGTAAAAGGGTGCCAACTATGAAACGACGACATTGCTGTACTGTACAAAACTGTTTATATTTTTTTGTCTTTTTGAAGTTCTAAATATGCCTAATTAGATCATGAAATTTTATCAATTTCAATTCAGCTTGAAAGAGCCTCCTAAATTATTGTTTAAAATTCTTTTATAATTTTTTAAAGTATTAAAATAAAGTGTAAACTGCAGAAGGAGCTACAATTTAAAAGTTTGTTGGAAGAAAAATATTTTATACAATATAAATGTCATATAACACTGTTTATATGACATTATAAACAATGTTATATGACTGTTTATATAAGCAGTGTCTCACTGTTTTAAAAAATTTTGAGTATGATTGTTAAGATCAATATGCCAGAGAGACAGCGAGCCATTTACATATCTTGTTGAACATGTAGCTGCATACATATTTATCTGTATCCCAGTCTCATACAAATATTGACTGTACATATTTTGGTTTATTTGCTGTCAGATTTTGTTTGTATCAAACCAGCATTATACCATTCATTAACATGTGCTGTAGCCTTAAGATAGATGAGTTTGGCATGCGCTTGTGTACACATAAATCAATTTTGAAATGAATGATAAATTCACCATGCACCTATAGGTTAATGACATTTCTTGCCAGGAGTGTAGGGTCTACTTTAATATGGGCATAGTCACAGGGTCATGGCTTCTGATTTGTCGGAAATTATCTTCAGTAAATTATGATTGAGTGGGCGTCAGGCACCCGACATCGCACTGCTAGTGGAGCTGCAGAAGCTGAAAACTTGTACCAGTGCAGAGGAGGCAACCAGCTCGGGATTGACAGACACTTAACCTCTAATCTAATCATCCCGTGGGACAAATCTGACACTCTGGTCCCATGGAACCTAAAACTAGTTTGACATCATGTAAAATAATGGAAGCAACAGTGGAGTCATCAGACGAGGGCAATTCAGTTTTTAATAGCAATAATTCTGCAGCAGCAGTATCTGTTTTCAGACACTTCTCTTCAGGCGGATTAGATCGAAGCCGCACAAACTGTTGGACACAAATGGAGAATACATTTTAGGACATACAATCACAAGAGGCTGTGATCTCAGCAGAAGGGAACTAGTTGTATGTGCAATATTCCAAAAAAAAAAAAAACAACAGGCGTAGGTTTTTCTAACCTGTCCTGTCGGTCAGAAAGAAGGGCCACCTTCTTTCTGACCGACAGTTCCCAAACACTTGTGCAGGGGTATTTTCTTCTTGTGAAGTATGACTCATAGTTCCCACGTTTAGGTTAATAGCAATTTAGAAACAAAGCAAAAATACCATGTGACGACAGGATGAAACATAGCGGGTAAAAGCAAGGCAGATCAACTACAAAATGGTGTAGTGTGGGTAAAGCTTGTATAAAAACATGAAATAAAATGCAGGCTCCTGTCCCTGATTGGGTAGCAAGGAAACAATTGGACATTGTTACATATCATTGGTTACTCTACAGAGTCTCCTCTTTCATCTTCCTCCCAGGAAGTGACAGAGGTATCATACCTCATACAGTGCCACACTCGCTCACACATACATCTAGCCTTGAATTCATTTCCTGTTTCAGGCATTCTCAGGAACAATGGGTGTGGTGCGGAAGGCAACCAGATGATCATTCAGAAATGGCATGCCAATTTTCTCCCTTTGATTCTAACCCCCCCCCCCCCCAACGATCATTGAGTTTTTTTTTGTTTGAATTAGGTCCAAGAACACTGAAGCAGGTTTCACATTTTTTCTAACTTGTCTGTCAGTTTTAGACGGCCTTTGACCTTGAAAGTGAAAATGAATTTTCAACACTTCTGTCGATGGGAAAAAGCTTGAGAACTCACCTGTAGGTTTTCCAGAAAACATCAACTGGTGTCTAAGCACAAATTCATCAGCCAGTAACGCACCTTGTTCAAGAGATTGAACCTTTCGTATACACCTTTTCAGAGGCACAGCTATGAAACTCTTTGGGAATTCTTAGCTCTCTTAGATCTTTCAGATCTTTTTACTGCTCTTGAGGAGCACCAACAATTAAACAAGCACCTTTTCTCCCTTGAAAAATTCCACATAAGTTTGACTTTCAGTTTTTCAAGTGCATCAAAACTTTTGCAGCTAAGACTCCAGGTCCAATTTGTATGCTCAAAATAAAATACCGTTGCAGCATGATGATCATGATGAACAGTAAACATCTTGGCTTTTGCCAACAAACACTCAACAATCTCCAAACTTCCTTTGGGCATGGCAGTGTGACCACCATAGGATCAGACAATACGAAACAAATATAGAAATTGGGGAGGAACTGCAGACTGGGCATGAGAGCATGAAAACAACTTATGATTTAACAACTTAGGCTTATGATTTAAATTGCAGTGAATGGGCTCTGTTGTCCACCCACAAGAGATAAATAATTAGAAATGGAGTAAATGAGATGCATATGCTCTGCTGATGACTACAGAAAGACATAAGATGATAGTCTACAAAGAGGTAAAAATGGGATGAAAGAAAAATATTACATTTTTTCATATTAAATCATAGTAAATGAGCTATATTATACACCAACAAGGGATAAAGTTGTCTGAAATGCCAAGAAAGGGAATAAATGAGTTGTGTAGGTTCTGCTGAAAACCCTGAAAAGGCATAAGACTACAAATAGCTGTACACCAAAAGGGAGAAAAATGGGTTGATAAAACATTTTTTGATTTTTTTACTTTGAATTGTAAAATATTAACGATATTACCCAGCCACACAAAACAACGTTGTGGGAAAAGATTGTCAGAAATGATTAGAAAGGGAGTACATGAGATGTATATGTTCTCCTGAAAATCGTGAAAAGACACAAGACTATAGCCTTACCTCCAAAAGTGACAAAAATAGGTTGACATAAAAATATTGGATTTTTTTACTCTAAATCGTAGTAAATGAACAGTACTGTCTGGTCATGGGTGACAAAGTTGTCAGGAATGATTAGAAAGGGAGTAAATGAGATGTATATGTTCTCCTGAAAATCGTGAAAAGACATAAGACTATAGACTTACCTCCAAAAGTGAGAAAAATGGCTTGACAGAAAAATATTGGATTTTTTCACTTCAAATCACAGTAAATGAACTGTACTATCTGCCCATGGGTGACAAAGATGTCAGAAATGATTAGAAAGGGAGTAAATGAGATGTATATGTTCTCCTGAACATTGTGAAAAGACATAAGACTATAGCCATACCTCCAAAAGTGAGAAAAAAGGGTTGACAGAAAAATATTGTATTTTTTTACTCTAAATCGTAGTAAATGAACTGTTCTATCTGCCAATGGGTGACAAAGTTGTCAGAAATGATTAGAAAGGGAGTAAATGAGATGTATATGTTCTGAAATCATGAAAAGACATAACACTATAGCCTTACCTCCAAAAGTGAGAAAAAAAGGTTGACAGAAAAATATTGGATTTTTTCACTTCAAATCATAGTAAATGAACTGTACTATCTGCCCATGGGTGACAATGTTGTCAGAAATGATTAGAAAAGGGAGTAAATGAGATGTATATTGTTACGGACAGGCCGTTTATGATAAAATTAGGATATTACCCCTTTAATAGGGAGGGAGTTTATCGGTTTCCCCTACATGAGATTATTATTATTATTATTTGTGTTATTTGTGTGTGTAAAATTAGTGGGTCCATAAAATATTTCGGCTTGCTTGTGCTGCAATGTTGTAAATGTCAGCTGACTGTTAATTGAGATGACGGTGGTTTGACCCCTGACCCTGTGATGCGGTCAGATTGAGTTATTTCCAGTGGGATTTTGGGCGCCAAAAGGTGGCTGCTGCTGCTGCTAGACGCTGCTCCTGTCGGGACGCCGTTTTCCCTGTTCTGTGTTGGTCAAACACTGTAAGCTACCGTCTACTCTGGAGTGTGGGATCCCTCTACACCACATTTTCGGACGTAAAGCATAAGTCATCGCATGAAGAATTATCTACTGCGGAACAGATTATGGACCTTTAAGAAAACCTGAACGAATGAACACTGGAGGAATTTGGTGAGGAAACCTGTCTCAACTTCACCCATCCGGAGCC
The DNA here is from genome assembly GCA_019788955.1 of Albula glossodonta. NCBI lineage: Eukaryota > Metazoa > Chordata > Actinopteri > Albuliformes > Albulidae > Albula > Albula glossodonta. The sequence goes on along the minus strand of JAFBMS010000025.1, from coordinate 350,852 downwards.
GGGCTGGTCGCCACGGGGCAACGAAGGAGGACTGGCCGTGCCTGTGCGGAGCTACTGCGGTTCCCCTCCGGCTGAGGTAACGCTGACAGTTTTCCTCTTTGCATGTGCGAGCAAGCCGAAGTGTTTAGCTGCGCGGCGCCCTGGGAAGATTATTATCAGAGGTCGGTTTTTCCCCCTAGACAACGTAGCCGTCATTGGTTTGCTGAGAGCTACCGGAGGCTTGCGAGATCTCTGCCTAGGGAGGCCGTGACAGAGTGGGGGCTGGCCCGGGATCGAATTAAATAAATCGGTACCGTGCTGTTAGTACATTTCAAAGAATCTGTCGATGCATTATTGCTAACTGTGTTCGTTTGTTAACGATATCAAAACAGTCCAGTGCTAAAATTAATATCAGTACTAGTTTCGGTTAGTAGTTAGTTACAGATAAGCAATTCTTTCTGGTGGGTAACGTACACGGGGTTGTTTGAGCCTGCTAAAGGGTTACACATCGTGAGGGTAGGTACCTAGTTAGTACAGGTGTGTATACCCAAGTGCGAACTAGTCGCACTGTACCGCTCCCTGCAGTGAAGAATTGTGTATCTGGTGGGGCTAGGTATAGCTTCTTTTAGTTTGGCAGTGACAACGAAGCTTAGTCGTAGCTTAAGCTAAGCTAGGCATAAACTGGCTAAACTTGTGTCTTCTGACTAGCGATGTTCTAATATGGTAGTTTGCAAACTGTTCTGATAGTAGTCCTATGCCGGTGCGAGTTATTTTTGCCACGTAGTACACTCTGTATGAGTGGTGTGACAGCGTTCTGTGGTTGGAACTCCAGAAAACTGTTGTGGGGTGCTTGTAGCCTGCTTGAAGGTAGGGTGTCTCCCCTGTTTGTGAACCTGGTAGTGTGCTGTAAGCATACGTGGTTCCTGTTTTTGCTGAGCAAGTTGGAAGCTCTCTCGTGGCAACTGCACCTGGCATCTGTGTTTTAGTCTTAGGAACAGAACGTCTACTGTTGTATCTTTCTGCTATTGCTGGATATTGTACTGCTGGCACTCTTTCAACTCTTTGGGCCTACCAGTTGGTGTTGACCAGTTAGATTTTGGACAGTGTTGTGTTTTTGTACTGCTGTACAAACAAGATGAGTATATCCCCTGCCCAGGTTGGTGAGCTCATAGAGCTGCCTACTGCTGCTCAGTTTAGGAGCTTTACTAGGCCGCAGCTCGCCATGCTGGCAGAACGGGATGGCATGGAGGTGCCATCCTCAATGACCAAAAAAGAGCTGGTAGCCCTAGTGAAAGAGCTGTATAGTCTAGAGGACCTGTGGGCAGAGCAGAAAGAGGAGAAGGAGCGGCAGGAGAGGTTGGCGAAGGAGGGGCGCGATCGCCAATTTGAGCTTGAAAAGTGGGAGAGTGAGCGGAAGTTTGAACTTTAAAGGATGAAGTTGGAGTTGGACAGAGTATCTAGGGAGAAGGGCCTACCACTCGAACCTACTTTCAACTTCTCTTCTGCTGAGAAGCTTTTGCCTCAGTTTAACGAAGAAGAGGTTGATGTTTTTTTTAAGCTTTTGAGCGGGTGGCTAATGAGTTGGCTTGGCCACGCTCCAAATGGCCACTGTTGGTGCAGCGGGCCCTTGTAGGTAAAGCTCAGCATGCATTTGCTGTGCTGGAAGGCTCTCTCGCTCTCAATTATGATGCTGTAAAGGAGGCTGTATTGACTGCCTATGGGAGTGTCCCGGATGAATACCGCAGGAGGTTTCGGTCCCACCGGCGCAAGGATGGTGAGTCTCACCTTGATTTGTACCGCAGGCAGCAAATTCTCATGGCACGTTGGCTAGCTGCATGCAAAGCGGATACTGTGGAAACCCTAACTGAGCTGTTCTTGATGGAGCAATTTAGGAACTGTATCTCGCGTGAAGTAGACGTTTACATTGCTGAGCGTGGGGTCCAGACAGTTAAAGAGGCTGCAGAGCTCGCGGATACCTGGGAGGTCATTCATTATGGTGGTATTGGACGGGGATCCTATGATAGGGGTCAGGACAAGCAGAAGTCCTTTGCAAGCTATAAGCCTGAGACGAAGCGCCCTGGTAGTGACCGCCCTGGCCAGGGTGGAGGTCCTGATAGTGGTAGGGGCCCCCAAAGTGGTGCCTGTCGGGGAGGTGGTAGCCAGCGGCTCCCTGACCGTTGTCGTGGCCCTGGGTTCCATCAGGAGATTATTTGTCATAACTGTAGGCGGCCAAGGCATATTCGGAGTAACTGCCCAGCCCTTAAGGACAGAGCCAATCGTGCTCAGGTTGTGGCTCTGGTGTCGGCTAGGACGCAGGGTGATAGACTGATGAATGGTGGTCTCACTAAGGAGCCTGTGATGGATGGTGCTTCTTTTGTTTCTTCTGGTTCCGTAGCCTTAACCCGTAGTAGTCCGGAAATCCCAATACAGGTCTTGCGGGACACTGGGGCTAGTCAGTCTCTGCTGGTTGCGAGTGTTCTTGATTTGCCACCCCCATTACCTGGAAATCCAGTTGTGCTTCTGGCTGGTTTGGGAGGAGAGTTTGGGCCCTATCCACTTAGAGAGGTCTATTTGCGCTCTGAGTTGGTGAATGGCTCTGTGACAGTGGCTGTTGTTGATTCTCTTCCTGTACAAGGCGTGTCATTATTGCTGGGTAATGACCTGGCAGGTAGTAGAGTCAGAGAGTCCCCTGTTCTTTCCCCTGAACCATGTAACATGGTGGACACAGAGAGGCTGGCTATAGAATTTCCAGAAGTTTTCACGGCATGTGTGTTGACGCGTGCTCGAGCGAAAGTCCGTGCCCATCCTACTCCCTGTGAGGAGCAAGAGGCTAGCGTGGATCTAGCTGACACATTTATGGCCCACCTGAAAGAGACACAGGACGATCCCCGCCTGAGTCGAGAAGCCTTAGTGGAGGCTCAGTTAGCTGATCCTGATTTGGCTCCTCTCTTCCGTTTAGAAGAAGAACCAGCTGGGGGTGCTGTGCTTGCGGAAGGGTATTACCTACAGGACAATATCCTGATGAGACGTTGGCGGCCACCTAAGGAGACCGCTGAGGAATGGAATGTGTTGCACCAGGTGGTGTTGCCTCGCGGATATCATGAGGGCGTGCTAAGGATGGGTCATTCTGGACCTGTGGCAGGTCATGTCGGCGTAAATAGAACGCTGGAAAGAATTAGACGTCATTTCTGGTGGCCGGGTTTGCGGAAGAGTGTGCTTGAGTATTGCAGGTCTTGTGAGCCATGTCAGCGTGCGGGTAAGGCTTAGCATACACCGCCTCCCGTGCCTCTTAAGCCACTCCCTGTTTTCTCAACACCCTTCACCAGAGTGATGGTAGACTGTGTGGGTCCGCTCCCAAAGTCCAAGCGGGGAAATGAATATCTTTTAACCATCTTAGATGTCACTACACGGTTTCCTGAAGCTGTCCCACTCAGGAACATTCGGGCCCAGACTGTAATTGATGCTTTGATACAGTTCTTTACCCGGTATGGACTTCCTCAGGAAGTTCAGTCTGATCGTGGGTCGAACTTCACCTCCACTGTTTTCCAGTGGGTAATGAACCAGTTGAATATTAAGCAGATCACATCATCGGCCTATCATCCCCAGTCGCAGGGGGCCATTGAACATTTTCATAGGACCCTGAAGGAGATGGTGAGGGTATATAGTGATCAGTTTCCTGGGGATTGGGACACTGCTATGCCTTCCTCATGTTTGCGGTTAGGGATAGCATGAACGAATCCACTGGTTTCACTCAATTTCAGCTGGTTTATGGTCACGAAGTGCGTGGACCCCTGTGCTTACTAAAAGAACGTTTAGTGGGTGAGAACTTTCCGGAGGACCCTCTCGCATATGTTGCTCGTTTCACTGACCGGCTACAGGTGGCTTGTGAGGTCGCCCGGCAGAAGCTTGTGTGGTCAAAGGCTCATATGAAACAGCAGTATGACAAGCGAGCTCGGCCACGTGGTTTTGAGGCCGGTGACCAGGTGTTAGTACTGTTGTCTGTGGGGGGGAGATAAACTTGGTGTGCGATTTGAAGGGCCATATTCGGTGGTAAAACGGGCCGGACCCTGCAGCTATGTGATCAGTACGCCTGATCGGCGGGTGAATACACGGATTGTGCCATGTAAATCTGCTCAAACCTTTTGTGGGGCGGGAAGCTGTGGCCCCAGTGTGTTTTAACAGAGTACAGAACATGGAGGATGGTGACACAAATTTGGGTGACAAATTTGTCTGAAATCTAATGATTGGAAAGAAAGTAAACAAGATGTATTTGTTTTCCTGAAAAGACATTTGAGCCTTTCCTCCAAAAGTGAGGAAAATGGGTTCACAGAAAAATATTTGATTTTTTTATTTTAATATATCATAGTAAATAGTAGTAAATTCACTGTATTATGCACCCACATGAGAACAAGTTGCCAGAAATGATTAGAAAGGGAGTGAAAGAGGTACAGGGTGTCATCGACTTACGAACGAGTGCCGTTCCCACAACGTTTCGTAAGCCGATTTTCGACATAAGTCGGAATTTATACCTAAATTATACCTAAATTAACACCTTATGTGACTCACACTGTACACACAATTCATGAAGGGCATATAAACAATAGTAATTACATGAAATGGTCGTAAACAAAAGATATCAATTCCTTACCTTTATTTCTGTGGTTGTATTTACGAGCCAAACCGCTTAAGCCAAAACTATGTTTTTTAAGTAATTTGTGGGAGTGCGTCATAACCACAAAATGACGTAACTCGAGACCGTCATAACCGGAGGACTTCCGGTATATATGTTCTCCTGAAAATTGTGAAAAGATGTAAGACTTTCGCCTCACCTCCATAAGTGAGAAAAATGAGTTCACAGAAAAATATTTTATTTTTTTACTTTAAGTCATACTAAATTAACTGTATAATGCACCCACATGAGAATAAGTTGTCAGAAATGATTAGAAAGGGAGAGAATGAGATGTATTTTTTCTCCGGAAAATCCTGAACAGACATAAGGCTATAGCTTTACTGCCAAAAGTGAGAAAAATGGGTTGACAGAAAAATATTGAATTTTTTTACTCTAAATTGTAGTAAATGAACTGTACTGTCTGGTCATGGGTGACAAAGTTGTCAGGAATGATTAGAAAGTTAGTAAATGAGATGTATATGTTCTCCTGAAAATCGTGAAAAGACGTAAGACAATAGCCTTACCTCCAAAAGTGAGAAAAATGGGTTGACAGCAAAATATTTGATTTTTACCCTATAACATAGTAAACGAACTGTACTATCTGCCCAAAAAGACAAGACTTCAGCCTTACCTCCAAAAGCGGAAAAAGTGGGTTGACAGAAAAATATTTGATTTTATTATTTTAAATTATGTCTCATGTAAATAATTGACCACAATTTAAATTGAAAAAAAAAAAAAAAAAAAAAAAAAAATCAAATATTTTTCCATCAACCCATTTTTTTTTCACTTTAGGAGGTAAGACTATTGTCTTATGTCTTTTCAGCAATTTCAGCTCAAATAGGCAAGTTCCTAAATCAACGTAAGAGCAGATTCTCTATGGGGTTGAACAGATGGTAAGTGCATGTGTGCCAATCTCTGACGCAGCAGAATTTGTCAATGTTTACAGGGGAACAGTGCCTTTGGTCACGATGGTCAAACATTGTTTAATTCTAAATAGATTAACTGTTTTTAAACAATCAGATAAATAACACAGATACTTTGATACCACTCTTTTAATCAATTTAGATATGCAGAAGACTTTAACATTTAAATTTTCAAATTTACTGCTGGTCATTGGACTGTTTGAAAATGATGTTTTGTTGAGCAACTACATACATAAATTGATTAATGTTATATGCACCCAAGTGTGTCCAGGAAAAAAAAAACCTCTACCACCTAAAACCTCACACCCCTTTGCACCTGTCATCTGTCACTGTCTGTGCACTGATAGTGTCCTGGCATAATGGTCACCAGCAGATCGAATTCAGTCAGCAGTATCAGCACTAGTGACAAAACTAACTTGCGTTTATAACAGAATGTGTTGACATGAAGAGAAGAATCTCTCAATCCTTTGGCCTACTTGTAAAACGCAAAAGGTTCTCTTCAAAAATGAGTGTTGCACAGAAAAGGCATGGATACATGAAGGATACACAGCCACAATATCATAGAACCAGTTTTCAATGATCATGGATAATTGGCTGGAATAACCAAATTCGGGGACAGTTGCATCATAGGCTCCAATCAGACTGACCTTTCATATTGCACCAGTATCAATAGCTTGTTAATTATCTGAAAAAAAAAAAAAAAACACATAGATTGCATTGTGTTGTTATTTGCACAGAAAGCTTGACAAAAGACATTAAATTGATAGTTTGGTAGCTGTACTACATTGAGTGGTAAATATTATTCTTCACACACAATCTACCTCTGGTAGATCTGGGGAGATGGCTAGGGTGGGTTATGGTCGACATGTGTAGTGTAGTTGTTCCATTTTTAGTTCGCTTTTGTTTCATTGTTTCTGATGTGCTCCGAACCACTTCACTGTTGCAGCTCATACGAAAGCCACTTATGAATACTTCATAAAGTAAATGTCCAAATCCTACCCTTACTCTACAGTTTCCCTGGATTTATTGTTAAAGCATGTGCAAATGGATATTTTCAGGTTGTGCTTTTGAAAATTTCTGAAAAAACAATTATTGTGGTGCAGTGGCAAGCTTGAACACTCTGCTGGGAGGTAAGAGAATAAAAGACAAGCAACACCTGGAAAAACATATCACCAAAACCAGGCAGATGGCTCCATCAGTAGCCCCATCCGGATTTTAAGGAGAATACTACAGAAGTAAGACTGAGATAGATTTAAATGACACTACCACAGCCAAGTAACCAAAAACCACAAAGAAGCAAAAAGCAGCCCCCTACAGGCTGATCGGCTATGCTTTAAATATTTAGTCTGTTGAAGGCAATGACTGACACCTGGGATGATCCAAATTCCCCTCAGGTAAGCCTGTCTGCTCACACATCCCCCTCAGATAAGCCTGTCTGCTCACACATCCCCCTCAGGTAAGCCTGTCTATTCACAAGGCCCCTCAGGTAAGCCTACCTGTTCACAAATCCCCTCCATTTTAAGCCTGCCTGTTCATAGATCCCCCTCAGGTAAGGCTACCTCTTCGCAAGGCCCCTGCTGTCGTTGCTCCTGTTGGCTCTCCAGGCTAAGGGAGGGAACAGGGAGGCTGACAGCAGTCCAATGGGAGGAGCAGAGGAGTTTGCTCCTCCCTCCACCTATCTCAGTGGCACACTATATATAGTTAACATAAGGCTTAATTAGCATTTAAGTCTATACGAATTACTGGAGCGCTCCTCTAAATACATAACTGTTTTGCCAGATGTTATGTGTATTCACTGCAAGTGCATTTATCCACCCATTGCTATGGGATCACATGACTTTCCTTATGAATGCAAACATACTCAGATTTATTTACAGAAAGTTATATTGATTTCTCCATAAAAAATACTGTGTGCTCTCAAAGCCAGCCAATCCTATCACTCTCTGTCATACCGTTAAGTCTCCATGAATTTTCTGTTTCAATTTTTTCAGAAAGAAAAAAGAAAAAAGATGAAATGGGAAAAAATTTGTGCATATAACTGTCATAGTTTAACATGCTTTGATTATCAATCTTTGAAAGTTATATACACTGAGAATTTTATAATTGTACTTCTTACGAATGTAAGTGACTGTAGTCTTCAGTGTGCTGAACTGGTATAGCATATTCATATGTAAATTCTTGTTATTGTCTTAGACATTCAAAGGATGCTAAGATGTGCCCATTATGTTTCTCCCATAGGACAGTGAGGTATTGATATGCAATGAGTGAAAAGACAAATGCAGAAAGACAGACTTCAAGTACATTTTATTCTAATACACTTCTAGCAAGACACACTTGAACCAAATTTATGTTCTTGTTTTTTTTTTTTCTTTTTTCCTCATTCCTTGTGCTGCTTCTCCTCGCTTCACTTCTTCTCCTCTACTTTGTCCGGCTGGTGAACTGGTGAAGAGAGAGAAAGAGATGGGCGTGTTTTTAGAGGAGACAGACGGAGCGGACTCCATTGTGCTTATTCAGCACGGCCTCCAGCCCGCGCTCTGTCGCAGCCGGTAGAGAAAAAATTCCACGACCCACCACAGCTGTGCGTGTGGTGTGACCCAGGTGTGTGCGGCTCTCCGGCGCGACCCAACTGTGATCGCTGCTTTCTGGCGTGACCCAGCTGTGTGCGTGGCTGTCCGGTTTGACCCAAATGTGTGTGCAGTGTGTCCCTGATGAGTGAGCCAGCTACTTTGTGTATCAGACTTATCACTGACTTCCAGTTTATAATTCCCACTTGAATGATAATTTGTGTCATATCACATTAATAGTATTCGGAAACAAGTAAGACTGAAGTAATTTTCATTTAGATCTCAGAGGCCTTGTATGTAGCTTTGAAGGTGGGGTTCTCTGTGTTTGGGTTCTGCTCGTACCTCTGACCTCCAGTTTGCACTCCACCTCGTCTTCGCCCAGGTCATTGATGGCCTTGCAGCTGTATTTCCCTCCATCAAAGAGGCCGGGCTTGCGGATGTTGAGGGTTAGCACCCCTTGGTTGTTCTGCATGAGGAACTTGGGGTCTTCCCCAATTATCATCTTATTCTTCATCCAGATGATCTTGGGCTGGGAAACGGAGGAGACACAGGACTGATGTTGAGGGAGTCATGCAGGAGTAGCACCACAGAGGCTAGTTTCATGTTGACAGTCTTTATTTGGCTTTTGGTAACAGGAAATACATTTTTAGCAATGATTTCGTTTATTGTAGCCTTCCATTGGGTTTTTACTGGAGTGACACAATGAAGTGCCTCGCATAGGGGACCAATAGCAGTGCACCATCACGAAATAAACCTTAGAGCCATTAGGGAACCCCCTTACACACACGCACGTGCGCACACACACACACACACACACACACACACACACAAATACACACAGACATACAGACACAAACAAAGCACAGAATACACAGACACATATGTGAGCACACACACACACACACACACCTCACATGCACACACACACACACACAAAGACCCACCTTGGGGTAGCCACGCACAGAGCAGCTAATGGCAGTGGTGTAGCCAGCAATGACAGTCCTGTCCATGAGGGGCTGAGTGAACTTAGGCGAATGGTTCATGTCTTTCTCCTTGTACGGAGACGTTTTCTTCACCAGACCTGCAAAACCACAGTGGAGTGTAAACAGTGCTGCATGTCGACCACGGTGAGCATGCCGGTCACACAACCCTGTTGTGAAACGGGTACCTGTCTTGGCGATGACGGCAGTGTTCTTACTGATTCCCACCTCGTCACTGTGCCCACAAATGTTCTCACTGAAGACGCGGAACATGTATTCGTTGCCCATGACCAGATCGGACACGGTGCAGCTCGGACGCCTGTTGTGCTCATACACTGTGAACCACTCCTGTACGGAGACAAACCACACATAGCGTGAGTTCTGCTTTGGACAGACTAATTATACTCACATTAGCTGTCTGTAACATTCCTCCTGAGATGTGCTCTTAGATTACTCCTGAGAAGTTCTCTTCGATTACTCTTGAGAAGTAACTCCTGGACATTTGCATGGGTGTGTGACTGTATGTGTGTGTGCATGGGTGTGTGACTGTATGTGTGTGTGCATGGGTGTGTGACTGTATGTATGTGTGTGTGTGTGTGCATGCATGTATTGTTCTGATCTGTAGCACTGTCCACCTCTAAACTCACATTAGTCTTCTTGTCTGCTTTCTGTATGGTGTAGCCGGTGATTTCGGCATTGCCGTTGTCTTTAGGGGGCTTCCATTCCAGAGCAGCGTTGAAGCCCCACACATCAGTAACGTGCACGGCCACGGGGGGGCCTGGCTTCTCTGGAGGAGAGACACAGCAATGCCATTTGCTAGTAAATGCAATTTCCTCTGCGCTAAGCGTTAAGCAGCCCTGTCCAGTCCAGTTCGGTCTCTTCTTGTTTTTATTTGTTTTAATGTCGTCACTTTGAGATGAATAAAAAGTGCACCATTATTATATTATTTTTTGCCAATAATCATAAAATGTATTTCATACTAATAATGCAATTAAAATAAACTGAACTGAGTTGAAAGGGCACAATGCAGTGACTCAGCTCATCTGGATATCATAGTTCATAAATTACACCTAAGTGTGCCCATTCATATCTGGAAACAGCGAATGTGTAACAATGTGCTGAGTGTGCACTATGCTAAATCACTCCAGTCCATCAGCACGCCTGATTTTGTCCATTAGGTTAATCCTGGAGGATACTTTATGTAATCGCAGGCAGGACTGCCAAAGCGTTTGTGTCTCCAGCAGTCGTACAGTCTGCGAGGCAGACAGCCTGAACTGCACAGTCTGTGTGCGACCGATTCCTGCTTTTCAAATCAGAGCTCGCTTACTGGTGTTGTTCAATACAAAGTAGGAAGGAATTTATTTCCACTCAGCTCATTGTGAGCAAATTCAGCAGCTTGCGTTTTCTACACTACCTCTCAAATGCGGGGAACTTTGAAGTGGTGTGAATTTATGTCCCGCAGTGATTGACACAGTACGGAGATTATCCGTACCACCTGGCGAAATATCGCTGGCAAACAGACAAGATGCTGTTGCCTTCCTCATTTTCCTGTCCCAGGCTGTGTTTGCATGGGTGTGTGAGACAGAAGAAGATAAACCGAATTGTTTTCACTGATTGTATGACAGCAAGTTGCATTGAGAATGTTCCCTCTGCCATGACAAGCCTCTGACATGCCATCAAGCCATTTTTATAAACTGCCATTTGCCATCATGGTGCAGCTAAACTGGATGTTGATTCTTCGAGAAAACATGGGGGATACCGGAAATATGTATACAGGTATGCGCTGCATAACATCCAACTGCATATACATCCATGGCCCCATAAGGTTATAATTCAGTTCAGAAATACAGATCGGAGAACGGGATTTAGTGGACGTAACCTATTTAACCCATATATTACCTTGCCACATACATTAGCTGAAATACAGTACTGTATGTGTACAGTATCTTGGTTATTTACAATTCAGGTACACTACAGTATTCTGCATAGCTTTGATAATATGGTGTTCACACAACGTGCAAATCACATAACATCCTATTTCACAGAACGTATCATGGACATTAAGCGACATATACCTATACTTTTATTTCATTCCATTGTTTTGTAATAATCTCTTTTGCTCATTTTTATCATCACAATCGATAATTAAAACTGCTGAATGCGAATAATTTTAAATGAATAAATTATATTGTGAGCAGAATTTGAAGTGCATCACCTAGCAGAGTCCACTAACTGCAAATAAGATTGTAGCATGCTGTTTTGTCTTTCAGTTGCCACCCATGTGAATGCAGCATCACCAAACATTTACCATGTTTTCATAATCTTCAGAAATTACAAAGCATCATTTTGATATAACAATATTTTGACATGTTTAGATGATCTAACGAATAAAAACATTTACTATTCAGCAGTACATGCTGCTTTGCCATTGGCTGGGCTTGACAAGAGAGGCAGGACGTTGACGACGGAGATACTAACCCACGATCTGGATCTCAATGTTGGCCTTGTCCTCCATGTTCTCGATCTTCACAGACAGCGTGTATGTGCCAGAATGATCTCTCTCAGCTGAACGGATGAAGAGAATGGTGTCAAAGTCGCTGGTGCGCACTGGTACTTTCTTCTCATCGAGCGGCTCTCCGTCTTTGTACCAGTTAACAATGGGGCGAGGTTTCCCCTGTCGGGCGGGAAGAGAGAAACGTTGCGCTCAATGACTTGGAAAAGCGACGTCACAAGCAGATGTTGGACTGAAACGAACATGAAAGATGTCAGGACGCGAGTCGAGTCTGCGCAGGGCAGACAGGAGGCCCCATACAGCCAACACACCTGGAAGGGAATGACCAGGTTGACCTTCTCACCAACTTTCTTGATGTACTTGGTTCTCAGTTGACGGGGGAGGCGGATCTTAGGATGCTCTATGATAGAGATAGATGGGGAGATAGACGGAGAGATGAAAAGAGGAGAAACTCTTTAAAAAATGTACAGATAAATACTTCAAAAATAACCCAGGGCAGGTTTTTACAACATGTCTCAGAGAAGGAAGGCCCTCATGACTACCTGCACCAGCCCATTTACCTACAGTTTACAGAGTATCCATCAACTCCATTTCTCCAGTTCAGGAGACAGAATTTAACCTGAAATTGTAAATGTAACTCCACAGTTAAACCTCCCTAAGTCTCCGTTCCTTGTTTTAACCTGAATATGTTACATTTCCTGATTATTTCCACGTAGCTATTAAGCTTCATTCCAAACCAGTTTCGTTTCCCTGTATTTTTGAAGAATATCTTTCGTGCACAGTGGGGCCCTGAACTATACACAGTATTCCAAGTGTGGTCTAAAAAATTGTATGAGTATATCTTCATAACCTCCTTTGATTTATAATCAGTACTCCCAAGCCCATGTTCTCATATCTTTTTCTGATATAACACATTGTAACTTATTTCATCCCCAAAAAGTCCTGTCTCAAGGTCTTATTTCCTACATGTACTAAAGCTATATTTTGCCACAGCATTTAATTTATTAGGATTCTGCCCTCCTCTGGATTCTGATCCTCCTGGTTTACCTGAAATGGTTCTACTCCTAACTGTTTGCTAGACCCAACGCATATGAAAATATTGATTTGATGAAAGAAAACTGTGAAGACTGGTAAGATATTTTATTTGTGAAGGGTCATGACGGGGATGCAATAATGTGTATGATCATTAGCTATTTCGATTGTCCACCACACCATCAGGCAGTTTTCATTGACTTCCCCTCAAATCTACTTTACTTCATCTGTACATTGGTTAAATCTGCTATCAATCTGATTAGATCAAATATAGTCCAGTACAAATTAGACACAGAATTGTTTTAGAGGCTACAAGACTATATGGGCTATACTAAATGATACATTCTGATGAATCGATGACAAATTTTATATAAGCAAGCTTGAAAAAGTAGCCTGCCTTCTACTACAGCTGAGTTTGAGAGAGAATTTTTGTAGAGAACATAAGTTATAAATTGCACAAAAACCAAAATGAAGAGTTAAATGGTGCATGGTGCATTTTCACTGCATCTATATCTTACCAAAGTGAATAAAATATTTCCATACATGTATAAAGAATTTACACATTTACACATCAAATACCTTGGCCATTTCATATAAATGATTTATACATCAAATACCACGGCCATTTCACTATAATTTGTAATAAATATATTCCGTATGAATATCTATTTATGAAGCCCAAAGACTGCCCTCTACATATTTTTATGTAGGCATAAACATATTGGATGAAAGTAATAATTATATTCCTTTGCATATCCCTGAACCCACTGGGGACATATCATACTTCCTCAAAAATGCATCAAAAAATATATATTTGCTGCTTTGCAGCCCTTCTCTTGTCATAAATCAATGTTATTATTGTACTCCCTGCAAAAAGCAGGTGTAGGGCAGTGGATAAATAGCTCTCAAGTCCTAATTTTAGCTGGGAGTATGCTTAGTTCTTAGTTATTGGAGCGCTTTTAACGCAATCCATATGAGTGATTCTGAGAGGCTTTGTAAACCCCGACCCAAATCTCAGCAAAGCACATACTGCTTTGATTTAGGTTTTACTGCCCTGGAACATGTTACAGTTTCCTTAGATTAGAAATCAGCTCGGCTAGGAGCTTTGATCTGGAATCCAGTGCATTAAAAGAAAAATCCAGCTGAACTTTCAATGTAAACGGTACGATTCCATAAAATAGATACATGATGGTGGAGCTGGGAGGGGCAGATAGGGTAGGAGGGGCCGATGGTGGAGCTGGGAGGGGCATAGGGGTGGGCAGGGCAGATGGGGAGAGGAGCTGGGAGGGATAGATGGGTGGGAGGGGCCAATGGTGGCACTGGGAGGGGCAGATGGGGTAGGAGGGGCTGATGGTGGCACTGGGAGGGGCAGATGGGTGGGAGGGGGGACAGATGGGTGGGAGGGGCAGATGGGGTAGGAGGGGCCGATGGTGGCACTGGGAGGGGCAGATGGGTGGGCGGGGGGGCAGATGGGTGGGAGGGGCCGATGGTGGCACTGGGAGGGGCAGATGGGTGGGGGCGGGGGGCAGATGGGTGGGAGGGGCCGATGGTGGCACTGGGAGGGGCAGATGGGGTCAGCTCACCCATGATCTCACGGATCGTGACAGCCTGGCTCATTATGGCAGGGGGGCTGCGGCCTGCAATGTTAACAGCCACGACTCTGAAGCACAGTTTCTCCCCCGTGGGCAGTCCCCTGACTGTGTAATGGTTCTTCTCAACGGGATCCGTGTTGGCAGGGATCCAGTCTGTGCCTAATACAGGAAAAAGAGAGAGAGGCAGAAAAAGTGAGCGATGGAGCACAGGGGACCAGCAGGCTGGAGAGAGATGAGAAAGTAACGAGGAGACAAGAGGGAGAGGGCAAAGAAAGCAAGAGATGCTCGCTGTTATTCTGTGATATAAATACACAAGATTCTCCTAAATGTGATTCTCTACCCGCTAAAAGATTTTCTATAACACATAGTGGATTTGCATGAGAAAATATGTATTAATTTATAATATAATATAATATAATATAATATAATATAATATAATGCTGGTGTCACTGTCTGAACTGTCTCAGGCAGTATTGTGTTGAATTGTAAACTTAAATAAATGTATTCTTAAAATGGGAAAGGGTAAGGATCAGGGTAAGGGTTAGAGTAAGGGTTAGTGTTAGGGTTAGGGTTAAGGAAAGGGTTTGGGTTAGGGTTAGGGTTAGATATGTCAGTTAGCATGTTCCACCCACACGTCCCTTACCTCCCTCTACGCAGTACTCGATGAGGTAGCCATCGATACCCCCTGCTCCTATTCTATCTGGGGGAAGCCACTTCAGGGAGCAGGTGCTGTCTGTGACATCATCCACGGTGAGGCGGGTGGGCTCGCTGGTCGGAGCTGCAGTGAGGGGGGGAGCGGAGGTAGATTAGCGGAGCACGCAGCTGCTGCTGGCACAGGATGGACAGTGAAGATGACAGATCAACAGAGGAGGGATGCTGGGAATTCTTTACGCACCAATGGGCATGAAGGGTTTGGAGTTGGAACTGGGCTGGGAGACACCGATGCCATTAACGGCAAAGACCCTCATCTCATACAGCACACCCTCGATCATCTTCTTGGCTTCGTAGGTTGTTGACTCATAAATGTCAAAATTCAGCTTAGTCCACCTCGAGGAGCCTTTTTTCTTCCTTTCCATCAGATAGCCTGCAGACAAGATTATGGGTTCAAAAACATAGACATAACTTAGCACGGGCACAAGAACATAATACTCATCTTAACACAGGTACAAAAAATTGACACAGCTAAGCCTAGGCTTAAGAACAGACACACAACTTAGCCATGCTACAAGAACATAGACAGGTTTTGCTTGGTAGAAGAACCATTCTTTTACTATGCATATCCATTATTAGGTTGTTGGTTATTTCAGAGTCTAGGTCGAAGATAAAGGTTCATTCTACATATTAGCTTCTAGTCTCTGAAATAATCTTTCTATAGACGTTTGTCTTTTAAGAGAAATATTATAGAGGCACTTAAATTGTTTTATGAAAGTTTATTTTTTTAATTGCTTTTTTAAATATCTGTATATAGTATTAACTTATTATCTTCATGTGTTCTGATATAGTTATGTGTTTGCTGAAGCACTATGTGCTACAATGCTTGAAAAGTGTTCTATTAAAAATTAAATAAAAAATAATATTTAGTGAGAGAAACGTTACATAACTAATGAACCTTTTGGCCTAGAGTGAGTTTTTTTTCACAGATTCCCTAGATGCAGCTAAGCAAAAAAGCCTTGACTATTTAAGTCCATCATATTGGATTTTTCCTAGATAGTTTGATGTCTGATTTGCACTAAATTTGGTACACATCCTGTACTTTCAGTAAGATCTTAAAGACAAAGATCTTCAAGTACAAGTTAAGAAAAGTTTCTATGCTGAAGTATGTGGCCAAAATAAGCCAATGAAATTTTTGGGTGTGGCCTATGTTGACATAATGTGTCCTGTCCATGCTGGTTTGGATAATTTACTGAACTGAAACACAATGACTCAAGGCGGGAGGAAGTACCTTTAAGTGGTACGCCCCCATCAAATGTGGGTGGCTCCCAGGTGATGGTGGCATAGTCCTCTCCTACTGCTGTGCACTTCACATTCAAAGGAGGGTTTGGCACATCTGGGGAGAGGGTGGGGTTAACTCAGCAAACAGGACACTACTCCCAAGCACCACGCCCACACTAAACAAAATGATCAGACTAAAAGTGAACAACAAAGTTGAACCAGAATAATGTAACAGCTGGTTGCCAATAATACATTTTGTAATATCATGTAACCCTAGTAAAGAAGATGTGTGAATTGATCAATTTGTTAATCTGAACAAAAATAGGTGGTAAATTTACAAAATCCAGACTCGGTCCAAAATTCTGCAAGTTCAGACTTTCTGAGGTTAAGAGAGAAACTGGGACATCAAATCAGAAAGAGATTAAATAAAATCGAAGGTTTGTGACAGCAAGGTAAAGTAGACCAGTAAACAGGTGTATTTATGGTATTTATGTATTATGAATTTACAAACCCACGATCCTGATGTTAAGCACAGCTTTGTCTTCTCCGGCTGGGTTGGTGACAGTAATGGTGTACCTTCCCTCGTCGTCCTTCTCTGCACCCTCAATCACAAAGCTGCTCAGGGTCTTCCTGGTCTCCACTCTTACCCGGCCTTCAGTTTCCACGATTGGCTGAAAGGAGACCAAGCATGAGTGTGCTAAACAGCTAGTAGCTTCCTCACCGAGTGATCACAGCGTTCAATACGAAATAGGTGCCACATGAAAATAATGTGTTTAGTCTCCTCAGATAACACTACGACATTTACATGTACAAGATGCTCTTATCTAGAGTTAGTTACACATTTTATATCAGGACTTTATATTTATTGTATTATATACAAACCTCTCACGCAGCTTAATACTCAAGGGTACAGCACCACAGCCCCTCATTATACTGCACTGTAACCTGAGGTACAAGCCCAGCTCCCTAACCATTATACTACACTGTAACCTCTGAGCTACAAGCCCAGCTCTCTAACATTAAACTACACTATGACCCTGCAGTACTGAAAGGGAGAAGGAGCTGTGAATCTGCTGGACTGGGAAGGAGGGGCTGTGAATCTGCTGGACTGTGAAGGAGGGGCTTTGAATCTGTTCTACTACGAAGGAGGGGCTGTGAATCTGCTGGTCTGTGAAAGAGAGGCTTTGAATCTGTTCTACTGCGAAGGAGGGGCTATGGATCTGCTGGTCTGTGAAGGAGGGGCTGTGAGTCTGCTGTACTATGAAGGGTGTGGTATGAACTCTCACTGTGTCTCCTTTCATCCAGCAGACTGTGGGGGCTGGCTCTCCTGTGATCTCCACGTCTAGGCGGAGCTTGTTCCCCGCAACAACGGTGATAGTATTTTGGGAGCCTACGCCGCTGGTGTCCAGATGGATCTTTGGAGGGTCTGAGGGAAGCAGGGGGTGAGGGGTGGGGAGAGATGGAGGCAATAACTACTATGTTGAAAAGGACACACTTTACAATGAAAAATAGCATACAACACACTACCAGACCTACCTTGACGGGGTACATACTCAATCTTAATTTCTGGAAGACAGAGAGATGAATGTCAGTATAAATCTTTGTTATTTAAGGTACTAATGTACACTAAACATTGAATAATGTCATAATGAGAATACAGTTAAGGATATGACAAAATATTTGTTTAATCTTAAGCCATTTGGTAATATGTTGATGGTCCACCCATGCTGGGAGTCCCAGAATGACAGGAATCCATGCTGACTGTATGAACTCAGCCCTCCATTTTTCCCCGTCTTACCTAAGAAGTTGAGTTTGGCAGACAGTGAGAGGGCATATCCGTCAGGGATGAAGGTGTAGTCTCCCGCGTCTTCAGCCTTCACGTTGTCTATGGTGAGTTTATGGACTCTGCCGGCAGGGAGGGGAAAGGGCGGGGTCAACTTTGTCCGCCATAGGCTATAGCCACACAGGCATAGTAACACATGCTTTAACAGCTCAATCTAACGCAAGACTTCAACCAGCCACCCAAATCCTCATTCTGCTTTCTCATTTTATACTTCATCCTCTTCATTTCACCATAAGTCCCAACCTATACACATACACTAGATGGGCTCGTTGTGAACAGGTAACAGTGGTTAACCTATGATGAATGCTACCTGAAAGTTGCGTATAAGATTGAATGGGTTATCCTCTATATCCAGACTGCGTTTACCTTCCGATGTGCGTCATTTTGATGCGATCGCTGGGTTTGACCTCCACTCCATCCTTGAGCCATTTTCCTGTCACTTTTTCGTCGGACACCTCGCACCTGAACACGGCCTGTTCCTGAGCCTTCACCGTGAGGTCCGCAATGCTCTGCAGAACCTCCAGCTCCTTATCTGAGAGGGACAGATGCAAGAGGGAGGGATTAAGTGGAATTACACACACACAAGCCAGCTAACGTCAGCTAAAATAACTATTTTATTGAGTCATTGAAACCAATAATTTATCCAGAATTAAAGTTACCCAGCTAACTAGTTAAGTTGGCTTGCAATAGTTATTTTCTGATGTTAGGAACTAAGCCGAAATGGCTTGCAATCAAGTGAGTCAAAGCAACTATGTTTTTGTGTCGTTCAAACTAATATTTTTGCTCATTTATTCAAAAAAGTAACATCTAAAAGTAATGATAAATGATTTGTTTTTCGCTAGTGAAGGTTGAAAATGGGAAAAATGCAAAACATGTTGATGTCATATCATAAAGACTGGTGATTGGTTGAAGAGGTTTTACCTAAGCACCACCCTTGTTTGACCCAGGGAAGGGAATTACACACATGCCCATTAATTAATTAATTAATATGTGTTGTATAAAATGCAAGAGATGCAAAGACATTATTTTATTTCATTTTATGACATTCTGTTCAATATCGGAGACCTGAAAAAGCATAATATATTTTTGTTTTCATTTGTGAATGGGCTGCCAACATATAAAATGTTTATTTGAGAGTTTAAATGTGAATTTTTGGAGAGAATTGTTCAAGAGCCAGAGACTGACACATGAAAATACCCATGACCATAGGCATTTGCTGACGTGCAGGCTTACAAACATTCTCTGAGAGCTAGAAAGAGGTTTTACAATGCCACTCGAAAGTAGGTATGAGAAGAACACCAAAAACAAAAAGAATTTTTCATATACAAAAGGTAGTCTATGACATGGTACCTTCCACTTCCAGTTCAGCCTTGGACTCCCCCCCGTTGGTGTAAACATAGAACGTTCCAATGTCTTCTTTGCTGGCCTCATTAATGATCAACCAGTGCTTCTTCCCATCTTTCTTGAAGCGGTACTTTCCATCTCTCGTCAGCTCTACTCCATCTTTCATCCTGAGGAGGTAGAGAGAGAGGGAGGGAAAGAGAGAGAGAGACTGACCTTATTACACATACCCTCCAAACAAAAGTGAGAGATCAACAAAAATTGACATCTACATTACTACAAATGTGCACACTGGCAGAGACACAGATAGTAAGAGTGATATCTCATTATCTCGTATAAAAACTTGAGTACACATACCATTTGACATTGGCACCCTCCTCTGAAACCTCCACCTCAAACTCCACCCTTTCTCCAACCACCGTATGCACGTCATCCAGCAGCTTGGTGATGGTAATGGGAGGCTCTGTGGAAGAACGTGAGGAGTAGAATATCGCTGTAACAGTCCTGAGATCATTACATCATTACTGTGACATCATCGTCATTACATCACCATTGTGACATCGTCATCATTACCACATCATTGTGACATCTGTCAGGCTAAGCGTGACACCACTGTGGATTTACCCTTGACGAAGACCTCTGTGAAGCTCTTGTCCTCCCCAATTACGCACTCATAGGCCGCGTCGTCTGACAGATTGCACCTGTTAATGGTGAGGGTCCTCTTGTTCCCCTGACTCTCAAACACATACCTGGCAGACAGGAAGTAAGGTGAAAGTCAACGAGAGTATGTGGGCGCTGAAGGTGGGTGGTGGAGATTAACAAAAACAGTGGAATCACTCAGAAATCTATGATATATTACAGGCCAGTTATAAACACAGCCCAGAGCCTCTTCTGAAAAAGGTTCAGCAACAAGCACTATCTAATCCGTTTATAGAGTGGAAGACAGGTTCTATAAATATCCACCTGTATGACTGAATAACGGAATACTGGGTAAAATGTCTCAGCAGTTGCCCTGCATATGACAGTCTCAAAACAGGTATGACTGGTGATGTCATAATTATGTGCCAAAGCTTCTGTTTCAGTGCATGTACATATTAACCCCTTTAGACCCTAACTCTACGCTCTCCTGTGGGTCAGTTCTCCTCCACAGTTCCAGAGTTAGATTTCTCAGTCAGTCTCGTATCCCCACATGACCCTGACAGCCAGAATAAGACTTGCTTATGCTTGGCTGCCAATGCAGTTCAACTCAGCCTTTCCTAAAATACAATAGTGAACCCCATGACTTCTTAATCCTACTGCCCCACAAGTATCAATACACTTCAGATACAAGCTCACCGCATAATGCACACACACAAAACAAAGGCCACATGAATCCTCTAACTCCAACCCAATCACATCCAGTTGACCAG
Source organism: Albula glossodonta (assembly GCA_019788955.1). Classification (NCBI taxonomy): domain Eukaryota; kingdom Metazoa; phylum Chordata; class Actinopteri; order Albuliformes; family Albulidae; genus Albula; species Albula glossodonta. The sequence goes on along the minus strand of JAFBMS010000025.1, from coordinate 330,076 downwards.
CTGCACGTCCTGAGTTTGCAGAGACAGGGGGTGCGTTCCAATACCTCACCTCCTTTCCTCCACCCCCCCCCCACGAACACTCATCTCCTACCCGGAAGAATGTGGAAGAACGGAAGGGAGAAAATGAGTGGAGGAGAGGGGAGAAGGAGGGGATGCTAAGAAAACTGGACCAGCTAATCGATTCTCTCATTATCAAAGCAGTAGGTAGTAACATCTACGGATACCTAGGATACCTAAGCCAACCACGATTGCCATCCACTGCCAGCCTTTTTCATATGTACGATATAAATATCAGTTACTCCCTTTCTGCTGTTTGGAGTCATGATTTAACATAAACATACGTACAAGAAAATAAACAACCTTACCGCTACAGTAACATGCTCAATTTTACATTAGTTAAATGACCATTCGCAGCCTAAAAAACATGGATTTGTTTGGAAAAGCAAACGGTAATATTTGCCCATGAATTTCATTTTGTTAGTTACTATTTTCTGTTCTGGCACTTATACTTAAGTGTTGGCTAATCCCTTGTGTTGTTTAAAAACTTTTTGTAGATAAAAGATTCTGTGGGATGGTCTTTTAATCTGACTGGTCGTGAGCACAATGATGTCACCAACAAATGTTAAAAGATTTCCACGGTAGGATACATCAATGTATCCTTCTTTTGGAGGAGAGAAGGAGAAACTTTAAGCCTCCTCTGAAATAAGAAACTGAAGAGGTTTTCCCTAAGCACCACCCTTTTATGACCCAGGGATGGGTCTCTCTCTGCAGAATCAGCACGTGCCTGACCAGCTACGCCTCCAGTACACCGTCTCTTACTTGGCTGAGGGTTTGATCTCCTGTCCGTTCTTCAGCCATTTGACTTGAGCGTTAGGATCCGCCACCTCCACAGACAGCTGGATCCTCTTACCCTTGTCGACAGAGTAGGCTGCGTCCAGCTTCCTCAGGAAGGCTACGGGCAACAGAGAATGAGATGCTAATTCATAACAAACACATATTGTTACTATCCATCAGAATTTTTTTTTTATCTCACCTATTATCATTAACATAATAAAACACATTACACCATTATGGCCAGTCTATCTATATGCCTGCACGTCACCATCTCTACCCAAAGAAGAACCACACACATTCCACTCAACATTCTCACATGCTCATCTTCCCTACAGCTATAAGAAGTCAAATAAAATATATCAAGGACATATATAAAGGAACATTGAAAATCTACATGGAAGATATGTGCTTATGGAACAGGTGGTTTTGCTTGGAAAGTGATTGTGAGAGGATTTGTGAGACTCTAACACACACACACACACACACTCACACACCTACACCTCACCATCACACTTTTTGGGCTCCACCTTCCTCATCTTCTTCAAACGCTTGAGCATGCCCCTCAGGTCTGTGATGCCATACTCAAAGGCAATCTTCTCATAGTCGCAGGGCTTCGCTGCCTTTAAGATCTCCCAAACATCCACCTCTTCCTTCGGCTGCTCCTGTTTGACCTCCCTGGAGCGGAGAGAAAGCGAGAGAATCAGACACAAGCCAGGAACGAAGAGGACAAGACAGTTTAGACTTTCAGGAATCCTTAGCCAAAAGCAAATAACGCAAAAGAGAATGGACTTGCTTTGTCGACCGGGGGCCAAGCCTTGCGAAGGAAGAGGAAAAAGAGACAAAAACAAACAAGCACAATGAACAACAGAGACCAGCATTTCCCCTGTCCACATTGATCACACATTCATTGCATACAGTATACTGAAAAAGCCAACACTTACTCTGACAGAGGCTGAGGATTAAGGCAGACAGAGAGAAGATGGGGAAGGCACAAGACTGAAGACGCATTTTACAGTGTGTTGAACGGCTGGGAGACTGAGGGTGTATTTTACAGTGTGTTGAACACCTGGGAGACTGAGGACGTATTTTAAAGGGTGTGGAAGGGCTGGGTGAGTGAGGACATATTTTACAGTGTGTCTATGGGTTGGGTGATTGTGGACATATTTTACAGTGTGTTGAACGGCTGGGAGACTGAGGGTGTATTTTACAGTGTGTTGAACGCCTGGGAGACTGAGGGTGTATTTTACAGTATGTTGAAAGGCTGGGTGACTGAGGACATAATTTACAGTGTGTCTATGGGCTGGGTGACTGAGGGCGCATTTTAGTATGTCTATTAGCTGGGAGACTGAGGACATATTTTACAGGGTGTGGAAGGGCTGGGTGACTGATATCTATCACATGTAAAAAGCAGCATCAAATTTAGTTAATTTAGCTGGTTACCAGAGAGCACAATGGAATAAATCAGCCAGTCTTTTTGGATAAGCAAAACGGAAGACCATCTTTGCAGACAAAAGCATTCTGGGTCCCAAAGTACTGAACATCTCTCACCTTTTCTTTAGTAAAGCGCTGAAGTCCAGGTCACCAGCATCTTCTCCTGCATCGCCTCTGGAAGAGCGAGAGGAGGAAGGCACTTTAAAATGGCATTCGATCAATCCGATACTCACACACACAAACACACGCACACACACACACACACACAAATATTCTCACAAACACACATGCATACATACACTAGCACACAATCACACACTCATAGACACACATGCGTTCACTCATAAACAGACCTTTCTGTTCATAAACAGACACATACACACACACACTCACTCGTACAGATGAACATGCATACAGCTCTGTATGCATTGGTATCAGCACCGCACTCGTGAACCTCACGAGCTCTTACCCCTTTTTGCCGCATTTACGTCTGATAATGGAAAGACAGGAAGTTAAGTGCCACATTTTGAGCTTAGTGTGCGTGAAGCAGACTGTACTTACGTTCAGGTCAAGGTTCAAAGACTCACAACCTCACATCCTGAACCACACACTTACCTGAATCCATGGCTAAAGATATGCATCCATACACACAAACACACATAAAAATACCCATAATTTCATGCGCATATAGATGACTGTGTACGATAACCAGCCTGACAGTGTTTTACCCTTTTCTGAAGACTTTCCCCAACACGATATCAGCGGGAGCTGGCTCAGAGCATCTGGAGAGTGGACTGGTTTGTGTAAGACACACACACACTCTGGCACGTACATCACCACACACGTTTACTGATACTTACGATCTTTTGAATGCCTCCAGAATATTTGCTTGTTGCTCCTCCTGGACCGCTGATATACACATGAGCAGAAATTAGAGTTAATGATCCACTCTGACTTTCCATATTGTGACTGCTGTGGTATTTCTAACCGGTTAATTAACTGTCTTATTGAAAGCAGTGCCTGTCTAGTTTACACTCTGACTGCTTTAAAGATGACACTCCAACCATTACATATGTGGTCGTACACATGGGAAGGCTGTTATCTTAACAGTTGTATGTGCCTGGTTGACAGTAAAACGTGATGAAAGTGGTCGTGATTTTGTTTTGCAGCAGCTCCAGTTCGAGGTGGAAATCTAAGGCAACAGAGACCTATAATTGGTCCAGGCCAATATATGCACTGACCAATCGGATTATAGGAAATTAATCTCACAAGTGTGAACTTAATTTCCAGAAACTACTGTAAATTCCGGACTATTGAGCGCACCTGAATATAAGCCACACCCTCTAATTTTAGAAAGAAACTCAATTTTGTACTTGCATAAGCCGCACCGGACTATAAGGCGCAGGTGTCCCACATTGTATTTTGAGATATTTACAAAGAAATGTTACACGTGAGGTTTTTTAAACTTTTAATTACTGTAAATGCGTATGGTAACATACAAATACATAGCTACTGCAAATGTTTTTTTTTTTCGGAACAGTGCCTGTAACATGGCTGGATTTGACTTTATGTATCGTAACACAAATACGCAGCAAAGATGCTTTTTTTTTAAACAGCGCCTGTAACACGGCTGGTACCGGTAAACACAACACCCTTCCAGGAAAAGTCACTGATCGCCTTCATCTTCCTCCTGTGCACTGAAACCTTCAAAGTCCTCTTCTTCGGTGTCTGAATTGAAGAGCCTCAGAATCTCGTCATTCACGTCAGTCTCCTCGGTGTCGCTCTCACTTGAATGTGAGCGGTTCTCTTCATTAGGCAGCAGTCCAGCCTTCCGAAACCCGTTGGTTATGGTGGTTGTTTTGACACGGCTCCACGCAGTAAGGATCCACTGGCAGACTTGAATTAAAGTTGCCCTTCGTAAACGGCCTGTTTTGGTGAAAGATTTTTCTCCACTTGTCATCCAAGCCTCCCACTCGACTCGCAGTGCAACTTTAAATGCCCTATTCACGCTGATGTCCAGTGGCTGCAAATACTTGGTTGTGCCCCCAGGAATCACAGCTGGAATAGAGTTTGTACTCTTGATGGCAGCTTTCACTGAATCCGTTATATGTGCCCTCATGCTGTCCAGAACGAGCAAGGCTTTATTTCTGTGAAAAAATCCCCCTGGTCGCTTAGCGTAGCACTCTCTCAGCCATTCCTTCATTAGACTCTCCACCATCCAACCTTTCTTGTTGACTTTCACCATAATATCTTTCGGGAATTTTTCCTTTGGCATTGTCAGCCGCTTAAAAATAACCATCGGTGGAAGCTTTCGTCCGGATGCTGTGCAGCTCAGGACACAAGTGAAGTGCGATTTCTCATGGCCACTTGTTTTCACTGTGATGGACGAGTCACCTTTTTTATTAACAGTGCGAGTGAGAGGCAGATCAAACGTCAAAGGCACTTCGTCCATGTTTATAATATCATCTGGTCCGATGGAATATTCCGCTATTTTTTCGTGAGTAAATTTGCGGAAGTTTTCGAGTTTTTCCGCGTAGTCGGGAGGGAGTTGCTGACACAGAGTCGTGCGTGCCCTGACGGAGAGGCCTTTTCGCTGCATAAATCTGAAACACCACAATGGTCCACCTTTAAAGTTTTCGATCTTCATTTCGCTGGCAATTGCCCTGGCTTTCATTCGGATCTGAACGGTGGATACACCGCGACCGCCTGCTCTTTGTGTGTTCACCCAATCTTCAAGAAAGTTTTCAAGTTCGGGCCACCTGCTATGATTACCTCTGAAAGCTTTTGTCGTCTTGTTACACTGACTCAGTTCTTCTCTCTGACGTCTCCACCGTCTTATCATGGATTCATTGACGCCAAGATTACGTGCAGCAGCTCTATTTCCTTCATTAATAGCCAGATCGATCGCCTTTAATTTAAAAGCTGCATCATATGCCTTTCTTCGAGAGTTTTCCATGTTGAGGGTGAGTAAAATAACAGATTTTCTAGTGCTATTGTGTTTGATTTATCGTACAATTTTGTTCGTTAATCTGATTGGTCTAATGATACGAGGCAACATACTGTACTTTTGGCGGCAAAAAAACAACAACGAACAACATATATTAGCCGCACCGTAGTATAGGCCGCAGTGCTCAAAGAGTGGGAAAAAAGTAGCGGCTTATAGTCCGGAATCTACGGTACACTGATTGAGCACCAAGGGTCAAGACTACAAGTCAGGGAATTTCATGGACCACGACCTGATCAATTCCAAGCAATTTCAATTAATACATGATTATGGATACACAATAATGACAACTGAAGGGAGTAACAGGCTAGTGTAGTTCTTTATATTTTGCACTTTTCCTATGATGTGTAAACAAAGGGAGACACTCTATCTTGAATTACTCCCATTCTGATAACAAACGGTTCTAGCACTTGTCATCTGTTTATTTATACATGGCTATATAAGCAGCCATTGCTCTGCCATTAGCACACTCACTCACCCTCCACAGTCACATCGAAAGTACAGCTGTCACACTTCTCCTTGACAGTGACCTCACACCTGTAACCACCTGTGTCCGCGTCCACTGCCTTCACGATCTTCATCTCGTAAGTGTACACCTGCCAGAGCGAGAGCCGGGAGGGCCTGTTTACTTAGAGTTACCGACCAATCACCTTGCAATAACAACTTAATGAGGCCTAACCTACTGGGAATTTCCAGTCGTCCATGCGGACCACAGCCACTCAGAGGCCCATACAAATTAACTATCTGATCCCACCCTTGTATTTAACGTTACACATCTAGTCATGTTTATTATGCCTTTACTATATTTGTTTAATATGCAATTTAGCAATGCTCGCTAATATCCTCTAATCTATACAAGTAAGAAGAGAACATAAAGGCTTAGGACAGTCGGACTCGGCCTCTGTGTCCGAATTATGCTCATAGGTGGTGCTTGTTTACTGGAGGTTCACGCGTTTACAAATCTACCTTTCCATTTACTCACATGTAAATGCAAATCACTGCATGCATGAAACATTTAAGGAATAGAACATTTCATAAAAGAAAAATGATAAAGTTATTAAATGTATCAAACATTTATCTGAATATTTAACTAAATATAAGAAATAATTAAGAAACAATATGTTCATTTAATGTATGACTTACTTGTTAAATTACAACACATACAAACATGCGCGACACATTGAAAACCACTGAATGATATGACAATTTGCTTATAATTTGTGTTAAATGTGTGAGAAATAGTGCGCACCTTAGTGTTCCTGTCATAGGTCTCCTTGAACTGCAGGTGCTTGCCAGCTTTGCTACCCAGATCCATCCATTTCCCCTTCAGCCATTTTAGGGTTGGCTTTCTGGGCAGGTTGGAGCCGTCGACCTTTGCTACGAAGACGATGTCCTTTCCTGACATCAACAGACCATCGTTAGTTGTGTCACACCAGCACAGGAAGTTAACGGCAGTAAACTCAGTGTCTGTACATGGGTAGGTGACAGTTAGCGATTAAACACAGGAGTCTTAAGCCCCCTTCCACGCATGCAACGCAACCCTGAACTTTTCCGGACAATACCCGGCGGAGCTGTATGTGTGAACGCAAATGTCCGAATCACTCCAGACTTGAAACGGACGTCATCCTGCTATCTCCCTAGTACAAAGTCTGTGTAATGTCCAATTGAGCCCATGTGTGAATACAGCAGGTAATTGCCTGGAGAATTCACAGCGAGCGAGTGGGCATGTTGACGACGTTTCTATTAAACGTTACTATTATGTTACAGTAAACATAAGCAGGTAAGTAAAAGAAGTTGCCCTGCTGTGCTGTAGTTTCACACCTTTAGTGACGCAGGCGCTCTCGGGCCTCTCCACAAAGAGTCCGGTCAGCTCCGTCTTCCCTGAAGAGGATAAACATCACAGACACACTCACCATTAATACTACAAAAGCGAAGGATAACATTTAATAGGGCTTACTTCTCTTAGGATTTCTTTCTGGAACAGTCTATGCTGCAAAAGTAGAATGTTTGTTTAGTTAAGTTGCTTGAAAGATGTTTTGTAGCATGTGACTCTATTAGTGGAGCAACATCAATAATCTGAGCTATGGACTGTGTTATATCTGTGTAAGCTCAGTGCTCACCATCGGCTGGCACGTCGCCATCTGTGAGAGAGAGAGAGAGAGAGAGAGGAAAAAAATTAGACAAAATATTAGTCACTATTTCCACAAGATACAAAATGTACTTTCCATGGTTGAAAGGATTGACACAAAAACATCAGTGGGGCAGCTGGGCAGTTGGGATTATAAAAATATGTTATATTTTTACATATTGTATATTTGTACATGTATTTGTACAAGTCATTTTTCTTTGACTCGTTGATATTATTATTATTATTATTATTATTACTAGTAGTAGTGGTATGACTAGCATGAAAACAGACCACCTCTCAAATCCTTTGCTCTGAGAAAAGGTTTCACGTACAGTACAGTGTCTTGTAAAAGCACTTGTCTGATTGTACACATTTTGTCACATCTCCTGTGTTAAAAGACCTTCAACAAAAACCCAATATCTGATAAAAGACTCGGAGTAAACAAATAATAGAGATATTTAAAATTTGTTTCACTTACTTATCAAAGAAATAATGCCACAATGAAAAAGTAATCTCCCACATAGATACAATGACGAGTTAAGCTAGCTGTAGCAGCGATGACTGCAGTGGTCATTGAACAGTCTCACACACAGCACTGTGAAGGACCTCTGCCTCGCTCCTTCCTACGACACGTGGCGTTAGCGGCTTCCCAGCATGAGCTGTGTTTCCATGGAGATTAGAATGGATTTTGACTAAGCCGCTCGTAAACTTCACAGTTGTAAAGTTAAGTTTCCCAGTGGGGCTTTAGCTTCAACTCAAGGATGGATCACCTGACATTTTCTGTCCAACTCTCAGATACTAGGAAAAAATCATGGTTCCTTCAATATCAGCAAGTCCTCCGGGTCCCGAAGCTGCAAAGCATCCTCAAACTGTAACACTATTAACACCATGCTTGACTGTGTCGGTACAAGGTTTTTACTCCAGTAGTTGATTTTCACCAAACATAACAAGGTCCATGCCAAATTTTGTCTCATCTGTCCATATACCAGTGTTCTGTTTCTGCAGTAAGTTAATGCACCTTATTGGACAAATTTACTTTCCGCTTTTTAAAAGATTTTCAGTCTGTGAGTCTGGAGCCCCAGGGCCCTGTAAATCACGTTTCAACCCTGATTGAGATCAACAACTTTTTCCAGGGATCTTGAATTGTAATTTTGTTTTATCTCGGCATGCCATGCTTTTACAGCCTGCTTACCGACACCCTGTTGACAGGAATCAGAGTGAATCAGATTTATGTCAGGCAAGGCTTGCCCAAATCAGGACTGACTGTTTACCTTAACATTCAAACAACTGACCATAACCATCCCTTTAATCTGGTTGAGTTAACTAAGGGGAAAATGCAGGGTAAACACCTTAAGATCGCATGTTTGATTACATACCTGAAGAAAGGCAAAAGCATGCTCATTACAACCAAGACATCAAGGCTCATTCCACTGCAATTATGCACTCTTGAATTTAACAGAATAAATGTTTAATTCTGTTTGAATTTAGTGTGATGATGAGATACTAATCAATGCACAACATACTTAATAATTCACACCTACAACATTTGATACATTTTTATTTTTCCCTATCCAATTAGGGTGCCAATTAAGATGCCCAAAGTCTCTTGAACCAACAAAACCATTCTAAACATATTTCATTCTAAAACATACATACTTTCCTCATATAAATACAATCTGTTTATCTGTACCCTGTACATTTTTTTTTTACATTCAAATAATGTACTATATATATATATGATATATTATCATATACATATATCATGCCATAACATGTAATGACAATATGTTATTGTTAATGAAAAGTGACATAGCACTGTAATGACACATGCCACGATAAACGTGTCTGTTTCTGTTTGAGTTATTTAATTTTTTTATGTTACAAGAGAAAACGAATATTCTACTAGTATCACAATGATTGTAAAGTAAACCTTTATACCACTTATTTATCTGTTTATCTGCCTCGGACAGACACACAGAAACACAGACAGACAGACAGACAGGCACTTTTTGATGCTGCCTGCTGACAGACACACAGAGACACAGACAGATAGACAGAAAGACAGACTAATGCTGTATGACACTGCCTGCTGACAGACACAAGGAAACAAAGACAGACAGACAGACAGACTGACTGACGATGTATGATACTGCCTGCTGACAGACACACCCGTTAACCATGTGACCGGCAGGGTGGCCACCTGGCACGGTCGAAGGGAGATGCACCACACAGATATGAAACACTGGATGTGGTTTTGTTCCCTGCTTTCTTTCTCCCCCTCTCCCTCTCCCTCCCTTCCCCTCTCTCAATCTTTCCCCTTCCCTCGTTCTCACTCATCCTTTCACTCTGGTTGAAAAGAAACTTGATAAACAGGCATTAGTATGCAGCGGCAGCGAGAGCCAGCTCAGCCCATGGGACGGGTGACTGCGAGAGAAGTGGCTTCTGTTCAGGAAAGAGGGAGAAATAGGAGCTTCGATTTTACTCCACATACTTACTGAGTTCACATGTAACCACATGGAATTCACATGTACCCGGATACTACACTTACAGAAACATGTATACAACATGCAGGAACTGTACAGTGAAAACATACAATTAAAGGCGTGTGCATACATACTCAGAGTTGGAGCCGGGGTTGGTGAACCTTCAGACATAAACAGAATGTGCTTATAAACCCTCACTCACAAATGGTCTGCAAGCACGTCAAAGTACACACGCTCACAAACTATTTCACACTCACTGATGGAAATTTATGCAGCCCTTATCAACATTTCTCACTGTTTAAGCAGATGAAAATTGTTTTCTCATGGGATTTGAATAATGCTGGTTGCTCTAACTTACTTTAACATGAGAGGCACTCAGGTGGATATGTACTTAGCAAGGGCCCACAAACGCACTGGGTGTGTTTTAATACTCAAATTTTGTCTCTTCGTCTCCTCCACTCGTCTCCTTGTCCCCTCCCTTCCCCCAGAAACTTATCTATGTCCTCCCTTCCTCCACTGTTCCAAAAAGGTAGGAGACAAGATTTCGCCCTCCTCCACTCGCCTTCTCATTTCCTCCAAACAGAGGATATACTGATGTATCCTACCGCGGAAGTCTTTTCACATTTCTGGGTGACATCATTGTGCTCACGACCAGCCAGATTAAAATACCATCACACAGAATATTTTGATTGGCTTAGGTATCCTCGGAATCAGTCAAAATTACACAAGTTCATCAACAGCCGAGGTGGCCTTTGAGGATGGGCTAATCGGATTAGTTGTTCCAATTTTCGTTTCATCTCCTCGTTTCCTCCTCTCTTTTGCTCGTTTCCTCTTTTACCTTCCTCCACATACTTCTGGGGCAGGAGATGAGTGGAGGAGACAAGTGGTGGAGACGAGGAGATGAGAAAAAGTATTGGACCTGACCAACACAGCCTATGACTGACTATAACAACTGCTGAATTCATGGACTAACCACCCCACATCAATACAAGAACTCTATATACGCATACACACACATACATACATACATACATACATACATACATACTAACACTCTGCCACATGAGAAATCCATAAATATGCAAATAATTCCACATTTTCATATGCACACATACATTCAGACAAAGGAAACAGCGTGATTCATATCCATGCATAAACATAAACACACATAAACAGAATCTGAAATTAATTCCCACACAACCTCAGCGTAATAAGGCTGTCTTACCCTTATTTGCAGGTTTTGCTTCTGCAAATGAAAGAAAGCATTTTTAAGATTGAGCAAAACATAATTTACAGAGATTGTATGTGTTGCGATACACAGTACACAGAATTTATGACACTCACAGACTGTTTCACAATTAGGCTCTGGGAAACTGCACAGACTCACTGAATGACTAATTCTCAGTTAGCATCATTGCAGAATATGTGACTCTTTACAATACGCCATGATTGTAATCTGCAGTTTCCCTCGGGATAAAGAAAGTTTCTATCTATCTATTAGGGAATTTAGATTAATTAATCACTAAGATATGTTGTTGATTCCTCTAAGATGATTGTTGAGGGTTTTTATTTGTTACGACGTTAAGGGTGAACACGGTATTATGAAATGCAAAGCTACAATGGGTTTTACACATACGCACTCTTAGTATAGGGTGGCATAACACGCTAAGGTTTTGGCATTATAAATAAATGACGCAACCTCACAGTTAAATTCTAGAAAGTTTTAATTAATTTGCTCATGCATAATACAAGGTCGGATATGTGATGCATTTTAATGTAGCAGGTTTAAGCATGATGGTTTATGATGGAGCGCTTAACGGAAACATGTCTACATTACACAATATTAATGTGATGGCTCTGAAAAAGATTAGCTGAGATGCGCTTATACATATATTAACAAGGTTTCTCTGCCAAGGTTTTTTCTCTGTGCATGTATTATCAAGGACAAGTACAGGAACATATTAATTCACATGTGATATTAATCTTAGAAATAATGAAAAGGGGAATGGGGACATTACCAAATATTCCACCATTTTAAGAATCATCATTATTGTTTTAAATATAAAAGTTATCCTGTCAACAATTTGCAGCTTGTTGAGATGATTTTAACAGAGAACCGAAGTTTGTTAAAAATAAAAAAGCATATTTGAATATATATGAATGTAATCATATCATATGTCATAAGCTAGTTATCATTTTGTTTAAATGCATTTTAGATTTCCAATAACTAGGTAATTATCATTCATATAAATCTCAATGGCAAATAAAATGTACACCTTCCAGCAGACATGCACACACATTGTAACCTGCAGTGAGCTAACCTGGTATTCACTGGATATCCGGCTAACTTGGTAAATAAACTTTGGTGAATATTATGCTTAGATATAATATTAGCTTAGATAAATGAAACTGTGTAACTAACTCTTGATCGTTGCTATGTAATGTCTGGAATATTACATTTATTTTGAGCTAAGATTGAATGTCAGTAATTGAGGAGAAATACTTTTCATACGCTGTCAAAAATGAATGAATTCCAATGGGAAAACCATGCTTTTGGGCATGAATTACAGATACCACCAGATGGCACTGTAACTTCCGGTTCTTAGGTTTAGGTCTCAAAGCTGGCCCCTTGTGAATACGAAGTAACACAAGTTCCAAAAAAGCGATTGCCACGAACAAATGAGATGGGAGACATTTATGTGCAATGGTGGGTGTGGCTAAGTCCACGGAAGTACGTTTATGTGCTGGAATAAAAAAAAAAAAAAACTTGGGAGAGGGACTCGGTTGTCTGCCAGGTTTAAACTTTTGGATGGAATTTGGTAGCCCATGCAGAAAATACAAACGTCCCAGTCACCCGGACTACCAATTTGTTCCCCCTGCATATAAACACAAACAAACACATACACACAAACCTGCACACACGCTGGAAACACACACAAACAAGCATGCACACCCACTGACTTCAATTCCACACTATGCCTGCGTAATCTCTTACCAGTTGCTGCAGGTTTTGGCTCTGATAATGCTGACAATAAAAGAAGGTTATCTTAATAAATTAATCTGAGTGGACCTGACCAGCATACATGCACAAAAAAAATCTAAGAGTACCTCTGACAAACAACAAAATGCATTATCCTGGATTGGGTAAAAACAGGTTTTAACACAGAGGTTGCAATACTATATATAGCATTTATATTACCACTATTTAGCAGCAGTCAAATTATGACATTGTACACCTAAGAGAGCCTGACAAAAATGCTGAATGATTGATACTTCTGCTGATTTGATACTTTATTGAAACACACTTCTGAATTCACCAACAGACTTATGGTAACACACTGATTAGAGGGCATCCAGATGGAAAACCAGACTCAATACATACCAACCCCACACACAAACGCGCGCACATATGTACAATAATGTACGCATACACACGCACGCACATACAGTAGTATATCCATACACACACATATGTACAGTAATACATACACACACACACACACACACACACACAGCAATGTATACTGACAAACACACAAATACATTAATGTATACACACACACACACACAAACTTAGTTATATATATATATACACACACGTACACATGCAATAATACATACATACACACACATACACTAACATATACAAAAATGCTGTTGCATGCGCACACATACAGTAATATATACAGATACACACGTCTACATTCTCTCTCTCTCTCTCTCTCTCTCACACACACACAAACAGCAATCAATTCCACACCATCTCTGTGCGATGCGTCTCTTACCAGTGTCTGCTGGTTTAGCCTCCGCTAATGAGGGGTAGGAGAAGAATGTGTGGAGAGTTTACCGGCTTGTCAGAGTCACTACAGCATTCCCATATAATCAGATGGAGAAATGTACCCACAGCATATACATCCATAAACATGTGCATGAGCACAAAAATGTACATTCTTAAAAATGGCAAAAATACATACACTTACTACCAGTGTATACCATAGAATGAAAGACGGATATCTATAGCTACCCACAAATAATGCATGCGCACTTTAACACACAAGCATGTTCCCATACACAACAGCGCTTCAATACGCACTGCACCCCTGACTCTTTTACCTGATTCTGCAGGTACGGCCTCTGATACTGAAAGGAAATTTTAAAAAGAAGCTGTGATACTATGTCTGCTAATTTTACCAGCATACTGTAATATACTGTACAATATCCCCCAAGACTTACACAGTCTGTTTCAGTGGACGAAAGCCCACAGGCACACTGTCTGATAGACTGTGGGACTGACAGGTTGTTGCAGAACACACTGCTTGAGTCGCAGCATTACCGAGAGTCACAGACTGACGCAGAAAGACGTGAACCCTTAAATGATCATTGTACATAATATATATGAAAGTGCAAAGACGGCACATACATGAACATACACCTGGCAATACAAACTCATTTATATTCTGTTTATAAATGAATATCGTCAGGCTCAGACTATGTAAATGCATATAGTCAAGCCTGTGATTCAGTCATTTGTCCTTGACTATGGTTTGTAACTGAATAAAAGTGTTTTTCTCTACAGCCATACTCAGATGACTTAGTTTAATGATTGCTGAACTTGCTGAACTGTGTTGGTGTAGATAAAAAATAACACTTGCCCTTACCTCTGTCTCAACTTTTATTGAGACAGAGGTAAGGGCAAATGTTGATTGAATCTCAGCCCGTATTTGTACATCAGTGGTGTCAAAGTGTGTGTGCGCTTTTTCTCAGTGCCATTGGGCTGTGTGTGTGTGTGTGTGTGAGTGAGTGAGTGAGTGTGTGTGTGGTTTTTGCTTCAGTCTCCTCTTTTGATTAAATCACAATTTCCATGATTTACCCTCACTACTGATCCTACAGGTTTGTACACAATGTTTATGAAGTGAAACAAGTTATGTGTGTGCATAGATGACCGAAATAAAAACTGTTAAAGGTATTATATGGACAACTTTAACAAAGAATTACAGAGTTTAATAAATGTGTAAATTAAAGCAGCAATATTGGAATGGAATAAAGACCCCTCCTCTTAATGGCAACGAGTTTGAAACTGTTTCAGACAACGAAACGTGAACAGCAGACAACTATAGACACAGACACAGGCAAAATGATCTCTTGTGTATTAAATCTTATATTCCTACACATATCAGTCCTATGCTCTTACCTGGCTCTGCAGGTTTGGTCTCTGACACTGAAAGAACAGTATCATAAAACAGGACTTGAGACAATATCTTTCATAATTCTACACAGATACAAAAACTCAGAATTAAACACCTCACAGCCTGACTGGCAGTCACAACCTCTCTCTCTCTCTCTCTCTCAAAGACACACACACAGGTGTGCATACAAACACATACATACACTTAGGTGTCATTGCCCCCACTACTTGTTCAATGCATCTCTGTCTTACCTGACTCTGCACACTCTGCCTCTGACAATGGAAGGGGCAGAATTTTAAATCAGTTAAATCAATTACTGCAGGAGGTTGCAATTATATATCTAATGATTCTGCAGGATTCCTGCACGTGATGGGCACTCATAACAGAATAATATGCACTGTAATGTATCTCCGGTCTGACTCATTGAATCTAGGACTGAGTGATTGTCTCTAATTGATACTGAGACAGAGGAAACTTCACAGCCTGGCTGGCAGTCACAACCTCACAGTTATCTAGACAGATAAATGTACTCATAACATACATAATGTACATGCACCTCTCTCTCATTCTCTCTCTCTCTCTCTCTCTCTCTCACACACACACACACATATACTACCACACCACCTTTGTGCAAAGAGCCTCTTACCTGTCTCTGCAGGTTTAGCCTCTGATAATGAGAGGAAAACTTTAGCAACAGGGGTTTGGAGTATATTGCTGACATATCATATTACACACTGCCAAATCCACTGACAGGCTGAGAGTACTGAACACACTGCTGAACTCAGACAGACAGAGAGTACTGAACACACTGCTGAACTCACAGACAGAGTGAGAGTACTGAACACACTGCTGAACCTACAGACAGCCTGAAGGCACTGAACACACTGCTGGACTCACAGACAGAGTGAGCGTACTGAACACACTGCTGAACTCACAGACAGACAGAGAGTACTGAACACACTGCTGAACTCACAGACAGACTGAGAGTACTGAACACACTGCTGAACTCACAGACAGACTGAGAGTACTGAACACACTGCTGAACTCACAGACAGACAGAGAGTACTGAACACACTGCTGAACTCACAGACAGACTGAGAGTACTGAACACCCTACTGAACTCACAGACAGACTGAGAGTACTGAACACACTGCCGAACTCACAGACAGGCTGAGAGTACTGAACACCCTACTGAACTCACAGACAGACTGAGAGTACTGAACAGACGGCTGAACTCACAGACAGACTGAGAGTACTGAACACACTGCTGAACTCACAGACAGACTGAGAGTACTGAACACCCTACTGAACTCACAGACAGACTGAGAGTACTGAACACACTACTGAACTCACAGACAGACTGAGAGTACTGAACACCCTACTGAACTCACAAACAGACTGAGAGTACTGAACACCCTACTGAACTCACAGACAGACTGAGAGTACTGAACACACTGCTGGACTCACAGACAGCGTGAGAGTACTGAACACCCTACTGAACTCACAGACAGACTGAGAGTACTGAACACCCTACTGAACTCACAGACAGACTGAGAGTACTGAACACCCTACTGAACTCACAGACAGACTGAGAGTACTGAACACACTACTGAACTCACAGACAGACTGAGAGTACTGAACACCCTACTGAACTCACAAACAGACTGAGAGTACTGAACACCCTACTGAACTCACAGACAGACTGAGAGTACTGAACACACTGCTGGACTCACAGAGTGAGAGTACTGAACACACTACTGAACTCACAGACAGACTGAGAGTACTGAACACCCTACTGAACTCACAGACAGACTGAGAGTACTGAACACCCTACTGAACTCACAGACAGACTGAGAGTACTGAACACCCTACTGAACTCACAGACAGACTGAGAGTACTGAACACACTGCTGAACTCACAGACAGACAGACAGGGAGTCAGTGACTAATTCAGAGGTATCCAGATTCAAAGAAGTACTCATACCCATAAAAAATATACTCAAATAATACACATACAAAAATATACGTTCTATTCCTCTGTTTTTCACTCACACACATTCATTATTCACACACACATAAACACACACACACATGCATAAATAATATACAGTCTATTACAGCTTATTACAGGCTTATTACAGCCTGTCTCTTACCTGCCTCAGCAGATTTGGCCTCTAGATAAACAAAGGCAAGTATTTTTAAAACAGACATCGTAATAATATACAGCATGTGGCATTTCACAGCCACGTATGCCAAAACAAACAGGCAAACTAACACACACCACACTTATCTACATGATACAGTACTGGATTGCTTCCACAGCCTCTAAGCCACTCTGTGGTGTGTAATTACAACAGAACACTGACAAATTAATGGGGAGACTGAGAGCGACACACTTACTCAAAAGTATCCAAACACACTTTTACATATGCATACACACACAAATTATGCGCTTTTATATACAAGACGTGCGCACACATACGGAAATGCAGTCTGATTTTCCCACACAACCTCTGTGCAATGTGGCTCTTACCAGTTTCAGATGGTTTGGCCTCTGATAATGAAAGAAAATATTTGTACAAAGGGTTTGAGTGTAGAGTGTGGAACTATGGGCACATACTAACATACTTACTCTCTCACTCTCTCTCTAGTCTCTCTTGCTCTATATATTGTATATACATATATATGTATGTATATATGTATGCATCCATGTATATGTGCTTTATGGCAGCAGTGTATCATTTGCGAATGGGATTTTCCAGTAGGATAATGCTCTATGCCACTAGTCTATTATAATTTGGGTCAGGAGTGTCAACAAACCTATTTACTGGGGCACGTGGCCCAATAATAATTTGTTGTGCCCCAGTAAATGATCATGAAAAATTACTAGTTTTTAAAAATGTATCATAAACTGCAAGTGTGAGGATGTGGGCACTGAGGCCCTGTGTCCCAGTAGTGCTAAAAGTCTAGAAACATCCCTGGTTCAGCAGCCACTAGTGGAACATGGCAGTGATTCCACTTAAAGCAGTGTCATCCCCAGTCATCGGGTCTCACTGGACTGGAGCATGTGAGGTATTAGCCATTTCCAGTTAGGATCACAGCAATTCTGTGACAGCCATGGGACACACTGGAGTCTACATGGGCCAGCATCCCTGTGCTGTGCTTCTGACTCGGCCCAAATTAATGCAGCCGGTTCTGAGGGCAAAAAGGCGATCAGCTCTATATCAGGTATGTGTGACTGAGGAAGGGGCCTCTGTGTGTGTGTCTTTCTTATATACATATACACATAAATGAGACATGCACATAATTAAGGTCTATGATATATAACCATATAATCAAAAAAGACAGAAAAGACCATATGTTTAATGGCGCTTACACACAGTCACACATAAGGTACATACAGTTTTTACATGTACATACTCAAATACTCACTCACATTGCTCCAGTGCAAATAATCTGTATGTCTTACCTGACTGTGCAGGTTTGGGATCTAAAGTGAAATAAAAGTATTTCATCATTTCAGCTTTGGGTTTGGGGTAAAGAAGACTACTATACTGGCTTCCACATGGGTAAATGCAAGGAGGTATCAACGATAGGCTAAAGGCTAACCCCGCAAGACCTGCTCCCTGGACAATAAACTGGATGATATTCAACTGAACACACGGCTGCTCTCACTGACAGACTGTGGGCACTGAACACATTGCTGATCTCACAGACAGACTGAGAGTACTGAACACACTGCGGAACTCACAGACAGACTGAGAGTACTGAACACACTGCTGAACACAGACAGACTAAGAGTACTGAACACACTGCTGAACACAGACAGACTAAGAGTACTGAACACACTGCGGAACTCAGACAGACTGAGAGTACTGAACACACTGCTGAACACAGACAGACTAAGAGTACTGAACACACTGCTGAACACAGACAGACTAAGAGTACTGAACACACTGCTGAACACAGACAGACTGAGAGTACTGAACACACTGCTGAACTCACAGACAGAGTGAGAGTACTGAACACACTGCTGAACTCACAGACAGAGTGAGAGTACTGAACACACTGCTGAACCTACAGGCAGACTGAGAGTACTGAACACACTGCTGAACACTGACAGAGTGAGAGTACTGAACACACTGCTGAACTCACAGACTGACAAGGAGACAGTGACAAATTCAGCGGTATCCAGATTCAAGAAAGTATACCATACCAAATACACTCAAATAATACACACGCAAAAATACACATTCTATTCCTCTGTTTTTCACTCACACACATTCATTATTCACACACACAAACACACACACATGCATACATACTCATATACAGTGTATTACAGCTTATTACAGGCTTATTACAGCCTGTCTCTTACCTGCCTCAGCAGATTTGGCCTCTAGATAAACAAAGGCAAGTATTTTAAAACAGACATTGTAATAATATACAGCATGTGGCATTTTACAGCCACGTATGGGTGTATAACTCACACAAAATACACTAAGTATTGTAAGTAAATATAAATGACTGATCGTAGAACAAGCTGGACTTGTGACTGAATGATTTAACAAGATTCATGTTCACATGTACACTTAATCACATTCCACATCCTCCCTCTCACTCTCCCACACACACAAACACACACACACACACACACCGATACATATACAGAAAAATAAGTGTTACAGTTACATTCTTCTTAATAAGATCTTACCGTCTTCTGCAGGCTTGACCTCTGCCAATAAAAAGACAGGGTTTCAGTGTTGGGACCTGCTGCATTTAGCACGTGTAAATTTGTACATTGCCGTGATGTACTGCTATAGACACGCAGATACGCTGCTTGCTATACATACAGCCTGATCTTACATTCATTCCAACAACACTATTGCGTCTGTGCTTTGAGTCTTTGATTTACCTTCTGTTTCTGGTTTCTCTTCCACTAAGGAAACAATTGAAACATTTTAGTAAATATGAAAATATTCCAAAAAATATCCACAAGGATACAAGCCAAACCACACAGACACACATATGCATGGACCTCAGTTTGTTTTGAAAAGTGCTGGTGACAACGGGTTCAAGTAACTAAAGGCTTTCAAAAAGTGGTTGGGACATGCCCCCAGCGTTCCCAGCGTAAATGACAACTGTGCACATGTGCACAAACAAATACACACGGACAGTGCCCTGCACACGCACAAATAGGCAGGCAGAAACATGGAAACTTAAGCTATGACCCTTTGTAATCAATGAGTCTTCCACAGCAGCGCTGCTGTAAAAATCACACTGAACCACTAATTTTAATCCTCTTTACACACCGTGCTTCACCAGGAGGGGGCACACAGCAAGAATGATGTACACTTGAGAGGGGAATAGAATAATAGTGGCAGAAAGGGGAGAAGTGAACACAAACACACCCGAAACATACACACACAGTCTAATGCAGACACACTCAGACTGAAAAGCGCTTACCCTCAGCTGCAGGCACTGCTTCGGAGACTGAAACACAGTGTTTCAAAGAGGGGAATTTCAGCCCAGTGTTTTCATATTGTACTGACACACACACACACACTCCCACACTACATGCACACAAGTATCTGAGCACACAAACAGACATCCTGACATCACAGTCTAACCACAGTGTGAAAGCTCTTACCCTGTTCTGCAGGTGGAGCTTCGGATACTGAAAGACAGGATTTCATTAGGGAGACTGGAGCTCAACAAGAGTAGACTGTACTGAGACCCTGATATTAGCACCTTTAAAGCCTTGGTTTTTTTTTTTTTAATTTCCAGACACAGTACTGACAGGGTAGACCACCTGTGAAACCTGTTCCGATCCAATGTAAACTGGCGTGCCAAAACTTTGATCAATCCCATAATTTTTGCTTAAATGCAATTATGAACGATATATGATAAAATTCACTCAGCTTGCATTTTACAACCGAGACACATTCCTTCATTAGCTAATTGCTTCAACTTCTCAGCAATGAGAAAACCACAGGCAAAGACAAACTGCATGCCTTGCTTAAAAAAAAACTCCAATCAATCCAATAAAAATTCATTTTGCTATTATCATTAGAACTACTGCTGAAGTGATGTTTATAATCTTCAAAAGGTAGTCTACATCTAAATACTACATACACTACTGCTGCGGCATGATGGATAAAGCAGTTTCATGGTTTATTTTCATAGCCTTAATGTAAGTGTTCCTCTGAACAGGGACAAAACAGGGACCCAGCCCTAACGCATACACACTCTGACGTAAACACACATACACAGTAAACCCAGAAAAGCACACTCGAGTGCACTTACACAAACATACACAAGAAAGTACACACTCAATGTGCACTCAAAGGCAACATAAACAAAAACAAACCTGAAATATACACTCACACAGCCAGATGCAGACACACTCAGGCCGAAAAGCGCTTACCCTCTGCTGCAGGCACTGCTTCAGGGACTGAAACACAGTGTTTCAAAGGGGAATTTCAGCCCAGTGTTTTTATATTGTACTGACACACACACTTACACACTTCCACACAGACAGGTTTTCACACAGTCTCCATCACACACCCCGACCTCCACAAACACACATTCCACACTCACTATGATACATGCACACGAGTACCTAAACACACAAACAGACATCCTGACATCACAGTCTCACCACGGTCTGAAACCTCTTACCCTGTTCTGCAGGTGGAGCTTCGGATACTGAAAGACAGGATTTCATTAGGGGGACTGGAGCTCAACAAGAGTAGACTGTACTGAGACCCTGATATAAGTGCATAAACGCACACATACACTTTCTCTCTCTCAGCCACACACACACACACACACACACACATGCACAAGCAGAAATATACACACTGTACATAATGAACGTTAATGACAAATGACATCAGTGGCGGAAGTGACTCTAGCTTACTCAGCATAAGAGTGCATTTGGATATATTATCAGGAAGTGTCACATTGTATGACATATTATCAATATAATCACAACATAGATAAGTTTTTATATTTTATAAGGAATCTTCATAACTGGATTGAACTAAATTTTCAATTCCACATAGTATTTTTTAACTCACTCTAGCCTTCTCCTGAATATGAAACGTTAAATAACGCACGCACGCATGCACGCGCATACGCCCTTTCTCACTCTTTCTCTTTGCAATATTTCTTTGTCTTACCTTCGGTATCAGGTATTTTCTCTATTAATCAAAAGAAACAATTGAAATAGATGTTTAAACATGGACAAATGTACACAGTTAGGTAAAATATTTTTAAAAGTCTGGATCTTATTTTTATTTACAGCAATGAGGTGAAGGGGTAGCAGTGTGAATTTTGTGTTACAGAGGGTACAGTAATGAGCCGAAGGGGTAGCAGTGTGAATTTTGTGTTACGGAGGGTACAGTAATGAGGTGAAGGGGTAGCAGTGTGAATTTTGTGTTACAGAGGGTACAGTAATGAGGTGAAGGGGTAGCAGTGTGAATATTGTGTTACAGAGGGTACAGTAATGAGCTGAAGGGGTAGCAGTGTGAATATTGTGTTACAGAGGGTACAGTAATGAGGTGAAGGGGTAGCAGTGTGAATATTGTGTTACAGAGGGTACAGTAATGAGCTGAAGGGGTAGCAGTGTGAATTTTGTGTTACAGAGGGTACAGTAATGAGCTGAAGGGGTAGCAGTGTGAATTTTGTGTTACAGAGGGTACAGTAATGAGCTGAAGGGGTAGCAGTGTGAATTTTGTGTTACAGAGGGTACAGTAATGAGCTGAAGGGGTAGCAGTGTGAATATTGTGTTACAGAGGGTACAGTAATGAGGTGAAGGGGTAGCAGTGTGAATATTGTGTTACAGAGGGTACAGTAATGAGCTGACGGGGTAGCAGTGTGAATATTGTGTTACAGAGGGTACAGTAATGAGCTGACGGGGTAGCAGTGTGAATTTTGTGTTACAGAGGGTACAGTAATGAGCCAAAGTGGTAGCAGTGTGAATTTTGTGTTACAGAGGGTACAGTAATGAGGTGAAGGGGTAGCAGTGTGAATATTGTGTTACAGAGGGTACAGTAATGAGCTGAAGGGGTAGCAGTGTGAATATTGTGTTACAGAGGGTACAGTAATGAGCTGAAGGGGTAGCAGTGTGAATATTGTGTTACAGAGGGTACAGTAATGAGGTGAAGGGGTAGCAGTGTGAATTTTGTGTTACGGAGGGTACAGTAATGAGCTGAAGGGGTAGCAGTGTGAATTTTGTGTTACAGAGGGTACAGTAATGAGGTGAAGGGGTAGCAGTGTGAATATTGTGTTACAGAGGGTACAGTAATGAGCTGAAGGGGTAGCAGTGTGAATATTGTGTTACAGAGGGTACAGTAATGAGGTGAAGGGGTAGCAGTGTGAATATTGTGTTACAGAGGGTACAGTAATGAGCTGAAGGGGTAGCAGTGTGAATATTGTGTTACAGAGGGTACAGTAATGAGGTGAAGGGGTAACAGTGTGAATATTGTGTTACAGAGGGTACAGTAATGAGCTGAAGGGGTAGCAGTGTGAATATTGTGTTACAGAGGGTACAGTAATGAGCTGAAGGGGTAGCAGTGTGAATATTGTGTTACAGAGGGTACAGTAATGAGGTGAAGGGGTAACAGTGTGAATATTGTGTTACAGAGGGTACAGTAATGAGCTGTACCCTGGAGCCTAATAGTCACACCAAACTAATTCAGTTCATATCCAGTTGTATAAATGGATATTGTGTAGGAATGTAAACTGTCGAGAGTGTCTCCTGAACGTCATGTAAATGACAGCTTTCAGATTTCTGTAGCCATCCAAGCTATACCCAGAATGGAATAAATATGGAGCTCGGTATTATTTATGAACTCAGAACAACAACACTGACAGTTTTACGATTACATTTAAAGCAGCGGCGACATTAACATAAGTATGTACGTGTGTAGGTACTGCGCTGGACCCATAGATTTAACTCATGGTTCCATGTCTGGAGTCTACCACAGAGACAGCATGTTATCTCCTCCTGTTGATGCATGTAAATGATTATGTGGACACAACTGCAGGCTACAGCGCTGATTATGTTGGGTTGGCCGAGAAGACTGAAGAACCCGTGACTGCTACTTGCTTTTATGCACTGCATGAAAACTAAATATATTCACACGTTAGCTTAATAATTGCAATTAGCCCACCGGCAATATGGGGCCCATGGAGGGCCGGAATCCTCCCAGCCGATCGCAGATCTTCGTTTGAAAGGCGCTAATCACCATGAACTTCAAAATGTTAATAAAAGTTCAAAATCAAAGTGCAATCGTGTCACTTTAATTAATCAGGACTGTGCTAATGAAGCATCACATTTTTCAATGTCATATCCAATTGTGCTTTTTATGTACTAATTTGAACTTTTATTGTAATATATGTTTTATTTATAATTCATCCAAATAACTGTATTACTCTTAATCCATAAATCCATAAAAAGGAAAAATGAAAACACATTCATGCAGACACACTCAGGCTGAAAAGCGCTTACCCTCTGCTGCAGGCACTGCTTCGGAGACTGAAACACAGTGTTTCAAAGAGGGGAATTTCAGCCCAGTGTTTTTATATTGTACTGACACACACTTACACACTCCCACACAGACAGGTTTTTACATAGTCTCCATCACACACCCCGACCTCCACAAACACACATTCCTCACTCACTATGATACGTGCACACAAGTATCAGAGCACACAAACAGACATCCTGACATCACAGTCTCTCCGCAGAGCTCTTACCCGGTTCTGCAGGTGGAGCTTCCAATACTGAAAGACAGGATTTCATTAGGGGGACTGGAGCTCAGTAAGAGAAGACTTCACTGAGACCCTCATATAAGTGCATAAACACACACACACACGCACACACACACACACTCTCTCCCTCTCAGCCCTACACACACACACACACACACACACACACACATGCACAAGCAGAAATATACATACTGAACATAATGAATTTTAATGACGAATGACATCAGTGACAGAAGTGACTCTAGCTTACTCAGCATAAGAGTGCATTTGGATATACTATCAGGAACACACACACACACTCTCTCTCTCTCTCTCACACACACACACACACACACAACACACACAAGCACAAAGTGAAATGTACATACGACATTCAGTTGCACCCTAGCCTGCATCTGAAGGAGAAATATTAAAAGGGACATTTCGATGCAGTCTTTGCAAACGATGCGTGGAATATCGAAACAAAAGAAGGTCAACCATTGTAGAAGCATGTGTGTGGAAATCCAATGTTAATCCAATGTTAATGTTATGCCACTCTGGTACCTCACATTATTCTGTATGTATGCATCGTATGTCCATGTCATGTTAGCAGGTTCATTACAATGATATGCAAACTAAATATGCACATGTTCCAAATGGAAAATAGTGCTAGGTCAGGACAAAACTGGGCTCTGAATATAGTATATTTATATACAGTATAATAGAATAACCCATTAGAAGTGTCTGATAAATATTGACATAACTTTAATTGTTCACTAATAATACAGTTCATAAGGTACATGCCCCTTTACAATATATTGCAATCGTTTTCATGTCTCAGATCAACTGTCCTTCTAGCCCTCTTAGGAATAGCACTCTTTTAGCTTAATATTATCTGTCCCTCAGAGCTTGCTCCTGTCGTACTTGATTGAAAGCAGGGCAATGAATAAAACATGATGAAGTGCGAGCTGTTACACCTGTGAGTTAGAGTACGCTGGATGAAAGACTGACGTCTTGTTAGAGTTAAGAGTCTAAGGAATGGCAGCAGGGCCGGCCCGACGCATGAGCGAACTAAGCGCCTGCTTAGGGCCCCCGTGGCCACCAGAGGGCCCCCACGAGCACCTGAAGCGTCCCACAGGGCGACGGGGGATCAAATTCTGCTTAGGGCCCCATAAAGGCTTGGGGCTATATGGTGGGGGAAATAAGGGGCAGAAAACAGCGAAAGGAGAGGTAGCAGGCGCTTGAGGATGAGAACCAGAACCGAACAAGGTAATGGTGGGTCTGTCGTTCTTTCCACACAACCCCCCGAAAACTGCACACGCACAGTATATGAGCAGAGAATGCCCCGCAGACCTCCACTATCTCTCCACCGTGGACAAACGTTTCCACAAGGCTATACAGTAGCATACACTTCGAAAACCTACATGTTCACTCGTTTAACACAACAAACTCTTACCCTCTTCTGGAGGTTGCGCTTCTGAAGCTGAAAAGATAGGGTTTCAACGTAAGAGATCACAACATGGCGTACATAGATCTTACACGTGTTGCCAACATTTTTGTAGTTACCCAATTTTATTTTGGTGCCAAAATCTCTGTTAATGTTCTCAATGCAAAACTAAATATTACAAATATTGTATATAAACACTTTCTGCAGGTTGAATTCTTCGCTTTAACTCCACTCATGACAGGATAATTCATGTCATATTTCACTGAATGGTTTTCATTATGAACATGTATTGATTTTCCACAATTAACAAAATTAGGCAAATCTAGTTCAGCTGGACCCTGGATACATAATTGGATATTATTGAGTTGAATATTATGCATGTATTGAATTATTTCATTGTGCTTATGCCCAGTTAACAGAAAACGTTCCCAGAACTACAAACAAATAGGTCATATTTTCCTTGGGGATTGATATATTGTGTTGTTATGTGAACATTCCTCGAACATTATTAGGTCCGTTACATCATTCCGAGCTAATTTTGTCAAGCTCACAAGGACGTATTAATGAAGGAAATGTTTTTGTGTTGAAGGAATATGGAGAAAAATGCACAAAATGTATGCCCCGAGAACGTCTGCCCTAATGTTCTGAGAGTGGCATGGGTGCTGCATAAAACGGTGCCCTCTGAGTGTGTTCACTTTGAAGAGACAGCCAAACAGACCACATCAGCAGGGCCTGGCAGAAATGTTATAACACCCACACCCATCCCCACAGTGCCACGGAAATGATATAAAAGAGATCACATTATAGCTAACATAAGGGCGGATAAAAATAAATATTGACAGATAAAGATTTACTCTCGCAGACCCAAACCTTAACCATGGGAAATCCACCTAGCAGGAAGTTTCAAACAGAGGAGTTTGATTCGCTGCCAAAATCATTCGCTCAGCTCCTTACGTTTTGGAAGTCAGAATATGTGCATGATTTTTAGATACAGGCTATACAAAAAGTTTCAATATTTTTGTTCAGCCATTGCTTGCGGTCATATCAGTTGACTACAGTCAACACTGGCAATTTTTCAAAAACATATTTGCTGTATGTCTCATTTGTGACCATTTACACATTGTTTAGACTTGAGACGTGACACACAACAAACCAACCAACCCCCCCCCCCCCCCCCCCCCCCAAAAAAAAAAAGAGGACATGGGCATACCTACACAAAGGTCATTCCATGCCAACTCAGAACTTTCCCACAACACACCAGTAACCAAAACACGCATACCCCTGTTCTATTGTTAAAAAAAAAATGTAATCTGAAATCCTCTTACCAATCTCTGCAGGAGGTGCCTCTGACGCTGAATAAAAAGTTTGAAAGATGGTAGCTGAGCTCAGTGAATGTAGATTGTAATGACATGCTGGCATAAGTTAAAAAAATTTACATAAATATAAACTGTATAAACTTTAAAATATAAAGTCTGTCTAAACTTCAGTACACCTTTTAGGATGGACATACCAAGTTACTTATGCTATCATCCAATCAAACCATTTCTTTGCTCTCTATAGTAAACATTACACTCCAAGAGTGTTCCATAAACGCACGCAACACAAGCACGCAGTCAGACGACCGTGCAGATATTCGCTCTCTTACCTTTAGCTTCAGGTGCCTTCTCTATCAACAGAAATAAACCATACATATACAACATTTTAGTACATATAACTATTAAAATGTGTTGGTTTTTATAATAATTGCCAAACACACAAATCCATCCAGCTGTCAAACCAATGTCACAGACAGCCTCTCCACTACATTTTTTTATGGACACACAGTGTGACAATCAAAGGCTATCATAAACAACAGTTTTGAGGGATTCAGGTTTGTTCTTTAAATATACCTTCAATGAAGAGATACAAAGCAATACATCGGTAGAACCGTGGCCTACTTCCAGTCATAACCATCATCATTTGCCACCATACTGTCATGCTTCAACACAAAGAGCACGGTGTTCAAAATAGCCCAAAGGAAGGGAAATCAGCAGAGGGATAGTATAAAATGCTTTCAGAAAAGTAAGAAAATGCTCTATATACTATTTTTAAGAGAAGAATGCAAAGTTGAGGGTGACTCTAAAAAAGAACATTGTATCCACATACATGTATAATTATGCAGTCTACACACACCGCACTACGCACATGCACACACATACGCACACACACACAATCATGAATGCATAACCTAAGAACACAAACAAATGCGCGCGCACTCACACACACCGTATAAAAATGATCCAAAATTTAACATGCCGAATACAAATGTAACATTCAATCCATTCCTCACTGCTTCTTCAGGTTTTTCCCCTTACAAAATAGGATTATGAGGAAATCAGAGCAAGGTGTAGGATGATTCTACAAGCTTATTAAAATGTGTATTCATGCAGTCACATATTCATGGTGAAAAGGAACACGCTTTCAAAAACACGCACAGACACACCACCCTGTCACAGACGTACACAGACACGTTCATACGCGTAACATTCACTGACTCTGAGCATAGATTCTGTCTCTTACCTTCAGGTTCAGTTTTTATCTCTTTTTTCAAAGGAAACAATCAAGGTATCAACGTTACTACTGCATATATGAATGACACTACAGTAACAACAATAATTGATGTAAACATGTGCCTGACAACACACACACACACACACACACAAAATACAAATGTATATGCCAAAACCAAAGGAAACACGCATACCCACGCACGCGCGCACACACCAGCTCAACAATGAAAGAAACAAACATGCATACAGGACTTGGAAAAATTGTTGCATCAGAGACAGCAACCAGGGTGATAAAATAGATGTTGGTTTTAACACCCAACATGTGGCATAGGATGCTTACACAAAGGAAACATACTGCTTATAATCTGAAGTTCAGGCATGTGCAGCAGGATAAAAATCCTCTTACGACTGAATCCACATCAGCTCTCAAACAGGCTTATGTTTGTCCTCTATTGATCTGTCACAAGTCCAAATTTTCTGTCAATTGTCCCCGTCTCCCTTTCCTCTTCAGAAACCTCGAGCAGGCTTTTCAAAAGCTGCTGTCATTTCTTATAAGGGAATTATTTCCTGGACCCGGGCCAGGCTGGCTGCTGTGCTGGTCTCTCGATGGAGAGGAATTCCTACTGCACTGTCACATGCATTCTCATTCCCTCCCTCTTGGGTCAGTATGATGTTCTGGATGCCATTGGCCAGCCCTTCTGGGCTGAGGGCCTGGGACACTGGCTGAGCCTTCCTTTGTCACACAGAGAGACCTTGTGTACCCCAAGGCTCAGTCCTTGGTCTATATCTATTAGTCTGAATACAGATTATGGCCCCCCTGTCATAATGGTAAAGTCATGTGTGTCACTGTCTGACCCGATATCATCCCTATGAACAATCACACGTGCACATCTGTGGCCTGCAGCGGTCCTGCCTGCCCTCCCACCCGCCTCTTCCAGCTCTTCCACAACGTTACTGCCCAACTGCCCACATCACCCACAGCTCTACTACACAACTGTCTCCTTACTCCTCCTGCCGTACTTACCTTGGTGCCGATTAATAATAGTAGTTAATGTAGCCACAAGTGGCAGTTTAGGGGGTCCAAACACTTAATGCGCATGATTAGAAAATACTAGGATTCAAACCGAAGACTATTGCATCCTTAGGAAAGTATCTAACTACCTGAGCCATTGAAAACATGACATTCTGAGTGCCTTCTGACAGCTTCGGGTGACAAAGTGACATTGGCAAAGCTGGAACATTGTTGTGGGAATAAACTTAAAACACTTTCAACAATTAAAATGTAGGTGAAAAGAAAATCAAGGAAAAGAAACAACAAAGGAAGAAAAGTGTCCACGTAAAGCATCTAGCATCTATTGGTATAGGCAATTAATGAGAGAATGATTAGTTGTAAAATCAAAATGATTTCCCAAAATGTTGTTCTTAAGGTAACTGAATTAACTGACCACTTTTGCACAACAACAGTGTTAACCAGGAAGACTTGTCTGCCCTAGGATTTAAACTCAGCTCCATTGCATCCATGAAGCAGTGGTTTTACTGTTTGAGCGATTGAGAAAATGGCCTTGTACGGGTCTTCATACAAGTTGAGGAATCTAAATGACATTGACCAAACTCAGGGGTTTTTGAGTGAATAAACTTCAAGCAGTTGCAGCAAGTAAAATGTTACTAAAATTTTGGAAAAATCATTCATTCTGCTCATCTTAGTTGTACTGTCACATATTTTTGTGAAGTCTGATCAAGCATTCGGTGAAATATAAAAATGTTGTAAAAGGTGTTTACAGTACAAATTACAATCAGACATTGAATATTACTGTGGCTTCACCATCTGTCATTTCTGAACATCATTTGTTCATATTTACCATCCAAACAATCAATTTTGAATTTAAATTTCAATTTAATAATGCTTATTGGCATGATTGTGTACAAACAATGATGCCTAAGCCAAAACAATTGACAA
The DNA here is from genome assembly GCA_019788955.1 of Albula glossodonta. Lineage (NCBI taxonomy): Eukaryota > Metazoa > Chordata > Actinopteri > Albuliformes > Albulidae > Albula > Albula glossodonta. The sequence goes on along the minus strand of JAFBMS010000025.1, from coordinate 299,299 downwards.
TGAGACAATCTTTTTGTCAATTTTGGGAGCATTTGAATGAAGACTCATGGAGAGGTAGACGTTAATTACTTCCACATATTTTTTTAAAATCACAGTGATGACCTCTGAATTGACCATAGGCTGCAGTGGGGCAAACGTTTGTTATATACTGCAAGAACAACCTTCTATGACCCACAATGTAATTATTATGATTTTTGGAAGTTTTGACTGCATTATTGATAAAAATGTTTTTTAAACCATGCCCCTTTTCACCAACCATGACAAAATTTTATACAAATAATTGGACATTATCCTAGAACAGGAGAAAAGAATTTCAGACAAATCCATGCAGCTGATTCTGAGATATAGACTTTGTACCATTGTAGCGCTACCTATAGTTGGAACTTAAGGTGCCTCTGTACATATGCTCAGACCATGCACAAGACCCCGTGGTTTGAGTTTCACATTGATTTGACAAACCTTTGGTGAGTTATGCCTTCAGTTTTACTGAAAGCTAGAATTTGTTGTAATGCATTGCTGTAAAACCATAATGAATATTAAAAAAAAAAAACAACTAAGAAATAACTTTTCCTGCTTGGACCAAATACGCATCAGCAAAATTTTCCAATGATTGGACTAAAGTTGTTTGAGAAAAACCTAAAAAACTATTTGGATAAAATGCAAAACAGCCTAAATGGATGTGGCTTATATGGATAGATGTGTCTTGACTCGGGAAATCCAGGGGGAAAAATTGTCGTTACGACTTGCGGTGCAGAGGTTAAGGGCCCAAATGTAAAATTTGTTGTTATTCCGCCATCATGTGGTCAAATTATGTCATTTTTGGTTCCTGAGCAGTGGGTGAAATTTGGAACCGATATGCCAAAGAGGATATAGTATAGAAAATACTTTAAGAGGAGAAATAAGAAAGAAGAAAAAAATAATAACAACAATAATACTCTAAGCAAAAATAAGAGGGTTCCCAGCACCTGTGATATAATAATGCTTGTAATTTATTATTATTATTATCATCATCATCATCATTATTATCATCATTATTATTATTTTTATACTTAAACATAATTTAGTTAGCTTTAGCATTATAAAGATTTGAATTTTATTTACGTTATGGCAATGTCAATACCATCACCACCATCAATTTCATACGTCCTCATAGCTCATATGAACACAGTCATTTGATGACTTTTCGAGGTAAGATGATAAAAAATTGGTATATATTAAATTCTGTACTTACTGTCTTTTCTTAACCGAAACCGAATCGAAACAAAAGAGATATGATCTAAGAAAAAGCTAGTTTGGGAAAAGCAAATGAACAGCAAAAACAACTTGAATGGAAACAGGAGCGAGCGCACCCTCTTTCCTCCTCCATCATTTCATAGTGCTTAAGCATACAGTGCACACATGCTCTCCCTAACATGCGCTTCTCCTTCTCTCTCACACACACACTCCCATCTCTCTCTCTCTCTCTCTCTCTCACATACACAAACCTTTACAGTAAACCGGCACGCCCACAATTTCACATGCATACAGTCACCTGTATGCATTCACCTTGGGAAGCCACTTATCTAGGTACACCTGATCTTTCCACCCAAACAGTGACCACAACTGACATGGCGAATCCCAGGGGACACACTTTCGACGTCTTTTTGACTTAGGTAGGTGTACCTAATGAGTGGCCCCCTCGGGGAGCATAAATGATGTCATCAGTCCGCAGGATCAGAAGAACTGAAACAAAAGTCCTCGATGCAATTTCGTAATGCAAATGTAAAGGGCCTGGAATCACTTGAGAAAGAACGCATCTGAGTTGACAGGGCATGTATACGCGGAGCTGTATACATCTGCACGCGTGCAGCGGGCCGCATCCGCACATTCCACCTGACCTACCGCTTACCCTCATCTGAAGGAGGAGCCTCTGGCAATGGAAAGACAGGGTTTCAGCATCACGGTCTGACACACGTGTATCAGCAGAGTAATGCGTAGGTATTTGTGCTCATTCGCACACACACACACACATATACACTCACATACACATTCACAAAATGGACTTAAATGGTTATGCAAATTGTTTCTTTCTCTTACCTTGAGATTCTGGTTTCTTCTCTATATCAAAAGAAACAATTAAGGTGCAGATATTGGTGAAGATGTAAAATGAAATGTATAAATGAAATGGTACAATATTACAGAGACTCTACAATGGTACAATGATATATGGAGACAACACACACACACAGACACACACACACACACACACGTAATGTTTTCTACTGTGTGTATTCCATATTGCTTCAATATAAACCTCTGCTGACCAAAGGGAACGTATCTTATACAGGTTTAATGCAAGACTGGTCAAAATGAGCATGACGTTTGTGTGACTGACTACAGGGCAACGTGCAAACCCAGCGATCACTCTCAGTCCCATCCCCACAGAAAGGCCACTTCTGTGCTGTGTGAGAGCATGCCCTTACCCTCTTCCTCTATGGGCTTTTCTGAATGAGGAGAGACAATTACACACAGATGTTACACACAGGTGTGAAGCTGGAATCATGTGGACAAGCAGCAGGAGATTGGCTTGAATCCACACTCAAGATCTGACACACTCAGATCCACACACATGGTTAGACATGCACACACACACACACACACACACACACACACACACACAGTCAGACACACAAAGACTCACACACACACAAACGCACGCACGCACACACACACACAGTCAGACATGCACAGATCCACACACACAGTTACACACACAAAGATCCACACACACAGTCTCTCTCTCTGTCTCACACACACACACACACACACACACACTCACACAGTCAGACATGAACAGATCCACACACTCACAGTTACATGAAGACCCACACAGTCACATATACACACACACACACAGATCCACACACACACAGTCAGACACGCACAGATCCATATACACAAACACACACACACACAGACACACACACACATACAAAGATCCACACACACACAGTCACACACGTGTCAGACACATATCCATACACATGGTCAGGCAAACTGCAGGCTTCTCTCACCCTCTTTTTTCCCTGAAAAAAAAAGAAAACAGAAAGAAAGTTTTAAACAGCCTGTAACAATCTGATCCCTCAAAATGATGTTTCATGATAACAAACATTTATATGAAATTCTTCTATTTCTATTGTGTGTTTTTGCATTTACAACAAAGTTATACAAGGGTTTTGTTGCCATTGCTATAAAAGTTGTGTGTAGACTCACCAGGAGGTGGCGCTGTAGCCTTTTCTTCCTTGGCCGCTGAAAGAAGAGAGGAGAGAGGACAGCCCAAAGGTTTATCATTTGCCAAATACATTTACCATAAAGTTCATGTGTCAAAGTGAAGTGTGGTAATGGTAAGAGTGGGAAGACCCAGAGCACAGTTAGCTCTGTGATGCTGATTATCCCGACTCTCTATGACGGTCAACTTGTTACACAGTCAGCCCTTATGAGCAGATTACACTGTGTTACTATATTTCTCAACTGAATGGTAATGGTCAAGGCCAGTAACATACCATACATTTTGTAAAATAACTGCAAGCCACAGACTAAAATAACCTGCATATTTATGATTGAATGAACTTCCAGTCAAATGTTTGATGTGTGATCTCTGGATAAGGATGCTGGGAAGTTAAGAAGGCCATGACGCGGCCACCAAAAGCATGAGCGTGTGAACTGCAGGGCCCTGTGAACATTCTTCGGTTTGGTTAATGTTAGTGAGCGCCACATCCATCAACCAGAGCAAACAAATAAACATAAAAACCTGTACAAACACCTATAACTTTCTGCTCACTCACATTAAGACTTATGTGAAAAAACATACTATATATCAATGTGCAGTGTACTGTAGAAACAGGGAGACAGACAGTTTTAAAAATATAATAAACAAACTGTACAAATGCACAAAATGCAATGCCTTTCATGTTAATGTCTACGAGAAGGTTTACATATGTTTGTCAAAATATAACAATTCCAAAGCACATAATGGGACTGCAAGATGCAGAGCCATTGATTCAGAATTCTGTGCCATGAATTACAAGAAATGTGCTGTTTCTCATGTAATGTGTGGTCTCTCATGTAATGTGCTGTCTCTCATGTAATGTGTGGTCTCTCATGTAATGTGCTGTCTCTCATGTAATGTGTGGTCTCTCATGTAATGTGCTGTCTCTCATGTAATGTGCTGTCTCTCAAGTAATGTGTGGTCTCTCATGTAATGTGCTGTCTCTCATGTAATGTGTGGTCTCTCATGTAATGTGCTGTCTCTCATGTCATGTGCTGTCTCTCATGTAATGTGTGGTCTCTCATGTAATGTGGCCTCCAATAATTGAGACTGCCTGATTTTTACATTCTCATGCATTCAATTGTCGGAAACATCACACAAAGTAAAAAGTAACATAAAGCGTCAACAGAAACAGTGTAAAAAGAGAGCGATTTGATTCTCTCCATTTTTTAGCTGATAGTGAAAACTTTCAGTTTTCACTGAAGCAAACATCACAATGTAGCAGACAACACAGTGTGGGATTTTCAGGTAACGATAGAGACACAGTGACAGATAGGGGTTAGGGCGGAGACAACTGAACTCAGACACATAGACGCTTCCTAAAGATCCTTTAACAGCTAAAAGCGAGATCCTGTCTGAAGATTTCAAACACACAGTAATGGTAGCAAGTGAGGGGCAGGGAGAGATAAGGAGGTCTGTGAGGATGCAGGATGAGGAGAAAAGAGAGGGAAGCTGAGGAGAGGGAAATAAAACACTCTTGTGATGAGGTCAGGAAGATTTCTGAGAGACATTTCTATAGAACTTCACATTTAGCTTCAGTTGGTGAGAATATCATATTATCACTATAGGGTTACATTCAAACGCTGGTCTGGAAGGTCCAACATGACTGCTGGAGCAGAATCCAATATATACAGTTCATGGTTGTTTGCCCTGTGATCTCTTGGAATATATTGTTAATGTCAGAGACACCATTTTGTAAAATAAATGATAAATACAAAAATAAAGTAATTTGAATGTGGCAGCCAGCTCAAGAGAGATAAATCTAAGTGAAAATAAGGTTTACACTGGGCATATAACCTGGAAATAAGCATCAGAAAAATCTCTTCAGTTCTTGATGCTTTTAATATTTCGTTCACCGACTCATCATGTATAAACGTTTGTTTAAATATTTTTGTCTGTCTAGCAAATGGTAAGCAAACTAAAATTTGGCTCACAAATGGCAAAAGTATATTTTGATAAAATAAACAGGAACAAGACTGCTGTTCCAGAGATGTGTCGTTGAAAGACGTGGGCGGAGCTCCGCCTGACCAAGCCTGACCGGGGATGGACATAAACAGCTCTGGACTACAGTCAGAGTCAGGTGACCCGTTCGGGGCCCATGTCTGTAGATGTCCTGTGGGTTCTGCTGGTGGGCCTGGTTCCTGTTGACTCTGCAGGCAGGGAAAGGGGACAGGGGATAAGGGACAGGGGAGAAGAGGTAGGGGACAGGGGAGAGAGGACACGGGACATGGGATTGGGGTAAAGGGACAGGGAATAGGAGATGGAGGATAAGGGACAGGAGAAAGGGGATAGTGGATAGGGGACAGGGGAGAGGAGGAAGGGGACAGGGGAGAAAGGACAGGGGACATGGGATAGGGGAAAAGGGACAGGGGATAGGAGATGGAGGATAAGGGACATGAGTGAGGGGATAGGGGACAGGGGATAAGGGATTGGGCACAGGGGATAAGGATAGAGGATAGAGGATAGGGGACAGAGGACAGGGAATAGGGGACAGGGGATATGGGATAGAGGACAGGAGATAGGAGATGGAGGCTAAGGGACAGGACAAAAGGGATAGTGGATAGGGGACAGGGGATAAGGGATGGGGTCGGGGGATAGGGATAGAGGATAGGGGATAGGGGAAAGGGGACAGAGGACAGGGGACAGGGGGTATGGGATAGAGGACAGGGGATAGGAGATAGAGGAAAAGGGATAGGGGACAGGGGAGAGGGGACAGGGGAAAGAGGATAGGGGACAGGGGAGAGGGGACAGGGGAAAGAGGATAGGGGACAGGGAATAGGGGACAGAGGAAAGAGGATAGGGGACAGTGGATAGAGGATAGGGGACAGGGGATAGGGGACAGGGGAAAGAGGATAGGGGATAGGGGACAGGGGGTAGAGAATAGGGAGCAGGGGACAGGGGATAGGGGATAGGGCAGAGGGGACAGAGCAGGGAGGGCAGAGAGCCACTTCCTATCAGTATCCACTGCTCCGTCATAAGACACCGCTCTTGGCCTTGACCACCGGCTCACACCGCGCGACCCGTTGCTCTGTGCACTTGGTCCCGGCATACTGTATGCCCGACACCTCTATTTTTGATAAGGTTTGTCTTTCAGACAGCGATCTGTTAAAGGGTTTCAGCGCCTGTGGTTTTATGGCTGCCCCCGTCGTGGCCTTGGATCAGGGGCAGGACCACCGCGCGGCGGACCATAAATACCTTTGCACCACGGGGCCTGGCAGCACGCCCGGGCCCGCACCCTGCGCCCCGCGCGCGGCCTCGTGACCGCGCGGCCCTGCACCAGGGGCTCAGTGTTCTGGAGGTTACGCGCCGTTCGGATCCCCCCCCACCCTTTCATCCCCTCAGACGAGTGCAGCGGGCCGGCGCTACCGAGGAGCCCAATACGCACGGGGAGCTAATGGACAGGAGCCTACCTGGCAGTGACTCAGGGCACAGGCAGCGATCGAGGATAGCAGGATGTGCTGGTGTGAGTTTTTAAAGATGTAGAGCCTGTGGACAGCAACAGACTCCTGGCTGTCCCTAAAGAGAAGAGGATTAACAGCGCTGGGTATGTTAACAGCTATAAACTGCAGGAAATTGGCAGTTCTTCAGTTCTCTATGCCTGACTCAGCCACTCTCAGCTCTGGTGGACTAAGGGGCTTCGGATCACCATGGAAACTGCTGTCCATATTAGCGCGATATGCAGGTAGAGGCAAAGCTCTGTCCGCGGTATTTTAACAGGCCACGCCGACTGTACGCTTCTATCCACTGCTAATGAAAGAAAGTCGGTACGTGATTATGCGAATGGGTCTTCAACAAACCCAGACAAAAAAGTGAAAACAGGTGTGAATTTTCACCAGCCATTGTGTGACTCTCCTGCCCCCCCCCAACCTTCCCCCCCCCCCCCACCCTTCGCTGTCCGTCTCTCGGGTTACAGCCTGTCAGCACTCTCTCTCTCGACTCGACGTGGTGTCAGGCCTTACATGTGCTGTCCTCCGCTCAATCTAAGCTTTGACACTCACTGTCATTGCTAATACACAGACATGTTCGCTCACATCAACATGTATCTATTCAATAATCACTCTACATCTTAATGTCCGGTCACTCTGTACATGCTTATGTCTTATAACCTATTTCCGTGTCAGGTTATAACCTTTTTCATGGCTCCGTGTCTCTTTTTTCATCGTATCACTCTACCTAAAGGACAGACTTGCCTCTTCCATTATTTGTTGGGCTGTTGGCTTGAGCTGTTTAATACATCCTAGTATGAAGTAAAGATGAGTTTTGTTGGGCCGAATGGTCTGTCCTCGTCATAATATGTTCTTATGTTCTTATGATTGTTTTGCTCTCTTCCTGTCCGAAAACTCTTCTGACCGCTGAAGGACCGGGGTTAGGGCAGTGCAAAAGAGTGGCCCAGATTTTTAAGAAATTAAGGAAATTAAACTCCAAAGAATTTAGCATTTCATAACACAAACTGAGTATCATATTTTAACGATACTTTGCTACCCTGTACAAATGAATCTGAGAGGTCTAGAGAATAGTTCAGTGAACTGTGAACTTCTGAAATAAAGAACGTGAGGATCTAAAACGAAGATCGGTTTTGATACACAAGTGACTCTGTCAGTCAGACAGTACCCATAAAAATATGATGACCTCGGTTTGTTTTTGCCATGTCAGGAGTATGTCAGCGAAGTGACGATACTGCCTAAGACCAGTCTGGGTTTCCTCTGGCGCTGATCAGCAGTCTAGATTTCCTCTGGCACTGATCAGCAGTCTAAATTTCTTCTGGCACTGATCAGCAGTGATCAGTGTTGTCTGAAGAGGACCACCGTCACTTGTTCCCAGCTCATTTTATGCTGGGTGAAAAGCGACCGTTCTCAAATTGTCCACTTATTTAGCATCTACTCATGCATTCTGTACCATGCCCAACAAGAGCAATGAACAGACAAGTGTTCTTTAACCTTCTATCCCAGTCACCCGATACCTCTCTGTATGTCTTTCTATGTAGTTAATGTCATGTTGAGCTGACAGCATCCCCCCATTGGTTTGACTGTACTTCTATAAATGGCGGCATAAGGGCAGACAGTTCTGTTAGATGCACAAAGTCTTCGCTCTTTAACAGCCCGACGAAAAACGCGTCCGAGCAACAGGATCAGCTGACAAAAGGTTGTGCTGCAGAAGCAAGGGTGGAGAATGCAGGAGCTATTCTCCACCTTGCGGCGCGGGATTGTTTTGGAGATCTCCCGTTATGCGGCGGGCTTATCTGCGAAAGCGCTTATTATTGAGAGAGGCGGAGAGCCGCTCCTGGATTCTCTTTCACATGCGGCCGAAGGATCTGACACATTTGTCTCTTTGACTGCAATGGTGACAACTACTCTCTCACTCTTCTCCACTGAGCCATCCCAGCATACCATCTTTAAGGTTTTTTTTAAATTATGCGGTTTAGCTAACGGGGGTAGTACACAATTATCAGTGTATCTGTGTTAGCATCAATGTCAGGTGAGCAGCTTGTTTATTTGTTTAATCTTGGGCAGACTGGAACTGAGTAAAGAACTTCTTTACATCCAGATGGCCAGGACATGCTGAGAGGGACTCTGCGGTGCAGTATTCGGTGACAACGTCCGTCTACAACCTTCCACCCTCCCACAGCTATCAGCGGCTCTCTGCCCGCACCCCCTTATTCTGGTTCCGTTAAAATAACTACATCGACTCTATCATAGCGGCACATCTCTGTCGGTATGTGAGCTGACACTTTTGATCGCTAGTAGTAAAAGCAGAGGGGGAATAAACATAAACTGCGCTCGGTCTATAAATGGAGACGGAAATATAGATGAAGAAGATGCTTACGAAGGCTGAGAGCGAGAGGGCAGGAGGGCGCACTGGAGATTAAAAGAGCAGAGAGTCAGTCTCTCACACAGTTTTTATTCATACACGTAACTATCCGGATATAGTTATGAGTGTATATGTATATACAGTCATTTTACTCTTTATCCATAAACTCAACCATCTCTCTCCCCGTCGTCTAACAACCTTAATTTCCCCCTTTGAATCTTCTAGCCATGTTTTCCTTAAAAAAACTTTTACAAGTAATATTTTACAAGATTACTCAATGATAATTAATCTTGTAAAATAACACCATTACTTATCAAATACAATATTACTATAATTAGAAGTTTGTAAGGTAACATTTAGGCACTATTGCCATTATAAGACACTTCTTAGTTAATTTTATATGGACAGTCCAATTATAAAGACATGAAAATGATTTAAAAGGCATAAATATTGTCTGTTTCTGTTTGTCTGAACTATACATTGGATTCATGTTGTCCTTTTATCCACATGTAACTAATTCCATTATAATCAAAATTTCATAATGTTTATAAATGACCAATAACATTGTTTTCCTGTGTGTATGCAATAATTTAAAAAGCTATTTAACTAAAGAGAGTACATTGGTTATTTAACAAAATGTATGGTATATTTAATGTTCCGTTTATTTGAGTTTGTTTGTGTTTCTGATAGTTTGTGTTTCCTTTCACAAGCTAGACATGACACAACGATTTCCAAAAATGAGCATTAATTTGTGGCAACTGAAGAAGCCAGTATTTTTTGCATTTACAATGCCTGTAATATGCATTTTCTCCATTTTTTTGCCATAACTGTAACATCAAATTTTATTCAAAGGCTTATCCTATCACTGTAGCATGGTCTGCCAGTGAACGCCAGCATTCCACCAGCTGGGAGGTGCTGTCATTCTATCTGAGTAACACACTCCATACACACTTTATCTGAGTCACACACTCCATACACACTTTATCTGAGCAACACACTCCATACACACTTTATCTGAGTAACACACTCCATACACACTTTATCTGAGTCACACACTCCATACACACTTTATCTGAGTAACAAACTCCATACACACCTTATCTGAGTGACAAACTCCATACACACTTTATCTGAGTCACACAATCCATACACACTTTATCACTTTATCTGAGTAACACACTCCATACATACTTAATCTGAGTAACACACTCCATATACACTTTATCTGAGTAACACGCTCCATATACACTTTATCTGAGTAACACACTCCATACACACGTTATCTGAGTCACACACTACATACACACTTTATCTGAGTAACACACTCCATACACACTTTATCTGAGTCACACACTCCATACACACTTTATCTGAGTAGAACACTCCATACTCAGCCAGTGGAGCCACACACTCCATGCACACTATACCTGAGTCACACACTCCATGCATACTTAATCTGAGTAACACACTCCATACACACTTTATCTGAGTAACACACTCCATACACACTTTATCTGAGTAGAACACTCCATACTCAGCCAGTGGAGCCACACACTCCATGCACACTATACCTGAATCACACACTCCATACATACTTAATCTGAGTAACACACTCCATACACACTTTATCTGAGTCACACACTCCATACTCAGCCAATGGAGTCACACACTCCATACACACTTTATCTTGGTCGCACACTCCATGCTCAGCCAGTGGAGTCACATAGTCCATACACACTTTTTCTGCGTCACACACTCCATACTCAGCCAGCTGAGTCACACACTCCAAACACACTTTTTCTGCATCACACACTCCATACTCATCCAGCTGAGTCACACACTCCAAACACACTTTATCTGAGTCACATACTCCGTATTCAGCCAGCGGAGTCACGCTGTGGTTACTCGATTAACTGGGGAAATCACACTTGAGCAATGAACATTAAAAAGTAGGATATTTGACAGAAGAATTGCCCATTCAGACCATGCAGACTCATAATTTTACTTATTGGCCAGACAACCTAGTACTGTGATAGCCCAAGAGTGCCTGCTTCTACGACATGACCTGGAAGACTGTTACATTCATCGACAGCTCAGTGTGGACACAATATTTGCAGATATCGGTGCAAGATGTTCCTTTATTTACACCCAGAAATGATTTCCTTAAAAAAATTAAAAAAGGTCAGTCATGTTTCCCTTCTTCTCAGATTGAGACTGGGACCAGATTACTGACTGAAATCCTTTCTCACAGAGTGACATTACATCCAATCACATGTTACCCACAGGGCAACCAATAAAAGTTAACTATACTAAAAGCCACTGTTGAAATAACCTATAGCCCTCTTTCTAGAAGTTGATGAGAGCTGACTTTGTCCGCAGGAGCACATATACCCAATGAAACTTACAGCGATTGGCTCTTGCTGTCTACCCCCACATCATGGCACAATGCTCTGTAAACATACAAATAAAGTGCGGCGTTCTGCTCCCATTTCTCCATCTTTCCTTCTCTATTTTTGCCTCTATCTCACTTGCCCTTTCCCGATTCTGCTGACGTTTTGAGTGTCTGGTGACAGTCTCAGTCTCTGTCCCTCTCTCTCTTTCGCACACACACATACACTCTCGCTCTCTCCTTCTCCCTCTCTTTTTCTCAGTGTAACCTCTTTGGAATGTTCACTTACTTAAGTCCTCCTGACATTTCAAACATCTCCTCCACTCCCTCTGTCTCGTTTCCAAAGGCAGCAAAGTCAGTGTTAAAGTATTACAGTTTCCACTCCATCTCTGTACACATGTGAAACGGAACAACTACAAATTTTCAACAAAAATATATATATGTATATACTTTTTGCGATGTGTCCTCATGATACAAAAAACGTAGGGATATTATAGCGGATTATATGATATATTCTATATGATTATTATAGAGCAGAATGTAAATTAAAATTTTCCCCACATATTATTTTATTTATTTTCTATTACATAAATCATATTGTACTTAAATCTGCTATGGGATTTGGCCGTTGTAAGTCTGTAATTTGAAGAGGCAGTTGAAATGAATGAAAGAAAACGTACATTAAGAACTGATACCACTTTATTTTAACACTTCATCTAACCCAATACCTCCGGGGTCCGCTTGGTTCCCTGTGCGCCGCCCATGTCTGAGTGTATATCTCTTGAGTTAGCGCTACACGGAGAGCGAGAGAAGTTAATATGTTGGAACACCCGTCCCCTCAGTCACTAATGCGTATGAACATGGCCACCTATGTACTGCTTACGTACAGGATGAAGTCTGGGGCGTATGTTTCGCAGCTCCGTGAAAGCAGAAACAGCTGTGTAGTTCAAATGACACGCTGCCTGTAACCTACATGCACATGACACACTTATATAGCTGCGCCCTCGTGATCACATGGTAAAGCAAAACTACACTCACACACACACACACACACACACACACACACACACACACACACTCACTCACACACAGATATACACGCACAAGTACGCACATACGCGCGTACGAACGCACACGCTCGCAAAAACGCAAGTGCGCAAAAATGTACAAAAATAAACACCTCGTACAAGTCATATGACGCCATTGAGGCCGTCTCAATGACCTTTACCTCATCGTCAGTAAGTTCATTTACTGCCTTCAAGCATATATACATATGTACACAAAAGACATGACACATAAATGATTGAGGAAACATTTCTCCAACATATATACCTCATTACTCCCTCACAAATGTGGAACCACTGAAGACTACAAACATTTGTTGTCGCATTGATTGTAATATTTGAAAGCTGACCTGGAGTGGTTGGAATCTAGAGGATGTGACAGAGGTAGGTACCACTGATAAAGTAGGGATCAACACAGGCACTGAAACTGACATGGAAGCACGTAGCTATTTTCCAAATGTGTCTAATTCGACTGGGCAAATTAATCGGACCACAAATAAGATATGCCATAAAGATTATAGGCAAAGTAGCTATTTTTACCAGTGAGTTTAGTATTGATGGCATCACTGGTATTTGGCTGGCATCCTCTGTGAGTGTTGGGTGGCTGATGGAGTTTCACTGTTTTATGATTAGGGATGTGGGGGTGGTGTTTTGGCAGGAAAAGAGTACACTTAAGCTGCTCTGTATATCAATTTGTAGCTCTTTCTGACAGATCCTGGATCAGTGACACTGATTAATATGAGAGAGGGGGTGAAATGAGGAGGGATGGAGAGATGGGGTGGATCAGGAAAGAAGGAGGAAAGAAAGTTCGAGTGTTTTCATGTCTGTGGACAGATTTTTAGGCCGGCTCGGGTTTTTAGGGCTGGAGTTGTCGTTTTGTCATTTTTGCCATTTCCAGAAACTGTGACCTGCAAAGCAAATGCGAATGTTGATACAGAGTAATGGAAATAGAATAGAGGAGAGGAGAAATGAGGAGATAAGATAGAGGACAGACTAGAGACTATGAGCAGGGAGAAATGTAGAGGCTTATGGCTTGTGTGACAAGCTCAGTCTGGAGCTGAACACTGATATAGCTCTGCGCTCTTAGCAGTGTACAGCCACACAATCTGGAGCTGAACACTGATATAGCTCTGCGCTCTGTTCAGTGTACAGCCACACAATCTGGAGCTGAACACTGATATAGCTCTGTGCTCTGTGCAGTGTACAGCCGCACAATCTGGAGCTGAACACTGATATAGCTCTGCTCTCTGTTCAGTGTACAGCCGCATAGTCTGGACCTGAGCACTGATATAGCTCTGCTCTCTGTGCAGTGTACAGCCGCACAGTCTGGAGCTGAACACTGATATAGCTCTGCTCTCTGTGCAGTGTACAGCCGCACAGTCTGGAGCTGAACACTGATATAGCTCTGCGCTCTGTGCAGTGTACAGCCCCGCAGTCTGGAGCTGAACACTGATATAGCTCTGCGCTCTTAGCAGTGTACAGCCGCGCAGTCTGGAGCTGAACACTGATATAGCTCTGCGCTCTGTTCAGTGTACAGCCACACAGTCTGGAGCTGAACACTGATATAGCTCTGCGCTCTGTTCAGTGTACAGCCACACAGTCTGGAGCTGAACACTGATATAGCTCTGCTCTCTCTGCAGTGTACAGCCCCGCAGTCTGGAGCTGAACACTGATATAGCTCTGTGCTCTGTGCAGTGTACAGCCGCGCAGTCTGGAGCTGAACACTGATAAGGCACAGCAAGCTTTGTTCGTCCCAGCTGCGCAGTCTGACTGTCCCAGCTGCACATGAAGTGCAGTCCTTGACTGCAGAGTGAAACACAGTGGCGGCAGCAATGGAATGGAATATACTATATTGTCATATCAGGATTAAATAAAGATAAAAGATTGTTGCCATCGAATGAGAATCATTCATGAAATTAATTCGAATAAAGCTGTTTCTGAGCTTGAATTTGAAATTGAAATGGAGTTAGAGGGAGAGAGAGGTAAATGATCAGTTTGGAATGCCGAAAGAGGAAAGAGTGAGAAGGTGTAGCGTATCGCAGCATGGTTTTATACGACAGTAATGATGATAAGAATTATGGCCTGTATGCATTCCAGCTGAGACAGCTCACTTCAAGCCTCTCCAGAGAGAGAGAGAGAGAGAGAGAGGGGAAAGAGCAGCACCTCAGAGGATAAACGAACAGAGAGAGAGAGAGAAAGGGAGAGGGAGAGAGAGAGAGAGAGAGAGAGAGAGAGGAAAGACCAGCACCTCAGAGGATAAACAAACAGAGAGAGAGATAGAGAGAGGAAAGAGCAGCACCTCAGAGGATAAATGAACAGAGAGAGAGAGAGAGAGAGGGAGAGAGAGAGAGAGAGAGAGAGAGAGAGAGAGAGAGAGAGGAAAGACCAGCACCTCAGAGGATAAACGAACAGAGAGAGAGAGAGGAAAGGGCAGGATAAGCGAACAGAGAGAGAGAGGGAGAGAGAGAGAGAGGAAAGACCAGCACCTCAGAGGATAAACGAACAGAGAGAGAGAGAGGAAAGGGCAGGATAAACGAACAGAGAGAGAGAGAGAGAGGAAAGAGCAGGATAAACGAACAGAGAGAGAGGGAGAGAGAGAGAGAGAGAGAGAGAGAGAGGAAAGAGCAGCACCTCAGAGGATAAATGAACAGAGAGAGAGAGGGGGGGGGGAAAGAGTAGTGAAGACAACAGGAAAGAGACAGAAAAGAGGGAGAAAAGATAGCAAAATGAAGAAGGGATTAGTGTAAGTTCATTGCGTTTAACCTGTACTTGGGCTTCTATAAACCTCGTTCACACTGAATACAAACAATTTCAATTTGTCGAGGGATATATTTGGAGAAACAATATTTTGGAGCAGGGATTTTGGTACAAGAGGAACAAGGTAGAGAGAAAAAATAAGAACAAATAAAGGTTTTAATAAATGGTGTGCTGGGAATAGGGGTTTTTTTTCCACATATTTGTGACTGTAATCCTATACTAATGCATTCTGATATTCAGGAACAAAAAAGAAAAGATGTATATAATTATTACATTTTTTTTTTCTGATAAAACTGGGAAAATAATATTGTATGTCTGGATTTTTAGTATGGGTTGACTGTATACCAGATGATGAATAATTATTTTGTAAATAAAATTAAATATTTCTTTCAACTTGATCATTATGTAGATAGATAGTCATGGGAAAGACCAGGATGCTGTTTTATGTTGGGATCGTTACTTTGACTAACGTAAAACGACCTACAAAAGAGAAATAAACTGACAGATAACCTCATCTATCTTACCAAACTCATAAGAGAAAAGTATGTTGGAGTGTGTTAGACATGAAAGAATGTAAAATCACCAGAAAACTGCAAATAAACAAGTAAACAGCCTTAAAGAGATAACTTATGGAGAGAAACCTAAGGTGGTTGATTTCTTAATGATTCGTAAAGTATTGCTAAGGATTGAAATATTTAAAATTAAAAGGATTAGCTATGGGTGGGCTATGGAGGCAGAAACAGAAGTCATTACTAAATTATTAAATTACACACCAACATCTGAGCTTATTTCAGCATTCAGGAGTGATACATGAACACGCGAATTCGGCAGGAATTGCAGTGGAGCCTGAGAGAAGAAGATCCACGAGCCCCAGACCAGAGCAGTGATATAGTCATGCTGCCCTACACACCTGCCAGACCCCTCCACTCTGCCACCTCTGGACACCTAACGCCTCCCCCTCTCCGCTCTTGCACTTCCAGGTCACGTCTGCTGTTTGTCATGGCCCCCCCGTGGTGGAATGACCTTTCCGTGGAGGTCAGAAGGGCAGAGACACTGGCCACCTTCAAGCGCAGACTGAAGCCTCACCTCATCTATTCTGTCACCTTTGGCTCTTGGGACTTTACCCCTCTCAAGGGTTATATTTGCACTTTTTGTACCATTCATAATTACTCACTTTGCCTTGTAAGTCGCTATAGCTAAGAGCGTCTAGTGAATGTCTTTAATGTCATGTAATGTAATGCTAAATTAAGCAAATGACAGATGTAAATAAACAAACGAGCAAAGTTGCTCGGAGCAGCCTGTTGTTTTGCTCATCGCAGATGCGTATAAATGCCCAGTAAAGGATCATGGTCTTTAACTGAAGCTCGTATAGAGCAGCAGGCAGGCTGTCTGTTGACTCACCCATCTGTCTGTCAATCCATCACCGTTAGACACATGTTCGCAAGGGCACAGGGATGAATATTGACATGGCGTAACGTTAGACCCATTAGCGTGAAGCTATGGCACGCCATCATTCATTACAGAGGGGAATAACGTGTAAGTTTATCATTTTCTGTGAAAAACACGCGTGATGCAGAATTGGCACGCCCATCCCATCAGAAACAGGGCCTGTGCAACCGCTGCACGCCACAAGCTCACCCAAATAAATACGCACTGTTAATACACATTATTAATACACACTGTTAATACACACTATTAAAACTCATTCACTAGGGGAGCTCTGCTGCTGCAGTATAACACTCCCTCATGGATATCAACAAGTCAAGGTTTTTATATAGTGGATATGGACATACGGGTGTCAATAACCAATTTAAATTCTGTTTTAAGATGGTAACTAAAACAAAAAAGAGCTGAAAACATGCCTAAACTATTGAAAAAATGTTAATTGTGACATCATGAGTCATAACTACGACCTTGGCCAGGTCTCTCTTGCAAAAGAGATTCTGAATCTCAATGAGACTTTCTGGTTAAATAAAGGTAAAAAAAAAAAAATCAAATAACATTTTGGTATAACCTCTAGTATTCTTGAAACTGTGATGTACAAAGCAACGACATTTACCCTAACTTTCCAGGTATGCCCCAAGAAACTGGAATTAGTTAACTGGGTTAGTGTCAACACAGAGTAGCGCTAGCAAGAGATTAGCATGAAGCGCAAATGCTAACAGAATGACTGCAGATCCTAGTAAAACGGGGAGGCTTTTGGTGGTTGATCATATGATCTTGGGAAGACATAGTGAGGTAATGCAACCTGAGGCCATGGAAGTCATCTGACACATACCTGCGTATCAGTCTCCTTTTCCATTTGAGTGGACACTCCCTACAGAACTATAATTATTACTGTTTATTAGGAAGTGTGTTTTCAAAACATTATTTCAGCTCCTAAAATGGCAGACAAACTTAATCATAAACAGTAAATCACTGGGTGTGTTATATGAGCTGCCAGGTGCGGGGTAGGGTTTGCTTGTGGTTTTTGGCTGGAGTTTAGGGGAGCTGGGCAGTAATATAATCACAGTGATGTAATTACGTAGCATTGAGTGTGAGGAGACTGAAGAATCTGACATGGTAAATGTGGGGTAATATCAAAGCAAACGGGGCATAGGTTAAAACCGGACTAGAAACCTGGATTATACAAACCTAAAAGAGATCAACAACATGAATGCATAGCGCAGGCCAAGACGCAATCAAACAAACTTTAAGGTCTCTGTAAGGTCATGTGTGATTTAAATGAAAATGGACATATGCTCTTCTGTTTTTGAACGAAAAAAAAAAACATCCCAAAGGACATGTTTGCTTATCTCCCATAAATAAATACATTTATTTATATTTACTCATTTATTTATTTGTTTGTTTATTTATTATTTATTTCATTTGTTATGTAATTTTAGCACAAAGAACAGTGCATTTATATTATATGTACTTTTATTATTTATATTTACATACGTCTTTATTAGTCAGCCTATAATCAGATATTAGGATAAACTGCAGGAGGAAAGTGCTAATATGAAACATTGATAAGAAATATATTTTTATATTTTGAGAGAGGTTTTTTGAAAAAAAAAAACATATGTTCAACGTGGGTAAATGTGTTTGTGTTTGTAATGGGAAGTGTTATTATTGTCGTCGTCCACTATTCTTTGCATTTTGTAGATTATGCTTTGGCAACACAAGATTATCTTGTCATTTGAATTTGAATTTGAGAGACAAAAAGACAGAGAGAGAGAGTGATGGTCACATTAGATTTGTCTGGCCCTTTTGTCATCTTTTTTCCTCACTCCACTTCCATAAACGTCTGCCTCTCTCACTATCCCTCTCTCCCCCTCTCTCTCATGTCCCTTCATCAATCTTTCTCAAATTTCCTCTTGCTCAGTGATTTACTGAGGTACCCTCACGGCTCGCTCTCTGTTGAAAAGGAGGAGATGACAGAGAGAGAGAGGAAGCCCGTCGTATTTTAAACCATCTGTCTCAAACACAAACATTACTATATACAGATAGTAAATTTCTGTGACACTTATGGCCACGTTCTGCAAACACACATTTAATGGACACATTAAAGACATGAGTATAAATATTTGGACTGATGGACAGCTTGTTGGACAGGATAGATTGAACTGGGGGTAGGCTGATAGTGTAGGGGACTCCCTGGTGCTAAGGGTCCCCTTCTGGAATCTGCACTAGAAATATTATTGTACTGCTCCGCAAATGAAAGTAATAATGAGAAGACAAACATCGTTGTCAATGAGCTGTCATATCAATGAATTATAGAACCTTTGGTAGAACCCTCAAACAGTACACAACTCCAGATGGGTTGCATTTCGATACTGGATCAAGATCAAGTGACTTCGCTAATGTTCATCAGCTATATATAAACATAATCATAATAGTTTTTGTAGCAAACTCACTTGTTCATGATGCTCCATTATCGGTTATTATGAAGAGACTCAGCAGCGATGCAGGTTTTGCTCCTTGCACTATGGTTGGCCAACAGTGTGAGACTTGGGATTTTAACCTGAGACCCCAAAGCCATAACTAGCTGTAAGAATGCTAATGTCTACTCCTCCAGTTCCCAGCCCTGGCTGTTAAACCTATCCATGACTCTAAAATGCTCTCTTGGCCAGCTGTTTCTTTTTCCATCTTGTACCATCAACACATTTCTCTCCTCTCTCTGTCCTCTGCCCTCTTTTCAGAGACACTGTCGGTGGTTCCTCCTGTCCGCGTGAGTTTGTGGTTCAGTGCCGGGGAGGGGATGCACCAAATGCATTCTGTCATTTCCTTTACTCTTTTTTAAAAATGGGCACATAAGGCATTAACAAAGCTTAGTAGATCTTTTAGTAATGATTTAAATAAGTTTAACGATGATAGGGAGAAGGATATTTAACACTCGGTTTTCACACCCATTACTGATGAGGAGTGTGACCCAGTTCCAGTTAAAATGCTTAAATCGCTTTGGTGTGAATATAAATTAGTAAATGAGCAAATTCATACATGGTCAAACATTTAGTCTTGATTTTTCAAACATGGTCAGGAGAAAACCAAAACTGTCTCTCTGTCTCTATTGTACATCCATATCTGTGCTGTTTGGCCTTGATCTTGATGTCAACATTACTGAAACCAAAAATCCCAAATAGAGAAAAAAAATCTCTTTCTCAGTCTCTGTAACCTTTCACTGGCCAGTCTGATCACTTGCTCTGAGCAGTCTGAACCCTTTCTCTGGCCAGTCTGAACCCTTTCTCTGGCCAGTCTGAACCCTTTCTCTGAGCAGTCTGAACCCTTTCTCTGGCCAGTCTGAACCCTTTCTCTGAACCCTTTCTCTGGCCAGTCTGAACCCTTTCTCTGGTCAGTCTGAACCCTTTCTCTGGCCAGTCTGAACCCTTTCTCTGAGCAGTCTGAACCCTTTCTCTGGCCAGTCTGAATCCTTTCTCTGAGCAGTCTGAATCCTTTCTCAGGTCAGTCTGAACCCTTTCTCTGAGCAGTCAGAATCCTTTCTCTAAGCAGTCTGAACCCTTTCCCTGGCCAGTCTGACTCAACACTAAAGCGATCCACAGACGTGGGCCAATTCAGAAGCAGACAGTTACAAATAAAAAATGTTACATCATGCTTAAACAAAACCTGTTCATCAAACACGGATAAAGTACATATGTATGATAAACAACATATAATGCCAATAAGAGAAGAACGGGGAGAGGTGAGCACTAAGACAGCCTGGTTAATTTTGCACATTAACACCAAGGAGAACAGGAAATAGAAATAGAGAGAGATACATACAGACAGTAAGCGACTGTCTTGCCTACAAGCAAAATCGAACATAAAAGCTCAAAGTATGTTTCAAAAGTAAAGACCCCACAGCGAGCTTCAATCAGCGCGATGCGATTAAGTCTTTACCTGGTTTCTTGGCTTCGGGCATGGCTGCTGTCTGTGGGTCTGATTCTGTCTCTCCCCCTCACTGTTGTGCTCCTTGTCAGCAAAGTCTGTCTCAGTTCCTTCCCCGTATCCCTTTTATTGCTCTCCCTCGCTTATTACCCCCTCCCTCTGCTCCTGAGCCTCCCTCCCCCAAGGGAGGAAAAGAGAGAGAGAGGAAAGTCACTTGAAACCCAGGGGGAATCCAAGGTCTCCACAAAAAGAAGGACCTGGTGGGACAGAGGCGTAGAGGGGCCTAATAGAGTAACGAAGGCACTGACAAACTGACAAATGTGTTAATTGGTTATCTCATTAGGGCAAAGGCGACACCCTTATTCCTGCGCTCTGTGATTGCCCGATACTCTTCATTGATACTCAGATGTGCGCGTCACCTCACACACATATGTCACAGTACACGACCATGTCGCGGTCACCTCGCATGCAAATCTGACAGACAGAGTGTTAATTGGTTGACCATGTCTCATTAGGGCAAAGGCGACACCCTTATTCCTGCGCTCTGTGATTGCCCGATACTCTTCATTGATACTCAGATGTGCGCGTCACCTCACACACACGGGGTGCGACCATGTCACAGTCAGAGTGAGTGACCCCACACACACAAGGTGTGACCATGTCGCGGTCAGTGAGAGTGACCTCGCATGCACGGGGTGTGACCATCTCACCGTCAGACAGAGTGACCCCACACACACAAGGTGTGACCATGTCGCGGTCAGTGAGAGTGACCTCACACACACGGGGTGTGACCATCTCACGGTCAGACAGAGTGACCCCACACACAAAAGGTGTGACCATGTCGTGGTCAGTGAGAGTGACCTCACACACATGGGGTGTGACCATCTCACGGTCAGGCAGAGTGACCCCACACACAGAAGATGTGACCATCTCACAGTCAAACAGAGAGACCCCACACACACAAGGTGTGACCATGTCACGGTCAGTGAGAGTGACCTCACATGCACAGGGTGTGACCATCTCACGGTCAGACAGAGTGACCCCACACAGAAGATGTGACCATCTCACGGTCAGACAGAGTGACTCCACACACACAAGGTGTGACCATGTCACAACCAGTCAGAGTGTCCCCACACACACCAGGTGTGACTGCCTTATGGTCAGAGTGAGTGACCCCATGCTGCAATATCATATAGCACAGTTGCTCATGAATTTGAGATATGTATTTTGAAAGTGTTGAGGCTTGAGGTTTTGCATTTTCATATTTATCTTTTGCATAAAAGCTGTGAAATGGCTTGCATTGATCTTTTTTCTTCTTCAGTTGCGGTTTCACATTAAGCACAAAAATTGGTTTTCATACATGGCCTGGCATTTGTATAGGTTTTTTTTTACATTTTTTCCCCTCATCTGACAAGAACGCATTCCTCTCCCTGCCCTCTCATACTGTCTGTCACACAGCCAGAAAGAGCTACAGATGGACCAAGCCATAAATGTCTCTTACAGTTTAATGTACTGTACATTTTACAACATAATAATCCTCCATATGTTTTACACCTGTGTAATGGCCTATAACTCTATGACTCAAATATCGATCGTGCATATGTGGACTATGTAGATTCCCTGCAGTTCAGATGGATATTCTCTGCATACATGCATAAACCTTCAATGACACCATTGATCCAAAATTATGGACACATTCTTAAGATGATGAAGATGATAAGCTTTGATCTGTGACTGCTGTTCTATTTCCTGACCCAGTTTTTCATGCTGTCAAGATAAAGAAGGATCTGGAGGGACAGGAAGAGTAAGTGAGGCCGAGGGAGTCAAAATGCAGTAAGGTAGGCACTGACAAACTGGCAAAATTTTTAACTGGGCATCTCCTTAGGGCATAGGCCATGGGGGGTCATGGAGTTGTAGATTAATTTCTTGGTAATACAGGTTGAGCATCCCTAACCTGAAATCCGGAATGTTCCAAAATCCAAAACTTTTTGCAGTGCTAATATATGTCTGATATACGTCCATTTCGAGATACAACCGGTCGGCCAGAGCAGAACTTGGACATATGTCGGGGAATGGCTACATATACAAATATTCCAAAATCCAAAAAAATCCAAACAATGGATTCTCAGTCTGTACTGGCCATTGTTTTGTGGTTTTTACCAACTGTCTTAGTACCCATTTATCCCTGTCGGTGAGTTTCTCTGTGACTGCTTCACCTTCAATTTAGACACCGCTTACATATTAAAGTGTTCATTTTCAAACATCAAAAGATTATTGCAGCCTACCTTTTTCACAATTAGAACATTTGTTTTGAAATGTCTGTCCCCTGAAAGAATGGCCATACACAGTATGGATGTACAAGGTTTTTTCCCAACCAAGTAGCTTAAGCAGTTTCATTTTTTGCTATGATGAATAGACCAGTTATTGCCTGTATTTGCTGTAGTACACTGTGTAAACATGTTCTGACATGTCTCTGCAATTCTTATGATATAGTTTCTGCAGCGCTGCAAATATGGTGCAAACTCAGTGTCTTTGTACTTGCCTAGAGAGTCAATCTGACAAATGTCCATCAAGATTGCATCGTATATGCCTTCCGATGTTTCATTTTTTAAATCTAATACCTAATAGGTTGTCCTGATGCCTAATCACTCAATATCAGCTGATACTGACACTAAATGTTTATGTGTGTCTGCACTTGGTGACCTGTTCTCTAGAGCAGGTCATTTGGTGCTAAACTGTGAGGTCATTAACAGGCGATGTGAGGTCATAAACATGTGACGTTGATGATTAACTCTGGGAGAAACATCCTCTGTGATGTCATACCATGCTGAAGACATATAGAAACCTATCTAAACTGTAAAGTGTCTTTAACACGTTGGGATACATCATTTAAATGTAGATAAATTTGGCAAAAAGGTTAGGAAATGAAATGAGCTTTTGTAAAGTTACATGCAGCCTTCTATATTCCTCTCTTGTCTTATCTTCCCTTTGCATAAGGTCAACAACCCTTGACCCTTTCTCAAAGCAGAGTAGCGTGACAGGTCAAAAGTTAAAAACTGAACTGTCAATCATTTGACCGTCGTGGTTGATACATTCCTTGTCCCTGTTGAAACTACTTCTCCATCCCAGGAAGCTTCACCTTTTACTGCCATTAGCTCTGCGATGACTTCCTGTTCAGCGTCAATGGGAGTGCAACTGTGTCACTGCATCTGTTACTGCATGAGATGTATTGTCAGTGTGTTACGTTCATACTAGCAGAACTTTCACTGTTAGAACCTTCTACTACTTCTGACAGAATTGTATTTAGTTTAATGCAACCAAATATAGTCATGTTTCACTTCACAGTGTCACTCTGCTGTCCCCATGGAAACAGCATACAGGCTCTGTCCTTTGTATTAGCCAAGTGTCCCAGCTGCTTTTATGTTGGACATCAAAACAACACAGTTTTCAGAATTTGTTTAGTATGACCGCCTGCCAGAAGATGTGATAAAATTTTGATGTGAGGGACATATTTTAGTTGTGATATTGCCTCCTTATCATCTAGATTGTGGGGTAGGGAGAAATATATTTTTGACAATAATTTCTACTTGCTTGGCTCCAATACTTGAAAAAAAATCATGTATGACTCTGAAAATAATCTGTGAACATATTTATTTAAGCCTTGCTTTCACTGCTTTTCCTCACTGCTGTTTCTAATGCTCAGGCATAAAGCTTGGCAAGGCATTCATAACCTTGTCATGTCAATAAACGGCCTTTTGAATTTTAATTTGAGAGAGAGAACTTAAGACAGAAAGGGAGACAGAGATTGAAGACTGGCTATTTTTAGTGGGTGCAATTTGAGATGTAGAAATCCTGAGATAGAGAGGGAGGGAGGAGAGGGAGGAAGAGAAATAAAGGGAACCTTAAACTGCAGGAGGTGCAGACAGCCTCTCCCTTTGGGTACGACCACAAGACGGAGTGAGGTGTAACCATAGCTACTATGCTGGAAATAACATACAAAATGCTAATTCTGTTTCAATTTATTATGTTCAATGCTTTCATTGCCAAGGGGAGCTATGTCAAAACCAGGGTCACACTATCTCTTGGTTGTTGTTTCAACTAATGTTCTCAGTGGAAGCAATTACATGAACTTAATTTTATTACAATTTTTTTTTTTTTTTTACAAAATATTTGCCTAGGATATTTTTGTTTAGTATGTCTATTTAATTTCCCCAAAGAATCTGTGGGTGTGTAGCTGTCAAATAAAATATAATTAACTGGAATTGACTTTAAGATTGGATGTTGAATAACAACCACAAACTCCACTCTGGAGCACAGAGAGTACACAGCCCTGCAATTCCTAATGAACTACAGGTTGCAGTCTCATATATTGAGAGCAAACTGCATATCCTCATACACACAAGCACTTCTTACAAATGCTAAAGGCAAAGCCAGGATGACATAGGATTGTGAGATAAAATCTATCACTTTTTGATTAGGCTGAAATAAGGACATGGCACTAAAGGTACACATTTCTGATTTCCATCAATACTTACTTTGTATACTTAGAGATATAAAAAATTGGGCACAATTCACTAATCTCTTGCTCACTGAAAGTGGTGGTTTGAAACACATTTCTGATGTTTATATGCTCTTCCTACCTGCACTCCAGATACCTGTGCAGTGAAGGAACAGTCACTGAGCTCACTGTTGCCTGTGCAGTGAAGGAACAGTCACTGAGCTCACTGTTGCCTGTGCAGTGAAGGAACAGTCACTGAGTTCACGGCTGCCTGTGCAGTGAAGGAACAGTCACTGAGCTCACTGCTGTCTGTACAGTGAAGGAACAGTGGCACAGCTCACTGCTATCTGTGCAGTAAAAGAAAAGTAACTGAGCTCACTGCTGTCTGTACAGTAAAGGAACAGTTACACGGCTCACTGCTGTCTGTGCAGTGAAGGAACAGTCACTGAGCTAACTGCTGCCTGTGCATTGAAGGAACAGTGACTGCATTCAGTGCTGTCCATGCAGTGAAGGAACAGTCACTGAGCTCACTGCTGCCTGTGCAGTGAAGGAACAGACCCTGAGCTTACTGTTGTCTGTACAGTGAAGGAACAGTTACGCATCTCACTGCTGTCTGTGCAGAGACAGAAAAGTAACTGAGATCACTGTTCTCCATGCAGTGGAGGAACACTTACTAAGCTTGCTGTTCTCTGTGCAGTGATGGAATAGTTGCTGATGATGTAACAGTCACTAAACAGAGTTTTTGTGATTGTAAGTGCAACAAGAATATAAACTGAATTCACACAGAACGATTCATATTGCATAGCCCATGGTACACAGCTGCATATTTTGCATTTCTTTTACAGTTAGCAGTCAATGTAATGTTGACACTTTTAATTAAAAAGCAAGCTTCTCTATGCACACAGTATAAACAGAGCACCAGAGCACGGGGTTCCACAATATACCAAAATCAGGCGTTTATCAAGTGGAATACTGAATTCTTTGGAACACCGAATTCTTTCCTTAAGCACTGTACAAAATGCAGTTAACATAAAAATGATCTGTCTCATTTTAACCTTAACCACATTTAGACTGTGTAGCCAGTTCAAAGTGATTCAAATCTATTTTTTCCCATATCTAATTTGTATCTGACATTTACCTTGAGGTCTAAATAGAAAATAGTCACATGGATTCATATTGCTTTAATTGGATCACATCCTGCCCAACCTGGAGACTCTTTAAAGCCTCAAGAGTTTTGTCATTCCCCAAGTGACACGGCATTGACTTATGTCATCAAAATGCAAAAAAAAAGAAAACACTCAAATCTGATCTGGTCACTTCAAAAGGATTGTGTGAACAGCCTCTCAACACGAATGCATTTGAAAAACAAAGCAGAGTTGAGTCTTCAGGGCTCAACGCAGCCTTAAAGCTATCCAAGCGCATAAACACGACAGCAAAAAAGACATTCAAAGAGAAAAGAATTCGATTCCCTCACTAAGCTTTGAAGTCAAAACTGCATTATTGCCAAAACTCTTTTGAAATGCCTGTCAGTTGTGCCAGGTTTGTTGGCCTAGCAGAAATGCTTTGCTTAGTCTTTGTCAAGTTGCTATTCAAACAAGTCAAACATGCAGAAAGACAGCAGGCTATGAAGTTAACATTCTCTAAGAGCGCTGCTAGTAGCTGAGTGGTACAAGAGATGAACATTGTTCCGAAGTGTTGAAAGAAAGGAATTTGCAGGCACAGCTGTAAGAGTCGATATACACAGTATATTTGTTTCAAAGGGAGAATGCCTGAGACTTACATAGCCCCACGGTCCTCCATCGGGCGCGGCCTCCCGCATTCCCTGCAGTTCAGGAGCACAGGGAGAGGGTACAGGTTTCATTAGAGGAACGATCCATCACAGATACCCACCTTCAAACAGTACCGGGGCTCTGCAGTTACACTGTGCATGACATGTGATCACCGGTACTGGTGCAAACAAACAGTCGGTTTCCCCTTTCTGTTAATGACTTAAGCCTGTACACACCAGCATTAGGCGTATTTGTAACTAGATATTTTACATAATACAGTATGTTTATTCCTGATCTAAACTGCAGGTGCCCCAAAACTGACTCATCCACTTGGAGAAAGGTGATTGGTCTGAACTGGTAAGATAATAGTAAGCAGTGCACTGCTACACTGCACTGCTCTAGACAGGCTGTCATATACTGTACTGCTCTGTACAGGCTGTTATACACTGCACTTTTCCAGACAGGCTGTCATTCACTGCACAGGCAAATAAGTACACTGAAAAATGTACAGTACACGCCAAAAGGATTAGGCCACCTGTGTTTAAGAAAATAAATCAAACCTTGAGGTTTTCAGGCTATCTGTACCCCCCATTTTAAGGTTTTACTTAATGCAAGACATTATGGTGCCCTGAAATGGAGGGGTAAAATATGGTAAAATCTGCATTTTACCATATTTTACCATTGTCTAACCAGAAATCAAAAACTGTACAGTCAGAGCCAAAATATCCTTGGTGCCCTAATCCTTATGTGTCTTATTTTAAATGGCATAGTATCCCATTTTTCCAGTTTACAATGGTAAATATGATACTCTGAATCAGAAACGACACAGTGTTTTACAACAAGTATTTTACAATTTCTAGACTGACCTTATAAATCTATCTTGTCTACCGATAACTTTTTCAATAAAAGCCACTGGTTGGGTTCAAGGGGAATAGCTGCAGAACAACTAGGAACAGAGTGACATCTAGTGACGAGTAAGTGAATGCAAATTTTGTTTCCACCAGCAGCGCTTGCCTGCTGTGAGTCCAAAACACCGAAACCAATGCAACAATATTGGGAGACAAAATAAAACTTTTTTTTATTCTGAAACTCGTTTTCACATCTTTACATTCCATTATTATCAGCAGATGGCGGGTATATGTTTCAGTTTTTGGACAATTGTTTAATATCAGTGTATGTATTTTGTCAATTTACTACTCATAGTGACTATAGCAAAGTTTGCTAATCAACTACAACAGGTGCTTGTTATTGTCAAATAGGTTTTTATAATCCATTTTTATTTATAAAGTAAAAGACAGCTATTTATAAAACAACCGACTGTGAGCTCCATTTAATTTCCTGTTTGTACAAACTGCTCTAAAAATATTTTTAAAATATTCTGAGGAGCTACCTATGGCGGGGGGTAAACAACTTCGAAAGCGAACATTCTCTTACCTGAAAACCTCACAAATAAATGGCTAGCAGGTTGCAAGTGGGCCGTAAAAATTCAGAAAAAAATGTTTCACCGAGTGTAAAAGTGTAGGAAACACAAATATTTTTACCTTATTCACTCTTTGAAAATACCAATGCTGCTGTGTAAATGAGCCATTCTTCTATATTTTACGGTAAAATTTGGTTGCAGTTCTTCCCATGCTGCATTGCTGTTAGACATATCAGACAAAATGGCAGCATCGTTCTCAGTTGACCTCCTGCTTCCGATATTTCTGGCAGTCCATTTGTTGTTAACTGCTCAATTTGCTAGCTGTAACAATGGCAGAAGGGTGAGTCGAGCCGTATATCTTTTCCATATGTTTTGTCATGCGTTTTGGAAGCAAGTATCTTATTCAACCTATCGACATGCTACCAGTGTTAGCACACTGGCTAGTTCAGTTGATGCAATGCTAACCAGTAAGACCTGACAATACTGCAAACCATTGAGCTTGAGCATGTTATTTACACACCATGTGTGCATTAGCTGTCAATATCTAATCTAATCCAATGAAAACATTGGTTGTATTTTTCTAGAACATTATTAAAAAACTGTGTCAGCTAACTTAATTAGCAATAGCTAAATGCTACGCCAAAGCCCCTATCATTATGCTGATCTTCTGAAATTGAGTGTACACAATTTGTTGTTGTTGCGACGTACTTAAGGCAGTAAGCCTTGAGATCAGAGAGACAGCCAGCTTTTATTTTGTGATATTGACATGCAGATATGTTTCACCAAATTGCAAACAGCCATTTTTGAGTTCAGCCCTCCATTTTCAGTTGTTCAGAATTAAGTTAATGAATGAACTCATTAATAAATCAAAACAATACAGACAAATATGTACTTGGATAGCCCTTAAATTCAGTAACTGCATCAAATCTATGACCCACTGACCTCTTCAAACATGTAGTATCCTCTTTGGAAATGCATTTTCCAGGCCTCCAGGAGGTTGTTTTCAGATGATCTTGGTTTTCAGGGTTTTCTGTCTTTAGTCTGCTCTCCAGCAAGTAAGGTGAATGGATTTGTCTGGATTTAAATCAATTTGACTGACCTGGCCAGACAAAAACCTTCCACTTTATCAGTGATGCTACATGGGCAGTGTGTTGAAAACGGGGAACTCACTCATAGGCTACCATCTGTGAAATGGTGAAGCATACATGCACGGAACTGAATACATGCTGACCATCTGTACTTCTGTCTCATATCCATCTTAAATCCCAATGCATGAAGTACATTGCAAATGAGTTAAATATGTGAGCTCTATAGCACCTACTTTAGCATGCCACTGCAGCTCTTATATTACATTATAGGCATTTAGCAGAAGCTCTTATCCAGAGCAGCTTAGAACACAAAGTGCATTATGTCAGGATGAGGGTGTTAAAGTGCTAAAGTGCTGGTAAAAGTATCAAGTGCCAGAAAGGTTAGCATGGACTAAACCCTGTGGATGACTTGTTGAAGAAACAAAACGATATACTGCAGATATAAAGGCCTTGGATGTCATTGCATGTAGTCAGTGTTTATGTTTTGTCCCATCAGACAGGAGATGGGCTTGACACTGATTCTGGGTTCTCTATACCTCTTGAGCACTCTTTTGAAGTAGGTGAGTATCCATCTTATTTCTCTGACATCACAGTGTTCTCTAGAAATATTTTGTCATTTCTAAGTATTAGCTGCGGTATCTGTAAATGCAACGCACCATAATATGGCTGACTCAACACACGTTAGCTACTTGCTTTAGTATTGTCATTCCAAGGCTGAGTGTAGAAAATATAGCCATGCCCCCACAAAATATATAAATCTTTTTTGGAACGACACGTTTTCTTGTGTTACACCTGCATGTGTGCTATTTACTAGCATTCCATCGTGTGACTGTGAGAGTATGCCGTCTTTCTTCTGCAGATGACTTCCCTCGGTTCAGAGAGAGAGGATCTCTAACGCTTAAGGGAGGGAGGGAGACCGCTGTTTCCCTCGCACAGGCCCAGCTCACAGAGGAGGACAGGAACATACTCAAGGTGAGACAGAGAGAGGAACGTGGACTTGACTGCAGTGTGCTGTCTCACTTCTGGAGAGTGAAATTTCTTGTCATCCTCAAATCATACCTAACAGACCTATCTGTCAACTTAGCCCTGTGTTTCTGTAGAACTTGGATCATAATAACATTAAATGACTCAAACAGGCCGTTCAGCCTAACTAGGCTCTATTTGCTACCTATAGCTGACTAAGTATCCAGTACTGCATCAAGTCTAGAATTTGGGATATTTATCATATCTGTATAGCTTTGGTTAATGCATACCCAATAATTCTTATATAGATATACATATTTGAGAGAGAACATTATTGGCACATTCTTAACCGGCGTATGAATTTCATTCTAATTTTGCTGAAGACCAGATATTGTTATTGATAGCTATTGTGAAAAAATTCTGTCTGGATGACTTGATACCTGATAAATGATGCTTTTGACTGGAGGGGGCCTTTATAAGAGCAATTTTTATGCTTAATGCCACATGGTCCCTATCCTTCTGTATTTCCTCCAGGAGGTGGCAGCAGTGGATGGGCTGTATAGGATCAGAGTACCCAGAGTGTCACTGCAGACGGACAGACAGACAGACCGGCAGAGTGATGGCTACCTCACCGCTTTCGTTCGAGCAGTAAGTCCCTCCTGTTGTCATATTCACATCTCCTGTTTTTTCGAAAATGACTTCTCATTCTAAATCGCAATAACAGGTGAAAATCCACACCGCACAACCTGCTTCTTACAGTCAATTAAGGGATAAACTCTGAGCTAATATACTTTTTTTGAGCACTCGGTGTACTTTAGCTCACTTCAGAGGAACCAGATTCACTGTGCAATGTATTTCAAGGCATTTAAAACTTGCAGATTGTTATGTAAGGAAACCCTGGTACACAAGATTTTCTGTATTGAAAATCATCAGAACGTTCATACAAAAGTTATGGTGCAATCGTTCCTTTTAACATCTCTATTTGAACAAGCCCTATTGTACCAAGGTTATCTTCACATATTCAGGCATCGTTTTCTTTTGCCTCACTTATTCTAAATCTGCTGACTACTTTACAACTCTGTGCTTTTACCTTGCGTGCTTCAACTTGTTCATGCTGAAGTTAATTTGATCTTCAACTTCAGCTCGGTCTTGCCAAGTTTTTGAATTTTGAGTTTGTTGCTTTTGTGTCTGAGTATAGGTTTTTTTGATATATTAATATAATATTCTGCAGTAATTAAATTAACCATATCCACTACAGCATCTTATATCATGGCCCATTTCCGTTCCATGAGATATGTTTCTGGAAATTTATTATTTGTTATGGGCCTATGATGACAAAATATATTTCTACAATTTAAAATATCTGTTATACATGAATTAACATGAAATTCCCCCTGCCTTGCAGTGCTCGATGGTGGAGTCCCACCTCAGTGATGTCATCACCCTGCACACCGATGTCTCTGGCTACCTCATCGGGGTCTCCATAGTGACCCTTCCAGGGGCGTGTCGAGGAGCAGAGGTCGAAGATGAAGTTGACCTGGAAGCATTCAACACTACGCTGAGTATCATGGGACCAGTCAATGCACCCGCGTGAGTTTCTCTGCTCTCTCTCTACGTGTGCCTTCATGCTGTCCGACGATGACTGTCAGCTAGGGCTGGAACTAACAACTATTATCATTATCGATTATTCAGCCAATTATTTTCTAGATTAATTGATTTTCGGAAATCATTTGGTGTATAAAACATCAGAAAACAGTGGAAAATGCCCAGTTTCCTAGAGCACAAGGTGACGTCATTAAATATCTTGTCTTGTCTGATCAACAGTCCAGAACCCCAACATATTCAATTTACTATAATGTAAGTCCAAGAAAAGCAAAATCTCACATTTGAGAACATAGAACCATCAAAGTTTTGGCATTGTTGCTCCAAAAATGACTTAAACGAGTAATCGCTTATCAAAATAGTTGGCGATTACATTTCTTTTGATCGACTAATCGATTAATCAACTAATCGTTTCAACTTTACTGTTAGCAAGAGCTGAGAGATTAGCTAAAGTGAATAGAGATCACAACTTGGAACGAAGGTGAGTTTTAGGGTTGTAACAGTTCTCGGTTTTAAACTGAAACCGCAGTTTATAACAGTCACAGTCTTGGTTGACAGATCATACAACATGAAACATTCTCTTCCTTTTTTTGGGTTTCTGTTCATGTACATTGGTCACTGTCTCTAATCTCCAAGATGTTATTCTCTACTGGTTGGTCCTTTTTGCACCGTATTAAATTATTACTTGGTCTTGGATTGGAGTGAAGATTTTTGGCTTTTTAAAATGTTGTTTGTTTAGAATCAAAACCGATTAAAACATTTGAAAAATATATATAAAATATGAAAAATATATTTTCTTGCAAAGGAACTCAAAGCTTAATTGAAGTTTGTATTTTTCCCTGAGTTCTGATTGACTTCTGACTTCTGATTGGTGTAAAGCAGGTCAAATATTTAACTGGCTTCTGATTGGCTTAAAGGGGGTCGGACATTTAACACGCCTTGTGTCCCTCCCCAGCCCTGAGACAGCCCTGTTTATTGAGCGAATGGAGCAGGAGATGGAGAAGAAGGGGAAGAGCCCCCAGGAGCAGAAGTCCTTCTTCGCCAAATATGTGAGTGATCACGTGACCACAGAGCAGTAGTTTTCCATCCTGTTCTGAGCTCTCTGGCCTCTCTCAGTGTGACAGCGCACTCCTCTCTGGATCACAGCCAGTCACATCTTTCACCCTCTCCACTCCCACCATGATTTGACCTCAGCCACTTTTGTCCGCGTGTGTCTTCGGCTTTCAGTGTGTGTCTGTCTTAGTTCCGCCTTTTTCTGTTTATTCTGTGTTTCAGTGACAATGGCCTGAAAATGGTCAACTCAAGTCCAGTGCTTTCCTTTTAAAAATAAAGCTGTCCCTGTTTAGCATATACATTTTAAAAGAGGGCGCGGATGCACAACTGCACTGCACTACACTCATATGTCGATAATGTTCTCACTGGTGCCTCCCCCAAAAAACACTCTCTTGCGAGATATGGAGATTTAGACACTGGGGCATACGGTGTAAGAAAGAGCCCAAAATGTCTGCACCATCTCAGGTTTTCCTAAATGTTGAGTTTCTGGGTGATAAGGCTGATTTCATTGAACACTGCCACAGTTTTAGCACTTGAATGCATAAAAGACAACAGTCTATTGCAGACATTCTTGTGTTTAGGTAAAAATGTGAAAACGCTCGTTAAAATGATTTGAGAGGAATTCATAGATTTAATTCCTAGTTGAATTTGCTATAGCAGTGCTAACAGTGCACACTGTCACTTTTTTACAGCCCCACAGTGCATACTGTCACTTTTTTTACAGCCCCACAGTGCACACTGTCACTTTTTTACACTTTTGTACACTGCTGTATATTGCATTATGATGCATCATCACCAGACCAGCTGCTTTAGCAGTTGCAAAAGGGGAAATGGTTAATATGCGTTTATTTAGCCTCCCACACTTCAGCTCACAGACTGCGGCTCGGTGTATTCACCGCTACTTCTGCTCTCTCTGTTGTGAACTTCTGAATCCACCCTTCCCTTGCTGGTCCTAAGTTTACATTTCGTGCTTGTTTTCTGCCAGAACAGCACAGCACTGAAAATGTTTATGTTAGCAAGCTGCTTTTAAATGTCAAGTGCGTCAATCATCCATTTGCCCAGATGAGAACTGAGGGAAAACACAGTAATCCAATGATAAGACACAAATCGGATCATGTGTGCCGTGTCCTGTGTGAAGATCTCCTACTGTGCACTGCAGCGAGCTGCGAAAGAGACCCGGCGCGTGTAACTACGCCTCTGTTTGCCTCGGGTCCACACAGGGTCCTTACTGCCCTCACCTCTGCGTTGGCTCACCTCTGCACCTCTCATTATCCAGGGGCGGCTTCTCCCATGCCAGCCGGCCACAAACTTGACCTCCATACCAAATTTCAGCCTGCTAGGGTGAAAACTCTGGCTGCCAAAGGGTGGAGGAAATTTTTGTTGACCGACCGATAGAGCGGGGTAGATATGAAGAAGAAAAAAAAAAACCTTAGGAAGTCCTGGCGTGAACCACATATGCAAGAGTGTAACCTCTACTCAGTCACATGACCATGTCAAAACACACTTCTGATTACTGCATTATGCAGTAAAAATGATCAGCTGGCTTGTTCAATTTAAGCCGCATCAAAATTCATTCGTAATCCAGGGCAGCTTGTAGTCTAGTCTAGGGGGGATTGGCCCTTTGTTAGCGTAATCAACTATTGGTCGCTTTGGATAAAAGTGTCAGCTAAATGACTATTGTAAATGGTAAGGGAATGTGGAAGCATTCCCTACATTTTGTTCACTCTTTATTTTCATGATATATGGTAACACACATGCATTCTTCTGCAGAACACGTCGCTCTGATGATTGAGTGTTTCCGGCTGTAGGGTTCATATCCTTACAGAGGCAAGATGCCCACATGAATGTGGCGTTTCTCACCCCACAGCCTGTGGATGGCGCTGCTGGTTGTTTGCTCACGCTCGCATGCATCACTATAAAATGAGGACCCGGCCACAGTGCAGTGCTCACAGTACGGATCACTGTCTAGGTCACCTGTAGAGAAATGGACAGAAAAAAATAAATTGACAAAAATGAATAAAAGGACAGAATGGTCCAATTTCCCATACAGTTGGCTTCTCTGCCCTAACTATGGTTGTACTCTTTGAGAGTAAGACAGGAGGATCTAGGGTTAATATAGCGCTCACAGCCAAAACTTGATCGGTTCATTTTAAACTGCCGTGATGAGAAAAAACATGATGTATCTTTTCTATATCATAAGAGAACCACTAGTGGTAGACCGTAGACCATGCTTGCTGGTTACACACACACAAGCGCGTGCTGGGCTGTATGGACAACTGCTCAGAGTATTGACAGTTGACAAAGCAGTCTTCTGGTTACTCCGTCTTGTGCAAACAAGCTAAGAAAATAGACTTTTGAATACATGTACATGCTATGTTAACATATCCCAGAAATATTTATAGAAGTCATGCCAGTGAAAGATTAGGCAATGCTGTGCATTGCTGACTGTGTCTGTGCCCTGCCTTTCAGTCGTGAGATGCTGTGTGTAACTGCTGAACTGCTCTGTGTGACTGCACTGTGCTCTTAGACATGGCTACTGCTACTGTATGTAGGAATGAACTGGGTTTTTTGTGTAAGGTTATGCTTTATTGTTATTTGTGACTGTGCTGAGCTCCTTTGTGTGACTGTGCTTTTCTCCTGTGTGTGACTGTGCTGAGCTTGTGTGTGTGTGTGTGTGTGCGCGCGTGCATGCGTGCGTGCGTGCGTGCGTGCGAGCGAGCGAGCGTGCGTGCGTGCGTGCGTGTGTGTGTGTGTGAGAGAGACTGTGTGACTGCTTCGCTCAAGTGTGACTCCACTAAGCTCTATGCTGCGTGTGTCTAACTTGCTGCCACTGTGCTGTGGCTAACTGCTCTGTGCGTGTGCGTGTGCGTGTGCGTGTGCGCGTGCGCGTGCGCGTGCGCGTGCGCGTGTGT
Organism: Albula glossodonta; assembly: GCA_019788955.1. Classification (NCBI taxonomy): domain Eukaryota; kingdom Metazoa; phylum Chordata; class Actinopteri; order Albuliformes; family Albulidae; genus Albula; species Albula glossodonta. The sequence continues at coordinate 263,302 of JAFBMS010000025.1, read as the reverse complement.
GTGTGTGTGTGTGTATGTGTTTGCGCGCGCACATACATTGTGTATTACAGGCTGCATGCATGCTTGTTTGATTGTGCTGCCTATTTGTAACTTTGATGGTGCTGCACTGTGCTGTGTTTCAGTGGTATTTGATTCTGGGAGGCGCAGTGTTCCTCATGGCCACCAGTTCCGCACAGCCCCCAGCAGGGGGCAACAACGAGCAGAACTGATTCCCATTCATTTCAAGTACTGTCACCCACTTGCCTCATTCAGTAGCACTCTCAATTATCACTTTGTGTCTCTTCCGCACTGTGAGTTTGTCTGTCTGATTTATTTATTTATTTTTATTTTTTTTGCTGTATGTCTGTACCCCATGTGTTTATGTTCACTTCTTCATGGTAAGAGTCTGGGTCACTTGGAAGCAATATATGCCACGTCTTCCCCTGACTGAAAGTGATCTGCATTGTGGTGTGAAGTTAGACACACATTGATGTGCGTCATGATGAACCCCATTCCCTGTGCAGGGGTGTGACAGCCGCAGCCCTCTGTGTGATTTTTTTGTGCTGCCCTTTGTGAGAGAGCTAAAAACACATGACCCAGTCATTCCCATTTGACCCAGTGCTCTGCTCCGCTGCTCTGTCTCCCACTGTCCCTCAACCCAGTACCCTCTCGGGCAACAATCCTCTCTATGCCCGGGCAGCGACTAAGACTATTTTCATTATGGATTAATCTGCCAGTTATTTTCTCGATTAATCGTGTGGTGTTTAAAACATCAGAAAACAGTGAAAAATGTCTTGTTTTAGAACCATCACATTTTTGGCATTTTTACTTCAAAAATGACAAACGATTAATCGATTATCAGAATGGTTGGCGATTAATTTTCTTTCGACTAATCGATTAATCAACTAATCGTTGCAGCCCTACTCCACATAAACCCACAGCAGGGCCCTGCATATGGCCCTCTCAGATCACAGCTCCACTCAGTCGGCAACAATCAGCACCAAACAGTGTCACTGTAAACCTTGCTTGACATGTGTGCAGCCTCCTGTAACACACAGACCTGGTGGTTCAGCCCCCAGGTGGGGTACACTTTCTCTAGTCGCAGGACAGGACACTTCTCTGTGTAGTAATGGTGCGATGGTCAGCACAGCTCTCTTGCACAGGCGGTGTTTCCCCGTCTGCCCTTCCTAAGACCGAGCTGTGTTAGCGCAAATGGCAAAGCAGGGTCCTGAGAGAGGTTCAACACTGACTCTTCACTTTCCATCCCACTCACCCACTGTTACTGCTGGCTGATCTCTCTATGAATCTTCTCTAATTCTCTCTCTCTCTCTCTCTCTCTCTCTCTCTCATATGGGAGTTTTCCCTTCCAGTTGTCAGTGTAAAAAAAAAAAAAAAAAAAAAACACCCTACTGTTACATCAATGAGATTGACCAACACATAATGGGGTGATTGATTAGCACTAATCTTAATCTGGATAATCGAAACACTCAATTAGTGTAATGCTGTAATTTGCAAGGTCAACCTATTTGTCAAAAACGAAAAAGCTAATAAAGTTTTAATGTGTTCAGTAATGCATGCAAGCACTTACATTGTTGTACTTGCAGGGGTGTTATAATGTTATATATATTGCTGTATTTTTTGTCATTATCTCATAACTCTTCCCTCTGTGTCCCTACTCCCTCCCTCCCTCCCTCCTGCAGTGGATGTATATCGTGCCTCTGGTTCTCTTCCTCATGATGTCAGGAGCTCAAGATCAGACAGGGGGTGGGGCAGCGGGAGGTGCAGCCAATGGCGGAGGACGATGAGAACGCCGCCCCCCCCCCCCCGGCGTTTTTTTTCTTAGCACCAACACGATCTGGCTGCACATAGCCAGCTCCCTAGGACAATACCCCTTAACACCAGTACATTCAGAAAGATGAGTCTGATTCATTTTCACATTGTTTTGAATTGAATTTTATTACCGGTATGAAATAAATATTTATTGAAAAACCGACAACCTGAGTGCTGCTTTGTGAGCTGAAGATGAACGGCTTGACCGCGGGTACTGCATGCAGTGCAGGTCTAAATACACATTCAGATCTTTCGCTGAGTGGGCGATGGCCAAGTCAGAAAGCAGGCTGCACCCCATACTGTGGAAGCTTGTGTGTAAGTTCATTCAGCATGGTGTTAGGAGCGCAACCCACATTTTCGGTCATTTGCCCTACTCTACTTCCTTTATGGTCATCTGCCCAGCTTACAGCCAAACTGAGGACAGGTAAGATAAGAGTACAGGAGTGAGAAGTGGCTGGCTATCATAAATACCTTTATGTCAGTGACCACAGGGTCACGCAGCTACTTAAACTTAAACAGCCATTCTCTCAAAACCCCAATACCTAAAACACCACATTGTTGATGGTTAACATGGATCTACATTTGGGGATACCAGTTTAAAGTGGAATAGGACGTGTGTGTGTGCGTGTGTGGATTTGGATCACAGTACCTTTTTATACCGCCCTGATATGTTACTGTCATGCTAAGAGTTTGAAAACTTTGAAGTCTTGTGATGACAAGTGTATCTCTCAACATAGCAGCTAAACTAATAATTTGTTTAGCAGAATTGCCTGTTCCTCTCTGTGAACTCTCCTCCCAAATTCAGATATATTAATGTTTGCTGTCATTGCGATGCACATAATGAGCAGATTATCAAAATGATAATTTTGAAAAGGTAACTTGGGTTCCCACAGGTTTGGCTCATATGTATAAAATAAGCCCTGAGTAAACTTTCAGACACTCTTCCACCAGGTAATTAATTATGCGTGGATCAGGGAGGAGGGGAGAGACCCTTCTTAAGTTGGGCCTGGAACAAGCCTCATGACTCAGCTTTTCTGTGTTAGTCTTGCATGCTCAGTTCTCTTTTCAGTCTAAACAAACTCGGCTTTTGCTCCTGTGACGTTGGATTTTTCCTTTTTGTTGTTCGGCTGCTTCATCATTCCTTCATCATTCTTGAAGTTAGGTAGAGACTTGGCTGTGGTAACTTACATTTCATTAATTCATCTACTCTGTGATCCATTCATAATTTTGTTTGTTGTCAAGGTAGTCGACCAGGTCTATAGTGTAGATTCTGGGCTTTGTTAGTCTTATCCAATAAACCTATTTAAAGTATTTCTGTTGTAAGCATACATTTCTGACTAAGGTTGATTCACGAGACTGCTCATCCCTATCTTGAACTTGATGATTTAATTAAAGTTAATATTTTTAATAGTAATTATTTAAATCTATTTTAACATGTTTTAAGTGTGGTTTGTGTCACTTGTGCTTGGTATTCAGAGTGCTGGATGATAAACAAGGGCATTAATTGCTAGAACCAGCTGGATTCTCCCGACAATGGCCATGCTTTTGCAGATCCAGTGCAGCGCAAAAGTATTTGGACAGCGACATGTTTTTATTGCTTTGGCCTGGCACTGCAGTACATGCCTTTTTAAACGAAACAATGACTATGTGGTTAAAGTCTCAGTCTTTGACTTTAATTTGAGGATGTTTACATTTATAACATTAAATTTGTAGGAATTGCGATGAACTGAAATTAACATAAACTTGAATATAGAGTCATATTAAATATTTGGTTATAAAGCCTTCTGCAGTCGTTGACTGAAGTTTAAGAATCACCAGGTGCTGAGTATCTTCCCCTGTGATGCTCGTCAGGCATCTACTGCAGCCATCTTCAGGTCTTGCCATTCTGTACCGTAACGCCACACTTGGATCATCCCGGTTATGGTTCTGTTCCATTTTTCTTCACCCTTTCCAGTTTCCATCATTCTGGATGCAGGGTGATTTTTTTGCAAACTCTAACATTGCCATTCTACTTGTGGGACTTCTCTGATGTTCTCCTGGTGTGCTTTCTTTGTTGCATCTATGCTAACTCACCATGCATGATGGAGAGTTTTTGATCTGTTGAAAAGTTGTTAAAGGTTTTTCCTTCATTATTTCAAGCGTTCTTCTCATGGCAATTAAAATTCCAACTTCACATGTTTTATCGTTCAGCATGTTTCTGCTGCAAAAGACATTTTAAAATCAACACTTTGGGCAACTATGTGCAGAATTATTTTTTTTTTTTTTTGATGAAATAGATTAGCTGGTGTCCAAACTGCAGATGTGTCAGTTATAGAAATGGCAAATTTACTGTGTCAAGAGTAACCATGTTAAAAAAAAACCATGATAGCATAAGCCAAACATGGAAAATACCTCTTTAGGTAAAAAGGAATTGTGGTCATAAGTTAAAGCTTACCCACCGTTACAGACGAATTGTGAAATGAATTGTGCAGGTACTTTGTAAAGCCTGTCCTGGCAAGGATACTGGTACTGGCTTTGTGTTGTAATATTGACGCTGCAGAACTCATTTAGATTCATCTTAGACCTGTCCTCCTTGCCGATGAAAGATACTTGATGTCCTCAGGTACACTCTGTTAGGACAGCATTCCTCTGGATCTTTGGCTGGATCTGTTCTCAGTCAAAGCTGTCTGTCTGTCTTCACCAGTATTAAATATAACTAATTTAGTGTGCATTCACAGTCAGTCTGCCTGCCTCTCACTCATCAGCTCTCTTATTGGCTACGCATTCACAGTCAGTCTGCCTGCTTCTCACTCATCAGCTCTCTTATTGGCTACGCATTCACAGTCAGTCTGTCTGCCTATCAGTCATCAGCTCTCTTATTGGCTATGTATTCACAGTCAATCTGCCAACCAATCAGTCATCAGCTCTTTTATTGGCTACACATTCACAGTCAGCCTGCCTGCCTATCAGTCATCAGCTTTCTTATTGGATTATATTACATGACACTTTTATTCAAAGCGACTTACAGTTAAGTCGTTGGGGGCCTTGCTTGTCCTTGCTGTGGCTAAACTGGGACTTGAACCACCAACCTAAAAGGGGCCCAGTCATGTACCTTAGCCACCAGACTAGAGGCTGCCCTATGCATTCACAGTCAGGCTGCCTTCCTATCAAATACCAGTTCTCTTATTGGTTACACATTCAGTCATCAGCTCTCCCATTGGCTGAGAAGGCCAAAATCAGCATGTCTCCCATGGGGGCGAATGCCGAACAGCCCTACAGTTGAGGAGAATCCCTCAGGAGACCCAGTCCTGCCAAACCATGTGACCTCTCCCCCCCCCGCCATCGCAAGCCTTTTTTCTCAGAAAAGCTCATAGCCGGGTAAATACAGAAGCCCGCTGAATTCCGTCCTGTCACCCGGCTCCCCTGCTTGTAGTTGACCTGCCTCAGCTGACCCCCCCCCCAACACCCGCTCCCTCTCTCCGTTCACAGGAGAGTGAGGGATGAGGTAGTGAGAACAGCTGGGCGAAAGAGGAGACCCTGAATGAGAAGAGACAGTAATGCGCTGTCATTTGTTAGTAAATGATATGTAAGCGTTTGCGCGGATAGGTTTTTTAGCTGTGTGTAAAAACCTGCTTCGGAATACGGACACACCTTTAGTCTGGGAAAGTCCTTCTGTCGAGTGCTTAAGGATGAGACCAAGCCTATAGGCCGCACGGTACATTGTAGAGTCCGGCCGCTGTAACAATGCACTGCGGATTCGAGGTCACTCTGGGACAAGCCTAGAGCTTAAGCAGCTGCCCAGTGGGGCATAAGTGACACAGACTGTGAGGTGGGGGACACAAATTGACATCTCAGACATTTTGCACTTTAAAATATAACATATTCATTGCCAGGGGCGTCACCAGACAATATTTACTGTGGCACATGGCCCAGTAATAATTTGTTGTGCCCCAGTAAATGATCATGAAAAATAACTTGTTTTTTAAAAATGTATCATTAACTGTAAGTGTGAGTATGTCGGCACTGGGGGCCTGTGCCCCGGTAGTGCTAAAAGTCTAGAAACATCCATGTTCGTCACTAAAATAAACTAAGCTGTATCCATCATTGTCGTGTTTCCTGACGTTGTTTGTCATCAGATAATCTTCGTAATCATTTAAGTAAGCGCCTGAAATGTCAAAAGCAGTTTTTAGCGTCATTTCCAATGTATGGATGTCGTAAAAAGTGGTTAGCCTCTTTAATGCATCACAAGCTAGAGTATAGCTGTCAAAAGCAGAGGAGAAATCAGCCAGTTAATATGTGGTTCAGTAGACCTGATCTTTACGGTTACTCTTGGTGAAGCTTTTGTCCAAACACATGGACAAAAAGGGGGCAATAACCAATAACTGCTGTACGCCCGCCCAGAGATCAGGTGACTTGGACTGCCGGCAGAAACAGGACCTTCTCAGCGGGAGGGATGAGGCATGAGCCTGTTTTACTGTCGGTGGCGGGTACCGCGGCGAGGACGGCGCCCGTGTGGTGTTGTTGTACCGTATCGCGTTACGTCCACGTTCGATCCCGGGCCGCGTTTGCGCAGATTTCCCAAGGCTTTAGTGGGCTTGTGGCTTTGTCACCGCGCCAGCAGAGGTCTCCATCCCTGGAGCGAAGGACAGCTGCCAGTGCGGCTTTGACGATTGATGGAGCAAACGAGGGCCGCACTTTTTTTTTTCTTTTTTTTTTTACAATTCGCACAGAAGTGTAGGGGAGCTGTGCTTTTCATGCTCCTGAGAGCTAAGGGGGCAGGAAGGAAGAGGAGAGCGTGAAAGACAGGGAGAGGAATTAATACCCAATATTACCTTAACCTTAACCCACTCGCACTTACCTCATCATGTGCCCAGGCATCCAATGCTTAGACACTCTCCTGCTCTAATTTTAACCACTGTGGTGAAAATTCAGTGTGAGCTGACAGAGGGGTCAGTGCTTTAACAGTGAATGCTCTGAAGGAGAAAGACTCTAGATCTGTGACCATGTATTCAACTCTACTGTCGCCAAGAGGCGAGCAATAGGTGTATCTTCCCAGAGAATCCCCACATAACCTACCGTTGATAATGTACAGACCGAGGCTTCAACAGAGTTGCAGAAGGACTTTCCCATTTCTGTTGACCTGCAAATCAGAGTTATTTCTTGGGAAGTTAGTAACAGCCTGTCTATGTATCACTCTGTCTCACCCTGTCTCTCACCCCATCTGTCTCTCTATCTCACCCTGTCTGTCTCACCCTGTCTCTGTATCACTCTGTCTCACCCTGAATCTCACCCCATCTGTCTCTCTGTCTCAACGTGTCTACTCAACGTCATCTCACCCTGTCTGTCTCACCCTGTCTCTGTATCACTCTGTCTCACCCTGTCTCTCTGTCTCACCCTGTCTATGTCCCACTCAGTCTCACCCTGTCTCTCTCACCCAATTTCTCTCTCTCTGTCTCACCCTGTCTCAGTCTGTTTCTCTCTCTGTCACTGTGGAACACAAAGGATCAGCAGAGGTCATTATGGTCTTTGATTTAGGGGACTCTTAAAAAATCTGTCATATCACGGATTTGTGCATTTATTAATTATTTTACAGTAGTGTTGTCATAGCCACACACTTTAGTCATATACGGGTAAATTCTGTTTGGGATGTCTAATGTCTAATATCTATGCACTGTCAATTTCCCTGTCTCTATTTTTAATAAGCACAAGGACCATGATCCTCCACTTCAGTCATCTCTGTAGACAACATAAGCTAATTAATGATGTGCATGTATAATGTCTTAAAGAGTAAAATCAAATTAGCTTAATAGGTCTGTATTTTGAGGGGGTGTCTGGAAAAGGCAGAGAGGATTATGGGACATTTATTCACACAATACACAAGTGTTACTGGTGTTATGGCCTAAAAGTTTCATATTTTTAGGATGATATAGAAATACAATACATATTTTACAGTATGCATGTTTGCTTGAATCACAAATTTTGTGCAAGACAATTAATTGGCATACCAGGAGCTAATCATAACTTGTGCTGCAGGGATGTGTTAAGCTCAGCTGGCAGTTGCTAAAATTCTCTCCCAGTACAGTTCAGTCATAAAGCACATCTCTGCTGTCTTTTGGTGCTGATGGTGGGGCAGCAAGATTTAACCTGAGTTTGGGGAAAAGGAGAAAGTAGCCCTCACTGCAGGGTAAAACAGTATTTACCATTCCAATAAGCTGATTCAATATTCACAAACAGGATAAAGCAACACTCGCCAATACATGGTAAGACATAGTGTAAAGAAATTACCACTTCACTAATATGTCTATATGTGAGAATAGTTATGCACTGGTTTGTTTATTGCTTTTACAATGTATGATTTATGACTCAGGAAATCAATCTGAAAAGTATCCCATAAGGCTGTAACTTGGATACAAGCCCATCCCATTGTGAACCAAAGTTGAAATACTCAGAGAAGCATTAGGTGCACAGGGTTCCCCATATAAAACAGGGTACATGTTTGTTATCCTGTTACTTTGCAAATATTTGAGAGAATGTTAGAGCCAAACATTCCCCAAACACACACACACACACACACACATAGTGCAGAGATAAAAACCCTAACCTCTCTGACGACACTTCTGACCTTAGCCTCTCAAGAAAAAGGGTTATCTTTACAATCCACATTATAAGACATGCTATTAATATCAAACCACGGTGGGGAAACGTCTCACATTCATACCAGCGATCAATCCCGCGGCTTCGATTTCTGTGACAGGTGCAGTGTGTCACGTATAAGATGACGGATAAGCCGTTTTGACTGAGCAATTCTTACACTTTTCTGCTTTTAGACACTTTGTGTTTAAGTAAAACTCATAATGGCGCCGCAAAACTTTCCAAATAGTCTGTCCTTAGCAAATCGGCACTGTAAGAAACTGCCCACATCGTCCACGCCTTGTATTGGTACTGGTTAGAGCTTCACTAAATTATTAATAAATTAATGAATATGAAGTGCCTTGTATTGCTATTGGTTAGAGCACCACTAAATCATGAATAATTTAATGAATATTAAGTGCCTTGTATTGCTATTGGTTAGAGCACCACTAAATCATGAATAAATTAATTCATATGACATTTCCTCTCTCATCACTCATCTTACTCTGCGATCTTACTCTTGCAAATACCAAAAATGTTTTGAATTCCACCATTTCATCTAGATGAATATGGAGCATTTTTGGATGTATTATGAGGAACAACAAGTATTTTTATGTGGAAATCTGCAGTCTGCAGTTCACTCCCCTAGCGCAAAGACTGCGCAGCAAAGCAGCTGCATTTTAAAGCATGCACTCAGGAGACTGGCTGTCTGCACAGTCCCAAACGTCGCTTAGACAGGCCAACACATATTACCAAGCACGTCAATCTATGAGAAAATGAACAATGAACAAAATAACTACTATCTACTTGTATAAGAACATATTATCTATTTAATTATTCATCCTATGTCAAATCTTTTCTCAATGTATCATGCGCATTTAAATTATTTGCCACTACATTTGTTTTGTCCAATGAAATATGTATGTAAAAATGTCTTGTTGTACTTTGAGAAGTTCACTGAGAACACAATCATGTCAGTAAAGTCATGATTACCGAATTATCTTTGAATTCGGTTTGTTTCATATGAACAATTCTATTCATATTCCACATCTGGTGCAGGAAATAGCTGAATAATATTTCATTTTTATCAGCAGTCAGCTTTTGAACTGGATTTACAGTAAAGTGAAGTGTGGTCTGTTCATTTAAAAGTGATGTCAAGGTTACGTGTGTTAATGTTACGGTGAGCTAAGAGAGACGGTTGTCAGGGTGACATGGCAACAGAGACGCAGTAGAGGCCTGTAAAGCAGCCCTGCGCAGTTGCTGTGGCTCAACACAGAGAGACCTCCTGCATTGCTGTTGCTGGTGAATCGCCAAGCCCATTGTGTCTAATTTTACAGTCCAAACCACCCTGCCAATGGTACTTGACACTAATCAAAGATCTCCATTGACATGTAATGTGTTCACTCATTAGATACCCATTTGTATTCCCCAGTCACCTTGCCTCACTGGTACAGCATGTGCCGTACTGACCTAGGGCGCAGTTTAGATGTGCGGGTGACTATCTGTCGCATTCAAATGTCTTTGAGCATTTTCACAAAAAGCGTTTTTATACAGAACTACGTTGCATTAAGCTTTTTCAGGTTTTGCATTTCCAATGTGAGCAATGCTGTGAAGATAGCTATGGGGAACGTTGTAACACAGAAAACAGTAACACCTGGGCTTGTGACACATTGAGTCTGAGAACCCATTAAACATTTTTTTCATCCAACTTTTTTCATGTAAACCTGGAAATTATCAGAAAGTTTTAGAATTTTGAAACATTTAAAACAAAGAAAAGTTATGACATCTAAAATGAAGATGAAATGTTGAAGATTCTGCACTATTTTCTAGGTTAAACTGAAGCAAATTTGTGACACTAACCATGTTAACTCCATTGTGAAAACGGTCAGACCCCATCGAACATTTATGAGGACACTTAAAGGCCAGAAAGCTTTGCACGCTGAAAGACCATGTGATAACATGTATCATCAGGTTCTGCTCAAACTTGTGGAGTCCATGCCAACTCCAGTGCACCCCGTCATTAAAGCAATAGGGGGAAATACTGAAAACGAAGACATTCTGGAAATGCATGTACGTTTTTCAAAGATTCAACCTTTCACTCAAATTGTTACTATCATTTGTAATTTAAAAAAATGTATTAAAGTGGAAAAGAATGCAAATTAGACACTCTTCCTCTTGTGGCGCAGAGAGAGTTTTGGTCTTTTAAGGAGGCAAGGAGTCTGAATTCCTCTCCGCAGGGGACAGGTCAGTACAGATTCTGATCCTGTGGTGGAGTTTGTGTGTGTGTGCCAGGGGCGTCACCAGACCCTATTTACCGGGGCACATGCCCCAGTAATCATTTGTTGTGCCCCAGCAAATGATCATGAAAAATAACTTGTTTTTAAAAATGTATCATAAATTGCAAGTGTGAGGATGTGGGCACTGGGGGCCTGTGCCCCAGTACTGCTAAAGATCTAGAAACATTCCTGGTGTGTGCGCATGTGTTTATTTGTGCATGTATGTGTATGTGTATGTGTGTGTGTGTGTGTGTGTATTTGTGTTTGTGTTTATGTGTGGGTGTGTGTGCAAGTGTTCATGTATGTATAACTGTGTGCGTGCCCATGTGTGTGTGTGTGTGTGTGTGCGTACATGTTTATGCCTATCTGTCTCTCTGACAGTAGCACTGCGCTGGATCGCCCTCCTGGTCAGTCTGTCCCCGTGTTTCCACTCTTCTGAACAGACACTTGGGTTACATGAGTTTCGGATGACAGTCAAACCTAAAGCCACCGTCACATCCATCCCCTGGCCGCCCCCCCCTCCCCACCCAAGCCCCCTCCTCTCTGTTCTCCTCCTTCTCTTTCACCTCCTCTGTCCCCTCCCCTTTTTTCGGAGGGGATAAGAGACTGACCCGAGAGACAGAGGGACACTCACTCTTAGGAGACCTCGCCGCCGCATGCCAGCAATCGCCAAAGCATCATGCCCGAGTCGAAGAAAACAGGTACGAGCCCAGTCGCCTCCACCCCGCCGAGTGCATGTGCACGTTAACACCTCCAGCTTGCTCACAGCACATGACTGTGCCATACACAGCGCCTGCTGAGTTTGGTATTCACATTTATTCGCTAATTCACACTCATTTGAGACGGTACTTCTTAGTGCGACATTTAGACAACTTACATAAATCATAATTAATAAGGAATTTGGTCAATCACACATTTTATGAGTTGGATGGATTAGTACATATTATCTGAAAATATTTCCCAATTTCAGAGAGTTCCATCATATTTAATATATTGTCATAACATGACCGACCATTTGACATCCAAGAAGAATTGTCGCGCACAATAATTAAAAATCAAAAAGGATGTTATGGCAGTGAATGAGGAAGCTTGTGAGAAGCAGACATATTCCAGTAAGTGTTCTTTCAGTTAGCTTTATTTTATGTATATTAAGTAAATGTACAAATTAAAAAAAATCATGATGTAGAACTTCACTGTTTGAGCCCAAGTCTTTTTTAAAATCAAAGAAAGAAATCTTTACAAATACAGACATGGTCAATTGCCGTGCTGTTGAAAATGTAAGAGGCTACACTTATTACATGCTTATATCTATGTATAACTTCTGAATTGCAACGATAAAAGCTGACTCCGTTCCATGTGTCTGTGTGTGTGGTCTCATTAGCGCACATTAGCGTGAATCAGGTGCACAGGACGAAGGGAGGTGTCTCTTCAACGCTCTGCACCGCTAACTGCACCCTACGGTCAGAAACAGCGGCGACCAGAGCCAGGCATAGGGAAATATCGCTTTTAGTGAAAATAATGAAATAAAGCAATCAGTGCAAGGGCACAGCATGGCCCAACAGGGGGGTGAGAGAGGACACTGTGTGAAAAGCACATTGGCCATTACATATGATATAGACTGAGGCTCAAAGTGCTTTCCGTCTAACAATGTGTGTACAACAACGTTTCAGAACATTTCCTCTTTCCTGTTCACACAAAGGCAAACAGAAATCCTGTGCATGGTGACGTGCTTCTTAGAGTTGGATGGGATCGATAACGACGTATCTACATTTAAAAAATGTCTGACATATGTCTTTGAGTGCGCGTGGATATAGGGCAACGTCACACTCTCTCTCTGTCTTTCCTTCTTTCTTGCTCTTTCCGTCCGACAGACCCGCCATCTTTCCTTTCCTGGAAATGTTTTCAGAACCGAGGACGCTGACAAACAGTGTCTCGATATCTCAACACCCCTTGGATTCATTTAGCTAAACAACGAGAAAAAAAGTGTGAAAATGTTATAAAAGGCAGATAGCAAATATACTCACATCCATAGCATGGCAGTGATGTCCGATGCATTTATATGTATCGTAATAATAACAGACAGGGGTCCTAAAAACAGCACCTGCAGGGAGAAGGATTTTGGGGAGCTCTCAGTCTGCTAATGCCAGTCAGAACAGGGTGTCCCGGGAGAGTGGGGCTGACGGCCTTACGGGAATGGTGTGGGACGGGCCTGTCCCTAACTTGGCACGTAGGGCACGGGTGTAGATGGAATGACAAAGTAATCTAGAGTTAGTTTATTCCTACTCCATGATTATAAACTGTGTAAATTGCTCCCATACAGCTGACCTATGACACTCTGATGTACACCTTTCCTGTCATGGTCCAAGTCTGGATAGGATAAGGAGAATTGTGCTGTTTTCAGTGTGCATGCCTCTAACTGGTGGGGCTTTTAGCATGCCGTACCCACAGGTGGCTAAAGACAGACAAGTTGAAGAGTTAAAGAGCATAATCACCAGCTAACCGAGTCTCTTTCTGTCTACTCTTAACTCTGAGATTTGTGGGGTGTTGCATCAGTTTCTTGCAAACATGTTTCTTAAACAATAGTTTTATAATGTACTTGGTATATGTATAGTGGTGTTTTATGGTATATTTATAGGATTCTCTTCAAGCGTTTGTTTTACACTAGAACAAACACTTCTTATTAGTATTCATTGTATTATTTACTATTAATAGGTAGCCAATGATCAACACACTGGATATTTCACTGAGAAAGTAATACTGCAATATGAAAAGCAATAAAAATGGTTTACACATGATGACAGGAAGCTATTTGAGAAGCTTGGCCACAGTGCACGCATAAGCAAATGGATAAATAGATGAGATAGAAGGATACAATTACAATTTAAGAGCACTTCACAAAAGTGTTTTATGGGAAATTTATGATGTGATTATTTTGTAGTAGATTAACCGAGATATAATGTTTCAGTGGCATGCCATGCCATGTAACTTCCCCTTCGCCAGCCATTTGCCTGCCAGCTTTCTAATTCTCATCAATCACTGCCCTCATTCTCCTCTTTCACCTCTGTGTGTCTCTCCTGCTGTGTTCCCCACCTGTCCTGTCCTCTCATTTTCTGGAGAAGCGCTCGTCTCCCGTCCATCTCCCGTTTCTTCCCCGTTCCCTCCTTCTGGCAGACTATTATATTTTGTGTGGCGTGGTCCGTGCTGCGTCAGCTCCCGTTTCGGCGCTGCCCTGTCTCCACTCCGTTATCGCACTTATTTACTGCATATCGCATCCGTTACCGTTTACTCGTCTCCCTCTTCTCCCACCGAGGAAGCTTCTAGAAATGTCTTCATCTCTTCACATGGAGTGACCTGAACTGCCTCCCCTCTGTTTTCCCCCAAATCATTATTCGCGAAATCATTCAAATTCTGTTCCCCTTACTCCTACCATTTTACTTTTTGTTTTTTCATCATAACACTCTGTTTCGTTTCACTTGTCCCCTCTCTTTTTACTCTGCTCTTACCTTCTTCTTTGTCTTGGCCACCCTCCCTCCTCTGCCCACTGGCACCGACAGTAATGAAGTGTAAAAGAGTCCACAGTAATTCAACTCTTCAGTTAGAATCTCTCCGACCACTTTATTTATGGCAGCTCTCCTGGGTTTGATTTTGTCATCTGATTTATAATTACTTAGCACAGCATTTACCAGCCCCCAATGACAGGGTGCGGTTTTGGGGCTCTTATTTCAGAGTTGTTGGAGTTCTTGAATGGCGTACTCATATAGACATAGTTTCGGGGATGTAATGACATTTATATGAACACGAGAATGAGAGACACGATGTGCTCCGTACGTCATTGTTTCTCCCCTTCCTTTTTTAGAGCTAAGCACTTCCTGTGGATTACGTGAAACCAGAACTGTAATCGTTTTAATGTTGATTTATCGCACGTCTCTCCGTGTCTCTCCATTCCCCTTTTCTTCCTGCCATCCTTCTTCTCATCGGGTTATTTATGTGTGTGAATTATTGGCTTTTCCCATCTGCCCACACCTCGGACCTGTCACAAATAGCCTTGTGTGTTGCTTCTTGTCACTTTGTAACTGTGAGAGCAATGACTGCGGTGTGCCCAGCTCGATCTATCTCCATCTGTCCCCTCTCCCCGACGGAGGCATGCGGGGCCTGTCGCTGCATCTGAGCCATGATCCCTCCTGCCGCACAGGCATTTCAAACCCAATACGGACACTGCGTTGTCTCGCACCGGGGGGTTTGTGTTCCCCAGCACAGTGAGTCCAATATCAACATCTTCTTTTCTGCAGTGTCAGAAGGTCATCTGCCTTACTAGGAAAAGCACTCAAATCACAAACCTGCTTGTCAGTCAAGAGCCAACGACTCAGTTTGGAGAAAACTGGTCTCCTGTCTACGGGGGTCAATGTAACCCTGTGTTCCCCCGAAAGCTACCACATGCTGTGCCCCGTCCATCTCCATCTCCACTGCCTGGCCTTATCAACGCCGTGATCTTATCCTCATTTGTCCGCCTTGTTTGCATGTCTGTTCGTCTGTCCACCAGTCAATCTTCCCAAGTGTCTGTTTATCCATCTGTTCGTCTTAACGGAGCTTTGGTGCTAATCTTCGCATGAGCCGGGGGGATTTCAGCGAGAGATTGGGTCCAGTCAGCTGGGGAATTTTGATCTCCCCTCATTCTGTCGCTCCCTCGTAATGACCCGGGGTGATGTCTAATCCCAAGGTGATTCAGCAGGGTTATGCTTTATCCTTAAAAATGTTGTGACTCAAAAGACGGTCACATCAGAGAGTAGAATAACAAAAATGAATCAGCCAACACACATTTCATTCAGTACAGTGAATCAATCAACACACATTTCAGTCAGTTAAATGAATCAATCAACACACATTTCAGTCACTAAAATGAATCAATCAACACACATTTCAGTTAGCCAATCCATCAATCAACTCCCCACACTTCCTTTCTTCGCCTGATCTCATTAACCAATGGCAGCCCCTTTGCTCTGTAATTTATTAATTATATAATTAATATGTATCGCACTGTACATACAGCATAAAAACAGCTGGACACAATTAAATGGAGGGCGAGGTGGTTTCATGCGCTGAATATTTTAATGTTAGTGGATGTGAATAGTCTGTTTAGAGTTAAAACAATCAGAGAAATGTCAATGTCTCTCAACACCACCTGTGACCAGGCCATTTTCATTCCCTTTCTGCCGATCCACCCCTCAGCCCTGCTCTCTCCCCGGCCCCTGCTCCCTTACCTCCTGAGCGCTGTCCCCTGTCACCCTGTTCCACCCCGGCCCGCCCTTCCGCCCCCCCCCCCCTCCCCCTCGCACATTTACTCACCCTTTAAGGGTGGGTTTTTGGAGAGTGGGGCAGAGAGAGGTGATTGATGAAGTAACCTGTCATCGCCCCCCCCCCTCCCGGCCTCCCTCCGCATGGTCCGGGCTCAAATGACCTTCGGTAACTTTCCCTCTTGTCTATTGCATTACTTTTATATTTACTTAGTCCATGTCCCTCTCCTTCTCTGCTTCATCCCAGAAGCCCAGACACACGGCTTCATGTTTTAGATTTGACATTTACGTAGCCCACATCCCTCTCCACACACTTTACAGGGTGTCTTTTCATCTGCTTCAGCCCAGAAGCCCACACACACAGCTTCATGTTTTAGAATTTACTTTTAGAGGAACTGTGTGGATAAAGCACCATCGTCCATTCTGGGGCTCTAGGCCCTTCAGCACATGCTGTCTCAGCAGTGCTTTGCTGCGGCACGCTGTCTGTTCCCATCACGTATGTGTGCGTGTGTGGATAACAGCGGATAATAGCACAGCGAATGCCTAATGTTGTGTTATTTAGAGTGTGAAGCTGGAAAACTTTGTCTTCAGAAAGCATCTATTCCTTTTTGACTGATCTGAGACCTGTGTAATCAGTGTAATATGAGGATCCTGCTCTTTGGAATATTTCACTACACATAACTTGTAATAATTACAAATCTTCAGATTTTTAAACACTTCTCAAATGTTGTGGACATAAATGCATATTATGCGTAGGTCAAAGAATATCCAAACGCTGGACGGTTGGTCCTGGCCCACCCGTAGACCTGTGAGGCTGAACTCTTCATTTCCTCCAGAACATTCTGTTCAATGTGGATGCATTCCCTCACCTGATTCGCTGTAGGTCCACTGTGAGGTTCGGAGTTGCTCTGAGGGGCTATTGACCACATAAGCCCGTCAAGGACTCCACTGGATTTTTTTCTTCTCAATCTTGAAATCCTTTTTCCATTAGGGGTGGAAATCTATTATTTGTGCCAGCTGGTGTTGCCATGACAGTGAGTATCGATGGCTGAGGGTGGCGCCGGATTACTCTTACAGTGTTGGCTAATCTGAAACTATCTGTTTGCTTATGAATTTTAGGGGTTCCAGCGGCCGCTTCAAATGACCACGCATCATCACTCACATGCCCCCTTGTACTGAAATGAATTGCGTTGATCTCTGATCTGCTGAAATGGACCAGATAAAATGTGAGGTTTTGAAGTAGCTCCAGGGAATGCTTTTAAGGCCGTGGCCCTTTTCGCAGCTCCGGGGGGAGCATTTGGCTGGAAAAGGCCATCTCATTTTGGGCCGTGTGCCTCCTGGCATGGCAGTAATGAGTCCATTCTCGCCATTCTTCCCCAGAGTCCGAGGGCACTGCCACAGTGGGAGAGCACCCTTCCTGGCACCGTTGTCAGAACTGTGAAAAACACACACCTTAAAATGGGAGCTGTGAGCTCCGGGAGCTGGATAGCAATGCTACGTTAACATTTGATCAATGACCACCTGTCTCCAAAAAGCAATGTAGTGATTTCGACACGACCACTACACCGGGCAATGTCACAAATTGTCAAGAAGGAGCATTAGGAGTACACCCATGAGGTTTCAGATGACCGCAGCAAACACACGTATTTTTGCCATCCGAGAGGCCTTGGAGGTGAATGTTGCGGAAACTTAATTCCACATATGTTTAAAGCATGTGTATTGCAGGCAGGGTGCAGGTGATCCAGCATCCATGTATGGGGCTCACCGTGGGGAGTCAAACGAAGCTTTCTCCCCTCTCCAGCATGGGAGAGTCTGGGCTGTGTAAGCACTATGGCAGCTATAGCCTTCATGCTCTTTCCTCAATGCTGGACTCTCTATTGGACGATCTTGTATGACATCAAATGTTGCCTTACCCCTCATCCTTCTCTATTCATATCAATCATATATACTGCCTTGACTTCAGAGTGTTCTAGTAAATGTGGTCGAACTACATAAGACTCTTCATTTTGCAACTGTAACTGCCTGCCATTTAAAAGTTCTAAACAGCACCAAAAGAGGGTTGTTTGGTCTTCATCACAAGTAACCTTTTTTTGGTACTACATCAGTCCATTAAAGAACCATTCATGAGCAATTTGACGCTATGGGCTATGGAATGGTTCTACAGTACAAAGCAGTTTGCTAATGTTTCATTGACAATTCTATATTGTACGAGAAACCCTGAACCTTGTTCTTAGTGTACTGGAAATCTTACATAACAAGAATATGAATATGTGCAGGGTTCAACTGGATTTTTTTAAGAGGGTCCCAAAATATTTGTAAAAAAAAAGACAAAAGTACAAGTGGAACCCCCCCCCCCCCCCCCAAGTGTATTCAAACATTTTTTGGGATTTGCAAGGTTAGAGAAACCAAAACATCCATATGTTACAACCATTCAGTGCATCCATGACAATACGACTGGTGAATGAATATTAAAACATATCGAGTATCTTACTTTCTCTGGACAGCTGTCTCTTTTCCTTTAAACTTTTTACATTCAACAGCTAACACACCTCAGCCACCTATTCAAGCACTGGCTTGGTTTATGCGTAGGAATATATGTATTCTAAAGCAGAGTTGATAGGGGAAAACCAGATTTAACTACAAGGAACAGGTAAACTGGACATCATGGATGCAGTCTGGAAAGATGTCCAGGCAATATAAACTGCATATATCTAGAGGAACGTCAGGCGCAAAAGTCTGACAGTAAATCCTTTCAATTGCTCCAACATATCAGCGCTCTGAACCTTTCAAGCGTGAAACCGAACCTCATCAGGCCTGTTGCAGTCCAGTATAAATTACTTACATTGTAATCGTAATAAATGGTGGTGCAGTGTTCTGTTTTGGTGCTCTAAGCTGTGTGACACTTTCAAACACCTGCTGCAGTGCGGCTTTGTGTAATGGCTGTGTGAGAAGCCTTAACTGACCTAGGCTTGATGTTCATTGACCTGACTGGGTTTTGTGTTCACATCAGTGTTTCAACAGTGACAGGTAAGTGAACTCCATACCGGCCACCACCCCATGGACAATACCACGTCTTCCCAAGGTTATAGGACTGTTTATTCGCCTGCCTTACCCCTAGGACTCTCACAGGACAACCCGAAAAAAGTTACAAACTAACAGGCATATATACAGAATGCCACCGAGAAGAATCCCGCAGTGTGAGAAATTCCATTCGGCTGAAGAGGAAGGAAGAATGTCTAATTAAAATAGCGGCGATGTCAATGGATCGACTCGTCCCCTGCTTGTCCTGAACGGTAGCGTTTTGGAAAGGCAAGCGATAATATTTTGATTCATGACAGTCGTCTCAAAATGGTACGGGTACTTTTTGTATATATATATGCAACTATTCTGTAATCGTTTGACAGACAAGCGAAGTGCTTACACAGATGAAGCGTAGCTTACCGAACTCTGTCTGATGTTGTGCCAAGGTCGTCTAGAGTTAACTATCGCGTCGAGTTGCAGTGAGTCTGTTTTTACGCTATGTCCCTCTGTTCCTTGCTTTCTCCCTCCCTCTCCTCTCAGATGTGATTTATTGGGGTCCAGTAGTAAATAAATACATCACCAAGCTTAAATCCAGCCATCCAGCCAACATCAAGCGATGAGTGGAGAATGTAACTCAGCAGTTGATCTGAAAACAGAGATGTGAGCGGTCCTCTTGGAAGGAATGATGCGCTTACTTTTTGAGGCGCGTTGCTTAGAAACCAGACAATTAGTTGTTATTGATGAGTGCAATAACATTTCCGCAGCAGTACACCGTTCTTGGAGGGATGGCTAACACTCATCTAGAATCTATCATACATCTTTGTTTGTATTTCCCGGTGGAACGCGAAACACAAGAAAATTACAAGTATTCTAATAATAACTTGCCCTCTCTGTCAAAAGCGCCTTGGTGTGTGTCTGCAGTGTCTGTAATTACAGGCAAGGCATGTATTTAAGTGGTAATTCTAACCTGTTATGGAATGAGTAAACTACTTAAACTACTTCCAAAGACTAAGATAAAGTGTAGTAAACATTCTGCGGAATGACACATAGCTCGTGTCTTAGAGGAATGCAGGACAGGAGCGAAGAAAAATGAACTAGCTTCCTCAACCCCCATGCAACGCGGATGAGATTAAGGCTATCCTTGTCGCAAACAAACAAGGCAAGAGCAACTTAATCCTTCCGTTTTGCAGTTTGCAACGACCACATACAACGCACTCATTTGCTCAAGTGTCTTTTCCCATGAGGTCACATTACCCTCTTTCGCGAATTGTACTGTTTAGTACTTTATTACACGCAAAAGCCGTTAACTTTGTTGTTTATGTATTTATTCATTCATTCATTGAAAGTCAAAGTTAAGATCAAACCTGTATTTTTATCCAGGCTCCTGTAACTAAATGAAACTATTCTCATTTTGACAGGAAGAAAATCTGGAGGTGCCGCAGCAGGTAAATTGTGTAAATTATTAAAAAATTGTGAAATTATCTCAACCCAATGTGTGCTTAGTTCCTCCAGAGTCAGTGCTAAAACATTGTTTGCGAACAGAGCAGGTCTCTGTGCCTTTTAGTATGGGCAGTCGCGCAGGTGTGTAGAGTTTGTAGTACAGTCATATCTCAGTCTCACTGCCACCCTTTCTCCTTTCACAGATAAGGCCCCAGCCTACGAACCTAATATTCCCGAGCCCAAAACCAGAGCTGAGCTGCTGAAATGTAAGAAACTGACATATTCATGCAGACAGTCTGTCAGTATTTGTGAAATGCTTCCACATGCATTGTCAAATTGTTTTACACATGATATGTCATCTTGGTTGGCAGAAGTTCTTCATTCATTAATCTCCCAGCTCATCTTCCTCTCCTTTCTCACTTTCCTTGCCCTTCTCTCTCTCGCTCCTCCCCTCCTCTCACTCTCTCTCTCAGTTCAAGAAAATTTGCTTTACCAGCAGGACGGCCGTAGTAATGTTGGCGGAATATGCAAACCGCGTACACAGCCTCTCTCTCCTTTTGTTCCCTGTTCAGACTGGTTCCCTCTCACTCTGGATGACAGGACAGCTCAGAAGCTGCTGTGGATTTCAGAGGGGGCGACCAAAGTGCTCCGCAAGGCCGAGGAATCAGCCTGCCCTTACCTGGACAGACCTGAGAGATACGACCACTCACCACAGGTAGATCCCGCTCTCAACTCCAGTATTTGTTCATTCGTCAGCCTTTATTTAGCCAGCTGCGTCTCACCTAAAATGTTTGAATTAAAACGGAACTGTAACAAGCACAAATTCGCAATAGCTGCAGCCAGGCCACTCCCACTGCCACGCCCCCTTTTGGCCAATTGGCATGAACAGAAACACACACCTTCACACACACACACACACACTTGGCCTCCGTGCCCAATTTCAGCCTCCTAGGGCGAAAACTGTGAGCGCCAAAGGGTGGGGAAACTTTTGTCGACCAACCAATAGAACAACCTATAGAGCTGCTGGTCACATTTAAAAGCATATGATAAAACTATGTATCCATCACAGTTAACAGAGATGGATAGCTGCAGTTGGAGGTGTCTGACATTACAGTCACTCACAAATTGACCATGAATCATGTTTTTATAAATCATGGAGAGATACCAGTTTTTTTCTGTGCAAAACTCCCATTTTCACTCTCCATTTTCCTTTTCCTGTTTCCAGGTGCTCTGCAAGGAGGGTCTGCTGGGGGTACGGGGATACTGGGAGGTGGATTTTTCAGGCTGGGTGGTGATTGGAGCTACATATGAGGGGGTGGGGCGGAAGGCCAAGGATGGGCCCTGTGGCTTGGGGGAGAATGACGGGTCCTGGGGTATCGGTTGGGCCGGCTCCTCGTACCAGGCCTGGCACAACGGAGAGAACGTCGATATTGAGGAACCCCTGTGCTCCATCATGGGGGTCTACCTGGACCAGCCCGCCGGGATAATTAGCTTCTTCTTGGTGCTGGGAGAGGAGGGCAGTAAGGAGGTGAAGCTGCTCCACAGGTACAAGACAGTTTTCAAGGAGCGCCTTCTGCCTGGCTTCTGGGTGGGAAGAAACTCCCACTGCTGGATTCAAAAGAAGGAGTGAGGGAGGTGTAGCGAGAGAGAGAGAGGGAGAGAGAGAGAGAGAAAGGGGACGGATTTATGATGTGAAGTTGAGGTGGGGTAAGGAAAATTCTGAAGAAGGAATGCAGCCAGTATATGAAGGCCAAAGTGGATTGATAGAGGGGAAAAAATTTAAACAGGGAATAGAAATTGTTAAAACTAGGTTGACATGTGTAGGATAATACGATAACATGGGGCGTTAAAAAAATGTTGAGTCAGTCAAGGGAGAGGCAAAACTGAACGTAGATTTGCATTGTGGCCATTGCTGAAATATAATAATGTCGTTTTTTTCTTATTTTTTTCTTTAATAATGTTATTCTCAGAATTTTCCCACAACACATGGAAACTACTTCCACAAAAATAATAAAAAGAAAATTAAATAAAATGATGATGATCATGATGAAATAGATCTTATATAAAATTATTAATTTAATTTTGTCACTGCCAGTGTCATCATTACAGAATTAAATATTACTATTCCTTTTTTGCATTACACATTTCTAGCTACATAACTGTATTTTGATTTATTTGCATTGTGGGAGTTTTTGAATTGGGACAATGAAATTTTGTATCTGACATACCAATGTTTATGAACGTATCCATATTGTAGCAAAATGAAGATTATATGAATAAATATAAATAAATAAACAATGAAACGTGCCTTATTTTTGAGAATGACATGTCATGTGGGAGCGGACCTTCCGGTTTCTGCCCGTTTGGCCTGAGGGAAGCACCCTACTTACACCATTAATTCTCTGATCCACAAATGGCAAGCAGAATTCAACTGTTTGATATTGTAGTCGCCATGAGATGGTGGCAATGATGTGACTAATTACTCTAAGTGTCAGAGCTGAACATAACAACGGTAAAACCTGTTTGATTTTGGTCACACTTTTACTCCGGAATTGCATCTCTGTGCCAGTCAGGAGTGAGTAGCCTAAGCCCCAGATTCAGTGCAAATGATCCAGGGAGATTTCCTACTAGCAAGGAGATAAAGTTTCAATTCGATTCCTTTTTTTTTTTGGAGTGTTTTCATATCAGTGACACCATTCAAATGTTATTTTTCAGATAGACGGTGATGTTTCCTTGGTTTTTGTTAATAGTCAGCTGAGTTGCGTGTGGGAGACTCTTAGTATCTCATCCTTGACAAGCTAAAAAGTTTATAGTCATATAAATGGACTACAAGCTGAATCACTAATATCAGCAATCTAAATCCCTATAGTACAGAACTGTGAAGCTTAGTAAGGTTTAAAGAAATGCAACAATGTATTTTACTTTTGTTTCCAAGCCTTCGTGCCATCATGGCAACATACCTAAAACTGGTTTTTTACATTTCTTCTGTGTGTTCAATAATAAACCATCACAGTTCAAATTGTGTTTTTATTCTACCACATTTTGGCTTATACGTATGGGCCATTGTTAATTTATTGACAAGGATGTACACATGAACTTAGTATTAACCTTGCACAGAGTTGGTGTAACCCAGACCAGGTGTAGCTACAGCCAGTGCTACCAGGCTAACTTACATTTATGTTTGGAGGAACAAAAAGCAGCACAGGGAGACAATAGCAGAGTCAGTGGTCAGAACAAAAGCTCAGATCCACTCCAAAATGATGAAGCTCTTCGACTTCACATACCACACAGCAAAACACCGAAGAGCCATTTCTGTACTTTGCATCACTGATCAGTCTAAAGAAGAGGCACAAAGCAGACCTCACGTTTACAGCAGCCCAAAACATGCAGTCACTGAATATTTCTCTTTCCTGCCACACACAAGATGTTTCCTAACATCTGCTAAATTTCACCCAGACATGCTACAAGGACTAGCTCATGATGGGGAAAAAGCTAATTTCCTACCCCGATCATTAAATATGAATGAGAAATTTGTCAGGGAAGATCAATAAGAGGGTCTGCTTGTAGAGGTGGGAGATGTAACCGTAGCCCCAAATACTAAATTTAATTACTTTCTCTGTCCAAAAACACAGGGCTTTCTCAGTCTCACTCTCCTCTTTCCTAAAACACAGGGCTTTCTCAGTCTCGCTCTCCTCTTTCTAAAACACAGGGCTTTCTCAGTCTCACTCTCCTCTTTTCTAAAACACAGGGCTTTCTCAGTCTCACTCTCCCCTTTCCTAAAACACAGGGCTTTCTCAGTCTCACTCTCCTCTTTCCAAAAACACAGGGCTTTCTCAGTGTCACTCTCCTCTTTCTAAAACACAGGGCTTTCTCAGTCTCACGCTCCTCTTTCCTAAAACACAGGGCTTTCTCAGTCTCACTCTCCTCTTTTCAAAAACACAGGGCTTTCTCAGTCTCACTCTCCTCTTTCTAAAACACAGGGCTTTCTCAGTCTCACTCTCCTCTTTCTAAAACACAGGGCTTTCTCAGTCTCATTCTCCTCTTTCTAAAACACAGGGCTTTCTCAGTCTCATGCTCCTCTTTCCTAAAACACAGGGCTTTCTCAGTCTCACTCTCCTCTTTCTAAAACACAGGGCTTTCTCAGTCTCACTCTCCTCTTTCCTAAAACACAGGGCTTTCTCTGTCTCACTCTCCTCTTTCCTAAAACACAGGGCTTTCTCAGTCTCACTCTCCTCTTTCTAAAACACAGGGCTTTCTCAGTCTCACTCTCCTCTTTTCTAAAACACAGGGCTTTCTCAGTCTCACTCTCCTCTTTCCAAAACACAGGGCTTTCTCAGTCTCTCTCCTCTTTCTAAAACACAGGGCTTTCTCAGTCTCACTCTCCTCTTTCTAAAACACAGGGCTTTCTCAGTCTCACTCTCCTCTTTTCAAAAACACAGGGCTTTCTCAGTCTCACTCTCCTCTTTCTAAAACACAGGGCTTTCTCAGTCTCACTCTCCTCTTTCTAAAACACAGGGCTTTCTCAGTCTCACTCTCCTCTTTCTAAAACACAGGGCTTTCTCAGTCTCACTCTCCTCTTTCCTAAAACACAGGGCTTTCTCAGTCTCACTCTCCTCTTTCTAAAACACAGGGCTTTCTCAGTCTCACTCTCCTCTTTTCTAAAACACAGGGCTTTCTCAGTCTCACTCTGCTCTTTCTAAAACACAGGGCTTTCTCAGTCTCACTCTCCTCTTTCCTAAAACACAGGGCTTCCTCAGTCTCACTCTCCTCTTTCTAAAACACAGGGCTTTCTCAGTCTCACTTTCCTCTTTCTAAAACACAGGGCTTTCTCAGTCTCACTCTCCTCTTTCTAAAACACAGGGCTTTCTCAGTCTCACTCTCCTCTTTTCTAAAACACAGGGCTTTCTCAGTCTCACTCTCCTCTTTCCTAAAACACAGGGCTTTCTCAGTCTCACTCTCCTCTTTCCTAAAACACAGGGCTTTCTCAGTCTCACTCTCCTCTTTTCTAAAACACAGGGCTTTCTCAGTCTCACTCTCCTCTTTCCTAAAACACAGGGCTTTCTCAGTCTCACTCTCCTCTTTTCTAAAACACAGGGCTTTCTCAGTCTCACTCTCCTCTTTCCAAAAACACAGTTTTCTGTCTCACTCTCCTCTTTCCAAATCTTATTAATCACGATTGTCCAATCATTCCTGTAATTTTTAAGCTTTCTCTCTCAATTTGTGAACTAAGTCCAATGATATTCTTAAGCCAGTTATTGCTTTGTTACAACCTCCAATTCAGCTCTTTTCACATCACAGAGGACAAGCTGAACCCGCCTCAGCTCGTCCGTTCATGTTCAGTGCTGGCAGGCTGCAGGCACCTGACTGACCAGCAGGGTTAACTGGAGACCAATGAGACACAGGATGCAGACCCTGGGTCCCATCCACACAGTGGATCAGTGCCTTCACAGGACGCAGACTGGAGCTCCCTATCGCTTTTTTTCATTTTCTCCTCCTTCATTGTCTCATTTGATAATCTCCATTCTTCATTCCCCTCCACTCCCAGACACATCATACTTGCCCACAAATAAAACCAAAACCATGAACTGATTTGGCTTCTTTATTTAAAATGCACGCATACATTTAACAGCTTGAAATGTGGGAGATGCAGTAACTGCAGGCCTCCCTGCCCTCCCTCTCCACTGTAAATCTCTTTCTCAGCCAGACTGTATTAATCATTTCAGTCACATTAATGTACTGTGTTACGCAGTCAGTCAGTATGACCCTATATTCGGGTCAGTGATGTTAGTGCAGTGTAGATTCCAGTCAGTTAATCACTCAATCACTTTATATCTACGCTCTAGCAGTCAGTGTGTCGTAGCTTTGTGTGTAGTCTGCATGTGAAATGTCAGATTTTCATTTCACCATTATGTATTGTACAGTTATAATGGGTCTCTTGTCTTATTTTTACCTCATCTTAGTGTGTGGTCAAGTCTCTACGTTCACTCTGTGAGAGTAGTGCACATCCTAAGAGTCCATAAGTTCAAGAGTGAACTCTCCAGGGACTGGACTCTAGGTATCAATGTAGTGTACATTTCCCTCTCTGCATTAGTGTGGTACACAATCAGTAATCAGTTGGTATGCTCCATGTGTCAGTATAGCGCGGTCAGTAATCAGCTGGTATGCTCCATGTGTCAGTATAGCGCGGTCAGTAATCAGTTGGTATGCTCCATGTGTCTGTGTAGCAAGGTCAGTAATCAGTTGGTATGCTCCATGTGTCGGTGTAGCGTGGTCAGTAATCAGCTGGTATGCTCCATGTGTCAGTATAGCGCGGTCAGTAATCAGTTGGTATGCTCCATGTGTCTGTGTAGCAAGGTCAGTAATCAGTTGGTATGCTCCATGTGTCGGTGTAGCGTGGTCAGTAATCAGCTGGTATGCTTCATGTGTCTGTGTAGCACGGTCAGTAATTAGTTGGTATGCTCCAAGTCTCCGTGTAGCGCGGTCAGTAGTCAGTTGGTATGCTCCATGTGTCGGTGTAGCACAGTCAGTAATCAGTTGGTATGCTTCATGTGTCTGTGTAGCACAGTCAGTAATCAGTTGGTATGCTCCGAGTGTCTGTGTAGCACTGTCAGTAATCAGTTGGTATGCTCCGTTTGTTGGTATAGCGCGGTCAGTAATCAATCGGTATGCTCTGTGTGTCTGTGTAGCGCAGTCAGTGGTCGGTCAGTGTTTGAGAGAGAAGTCCCCGGTGTTCAGGCGGGGTCGGGGCAGTCCTCCAAACATCTCTGTGCCATCAGTGGCACCGGGGGCAAGCAGGGCCTGCATGCTGGCAGCAATGTGATCCAGGTCAGGACAGCCCGGCTGGGAGGGGAGAGAGATAATATCACAAACACAACGTCAGAGAACTAACACACCATCAGAGAACTGACACACAACTTACACGCCATCAGAGAACTAACACACCTTACACACCAGAAGAACAGACAAATACTGGCTGAGCTGACAGCTTTCTGCTGCCAACAATATGGACGTACGGCCCAGAGTTAACATATATTCTCTGGGAAAAAATACCCAATAACCCATTAAATAGAAATGCGTGGTTGGACAGTGCGAGGTTGTCCTTTTTTCATCCATTGGACGCTGTTCATGCATATTGGGAAATGGCGCTATCCATCAAAAGTAAACATCCAAAGACGCATCACAAAACTCTGCATCATCTTTTCCTCCACTACGACATTGCCTCCTCCCCTGAGCCAAGGAATGAATACATTTTTTGGAGTTTTTGGATGCACCCCAAAAAAGTACTACTCACTTCATGTGGTGGGGGGGGGGGGGGGGGGGGGGGGGTAGACGAAAATTAATCTAACCTTTAAATAAAAGTGCTGTTGCTGGGCAAAAGTAAGTATCAGGGCTGGTTAAGGTTTTCATGTTCTCGGTGGTTCAGTAAATGCTATCAAAACTAAATGCCAGACAAATGTGGTAGAATGGTCTCGCATTAGAAAATCGATAGGAAATGATTAACCAACCACTGAACGGATTCAGCTCCACTTGTTTTGACGGACAGATTATCACAAGATGAAGTAAGTGTTATTATGGATTTGTTTTCTGTGAAAATGAGTATGATAAAATAATATTTTATGTCAAAGACTTGAGTATTATTTATTCATCAAATTCAATGAATTGGTTCAATTATACATTTTTCTCTACATTTATCCATTTGATACTATATTTCATAGGCACACTGCATATCCTTGTTCCTTTCATCGTACACTCTTGATTCTGTCCTCATTGGGACTGGGGGCACTCACCCGTTCGCCGCTGTGGCTGTCCCCCGCTGCCCCGCGGCTGGCCCTGTAGCCCCACACGGGCACAGACACGGGGAGAGAGCGCGCCATGGACAGAGGATGTTGGGAGCGCGAGGAGTGGGAGAACTGCCCCACGGCAACGCTGCGGGGAGGGGGCGGCACGTCCTCACTAAGGGAGCCTGAGGAACAGAGCGGACCGTTTCACAACCGCAGAGACAGAGACTGCACACACACACATGCACACCTCATACACACACTCTACACACACACACCCCCTGTGCACCTCACACACACACCCTACACACACTACACACACACACACACACACACACACTACGCACACACACACCTTGTGCACCTCTCTCTCTCTAACACACACACACACACACACACCCAGCACACACTCTACACACCTCACATGCACACACACCCTGCACACACTCTACACACAAAAACACACATACCCTGAACACACTCTACATACACACCCTGCACACACTGTACACACACACCCTGAAAACACTCTACAAATACACACCCTGCGCACCTCACACACACTACACACCACAGTGCTGCACACCACAAACACAAACACAAACACACACACACACACACACACACACACAAACACAAACTATAGGGCTCCTCAGTTAGCCCCTTTCTCACCATCGGTGCTTTCTTCCTCTCCATCTGACTCGAAGAACGGTTCACAGTCCCGAGACTGGGAGTCTTCATCCATAGAGAACACCCCTAACAGTGACACAGACAGGAAGTTAGTGGAGCATAGCAACGCTGAAACACAGCTTTTTAAATTCACTCTGCCACAGAAATGAGGGCAAGCATCTGAACTGCTATCCCACGCTCCATAGTATCACACTTTAGCCTTCTGAATATGATTACATAACAACTACCCTTCTAGCTCTCTTGTGATTATCATCCATAATTTGATTAATTATTATATGAATTATTACTGGCAAAAGGAATAAAACAAAAGAATATAACACACTGCTACACAACTCCCATCAGCCCAAGTGACTGGGGTCCTATGTGACAGGGGACCATGGCAACAGCATGTTGACGGCATTCTCTGCTTAACTAATTACACCAGGGAGGGAAATAATTTGAACCCTAAAATGTGAAGTAAAATGTATTTCAAAAACAGCTTTACCAGCAATACTTTGAAGGTGACAGTACTTCTTATCACCCTTCCATTGGTGTTATGATCTTGCCCATTTTCTTATAAACCTCAATATACAAACTTGATTTTTATGCATGTAAGTTATTTGCATACCTGCTTAAGCGCATCAAATAAACTCAGTTATTTAATTGGTTACATTTTATGTAGTTTCCATCCAATACTAACCAAATTCTCATCCTGTCCACCCTTTACAGCTTCCAAAATTCAATTGAAGTTAAATGTACCTAAATAGCAATGACAGGCACTGCCAGAAAATGACTTCAGCATTTGGCCTGAATCAATCTTCTCAAAAATTGACCTGGCTTTATTACTCTCAATCAGTTAAGCTTTTCAGTTTTAGTTTCTCCAACAACAGCAGCGATTCAGCACCCATCAATCCCTTAGGATGGTCAGCTTTACCAAGGACATGACTCTACTGCCCTCTGCTGGCACACATTTACCACACACCAATTGCACCGCTGCAGACGTACACAACTACCAAACCACGTTACGTAACAAATGCTTATCCATGAATATTGTGTTGCTCTAATTATTTAAACCAAAACACACTGCAAAGGGGACAGCCTGTAGTCTAGTGGCTAAGGTACATGACTGGGACCCCTGAGGTTGTTGGAGAAGAACACCACTGCTGTTGGGCCCTTGAGCAAGGCCCTTAACCCCACATTGCTCTCAGAGGGAACTGGCCCTTGGTTAGCCTAAGCAACCGTAAGTCGCTGTGAAAAAAAGTGTCAGCTAAACGACTATAATTTAAATATTTTGCCATGTTTGTTCTAAGACCAGAAAAGGAAGCCTTTGTACATGAATCTATGTGATGTCACTACAATATCAGCTACCATGCCCCCTAGAGGGACAGAGGAAGGGAAGGGTGCTTTTACTTACAACACACATACACTAGCAAACGGTTTTAAACAGTGAACCACTCACCGATAATAACAAACAGCATCAGACAGTCGCTAACAAAGACCTGAACAGACACTGAACTTCTTACCTGCAGTCTCGTTCAAATTCCCCCTCCTCCCTTCCATGTCTTCCTCTTCTTCCTCCTCCTCTTCCTCCTCCTCCTCTTCTACTCCAACCGGCCTCTCTCTCACTCCCTTGGCCTCCTCAATCGCAACCCTCTCTTGCTCCTGCTCCCCATTACCATTCTGTCCCGCAATCTGGCCAATGGCAGAGGTCGAACTGTAGATTGACGGGTAGCTCTGCGAATACAGTCGTGCACTGGGGCTGATGGTCCCCGCCCCGCCTTCACCTGTCAGGCCCTGAGAGAGAGAGAGAGAGAGAGAGAGAGAGAGAGAGGGAGGCCAGGGACAGAGCTTATCATTAGGGTTATGCTTACTTCTGAGAACCAAAGGGTCTTGCCTGTCTGAAAGGCGTGCTTTGCAGTTAGCCTCTCTTTAGTCAATAAAGATTATTAGAGGAATTGTTTGTCTATGCTTAAGACAGTTTGTTCCACAGCGCTGGAGGACAAATAAATCTCTATAAATTGGCCATTAGCAGGATCTTTTCATTAATTTATGTTATGCTGTTAAATCGATACCAATATTGTGTTGTGATTTCAGTACAAATATGACACTTTTTTCCATCGCTTGAGAGACTAGTAGCTGCCAAGCATAAATGAGATCTTGTATGCAGCACCAACTTGTGCCAGACCCCAGGTCGAGACAAGGGTGAACATGACTGTGTTAGTCATACATGGGGGGAAAAACAGGTTTTAATCAGAAGGCTTCACTGCTGATCCTGTCCTAGCATGGCTTCCACCGAGCACGAAACAAATCATATTATGAAATATTAGCCACTCGCAGAACTTGCTGTTGCTAATGTTTGCAAGATTGCTAGCTTGGCAATTAATTTTCATATACTTGCACCAAGTTTACTTGAACTGCATCCTGACAAGCTAGCTTCCTCTCCTTGACAATTTATATCATTAAAGATGTTGAAGCAACATTTTCTGGTTGTAACTAGCTTGCTATCGTTAGCTCTATACTTTCGGCATAATTGGCCTTGTGTTTGCTTTATTGATCACAACTAACTAGCTAGCTAGTTTTCATGTTGGCTTTCAGATCTTCAAAACAAAACCTAGCCACTTAAATTTGCTTTGCCAGTCTCCAGCTTAAAAGTTGCTTGAGGAAGATTGTCTGCCAAGTAAATGATAGTAACAGCACAGGTGTAAAGCAACACAGCACACAAAAGAGGGCAACAACAGATACAACATAAAAATACAAGGTGTGGCTATTAAATAATGAGACCAACACTCAAGGAAAAAACCTCCACTTCAACAGATGTGTAACAGCGAACTGAAGACGTGAGCTGATTGAAACTTTCAGGGGTTGTTCATACTTACCCATTGGTTAATGTATACCATGTGGTTCGCGCATGCGCATTGTGGTTCGACTTACATAAGTCCAGTCTCGTTATTTAACAGCCACGCCTCGTACATATCAGAAATTAAGAGACACAGACGCAATTACAGAAATAGTACCGGCGTATCAGCACGGATGTGGACAGAAAGACACAGAGTACACACCCCCCGGGGTCCAGTGTCAGAGGGCATGTCCACTCCCAGGCTGGTTCCTCCCCCTCCACGTGTCTGTCTGTGCGCTGTGAGTACAGAGGTGGAGTGCAGCACAGCAATGTCATCCATGTAGCGCCGTGAAGACTCCGCTAGCGCCCCCTGGCCCCACACGTGGTAGCTGAAGTCCCACTTCCTGCTCCCCGACCCTCCGCCACCGTCCCACTTCCTGGTCCCGTCTCCCTCCACAGCCAGGGACCGGAACTTCTTGCTGGCGGTCAGGATGGCCAGATCGCAGCCCGACTTCTGGCAGTAGGCTTCTGCCGCAGAAAGCAGAGCCAGCCAGCTCTCTTTGTGATTGTCTGGGATGTCGGGATCAGAGGACTGGGTGATGCTTGCCATGATGGGTTGAGTGGATTAGTGGCCTCTTGGAATTTGCTGGTTGATAATGAATCACTTTTAAAGGAATGTAGAAATACTCTTGATTTTTCTTTACTGAAAAGACTGAAATGTAATTTACAGGTAAAGCTGTATGAAAATTAGCTGCTTCACACAGACCAGGCCTCTTGACAAGCCCTGCTTTATTTCAACAGTTAAATGGAGATTCAAGAGCGCTGAGCCAATGCTGTTTGTTAGTAGGCTGCTCCTTGTGTCTCTGTGTGAATATATTTTAGCATATACTTCACTACAATGGTGTTTATACTATGTATATGTTAACACGTTGCTATATTGTGTGCACCAGTGTTTTCTGTTCTGTCAATTATCACTAATTATTTATCTTTTTTGCAAGGTATTTTCTTTGGTTATGCGTTCATTTGTTGTTTCTCAGTGCAGTATCAATGCATTACAGTGTTAAATCTATGCAAGTACTCATCAGTCTGCTATATCCTTACATTCAAAAGAACCTAATTATTAATTATGAACAACAAACCATAATCTGTCGTTCAGACGCAATGTATTAAGTGGCAGTGTCTATGGCAACAAAGGAGAGAGGTATGAAATAAGTAGGGGAGAGACTGAAGGCTAAGCACTGCTGCTGTCACCTATGGAGAAAGACAGTCAAAGAGATTAGTAAATGCACAGATTAGCATGATAGCAGATTACATTATTATTGCACTGCACAAACACACATAGCAACCAGTGCATGAGCATT
This sequence comes from Albula glossodonta, assembly GCA_019788955.1. NCBI lineage: Eukaryota > Metazoa > Chordata > Actinopteri > Albuliformes > Albulidae > Albula > Albula glossodonta. The sequence goes on along the minus strand of JAFBMS010000025.1, from coordinate 230,212 downwards.
ACATAATTAGCATTAGTATACTGCTATGCTTTTATGCAACGAGAACAGATCCCAACGGAAAGTTATTCAAGGTTGGAGATGTTTACATTACCTGTATTTAATAAGTACAATAAGTTACACCCAGCACACACACTGCAGTATCCAAGTATTTACGACAACTGTATCTTGTTGTAAACACACACAGATCTTATGTAATGTATAAACCCCATGACAATACTTGTTATCCCGTATAAGTAAATGACAACAATGCTGTTCAGTCGGTCACCCCTTATGATTTGATTGACTAAGTATGTACCCTGCTCCCCTACCGATCCCGAATTCATTTTCGTGGTGTACTATATGCAGCGTGGCCTTGTTTTAATGCTCTTTGTGTAATGCATGGTTATGGACTTGTTTTATGTTTTATGAAGTCCAGAGTAACAGCTAACTGTATTACCCCTTTCCTGAGTCTCCTTGCGCACCCTATAGTCTCCCTCCCCCTCCACCTCGCGCTTTTAATAGCATAACAAGCAGCACTGCCAACCCTTCTGCTATGTGACATAGAGTGCCTCTTTCTACCAGCACCGTCTCAGCATTGCCAAGGGTGGAACAAAAGTCCCGCAATGTCTCTAAAAATCAGACTGAAGACAGCGGCATTGCAACGACAACGACTGTTGTTGCTGGTGTTTTGTTTTCTGCAAGCTAACTAGCTAGCCTGCTATGTGATTAGCACACTGGATCTGACTCCCCCCCTCGCAATCACAATTTTAACATGTCACACTTCCCAGACTGCTGTTTGGAAATTAAGTGCCGTTAAAGGTTGGAGGTGCCCCTTTACTTACACTTAACGTACCCTGCTCCTTCAGTGGCACGCTCCTTTATTTTCATCACTCTATTTCTTTCTCTCTCTCTCTCTCCCCCTCTGTGTAGCTACTAGCTCTCTCCTTTGAATCAGCGACGTAGCTACGCTTCGGTACAGTACCTACGTGCTTTTCGCTGTTTACAGTCTACCCATATGCGCACGCTGTTACGCACGGACGGGCTCGTGCGCGACGTACGCGACGTGCGCGCACTTTCAACATACACGTTTTTTAAGATAAACAAACAAATAATAAGTATATATTGTTACTTGGGGTGCATGGTTGTGTATTTTCAGCTGTACACTGGATTTTAGATTTCACGAATCCAATGGACAGTCGTGATGCAGACGATATCAAAGAAAGCCAACTGATTATCACTATTCACATACTAGATTACAAGATGCAGTTACACAGCATGGTCCTCTAACTATTTGTCCATAAGAGGGTAAATTGAAAATAATTCTTATTAGAGATAGCTGAATTAGTGGGGCATGTTACAGTCAGGTCTAACTGAGTGTATACTTATACTTATTATTGTCTCCCGTACATTCCAGCATCACTTTTTTTTACTTTTGGTTATCTTGATTGGATGTTATCTTGACGTGATGCATTACACAGGGCGGTGCTTTTAGCAAGGCGGAAGTGTAGTTGCGTTGTTTTGGGAAAAATACTTGGTGACGAGAGAATGGAGTCCAACGGGGAGAGTCACAAGGTTGGGAAGTATTTTTTTCTATATTGTCATATTGGCCATTTGTGATACAGTTGAAATATGTACTCTGGTTTCCCTTGATGTATGCAAACGTATTGTTGTATTCTCGATCACTCAATAATCGTTTGGTCTGAATATTGTTAGTAAATGTTAAGTTAAGGTTAGCTTGTCAGCTGACTAAATACGAGCTCGTAGTGAATTTTTAAGTATCTACGTTGTGCTAGTGTAGCTACCTAGTGTTGCCCAAACCGACACCGAAAATGATCGTTTCCCAAATCTACAAGTTAGCCACTTGGCTAACTCTATCAGGATTTGGAAATGTTCCTTTGTAGTGATAAGTTAAATACAGTTAACTGGCTAGCTGGTGAGCGCTCTTTATTTTAGTTATACAGTTGTGCATTAACTGGGTTGATCTGTTTGTCTGCTACACTACATTTAAAGATTTATAGTTATGTAGCTTTTCATATATCATTACAGTGATATATTATTCGTCCTCTGCAGATCAAATCAGCAATGCGATAATAGTAGAAAGACAACTACATTGTGAGTGTCGCACTTACTCAGTGGAGGAGGCAAGGGGTCCTGGTTCCATGCAGCTAGATATTGGCTAACGTTAGCTTTCGTAATCAGATTTGGAATTCTTCTGTGTCTATGCTGCTAGTTAACCTTTTCTGAAACATCTTTCGATCCTGAGGCTTTGGTTAAATGGATGTCCAATCTGTATTAAGCCAGTTGGTGTTGGTAGTGGAGTCTTTACGTAAACGGAGTAAGTTTCCCCCCTAAGATTTGAAGCATTGGTATCGAACTATTGTTTTAATGAATGTGTGCAGCACTGCACTAGTAATGATTGAGATATGTTACAGACAGATTAACAACATCACCAATAAGGTGACATCTTTAATTGTTCTGACACCAGCTTGCTGTATATTTCCGGGTAAACTTGATTTGTTTTTAGGCAGCTGAGTAAAGGGCGTGCATTCAGGTTTTGCCCCACCCGCACATAATCCGTGTATTACAACAAGTAATCAAAAATAGAAGACACTGACTCACATGTTGAACATGCCACAAATCTTAACTGTATGTCGTACTGGTCTCCCGAGTGACCCAGCCAGTAAAGGCACTCACCTCGGGCCAAGTGTCAGTGCTGTAGTTATGGGCTCAAAGCTCCATCTTTTCACTAGGCATGTCAGCCCAGGACTGAAAACAACAACGATCAACATAAGAGATATGCCTCTGTTTTGACAGGCTCTAGTGCTTTTCTGTAGTGGGATGTAGAATATACAGCTTGAACTAATGTATTTTTTCATAGCATGTTTATGAAATTCATATGCCATGACTTAAAACCAGACCTTCCCTGTGGCAGACGTTCTGTCTGTCACCATGACTCACAAAACTGAAAGAGACAAGTAGCTTCACTGTTACCCTTCTTTTTCAGTGTTTAGCCTACCAGTTACCTACAGCTTTGACAGTTGGCCAGCTTCTTGGCATACCTATTCTTTAGTTCAGCTTTAGGGTGTTTCCGTATAAAATTGATACACTTGTTTGGAATTGGTTTCCTGTTTGTACTTGATGTGTATGCAGTGCTATATTTGGAAATGAGGATATATGGACAAAGAAGGGAGATAAAATTGACCGTGTTCTATCATGGTGACATGTTCATTTTTTCCTCAGAATATATATATTCTTACCACCAAGTATAAAAGGAGGTCACACTGTCCGAACATATGAGAGACGAATATTCTGTTGAAAAGAGTGTCCTCTACACATTTTGTGAAATGCTCTCTGAACATCCTGTTAGTAACGATGGAAACTATCACTGGGTTGTAGTCATGCTAGTTTTAGAAAAAATCTTGGTCATATTTGGAGCTGAAAAGGAGAAAGATTGAAAGAAATGGCAAAAAAAGGGGGGGGGGGGGGGGGGCAACGCATGTTTATCTAGCCGTCAAACTCTAACGGAACTCAGGAAAATGTGTACAAAAAAATTAGAAAAATTATTTAATTTAAATGAAAGTACAACCTTACCATTCACAGCCATACTGTAGCTTTTTAGGTAGGCACAGTTTACACATGTAGGTTATGTGGAGAATGTGATGCCATTTCTGAAGTATGTGTTGATGTTATCATTGGATGTGGTTGTGCCAATTAGTCGTGCTTAAAACTAACTTAAACCTGTAAATATTATCAGGTGGAAACAACATTACCTGTATCTTCAATTATGGTGAATATTTAGGTATCTTACTTAATCCCTCAAAGGTTTTAAACAATATTTATTTTATAAATATATTTTGTAAATAAGGGGGAAAATAGCTGAATGAAGATCTGGGACGAACAACAAAGCACAAAGTACAATTTTACCACCTGTTGATTCCCCTGCCAGGTAAAATAAGAAATGTGGACTGGAGGAATACGTAATAACCAAATTCACAAGGAATACATTACAAAATTTTAACAATATTCCCTCATATTGTTTCACAAAGAGAGGTGGCATACTACACTGTCCATAAGGGCGGGATTGGTTTGGGGGTTATGTTTCACCATTCATCTGGATTCCCTATGTCTGAAATGTTACCTGGAAATTTTTTACAAAACACTTGCTGGGAAATGTACACTGAATATTCTACAAACCTGATGAAATGAAATATCAAATTTGATGCTTTCATAGCTTAATTTCTCCTGCTCATTTTTCTACAAGTAATCAAATTATTTCAAATGATTGTGTTTGTGTAATGATTCTGAAATATAGTTTTTTCTTCTTTTTTTGGTGTGTTTTAGCTGGTGTTTGAGAAGGAAGGGGTGTACCTACACACGAATGCCAAGAGAAGTAACCAGGACACCACGATCCCTGGGTTCATCCGCATCGTTGAGAGGGTGAGATGAAGCAAGATGTGCCCCAGCTGGGCTGTCTGTCTCAAGGTTAGGGAAAGTGAAAAGATTCTGCTAGTCATGGAGAAGGAGCTGGGTCCTCTGGTCCCCAGGCCCTCTGGACCCCTGGACCTCTGGACCTCTGGTGCTCTGGCCCTTAGGCCCACTGGTCCTGTGATCCTCTGGTCCTCAAGCCTTCTGGCCCTGTGGTCCTCTGGTCTTCTTGCCCTCAGGTCCTCTGATACTCTGGTCCTCCTGCCCTCAGGCCCTCTGGTGCTCAGGCCCTCTGGTCTTCAGGCCTTTTGGCCCTCTGATCCTCTGGTCCTCAGGCCCTCTGGTCCTCAAGCTTTCTGGTCCTCTGGCCCTCTGGCCCTCTGTTGCTCTGGTCCTCTTGCCTTCTGGCCCTCTGGCCCTCTGCTCCTCTGGTCCTATGACCCTCTGGTCCTTAAGCCCTCTGGTCCTCTAGTCTACTGGTCCATGGGTGCATGCATAACCTCAAACTAGTGAGGCTGTAAAGCATGCTGAAAAAGTAGCAGCTAGGGCAAGTAGAGGGTGTAGGGATAACTATAAATGTACAGTGTATGAAATATGAAAAATTGTCTGATAATATTTTCCCCAATACGCTTTGTTTGAAACTTCATCATCCTCATTCCACCGAGAAATCCCCAACAAACAGAAAAAAATGTGTTCTTTTCTGGTAGAACACTGTACATAACATTTTAATTGGCTTTATCATGTCAGTTCAAAGAGAACACAAGAATTGGTAAATCCAGTTTAGGAAACATAGAGACCGCTTTGTTTTCTGTTATAGTTTGAAGTTTAAAGAGAAAGGAAAAAGAATGTGAATCAAAGAGACCACCAGTGACTTAAAGATGAGCTGGTATGATCCCTCTTATCTTTTTATCCTTATTTTATCCATCTTATTACTGTTTTCAGGGTGGGGAACCGGCACTGGAGTGGAGCCCTCTTGAGGAGGCAAGAGGAAGTGCACCTGCTGTGTTCTACACCAAAAAGGCAAGCAGTCAGATTAACTTCTCTGTGCTGTTAATGTCAAGCTCTATGTGGTAAACTGATGCTGAAATATGCATTGAAGTTCTGTTAGACCATGCAATTTTTTAAAACTATTTTTCAGTCTCTCCCATTTGCTCAGCAACTAATATCAGTGAAGTCAGTGTATGCAATAATATAACTCTCTCTGTACTTCCGTCAGGATGGGGAAGGAGGGGAAGAGGAGACGAACTTTGACCCTGGGTATGAGCCAGACTGGGCGGTCATCAGTACAGTGAAGAGAGAGCGAGATCACACCCCGGTGCGAGAGACAGGTAGCGCAGTAAGGAGCTCCTGCTGTCGTCGTGTGAAGTGCACAGTGCGCTGTTGGTATTAACCTCCTTTTGCCTCGCAGGTCAATGGGGCTCCTTCTCCCTCCCACTGTCGGAGCTCTACTCCCTGCGCCGCGCTCGCTTCTCTCTGGGCCGGAACTTCCTGGTGCTGACCAGCAGAGGGGGCCACCCCCTCCCGCCCCTGCATTTCCACAGAGGCGGCACCATGGAGCTGCTCAAGGCTCTGCAGCGCTACATTATCCTAGCCCCGTGAGTCCGTCTCCTGTCCGTCTGCCTGATCCCGTCCCTGTCTCCCTGTCTTATTTTGTGTTTTATTTTGTGTGACGCCCTGTATAATGGCCTACATTTTAGGGATACACAGATGTATCTACCGTACGTAGACATCGGCCAAAATTCACCTTGTTTACTGCCATCGGCCTATCTGCAAATAAGATGACGGTCAACAATAGTAGCTGATATTTATCTGTTGCGTCGCATCAATTTTGCGCTGGCAAAATGTCGAAGGTTATATTAAAGGTTGTTTCATAAATGTGTGTGTTTGAATTTGTGGCCATTCAAAGATAGTGTAATGAAGGACTGAAAGAAAAGAAAAGAAATTGTTATTTTTTTTAAAAGGAAGATTTCTTTGTTTCCCTGGGGCAACAAAAAGGAATAATACGAGTAAAAAAAATCAGTGTCAACATCGGCTAGCGGCCGAATTGTTATTTTAAACATCGGTATCGGCCCAGAATTTCACATTCGGTGCGTCCCTACTATATTTGTCCGCGGCGATTGCTGTGTCTGTTTCTGTACCGCATTGCTCTGTACTCACCTGTGTGCACTCTGTCAGGTCTCCAGTGGACGCCCGGCTGTTCCTGGCATATCCACATGACTCCGGCGCGCTGTCACAGTCATTCGATGAGCTTCAGCTTTTTGAAGAGGGCAGCTCTGACCTTGTTTCCGTAAGTCGCTCGATCTGCGCACGCACGCCGCTTTTGTCTTGTCTGGGCAGCTAGCCCACATTGTATCAAATGTCAGTATCTATATGGATTCTATTACAGTCAGTTTCCATACATTCAATATAAATACTGCATTGATGCTGTAAATATCATGTTATCAGTTAAGATGTGGTGTAATTGTCCATGTCTTTGGTTTTTTTCCCCTGTAAGATTCTGTATGCTAGATTCCATACATTGACTCTCCCTCTTCCAGACTTGCTCTCTTTCTCTTTCTCCTTCTTTTAATGAACACTCCTTCTTTTGCACAGTCTTTGCCATTCACTCTCTTCCTCTTCTGCCCATAGAGGTTTATCCAAGATCCCTATGCAACCACATTTGGGGGGTTCTCCAAGGTCACAAACTTTTTTCGAGGAGCACTCCGGCCACAAGACGCCGCCCTGTACCCCCGGTCCAACCAGGACTCGCACGGCCCCGCCTCTGCGGAGGAGGAACCGGGGTTCGAGCTCATTACCTGTGTAAGAGCAGAGAGTGGACAGCCTCGTTTCTTGTGAACACTGTTAAAGATGTACACAAGTAATTACGCTGTTAAGTCTGCAGGGCCAAATCTCGCACAGCACAGAATTGTGTGTGCAGACCTTCACAACACTAGTATTAACAGGGAACAGATAACAATGTTGCATTTATGAGCATGGTCAACTGATGAAAAAAATGGCTGCTACCAGTTTCTTTCAGCACAAGGGTGTAGTTTTCCCTGCACTCGTTCTTCCACACAACTAAGTCTATCATCCACCCCTTTCAACACAAGCCAGTAGAATTTAATAGCCGAGCTCTGCAAATCAAATCAAATCAAATCAAACTGCAGAAGTGGTAAGTAAATTAAGTTAGCTTGCCACAGAAGTCAGAAATCTTTCCAAACAAGAGTAATGTTTAACTGTGTACCTTTCAAACTATTTTCACCCCCTGGCTCTGTGCATTTTGCTAATATTAGGTGCTAGCTAACGGTAAAAAATTAGCTAGCTACGTAAACCAAATGGCAATGTAGAAACTACGTCATGTTTTAGTCAAGCTAGCCATGAAATGGTATCAAATATGTGATATATCTACAGTCATTTTGTAAAGAAGCAGCTAGACAAGTATCTAGGCAGCCAATTGTAGCTTCAAGTTAAACACTGAAAAACAAGCAAGGTACAGCTTAGCAGTAGGTAGTAGCCTGCCAGACTGTTTCATGAATTTGCAAGCCTGGCAGGCAAATGAAGTGTGTCCAGCTAAGCAGTTACCTAACATTCATGCAGTGCACAAAGGTTAAAATAGGTCCTAAAAAAGGTCTTGTTCACAAAGATTTCTAACTTATATTAATTGAGTTGGCCCTTTTTCAGTTAGGCACAGGAGCGAGCACAGCTAATCTGATTTGAATGTAGGCCGGAGCCGTCAGATGCTAAAGGCTTAGAGGTGAAAGAGTCAGACGGTAGAATCTGTTGTCTGGCAGACAGTTCTCAGAGGAAACTGCACTCATGCCTTCTCACACTAGGGGGCAGTATATATGGCTCTGGCTTTGTTGTATGTTTTGGAGAAAGGCTACATCACCTCAGTTGGTGTCTTAACATTATTACTTTCTGTTTATGCTTATATCTGTGAATGTCTTCTGTTTTAGAACACAAATCATTTAAACTTTTGTGCAATATTAATTCTGTATGCTAGTACAATAGCTTATCTAGCTAAGCACTTAACAAGGTAAATGCTTAATCAATTGAGACTTGCCAGCCAGCCTGACCTTTTGAACATTGTTCTAGCTATGTTCACAGCATAGGCTGCACATATTTCTCTGGTGGTCTGCAGACAAAACATTTGTTGGCCAAATCTTCATCTCGATTTTAATTTTGATGCTGACAAACCGTCTCACTTTATACATTTCACTTTTCCCTCTAATGGGAAAACAAGGCAGATAGAACCCAAAAATAGTACTATTTGACCACTTGTGGATAAATCTATGACCTTTAACTGCACACTGAATAGATAAGACTTAAGATAGAATAAAGTGCTTTCCGTATCTTAGCTTATGACTCAGTGGTTATGTGGATCTCGCTTTTATTTTCATATCTTTGACTTTCATTCGGAAATTAAATTGTATGATAAGGCAAGCCGTATTCAAACATTTGAGTGAGTACCTTTTGCAGGTTAGCCGTTATTTTTTCAGTTTGACTTCATGCAGCTGGGCGGAGCAGCTCTTTCTCTGAAGCTGCTGGGATTTTGATGTAGCTACACATGTTCTAGAGCTAAATGAAGGCATAGGTGCAATAAAATGTAAAACAATAAAATGATTAGCGCACCATTTTGGTGGATGAACGTAGGAGCGTGCATTAATGCATTAACTGTGTGTATTTTTTTGTGCTGTCAGGGAGCTGAACTTGGCCCGAGGCCTGAAGTACAACGGGGGGAACCCCTGGACCGGTGGGAGGAGTTTCTGGATCCAGAGGGCCGAGTCAGTGATCCCCAGCAAATCAAAGAGCTCATTTTCAGAGGGGTGTGTCTTATTGATCTTCAATTATTGGTTGTGGTGTCATCAATTTAAAATGGCCTTTGTTTCATTGTTAATCCCTGCTGTAGTGTTTCTGTGTACGGCAATTGGAGGCTGATCTCTCTGTCTCTCTCTCTCTCTCTCTCTCAGGGCATCACTCCATCCCTACGGAAGGAGGTGTGGAAGTTTCTTTTGGGTTTTTATCCCTGGAATAGCACTTCCAAAGAGAGGGAGGACATAGTGAGAGTGAAGACGTGAGTGTGTGTGTGTCGTCATGTGTTTCTGTCGCACACAGCTGTCCGCCTGAAACCTGAAATCTGATGCCACAGATAACACTGTTAAAATGACACTGATCCAAAACTCTCCATTCACTGCATGTCACATTATTTACCCTGCAATTTAAATTATTTAAGCCATACAGAATATAACAGCAGTGAATGCAGACACCGTGAAACCGTGTAACGAAAGTAAAATGCGCGCCTTTAGCCTCCATCTCCATGTCTTTCATTTTTCGGTTTGTTTTGTTTCTCTCTGTCTGACTCCACATCAGAGATGAATACTTCAGGATGAAGGTGCAGTGGAAGTCAGTCAGCGAGGAGCAGGAGATGAGGAACTCCCTGCTTAGGGGATACCGCAGCCTGATTGGTCAGTCCCCCTGTCTGTCAAATCTGTGCCTGTGTCTGATAGGCTGTTGTCTGTGCCCTTACATTCAAATGATTGGTCTATCCAGTCTTCAGTAGCTCTGACAGTGGGTTAATACAGCTGTGTAGAGCTTTTTTTGTCATTTCTCATTTACATCACTTGTAGTTATCTAACAGAGCAATGTTTTTTTTTGTCCCACAGAGCGAGACGTGAGTCGGACCGACCGACACAACACCTTCTTCTCGGGGAACGAGAACCCCGGACTCACCCTGCTGAACGATGTTCTGATGACCTACTGCATGTACAACTTTGACTTGGGTATGCTGTCAAAGACCTCTCAGGTTTCCCTCCATTCGGCTGACTACACCAAGCGTACTGTAAATGTATACGCAGAATAAAAATGTTGTGTTCTCCTGGTTTGTTTGCAGGTTACGTGCAGGGTATGAGCGACCTCCTGTCTCCCATCCTCTTTGTCACACAGAACGAAGTGGAGTCTTTCTGGTGCTTGACCGGCTTCATGGATCTGGTGGTCAGTAAACCGTAACTGTATGCCTTGTGCCTTCTCTGTAGCGTGTGGAGCAGCGTGCAATTGTGTGTATGTATGTGTTTGTTTGTTAGTGTGTGTGTAGTAGCCCTGTCTCTGTCTCTGAAGTATGTGTGTGTGCATTGTATCCCTGTCTCTGTCCCTGCAGTGTGTGTGTGTGTGTGTGTGTGTGTGTGTGTGTGTGTGTGCGTGCGTATGTGTGTAGTAGCCCTGTCTCTGTCCTTTTGTGTGTGTGTGTGTGTGTGTGGTAGGCCTGTCTCTGTCCCTGCAGTGTGTGTGTGTGTGTGTGTGTGTGCGTGTGTGTGTGTGTGTGCTGTGCGTGCGTGTGCGTGCGTATGTGTGTAGTAGCCCTGTCTCTGTCCTTTCGGTGTGTGTGTGTGTGTGTGTGTGTGTGTGTGTGTGTGTGTGGTAGGCCTGTCTCTGTCCCTGCAGTGTGTGTGTGTAGTAGTAGTAGTAGTGGTAGTGGTAGTAGTAGTGGTGGTAATAGCCCTCTCTCTTTCTCTCTCTCTCTCTGTGGCTCTTAGCACCAGAACTTTGAGGAGTCTCAGGAAGCCATGAAGGAGCAGCTCCTGCAGCTCAGTGTCCTGCTCAGAGCGCTGGACCCAGAGCTGTGCGACTACCTGGGTAAACACGCCCCTCTGCCCCTCTCTCCAGCCCGTAACTCATCTGTCTGCCTAAATCTTTCTCACTCTCTCACTCTTTCTCTATCTGTCTCTGCCCTGTGACTCTTAACCATCGCCCTCTATATCTCTGATTTTGTTTTGGTGATTATTGTATTCCTGTTTTTTGATACATTGTTGTTCTCGCTCTCTCTGACTGACGTCTCTCTGTCAGACTCCCAGGACAGCGGCTCTCTGTGCTTCTGTTTCCGCTGGTTGCTGATCTGGTTCAAAAGAGAGTTTTCCTTCGAGGACATCCTGACATTGTGGGAGGTAAGGGACAATTGCTTTCTGGACAAACATGTTCTTACAGTTATTAACATTTGAGTACAGAACAGAAGCAGTTATTTTTCTGGTTATATATGCATAATAAAACATGCTGAAAATGATGCAGTTAGGAGTGTAGCAGTTACTGTATTACTGCAAGACTGCCATTGGGTACTGCCATTACTGCAAGACTGCCATTGGCTACTACCAGTGCTGCAAGATTGCCATTGGCTACCGCCAATACTGCAAGACTGCCATTGGCTACCGCCATTACTGCAATACTGCCATTGGCTACTACCAGTGCTGCAAGACTGCCATTGGCTACCGCAGTCACTTCAAGACTGCCATTGGCCACCGCCATTACTGCATGCCTGCCATTGGCTACCGCCATTAACGCAGTACTGCATTTGAGAGTTTTCCAAAGGATGGCTATGATTATGATCGTTGCTTTATAGACACAGTTATCGGTCCTTCAACCATCTTGTTTCTTTACCTTTCCGATCGGACAAGCTGTGCGAATAGTTCAGTGTCCTGATTGCAAAATGTACTCGCTGAGCCATCTGAGCAAGTGTGAACGTGGAGCAACAGATAGGACTGGCTTTGGAAATGGCTAAAAGACAGTGACTGTAACACAACAGATGTAACATTCGCTCAACTTAATGCATTTTTTTATTCATAGTACTGATCATTGACAGTTAAATTTGAATTTCAGCAGTAAGCTTGGCTATTTTCTCAGTTACCCTAAAACACCTATCCTGGCATTTGTTGTTTCAACTGCATAGTTAAGTTACGTCCATATTGCTTTATCAAATAAAAAATGTATTTGCCAATGGGGGGGGTGGTGGCGGGGGGGACACAAACTACAGACTTGACAAATGAATGATTAAATGATTCCCTACATCAAACAGAGTGGAATATCAGTGTGAAATGGTTCACTCTCGTAACATCTCCCCCTTTTTCTCAGGTGCTGTGGACTCGTCTGCCTTGTCCAAACTTCCATCTTCTAATGGCCTGTTCCATTCTGGAGTCCCAGAGGGGGGAGCTGATTGGCTCAGACCATGATTTCAACACCATACTCAAGGTATTTCACAGTGACCCCAGGGAGGGGAACTGCGATCGATGACCAGACCATAGTTCACGTAGTGTAAGGGAGAGCGATTATTCTTCCTCTTCGACCCCTGTGCTGGCCGTACCATTGAGCTTCCTTTTCTGTCCGCAGCACATCAACGAGCTGACGATGAAGCTGGACCTGCAGGCGGTACTGAGGGGAGCTGAGGCTATTTACCTCCAGCTGACGCACTGCAAGGTGAGCGTGCTCCAAACCCACACACCCGAAGATCCACCCCGAGCCAAAGGGGTGCTGACAGGAGCCGACCCTTCACTTTTACCACACACACTTTCAGCTCTATGACAGTCACTATGGTGTAGTGACGTAAGGGTGCACACATACGAACCGCAGATTAATTGCGTTAAGTTTAACCATAATAGTGTGAAATACTGTTTTACTGCCGCTGTTACTTCTGAAGTGATAATTCCTTAAATCGTGATGCAGAGTGTAGTGTTACGAACACAAATAAACATCCGTCATATAGTTGTTTAAATAATCTCACTAACCGGATTATATGCCAGAGCATCCAACTGACCATGGCACGTTAGTCTCCTAATGCGCCTGAACTCGTTTCTGACGTGAATAGTGTCACACAGCATATCGATGCATTCTGCGCTCTAACAAAATAGTGCCAGTAACTGAAAGTTATATTCGTCTACCTTTTTTTTTTTGCTAATCTGAAAAATGATCCAATCCATGACTCAAAAACCATGTTACGACCTGAACCGTGAGTTATGTGATCCGTTGAAGCCCTACTACGGTGGGGCTGACAGTAGAGCTGCATACCTGCTTGTGTTTGAGCAGGCTGTGACTAAGTTTCACCCCCCCCACCTCAGGAGCTGCCTGTGAAGGTCCGGGAAGTGCTGGGGCTGTGCCCCCCCACCAGCTCCGACGACGACACGCCATCCTCAGAACCAAGCGAGACAGAGGCACTCCTCAGCCAATCACAGGCGGAGGGTGCCACTGCAGCCGTCCAATCGGGGATCAGCTGTCAGCCAAAGCGCCCGCCTCCAACTTACCCCTAACTGAAGGATTAGGCAGTAAGAAAAAGAGGATATGACATATTTAGACGGGTGAAGGGGAGGAGCAGAGGAAGAGACGGCCGGGTGTGCATTTGAAGGTAGCAAACATCAGTAATCTCCGAAAAGAGATTTGAGGTTTGACCATACTGTATATGAGGTTAACATACGGACTGCTAATGCTAACCTGGTAAAAGGCCAGTGCAGAATGTGAAAGAGGTGGTGGACTATTGTGAATTCTTGCTTTTTGTTTTACTGGTTTCAGTTGGCAGACATATTTAATTCTGCATTTGAGGTTTCTAATTTGTCGGCGATTTAAGATCTAGTCCGATTGGCTGTTGTTTGCCCTGCATATATAGCAGATATATATGTATGTCTGTCCCCTTGCATTTATTGCTTTGCTTGTGTCATAATTTAGCAGTCATTATCTCAAATATTATATGTTGAGCTGTCTTTTTCATACTGTTTATTTTCTTTAGTGTCAATTTGTCACGTAGGATTGTTCTTTATTGTATAACTCTGTCCTGCTCACCCTCTCCCCCATTCCTATATAAATGCAAATGAAGGTAAAACTCACTGACAGCAGTTTATTCTTGAATGGTAGTATGTTGTCCAAGTGCTTATCTGCATGTCTTGTCTTATATACAAATGATATATATGTGTTTTATGCTGTGTTTGGCTGCCCTGTTATAACCATGTTTTCGTTAATACAAATAAAATGTATACATAAACGAACAGCCGTGAGTTTCTTCAGTTAACCGTGCACCGTGTTTCTTTCTCGGGTCATAAGAGGTCGTCCAAGGCCGACACTCCTGTCCCTCCTCTTCCTCCCTGTCTGTCACGCCCTCACGGTCTGTCTGTACACACCCATAAATACCAAATCCAAGACCCCAGCAAATGTCACATTGCCATTTCTATTAAAATGCATTTGTTCATAAGAGTATTCTGGAAATATGTATGGGATTTGACAGAAATTATTTTAAACTTTTTGAAAATTGTTTAGTTTGAAAACTAGTTATGCTGTCAATGAGCAAATGTTTTGATTGCTAGATTTTAGCTATTTTTTTCTGCTGTTATATTGCCCTCTGGGATGAGTGAAGTAACAGCCATGTAGTATTAGGGACAGAGTGATATTCACATTCCAACTGTGTGTTCTCCACACACTGTTACTGTGATTCAGTGCCTTAACTGAGTAAAGTCCCTTAGCCCTGGGGTCTTAACAGGTGCATGTCCTCTGTTAAATGTCCTGAGAAATGAGCTGGAAAATTAGGGGAGGGGAATTCCTCCCTCTCCTCATCCCTCCATCCAGAATCTTTTCATCAGGCCTTCCTTTGTGTCTGTGTGAACTTAGCTGTTAGCCCCAATGAGTTTAGCATGTTATTTAAATAGGCCTTTAGCCCCAATGAGTTTTGCATGTCACTTAAACAGGCTGTTAGCCCCAGTGAGTTTAGAATGTCACTTAAACAGGCCTTTAGCTCCAGTGAGTTTAGCATGTCACTTAAACAGGCCTTTAGCCCCAGTGAGTTTAGCATGTCACTTAAATAGGCCTTTAGCTCCAGTGAGTTTAGCATGTCACTTAAATAGGCCTTTAGCTCCAGTGAGTTTAGCATGTCACTTAAACAGGCCTTTAGCCCCAGTGAGTTTAGCATGTCACTTAAATAGGCCTTTAGCCCCAATGAGTTTAGCATGTCACTTAAGTAGGCCTTTAGCTCCAGAGTTTAGCATGTAATTTTAACAGGCTGTTAGCCCCAGTGAATTTAGCATGTTATTTAAACAGGCCGTTAGCTGTAGTAAGTTAAGAATGTCACTTAAACAGGCTGTTAGCCCCAGTAAGTTTAGCATGTCACCAGAGTTGGCAACTTTTCAGTGCCGTTTGGAATGTGTTTGGGGGGGGGGTGGGGTTGGGTTGAGGGGGGCTGACATTGGAGTTAGAGAGTTAGATGCATAAGGGGGTGGGTGGCTTTGGGGGGTGGGGTATTGTTCGAGAGGGAGCGTGGGAGAGATTGGTTTAAGATATATAGATGTTTATACGTGTGTGTGTGCATGTATGTGTGTGAGTATAATGGACCATAAGGCCAGGAGCTGGTTTGCTGACAGCGATTTGTTAGGAGAACAATATGGTCCATTGACCTGCCTGGCCGCACTGTCTGTTTCTCACACACTGGCCTGGCCTCTGTAATGTATTCATCGGGCTTTAAATAGATAAACAGATTGCCTACAGGGGCGTGCGCGGGGACGGCGCTGCTTGCTTCAACAATGCAAAGCCCCAGAGAGAGCAGAAAAACACCAGGGGGTTTGTATATATCGTGGCAATACAAACATCATATGCACAGGTGTGTTTAGGCAGTCCCTGCTGTGTTAAGGCTGTTTAAGGCAGTAGCGCTTAAGCTCGGCAGGCTGCTGTGGTCTGGGTTAGCCTAGGTCTACGAGTCACTCAGACTGACATGAAACACCATCTGCACCTTTTCTTGATCAGCTGTTTCACCGAGGACTGGCAGCGTAAAATAAACACCCTATCGGTGACGGGGTTCGCGTAAACGTGTGCAGACTATAATAACCCTCTCCCTTTCTCTCGCTTTCTCTCAGTCGCTCGCCCTTGTTGTGAACAAGCATTTCTCACTATTGCTGTCCATTCTTTCTGTCACAGTTTGGAGATGACCTTTTTATCTCCTCATCCCTTTCTTTCTCTCTCTCACTCTCTCACTCTCTTTCATGGAGGGAGATGATCTGTTTTTGTGTCTCCGGGCCCCTCCCTCTCTTGTCTGGCTCTCTAGTCTCTGTGACTCCCTCTCTTTCGCTTCGTCCGAGCCCACCTGTTGACGCTATTGTTTAACAGACCACATTGTTGTCTTTTTACTACGGATGCCAGTCATTCACATCCCCCTTTTTGCTTGTTGGTGTTCCCCGAAAACCCTCCCCCGCTGTCACTCCTTCACAGACCATATAAATAGACGGACATGATAATGCAAGACCAAATTGAAGAAAAGCACAGAGTTGCTAACACACAGACGGATTGTAAGAGACACAGTGCGGAGGTCAGGCGGAAAGGACTATCAAACCGGTTTATGTGCAGACGCAGAAACGGGCGGATAAGTTTGGGAAGGGATTGCTCCAGAAGAGACACACAGACCCAGGGTCCGTCCCTCCCCCTGTCCCTGGTTTCGGGATGTCCTCCCCCCTGTGGTGTGAGGAAGAGGGCCGGTCACAGGGCCAGCTCCGGGCCCCCTGGGACCCCAATGCATCCGGACAGCGGGTGATCCACAGGCTGCTGCGGTCGGAGGAGAGGTACCTCCCCTCGCTCCTCTACATCTCCCTCATCCAGAGAGACCCTCGGAGGAGAGAAAAGCTGGCCAAGAGGACACTTGAGGTGTGTGCAAGTCCAGACTATTGAAAAAGTGTGTTTTTGTCTCTCTGTTGTGGACTTTCAATGGATTTCAGTCATGAAATTGAAAGTTCAGTTATTTGCTGCTCTGTGCTGTTTTTCAGTCTTCTCTTTGTGTGTCACATGTGTCATATATAAACAGCCTTTTTCTTTTTGCATCAGTACAATCTGTTTATGTATGGCTTACTACCTCCCCCTCTCCCAGGTTCAGTGTTTATGTATGATCTGACCCTGCCCCTTCCTCTCTCCCAGGTGTGTCAATGTTTATGTATGATCTGACCCCGCCCCTTCCTCTCTCCCAGGTGTGTCAGTTTTTATGTATGATCTGACACCGCCCCTCTGTCTCTCCCAGGTGTGTCAGTGTTTATGTATGATCTGACCCCTCCCCTTCCTCTCTCCCAGGTGTGTTAGTGTTTATGTATGATCTGACCCCGCTCCTTCCTCTCTCCCAGGTGTGTTGGTGTTTATGTATGATCTGACCCCGCCCCTCTGTCTCTCCCAGGTGTGTCAGTGTTTATGTATGATCTGACCCCGCTCCTTCCTCTCTCCCAGGTGTGTTAGTGTTTATGTATGATCTGACCCCTCCCCTTCCTCTCTCCCAGGTGTGTTAGTGTTTATGTATGATCTGACCCCGCTCCTTCCTCTCTCCCAGGTGTGTTGGTGTTTATGTATGATTTGACCCCGCCCCTTCCTCTCTCCCAGGTGTGTCAGTGTTTATGTATGATTTGACCCCGCCCCTTCCTCTCTCCCAGGTGTGTCAGTGTTTATGTATGATCTGACCCCGCCCCTTCCTCTCTCCCAGGTGTGTTGTGAATGTAGCTGTAATGAGGCCGTGTTCCCCCTGGCCGTATCTCTGTTGGACCGCTTCCTGTCTGTATCCCTGTCGCTTCCTGTTTCGCCCCTGAGCTTATGTGCGGCCTGCATCCTCGTCGCCTCCAAGCTGGTGGAGAGTGAACCAGTGAGTGCAGACAGCCTGTGTGCCTGTACTGAGTTCAGTTTCACACACGCAGACCTGTGGGTGAGTACCTGTGTGCCTGTACTGAGTTCAGTTTCACACACACAGACCTGTGGGTGAGTCCCTGTGTGCCTGTACTGAGTTCAGTTTCACACACACAGATCTGTCACACCTATCGCCCTTATGCTGTCATAGCTTTGGGCCCCTGAGCCTATTGAGCGCATGTATGTGCGTGTTTGTGCGTGTGGTTATAATTGTCAGTTTATTGTTCAATTCTCTTTTTTATTTTCATGGAAGGGGTTGTCACTGTGTAGACATGGTTTTCCCTCCATTTTGCAATCTCCCAGGAAATGGAACGAGTCGTCCTAGCAACCCTCAGGTGGGATGTTGCCTCGGTAACCCCTCAGGACTTCATCCCACACTTTTTGTCCGCACTTGGGGGGAAACAGGATGGAAAAACGGAGCAGGGGGTGTCCTTATTGACGCTGCGTCGGCATAGCGACACCCTGGTCGCCATGTGTGTCTGTGACTCCAGTTTCCTGGGAACTCCGCCATCTCTGCTGTCGGCCGCTGCTGTTAATTCTGCCGTAAGAGGCTTGGGCAACTGGGGTCCTCGGCTTGGTCATGTGACCACCATGCTCACTACACTCTGCCAGGCTGACATGGTGAGTATTCAGCTGAAAAACGCTGTATTGTTTGGAGAAAACTTAATTTGGAAACTTAACAGAGACGAAGGGGTGTGAGAAGTTGAGAGTGGGACAGGGGGTGAAAGGAAAGTTGTAAAAAAGGATACAATTTACTGAGCGATACTTTAGGGGTCATTCCATGCCAACTCACCTAGGACCCCCCGTTCATGCCATGGATTTTCTTGCAAAATTTATGTGAAAACTTTTATTAAATACATGGGACCTTGCAAAATCCTATTGCTCTACTCCAAATACTTTTTTAGTTATGATTTTTTAAGTTTGGCCCTTGAAGTTGAGCTAAATTTAATCATTTTTGTGTGGGTATTCTAAGTCTCACCAATTGCTTATTTGTCACTTGCTTGGGTTGAAATTTGTACTGAAAATCCAAGAAACCCAAAGGATAATTTGCAGCATGCATTCATGTACATAGCTGTTGCTGAATTTTTGCAGTAATCAAATGAATAGAATCTTAAGAATCTTTAATTTTCAAAAATTAATATATACGCTAGTTTTCACTTTCTTGCAATCAAATATTGATTCTGTGTGAGTTGGTATAGAATGACTCGTAGGTCAATGAGACTAAAACGGAGAAAGACAATGAGAGCAGTAAATTGTGAGTGCTTGGGAGTAGCCAAGACTCTATTACTCAAACAGCTGTGTGTATGTGTGACTTAAGGCCGTACTGCAGTACTACACTGACATGATAGAGGGCGCCCTCCGAAAGCACCTGAGAAATGGACAGGGAAGAATGGAGAAGGAGGGAAGAAGACAAGGATGGAGAAACAGAGGACAAAAGAGACAGCACACCAACCAAACTGAGAGACATCAGTTTTTAAGTCGGTCGTAGGACGAGCACAAAAGCACTGTGAATTGCAAGCATATCAAATGCTTTTATTAAATATTGATTATTGATTGTAATTAATTACTGGTATTTACCACTCCCACGAAATATCTATCTATGTACTTTTGTGTCCTTTTCACAGGATTGTCACTTTTTTATTGCAACACCATATATGTATATTCAGCATACAATGTAGTAATTTTACTGGTTGTTACCTTCAAAACATGAGGTGTTCTTGCAAAAAACAAAAAACATTCTTTTCACAGAAAGCAGTCTGTGCTAAAAATAAATAAACCACTAAGCTATGCGCACTATCTAGTGCTTAAGTGTGGAAAAAAAATCAAACATAAGGACGAAACCAAAGAGAAATTCTGCTTACCTATTTTTCATGTCATCAAGAAATGACTCTCTATTTGAGGTGGTCCTTTAGATACAGTAGCATGTCCTACATCTTCATTGAATGATTATTCATTAGCCTCTGTTTCACCAAGCTTGACAGTGCATTAGCATCTGTTCAAGGTTGGTATTCTTTACCTTAATGACATCTACTTGCTGGTTAGCTATGTAATATTACATTTTAAGAATATACTGTATTTCATTTCAACATCTTCTTTCAATATTACATTGATTGACCATTTTTTATCTAATTTAATCCCTTTTTAAATCAAGCAACCTTCCTCGTAAACTTCCCATTTGTGTTTAATGTGGTCTACTATATCCAGTATGCGCTGTGCTAATACTGTTTAATTGTTATAATAATGATTATCAAGTATAACTGCAGTTTTGTTCATGTGGAAAATATTATTTTAATTGTAATTGTTATTCTTTTTATATTATTTTACATTATAACAGTTTTATATTACTTTTACATTCAATTTTATGTTATTATTTTTTATGTTAACTCTTTTCAAACTTTTCATTTACTGCATTGCTTCTATTTATATGTTGTTATTTATCATATGTATATTGCGCAGGATTAATTTATTTAATTTATCATTGCTTAATTAATCTTAAATATATATTCCATCACTGTGAAAGGGAGGTAATTTCACTTATCAACCTCCATAATATGTAATAATCTGTAATAAATAAATACAGGTACCATTTTGTCCAAGCTTTAAAACTCTTCATGGTTACCAATGGGCCAGAGAGTTTTCTAGACTCCCTTCATTCATTCACAGGCAAGAGCAGAGCTTCTGAATGATATAAATACATTTTAAATCTTTTTGGCTCTAACAGTGGAATTTATGTCAAATTATAAGTTATTTCTGTGTTGCCATGGAGTTTGCCAACTCAAACACAGGGTTCTCTAAATGGGGGTTCACAGACTCATTCATGGGGAGCCACTTAGAATCCCAAACGTAAATGCAACCACTGACCTGTAGCAAGCTGTTCATTTCCTTAATTAGATAGTTGCAATGTAAACGTAAGGATTTACTGTGTACTATTTTAAGTCCACACTCTGTAAGATATGTATAACTGCCAAGCAGTCATAAAGAATAAATGTCTGATTTTCACATCACGGGACTAACACAGTCCACAACTATTACTGTTGTCATTGTATTCAGTATATAATGGTTATGCCCCCTGCAAGGCACAGGCAACAGAGTGGGCCAATGCCTGGAAAAATGAACAATTCTGAGCTCAACCTAATTTTACACAGAACAATGGAATTGGGTTATTTCCGAACAACCACCCCCCCAGTCTCAAGGATCGACCTACCCAGGGACCAGAAAAACCATACAGTGGATGAAGTAAGGGAAGTTAGAGGGACAGCCACACAACTGTGGTTATGAATAAATCAAAGTGAGCAAACCACAAAAATCTCTGCAGTTCACTTGGAGACGAGGGTTGAGGCCGCTCCACCACAGCCTGGACCTTGCGCCGATCCATCTGGAAGCCCCCTGCGGAGACAACATATCCCTGGAAAGACACTGTGTCCTGGTGCAGCGACTATTCCTCAGTAAAAATGTGAGATCAAATATGTGATATCCTTCCTGTGGGTAGGACATTGTGTAATACACGGTGTAATCAGCAGATGGCGGTAACGATACAGAAATAGTGAAACCACTCAGCCTGACATGCAGGGAGAGTCATGCTCTGTCCTTATCAAGGTTCTGATAGTTCTGAGTGTTAATATTAGTTTGCATTTCAGTATTATTTTCCATTTTTCCTTGAAAATCAGTTTCATTTTTGATCGTTTTTACGGTTCTACAAATACAAAAATTTCTTTTTTGCTTTGAAATAGTTTCTTTCAATATTTTCATCAAAAAATATTTGATTTTTTAACTTTAACTGCAGTACCTAAGTAGCATTAACCACTCATACAATACAAAGTTGTCAGAAATGATGAGAAAGGGAGTAAATGAGATGTATATTCTCCAATCAAAAATATTTGATTGTTTTACATTAATAAGACGATAGCCTTACCTCCAAAAGTGAGAAAAATGGGTTGACAGAAAAATATTTGATTTTTTTACTCTAAATCGTAGTAAATGAACTGTACTATCTGCCCATGGGTGACAAAGTTGTCAGAAATGATTAGAAAGGGAGTAAATGAGATGTCTCATCTTAAATATTCAAAATAAAAAAAGTCAAGAATTAAACAAACAAGTCAGTGATCACTTCGCTAATTCTGTTTTTACAATCATTTTGACTGAACAGATTTTAAAATTTTTCCTAAATAAATGACAAGGTTAAATGATAAGATGACATAATTCTTCACTGAGCAATGAAAGCAAAACCAGACTTCATGTACTTGGCAACTTGACTACAGCTTAAGGACACTGTTACAAATACAGAGCTTGTGTGTGTGTGTTAAAGTAACTCCGTTGGGAACTGTTTGTTGGTATATGTGTCTGTCCATTCGGATGTTGTGTCCGTTCAAGAGAACTCAGTTTTTGAATTTCTTACTCGTCTTTCAGAAAACCCTTTGCCCCTCTGAAGTCGTCAGCCTGTTTTTCAGTCCAGATGAGAGCTGTCAGCGAACAGCAAGTATACTTTCGACGTGCCTGTGATGCAGGGGCACAGACTAAATACAATGCTTCTGGAGCATGTTTTTATAATACAGCTACCCTGTCTTGCCAGAACTGAAGTTATATCACGATTATGACACCCAAACTAACTTCCTCAAGGTATTTCTGCCTTTCACATGAAGCACATTCTAAACCTCTCTGGGCTCATGCTGATAATCTTGGTGGTGATGGACTTGGTGACGTCTCCTGAAATTGTTTTGACCAGGGCACCGGGCTCGGCCCTTGTCTCGGCCCTTTTCTCAGCCCTTTTCCCTGGCCCAGCTTGGCCCTTTTCCCGGCCATTTTCTCAGCTCTTTTCCCGGCCCAGCTCAGCCCTTTTCTCTGCCCTTTTCCCTGGCCTAGCTCAGCCCAGCTCGGCCCTTTTCTCTGCCCTTTTCCCTGGCCCAGCTCAGCCCAGCTTGGCCCTTTTCTCAGCCCTTTTCCCTGGCCCAGCCCGGCCCTTTTCTCAGCCCTTTTCCCTGGCCCAGCCCGGCCCTTTTCTCAGCCCTTTTCCCTGGCCCAGCCCGGCCCTTTTCTCAGCCCTTTTCCCTGGCCCAGCCCAGCCCTTTTCTCTGCCCTTTTCCCTGGCCCAGCTCGGCCCTTTTCTCAGCCCTTTTCCCTGGCCCCTTTCTCAGTTGCTTGCTCTGACAGACAGGTCCTCACTGCCGTATTTAACCCTGCATGTACATCCAGCATTCTATCCCCGAGCTGTAGAGGTAGAAGTCAACTCCACTCGAATCTAAGAATCTCGCCCCACAGCCTTGACAGCCCGATAACAGAATGCCTTCGACGTCTTCAGAAAGGATGTCTGACCTCTTAACTCCGCTGAGGGAGAAATACATACGAATGCATTCTGTTCACTGCCAAGATGTCTGACTCCTGCAATTTGAACTGAAGAAGCCACTCGACTCAACCTTGCAGAAGCTCCAGTGAAGAAAAACCGTCATAAAATTCATTAGCGCTCGCTTGTTTGGTTCTGACTGTAATTACTATTGGTTTGTCTAGAGTCGGCGTAATTTCTAGTCATTCAGCATCACAAATACAAGTCTGGCTGCCGATGAATATTCATGAGTGCACAGAGACCGCAGCCTGCATTTGAACTCTTTGGCATAGACCAAAAGGTGCTCAAACACAGACACGGAGTACCTTTGCTAATGGCCAATGACTGAAGAGAGATCAGACACCAGAGTGGGTGAGTCAGAGCAGATGAAGTATACTGAAAAAGAATGGAGCGACCAAAGTTTAAATGGAGAGCATCGCAAACCCAGAGGTCAAAGGTGAAGCTGGGGTGATCCGGGGTCCATTCCAATCCTCAAATTTTGCCTCTCCATCTCCTCCACTTGTTTACTCCACTCCTCCGTGCCCCAGAAACGCATCTGTGAGTCCTCTCTCCCTCCACTGTTCCAAAAAGGTAGAAGACGAGATTTCTCTTGCCTCCTCTTCTCCTTCAGACGAAGGATAGATGGATGTATGCTACCATAGAAGTCTTTTTCAAATTTCTGGGTGACATCATTATGGTCATGACCAGTCAGATTAAAAGACCAACCTTCAGAATTTTTGATTGGCTTCGGTATCCCCATTTAATTACACGACTGCGTCAATAGCCGAAGTCAACTTTGATGACGGGCTAATCGGATTAGCTGTTCCATTGTGCGTTTCCTCGTATCCTCCACTCGTTTCCTCCTCTCCTCCACTCATTTCCTCCCTTCCTTTCCTCCACTTACTTCCGGGGTAGGAGACGAGCGGAGGAGACGGGGAGACAGGAAAAAGTATTGGAATGCACCCCTAGGGTGTGGACCTCTCCCAGTGCATTGTGGGAAGCCTGTTTATGTGTGCCCTCAGCCCTAGGATTCCACCTCATCAGTATGGTCTTCACTTACATTACCTCTTCTTTCACAATGCTTTTTTATTGTTCTGTTACCCTTACACACTGTTTTCTATTTGTATGCTTTCTTTCTCTCTCTCACACACACGCACACACAGACACACACACACACTGGTGTCAAAAAGAACAGTTCACATCCTTCTTCAGACACAGGGTAACAGAGATATATTCCTCACCCTGGCCAATGAGACTTCACAGAACAGCAGGCAAACTGCAGGTGAGAGAGACGGCCAGAGTGAGCTGAGGACATTCTCAATCTCTATTAGGCGACTGCCAATACGAGAAAAGCGAATATGAAGAAATATGTACCTCATATCGTCCGTGTTTGTGCTTGACATGCAGGTGTTGCTGGGTAATTGTTATACCACATGGCATGTTGTGCTTTCGTTGTATAATTCAGTGTTATCGTTAAATAACATAGTCATACTATAATACAGCTAATCCACTTAAAAAAACTGTCTTCTAACAGTTATAGTGATGTTTAATGTTTAGACAGAAAATAGACATCCAGATACAAAGACTCAAAGTAATTGCAAACAAAACAAAATCAGTGCCAGAAACAGAATGACCCACGGTTTATACCCTTAGACAATGACATGTCAGGTTGTTCAGGACAAATTAAAATACTTCATGGAATGCACATCTGTAGATGTGTGTGTGTGTGTGTGTGTGTGTGTGTGTATGTGTGCGTGCGCATGTGTGCGTGCGTGTATGTGTGAGTGTGTATGTGCGCGTGTGTCTGTGTGCATGTGTGTCATGTTCATCAATATTCATGAGAGGTCTTCCTCCTCCAATCAAAGACTGGCAGAGAGGACTGTGCATAGCTCAGATGGAGGTAGCCAATCAGAAAGCAGGATGGCAAAAAGATGGTCACTGTCAGTCTCTTACTTTTCCAAACAGCCTTACACACCAAAGGTAATGCACATGTTTGATGTACTGTTTGTTTACAGACATATATTACTGATTAAATAAAAGTTGGCATGGCTATCCTGGTGTACTTCAGCAAGGTATTAAATCAGAACCATCAATAATTATTATGTACCCTCTTACAAAATCAAGCAAACATTTCAATATTTTGTATATTCACATTAATGTATATATTTAATGCATGAAAAATATTCAACATCTTTATCATTCTCTTACCCCTCCTTTCTTTAATCTCTACTTTCTGTGTTGGTGCCTCAGTCTTTGAAAATGAAAACTATGACTGCAAGAAAAAAAACTTAAAGCACAAGTTCATAGATAACAACCAAGCCTTTCTTCTTGCGTCATTCTATCATTTTGACATGAATAAGCTGATATTGGTATTTATCGTTTGTTCCTCATAAATAATTATTTTCGCAGTTTGCATGTCACTAGGAGAAAAATAGTTCTCCTCTGTATTTTTTTAGTCCTTCCCTCTTTTTCTGATGCGGTACTCGATTTAAACGACCCCTGTGTCTCTTTAAATCCTTACCGCGTCTACAGCAATGACATCATCGTCTAAAAGTACATTACATCACCTCTTTCGGGACACTTATGATCAGCCCCACCTTGTTTTGCTCTTATGGCTTTGGGTAAATCCTATTGGTTTACCTGTAATCAGTCCCGCCTTTGTCGTCCTATTGGTAGCCATACTTGTTCTCCTTCCTAAGACTGGTCCACACCTATTGACTCCCACCTCCCCGCAGAAAAGTATTGGCTTCGTGGGATCGGCGGGTACTTCGATTTCTGCCGAAGTGCTTTCAAAGACACTGTGGTTTCAAGTCCGCTATGGTTCTCATTGAACCTTATGTTTACTCGACACATTGTTCTGTAGCTGTCTTTGAGAGGTTTGCCCTTGCTCGGTGGAGGTGCCAGTTATGTCCTTTATGATGCTACTGGAACCCCATAGTTGCAATTCTCTGCAACCAAGTGTTCATTTCAAAACCGTTCCCATTTGTGAAATTTTCCCAACTTGAAAACACTGTTGGAACTCCTTAAGATAATTTACCTGAATTAATTGAATTCCTCTATCTGACTTGCTCCTCTTCTCCAAAGAAGTTTATGATGTTTCATTTCGCGGTTTATCATATGCAAGAATATATTTAACCATTCACATATTTATCGCATGAACATCATGATGCATCAAGCAAAACGCAAGTAAAACCTACACAGAAAAAAGCTAATTTCGCACATGCTGCATTCAAACGCACTCATTTACAACAAACGGATTCAGCTGACACTTCTAATTATCACCTTCTGATCAGGGGGGACGCAGTTTTTGGCTCCAGGATTTTATTGGGCTCTCACGTAAGGAAATGTTTCAGACGCAGAACGCACAAGTATGGTGGTCCTCGTTTCGTTTTCTTTGGTGGTAGGACCACAAGTGAAGAGGTGCACATTCGTGTTATAAAAATACACGAATTAAAATTTTCTAATTTATTAAATATAAGTGGAAGACTTGGTAAAAAGCTAATATCCATACACAATTTACAGAGGCATTTAGTAAAGATAATCTCAGTAGCAAGAGGTGTATTCTATTAAAGTAGCACAAAGCCACAATTTGTTCCCGCAAAAATTCAGGTTTTTTGACAGACAACAAAACATATATGTCGACCTTCTTGTGTGGTCTTTGTATGACAACGCATCTCTTTAATGGAAAAACATTAATCTCGTTTTTTATCGCACCCGATATTCCTGTGTTTGCGAGCCATTAGAAAGATTTCACGAGGTATCAAAAACATAGACGTCTACGAAATGAAAAATTATGTGCAAAGATGTTTTTCTCAAGCATTTCAAAAATCAAACAACTTCTACATTGACCTTTAAGGTGACCGTTCAGTAAGATTCTTTTATAATCAGTCCATACATGGCTGTCAATGGTAGGCTAATGTTTTTAACCAGTTAACTTTTGAGTCGGATGGACGGCGCAGTGGTCTCAACAAGAATACTGGAAGAGATAGAATAAGATAGAGGAAAGCGGAGAAAAAATTTTGTCATTAAATGTTTTGTTTTGAATAATGAACCACACATCTACATGTGTCCAGAGGACTTTAAGCTAATGAGTGCTGGCCCATTTCCATGCTGGTATGTTCACTGGGTATACCCACCCGGCTGCTGGTTGCGGTACTCTCTTGATCAATTAAATGCTTTCGAAGCCCTTGTTAAACAGTGACATTGAAAGTTTGATATGAATATACAATTTGGACCGTTGGTACCAATTCCTAAATGGTTGTGTTACGTTATTACAACTGCATGCTAACCATGTTACTCAGTCATGTGCTTGTTACTGCACCCTCTATAGCGAATAATAATGTGCTATTACTAGTGAACACACATTACTAGAGTCTAATGAACACACAAGCCGCCTCTAATTGCAGTCAGTGCTTGTGTATTAATATTTTAATGCCTGGCCGTTTGTCAGTTAGTGAATGTGTTCTGGGTGTGTGCGTTTGAGATTGCGAGGGAGGATGAGAAAGACCGTTGCGAGAATGTCCCTTTAAGACCCAGCACCCTTTCATTCTGGAGAGAGGGGGAGAGAGGGAGAGACAGAGGGGAGAGACAGGAGGGGGTATGTGGTGTGGCGGTGTGTAGCGTTGCTTTCGATTGCCTTGTGTCGTTTACATGTGTGAGCGAGGGAGAAGGGGAACAGATATTCGTATTTCAAGGAGCTATTGGCACCGAAATGTGGGAGGCTGATGGAGCCGAGGAGAATCTGATGCCGTGCATCTTCTTTCAATGATGATTGGGGTAAGAGACAACGATCCACTGCCCATTTCCCATAATTGCATGTATTATTACCAAATATGCGTGCGAGCTTGTTAGATTGTGTCGCGCTGCAGGCAGGGATGAAAGGAAATAAACGATAGGAATGTCGAGACTTTGACAGGTGCGTTCACACTGACAACACACCGCAATTTATTTTGTGTGTATGCGTGTGCGTTTGCATGTATGTTGGAAGAATTATATAGGGGGCGAAGAGCGAAACATGGTACAACAACGTACATGCTTGCACTTACGAATACGATTTATTTAGTCTATTCACCGTTAGTGCTGTGTAGGCAAAAATGTATGTGTCTGTGTGTCCGTATGTATGTATGTGTGTATGTAGGCTATGTATGTGCGTGCGTGTGTGTGTGTGTGTGTGTGTGTGTGTGTGTGTGTGTTTAAAGTTTTTCTTAATCCCGTGTTTTATTGTAATAGAATCGTCTGTCATCGCATATGAACACAATTACAAGCGGGCCGAGAGAAATAGGTTACAGCATCCGCCTAATGCATCGCTCGCGGTATAAAAATTGCCCTGATGCGTTTTATATGGCTAATATTCAGAGTGTGTGTAGACGTGCATATGTCGGTCCGGTTTCAGTGTCTGCCCGTCTGTCTGTATGTGGCATATGCTACATGTACGCACTGGGATTACGATATGAGCACACACTTGTACAACGGTAATTTTCACACATTATGCGGATTCATTATTATAGCAATTACAGGTTGCTACTGCGCTGTACGTACCTACACATAAGAACACATAGAAATATATGGACAGTGGGGTCTTTGACATTGTCACCTAAACAGCCTAGCTGTTGTTAACAACCGCCAGCAATAGAGAATTCGATATATCCTATTTTGACTGTGAAAGCTAATGCAATGTAGTATAGGTGTGTGTGTGTGTGTGTGTGTGTGTGTGTGTGTGTGTGTTAATGCTTGCGTCTAACCTAAAACGTTGGTAGCGTTGTTTATTCGACAATTTATATTTCTATACATTTGCAAACATCTATCTTTTAAACCAGTTATATTTACGCTCGTTGCACCGTCGCAATATATGAAGGTAAAATATAATTAGCCAATCTCTGGAACGCCTACAAAAGTATGTCTGTATTTCTGCCTGTCTGTCTCTGGGTATCATTGATTCTAACGAAGCGTTTAATGTCGAGGTAAGAAATACAGTGTACGGAACGGAACGGAGCTCTCTCTCTCTATCTCAGTGGTCAGCGGAGTGTGAAACCGTGGCTAATTACTGAATTTCCGAATTGCATATTACATTTCTTTATTTTTGTATTTCAAAATGTGATTGTTGTTTCTTGGATCTCTTCAAGATTTCGGCCTGTCTGCATGTGACAGGTTTGGAGCTGGTTGAATGCCCGCAGTTACGCTTCCTTGCTTGATGTCTGGTGTTGTACTCCAGTTATTCTACCCCGTATCCCTCATAACCCTGCTCTCTCTCTCTCTCTCTCTCTCTCTCTCTCTCTCTCTCGCTCTCTCTCACCTCAACAATTCCCCTCCCCCAGTCTTTCAGTAGAGGTTGTAATAATTGGATGTTTTAGGGTCCAATAATACTTATAAAATATAATGATACATATCAGGTAGTGGTTAAGAGTAGTTTAAAGGCCTGCTGTTAGTGGTTACATTAATATAATATAATATAATATAATATAATATAATATAATATAATATAATATAATATAATATAATATAATATAATATAATATAATATAATATAATATAATATAATATAATATAAATGAAAACTGTATGTTTATCCATGCAATACCCAGATACATTATTATTATTATTATTATTATTATTATTATTATTATTATTATTATTATTATTATTATTATCTGGGGTTTAACAAGATTATAACTGGTTGCCAAAATAGTGGCATCCAAAATATGGTTCAGGAAATCTTACAATTTTTAGTATTGAAAGGAAATCAAATGCAGAATTTTAGGGTTTATATTCTCAGTGTCGGGTAATGTTTGTGGCCTACTTTGCTCTGGGCTGCGCTTGGCCCTGTTTTCTTTGAAGTTTGTGTACCTGTGACTAAGGCTCAGTTTCCAAAGAATTAGGACCTTCCTGTAATTACTGTTAGAAAATGAGAGTAAGAGTCTCTGTGAATTTGTTTCTGACGGTCCACTCCACACAGTCCTTCCACTGACCCTCACTTGAATGTTGAATGTTTCACTGAATTGCCCGATTCCTGTGATTTGACTTTATTCTCATTTCCATAGTAGACTGAATTGCTCTATTCCTCAGTAGTAGTAGTAGTAGTAGCAGTAGTAGCAGTCAGTCAGTCAGTCAATCAGTCAGTCAGTCAGTCAGTCATTTTCAAGTTTGCATATTTTGTACCATTGTTACTATGTATATGATTAAAAAAATCTTCATTTTAAGTTCCTAGAGTGAATACATGTTGTGTTATGTCTCTCTGAACCCACGGGGGTCCCCTTCTTTAGCCCATTTTTAGGAAATTACTCTCATTTTCAAACACTGATTGCCCTATCACTGATGGACATGATATTTTTAGCTTTGAAACAAGGGTTCACAAAGTTTACCTGATGCATGCAGATAAACTAAACGTACCACCGCCTTCTGAATATGTGAAGCCAAAGTGTTCATGCAATTAAGTTTGTTTATTCACATCACAAGTTTTATAATAGCTACAATGACCAGCAAGAGATATATTAAAACCATGGAACCTAGATTAATGTGCGTTCACACGGAATTGTCTTTCCTTCTGAAAATGTCCATCTGAAAAATGCAATCTTGCATTGTGTTTGGGGGTAGGAGGGAGAAGTTCTACACATATAAAAAGCATGGCAGATGAAAGAGGTACCTTTCCTACGAGACCTGCTGTTTATGTCCACTTAATTCCAGAATTCCTGCTGTGTTCCAGTTAATTCCGGAGTTCAGTTGCACCCACGATTTCTCCTTCAGTAAAAGACTGCCAAACGTGTGAATAACGATGATAGTCATTATCAACTAAACTGATTCTTCACGCTGTTTGGTGATTCATATTTGCCAATGGGATAGAAGCGCATATATGTGTTATGTGTGATACGATGAAACACTATGGGAAAACTGCGTTTCCGTTTTGACATGTAGCTTAGGTATTATGCCTAATGATACTATTTAAAGTGTAGCTTATTTTTCTATGTGTAACATGTCATGAGTTCTTCCACATTGGTTAGACCTCCAAACTATACATGTATTCATGAGGGTTTCAAGGTCTTATTAATGTAGAAGGAATCATTCAACATCTGATTATGATTTATTCTTCATTGATGTGTTTTAAATACATTTTGATATTTAAATAGTTTATTAACATGCAAAATTATCAGTTGTTTCACCATTGAAAATGTTATTACTGTGTGTATATTAGTGGACAGAAGAGCTCATAATTGCCGTGTATTTAAAAATAGGGCATATGTGAGGGGGTAGGGAGGATGGCATTGGCTGATTTGATACTGAATGACTCATTTTTAGTTAAGCTCAGCTTGTAAGATCCCAGGATGTGTCCTAGTTAGCTTCATTTTAGGGAGCAGAGCAGCCCCCAGCCCAGCCCCTATAGGCCAAGCCTAGCCCGGCCCAGTCTAGCCCCCACAGGCCCAGCTCAGCCCAGCCCAGCCCCTACAGGCCCAGCCCAGCCCAGCCCAGCCCAGCTCAGCCTAGCCCCCACAGGCCCAGCTCAGCCCAGCCCCTACAGCCCAGCCCAGCCCAGCCCAGCCCAGCCTAGCTAGGCCCAGCCCAGCCCAGCCCCACAGGCCAGTCCAGCCCAGCAGGCCCAGCCCAGCCCCCACAGGCCCAGCCCAGCCCAGCCCAGCCCAGCCCAGCCCCCACAGGCCCAGTCCAGCACAGCCCAGCCTCCACAGACCCAGCCCAGCCTGGTCTCCAGGACACTTAGCTCTGCCCCCTTACAGTCCCCCATCCCCCCACGTTAGTAAAATCCTCTGTTTCACCTTTCACCTCTCCATCCAGAAAAGCCTGTGACCCATGAAAATAAAACTAAATAAGTGTGTGTGTGTGTGTGTGTGTGTGTGTCACGCTATGTTTTAGACCATATATAAAAACATTGTAGGAGACAATATCTAAAAATTCGTACTTTGGTTGACAAAATGGCAGAAGTGATCTTTTAGATATTTTACTATTCTTTATTTAGGGAGTTTTATCAAGTACAAACACCAGGCTCCTCCATAACTGTGGGAGGTTTGGAGTTAGAGAGGCAGAGCGCTGGCATTGCTAAGGCCTAGAGAATGTTGTAACGCTAATGGAGGCTCAGTGAAATGTTCTAAGACATGAATGTGTATTCTGTTGTTAGAATTAGGGATTAGAGCTATTGTCCGCATGTGATTTAATGTACTTCCATGCAAAGGTAAAATACATTTTTTTTGGAACTAAACACACTCCCTCTTCTTCTTCTTCCAGCTCTGTCTCCTGATCCCGTGAAATTCAACTGGAGGGGAGAAGGCTTTCCCCTTGTCCGGCCCCCCCTACCCACCCCCTCCGCCCCCCTCTGGACATTCTCCTGTCAAGGTCCAGACACACCCACTTGGTCCATATCCCACCACCTGGAAACCCTGTGTCAGACAAAGCCCCTCCCATCAGAGCCCCGCCCCTGTGTCACATAAGCCCCTCCCATCAGAGCTGTGACCCTGTGTCACACAAGCCCCTCCCATCAGAGCCGGACCCTTGTGTGAGATAAGCCGCTCCCATCAGAGCTCCGCCCCTGTGCGAGATAAGCCCCTCCCATTGGAGCCCCACACCTGTGTGAGATAAGCCCCTCCCACCAAAGCGTGTGTGCAGACTTAAGGGTGTGAACAAGCCTGTGTCTGTATGTTTGCTGTAGCAGAGCTGCGCCAGTAGGCTGAGTTGAGGGGAGGGCGGGGCCCTGGGGCGTTAACTTACCCCCCTGACCTCTGGCCCAGAGCAGACGGTACAGTACAGAGAGGGATGATCAAACAGCCATGTAGGAGCTGCATGGGTCATAAACCACAGCTCACTGACACCCACGCCTGATCTTGACTTTTTAAAGTTAAGATTCGCTTACTCAGTTCTACTGCACTCTTAGTAACGACCAGAGAAACAAACAGTGATAAACAGAAAAGGAAGACACACACACACATACACACACACACACACACACACACACAGTGCATAACAGGCACAAGAACATACTGTAAGAGACCCTCCAACACACACCGGTCTCACCATGATGTGCGAGGTGATGCCCACCATCTCAGAGGATGGGCGGGGCGGGTCCGGGGGGGCGCCTCCTCCCCGGCGGGGGGGGGGGGGGGGGGGGGGGGGGGGGGGCGGGGGGGGGCGGGGGGGGGGGGGGGGACTCCAGAGGGGACGAGGGGGGCAGCACGGGCAACCTGGAGTCCCTGATGGTGAACATGCTGACGGAGAGAGAGAGGCTTCTGGAATGCCTGCGGGAGACCCAAGACAGCCTGGGGACGGCACAGCTGAGGCTAAGGGACCTGGGACACGAGAAAGACTCTCTCCAGAGACAGCTCTCCATCGCTCTTCCCCAGGTACTGTCACCGCATGTGTGTGTGGATCACAAGCACTCCGACAGACTTAGGGTAAACGCTAACCTTATTCATGTGTCAAAAAAACACGGCAAAAAGTCTGGTGTTAATTTAACACTTACAGTGTACATGTGAGATTGCACATTAACACTGTTAGTGTTAAATGAACACCGGACATTTTGCTGTGCAGCAAAGAAAACAGAATGAGGATGCATAAACAAGCACATTATGATTGCGTTCCCATGTAGGTGGCAAGTAATAATGACGAGACGATGAGGACGTCCTCCTGTCTTAGAGTGCGTCTTCTGATTATCATGACCATTTCTGTCAATGTCACAGTAACAACCATTTTAGGCTTCCCGCATGCAAACGTACCACTAACACTCAACGACTGTTATCATTTGGTCATGAAAAAGCTCGGATAATATATGTGCATGGGCCTATTTATACATCCTTGAGCAGCAGATTTGCTAAATATTGCTAACTTTCCCAAACAAATGAGAAACGTCATATATAATTCATTTCAATCTGGAATAAAACAACATTTACAAACTGGAATAACATCCAGGAAAGTCAATAAATGCGCAAGCTGGGAGCACCATATACTGTTTTAGCGGGAGTTGCGGTGGGTTCAGTTTGGGTTGTCCGGGTGGCGAGAAGGAAATAAGTCAAATTTCTGCTCTAAGCCTTCGGGCTCTGCAAAGTAACTCCTGCGTAAGCGTGTGTGTCAATAGAACGTCAGACTATCACCAGCAGATACTGAATACTCATGGTCCTACTGACATCAGGGATCTTGCTCGAGTGCCGTTCTGAAACGAATTAATAATTTGTTTCCCTGAAACTTCAAAACCGGGAAGTCATGCATTTTTAGAGGGAAAGATTTTTTGGATTTTTAAACTCGGTTGGATGAGAAAAGAGCAAAATTAGCGGCACCGCAACAAGAACACGGAGAGGAGACACCCTTTCACGCCCTTTCACAGGTCCGCTGAGTGAGGAACTAACACAATTCCATAGAATGGAGCAATGCAGCGTAAATGCTGCCATTTGGATTGAGTCTGTACATGAGACCCCAACCACTGAGAGAGCTGCAGAGGAATTAACTCAGCAAGTCTGTGCTCACTGGTGACATTGCCATAAAGGAGAGAAGACTCAGGCGCATGAGGGCGAGTGAGAGCTGGTAACATGAAACAGACAGAGACGGTAACGAATCCGGAAATTTGCATATTGCTGCATACTAATTAGCTGGCTTTTGGAATCTATTCTTAGATGCGATGTATTAACACGTATAGAGAGAGGGAGAGAGAGAGAGTAACCAGCACAGTTTAAATGCCTCCAGAAAACAGATAATAAGTCAATCTCTCTGACCAGGCTGTGTGAGGGAATGTGGGACATACAGAGAACATTCCAGAAGCAGGGTATTGTGGGAAACTGGTGTCATTCAGAACTCTAGCCCATTCTCTGCACGGCCGTCCCAGAATGCTGAGCTCCAATGGTCCCACTGTACCCCCATTTGTACGCTTGCCTTCTTCCCAACTGCCCCTCTTCATGTCACTGTTTATGTCACTCTCCATCTGTGTCTCTGTCGATTTGTCGTCATGTGAACTGATGGACAGATACATTTTAACTCCGTCTCCAGTTAAAATGTATCTGCGCTCACCCCCAAGCTCATGTACATAGTCTGATTACATGGCCAAGGGTGCGTTTCACTGCAGCTTTGTAAAGAATGTTTTCCGTTGTGCTGCTTGTGGTTTCCTCATTGTTGTAGTGAAAGCATTCCATTACCTATAAGGGTTTGAACATGACACATTCAGAATACCCTTTCAGGACCACTAAATGCTGGACAGCTCCTCCTTCAGTGCTGCTCTTTCAGAAGAGCAGTACTTAAGTGCAGGTTTTCTATGCAGTAAAAATGGCATTTTGGCTGCAAAGAGCTGCTCTCTAGATTGGTTTGACTGCATCTGAAACGGATTGTGAATCCAATCTCTTTACCTCTTGGAGAAGGATCTGTGTTCCATGCCAAGTATTTAAGAGCCTGGGGTTGGTAGATCTAAATCTCCATTCATTGTGTGAAACTTCCTCTGAAACCAGTTATACCATGTGTTACTCTGAATTCAACAATATGCTATGCTTCCCATACACAGTTGTCCATATGTAATGGTCATTGTTGATGATGGTTCAGTGACCTGTGGCTGTGAATATAAGTTCTGAGACAGGCAGTGTGGGAATGGTTGAGTGGGAATGGTAGTGGTTGTGTGGGGATGGTTGTGGCTGTGTGTGGATGGTCATGGCTGTGTGGGGATGGTCATGGCTGTGTGGGGATAGTTGTGGCTGTGTGGGGATGGTCATGGCTGTGTGGGGATGGTTGTGGCTGTGTGGGGTTGGTTATGGCTGTGTGGGGATAGTTGTGGCTGTGTGGGGATGGTCATGGCTGTGTGGGGGTGGTTATGGCTGTGTGGGGATGGTCGTGGCTGTGTGGGGATAGTTGTGGCTGTGTGGGGATGGTCATGGCTGTGTGGGGATGGTTATGGCTGTGTGGGGATAGTTGTGGCTGTGTGGGGATGGTTGTGGCTGTGTGGGGATGGTCATGGCTGTGTGGGGATGGTCATGGCTGTGTGGGGATGGTTATGGCTGTGTGGGGATGGTTGTGGCTGGGTGGGGATGGTCATGGCTGTGCGGGGATGGTCGTGGCTGTGTGGGGGTGGTTATGGCTGTGTGGGGGTGGTTGTGGCTGTGTAGGGATGGTTGTGGCTGGGTGGGGGTGGTTGTGGCTGTGTGGGGATGGTTGTGGCTGTGTGGGGGTGGTCATGGCTGTGTGGGGATGGTTATGGCTGTGTGGGGATGGCTGTGGCTGTGTGGGGATTATCATGGCTGTGTGGGGATGGTAGTGCTGTGTGGGGATGGTTATGGCTGTGTGGGGATGGTTATGGCTGTGTGGATGGTTGTGGCTGTGTGGGGATGTTATGGCTGTGGTGGATGGTCAT
The DNA here is from genome assembly GCA_019788955.1 of Albula glossodonta. Lineage (NCBI taxonomy): Eukaryota > Metazoa > Chordata > Actinopteri > Albuliformes > Albulidae > Albula > Albula glossodonta. Next base: position 193,757 of record JAFBMS010000025.1, on the reverse strand, counting down.
GGCTTGGTGGGATGGTTGTGCTGGTGTGGGGATGGTTATGGCTGTGTGGGGAGGTTGTGGCGTGTTGGGATGGTCATGGCTGTGTGGGGGTGGTTATGGCTGTGTGGGGATAGTTGTGGCTGTGTGGGGGTGGTTGTTGGCTGTGTTGGGGTGGTTGTGGCTGTGTAAGGATGTGTGGCTGGGTGGGGTGTGGTGTGTGGCTGTGTGGGGATGGTTGTGGCTGTGTGGGGGTGGTCATGGCTGTGTGGATGGTTTATGGCTGTGGGGTGGTCTTTATCTTTGTGGTTGTTTTTGTTGTTTTGTTGTAGTGTGATGGTCATGGCGTGTGTGTTGGTGTTATGGCTGTGTGGTGATGGTAATGAACTGTGTGGGGATAGTTGTGGCTGTGTGGGGATGGTCATGGCTGTGTGGGGATGGTACATGGCTGTGTGGGATGTTATGGCTGTGTGGGGATAGTTTGTGGCTTGTGGGGATGTTGTGGCTGTGTGGGGATGGTCATGGCTGTTATGGGGATGGTATGGCTGTGTGGGGGTGGTTATGGCTGTGTGGGGATGGTTGTGGCTGGGTGGGGATGGTCAATGGCTGTGCGGGGATGGTCGTGGCTGTGTGGGGGTGGTTTGGCTGTGTGGGGTTTGTGGGCTGTGTAGGGATGGTTGTGGCTGGGTGGGGGTGGTTGTGGCTGTGTGGGGATGGTTGTGGCTGTGTGGGGGGTGTCTGGCTGTGTGTGGATGGTTATGGCTGTGTGGGGATGGCTGTGGCTGTGTGGGGATTATCATGGCTGTGTGGGGATGGTAGTGGCTGTGTGGGGATGGTTGTGGCTGTGTGGGGATGGTTGTGGCTGTGTGGGGATGGTTTTGGCTGTGTGGGGATGGTTGTGGCTGTGTGGGGATGGTTATGGCTGTGTGGGGATGGTTGTGGCTGTGTGGGGATGGTTGTGGCTGTGTGGGGATGGTTATGGCTGTGTGGGGATGGTTGTGGCTGTGTGGGGATGGTTATGGCTGTGTGGGGGTGGTTATGGCTGTGTGGGGATAGTTTGTGGCTGTGTGGGGGTGGTTGTGTGCTGTGTGTGGGGTGGTTGTGGCTGTGTATGGATGGGTTGTGGCTGGGTGGGGGTGGTTGTGGCTGTGTGGGGATGGTTGTGGCTGTGTGGGGGTGGTCATGGCTGTGTGGGGATGGTTATGGCTGTGGGGGTGGTCGGTGTGTGTGGGGGGTGGTTTGTGGCTGTTGTGGGATGGTTTGTGCTGGGTGGGGGGTGTTTTGGCTGTGTGGGGATGGTTGTGGATGGTGTTGTGGGGGTGGTCATGGCTTGTGGGATGGTTATGGCTGTGTGGGGATGGCTGTGGCTGTGTGGGGATGATCATGGCTGTGTGGGGATGGTAGTGGCTGTGTGGGGATGGTTATGGCTGTGTGGGGATGGTTATGGCTGTGTGGGGGTGGTTATGGCTGTGTGGGGATGGTTATGGCTGTGTGGGGGTGGTCATGGCTGTGTGGGGATGGTCATGGCTGTGTGGGGATGGTTGTGGCTGTGTGGGGATGGTCGTGGCTGTGTGGGGGTGGTTGTGGCTGTGTGGGGATGGTTGTGGTTGTGTGGGGATGGTTATGGCTGTGTGGGGATGGTTGTGGCTGTGTGGGGATGGTTATGCTGCTTGTGGGGGGATGGTCATGGCTGTGTGGGGATGGTCATGGCTGTGTGGGGGTGGATATCTGTGTGGGGATAGTTGTGGCTGTATGGGGATGTCATGGCTGTGTGTGGGGTGGTTATGGCTGTGTGGGATAGTTTGTGGCTGTGTGGGGGGATGGTTTGTGGCTGTGTGGGGATGATCATGGCTGTGTGGGGATGGTAGTGGCTGTGTGGGATGGCCATGGCTGTGTGGGGATGGTTGTGGCTGTGTGGGGATGGTCATGGCTGTGTTGGGGTGGTCATGCTGTGTGGGGATGGTTGTGGCTGTGTTGGGGATGGTCGTGGCTGTGTGTGGGATGGTGTGGCTTGTGGTTGTTGGGTGTGTTGTGGCTGTGTGGGGATGGTTGTGGCTGTGTGGGGATGGTTATGGCTGTGTGGGGATGGTCGTGGCTGTGTGGGGATGGTTGTGGCTGTGTGGGGATGGTTATGGCTGTGTGGGGATGGTCATGGCTGTGTGGGGATGGTCATGGCTGTGTGGGGGTGGTTGTGGCTGTGTGGGGATGGTTGTGGCTGGGTGGGGATGGTTATGGCTGTGTGGATATAGTTGTGGCTGTGTGGGGATGGTTGTGGCTGGGTGGGGATGGTCATGGCTGTGTGGGGATGGTCATGGCTGTGTGGGGGTGGTTATGGCTGTGTGGGGATGGTTGTGGCTGTGTGGGGATGGTTGTGGCTGTGTGGGGATGGTCATGGCTGTGTGTGGGTGGTTATGGCTGTGTGGGGATAGTTGTGGCTGTGTGGGGATGGTTGTGGCTGTGTGGGGATGATCATGGCTGTGTGGGGATGGTAGTGGCTGTGTGGGGATGGCCATGGCTGTGTGGGGATGGTTGTGGCTGTGTGGGGATGGTCATGGCTGTGTGGGGATGGTTGTGGCTGTGTGGGGATGGTCATGGCTGTGTGGGGATGGTCATGGCTGTGTGGGGATGGTTGTGGCTGTGTGGGGATGGTCATGGCTGTGTGGGGGTGGTTATGGCTGTGTGGGGATAGTTGTGGCTGTGTGGGGATGGTCATGGCTGTGTGGGGATGGTTGTGGCTGTGTGGGGATGGTCATGGCTGTGTGGGGATGGTTGTGGCTGTGTGGGGATGGTTGTGGCTGTGTGGGGATGGTTATGGCTGTGTGGATATAGTTGTGGCTGTGTGGGGATGGTTATGGCTGTGTGGGGATAGTTGTGGCTGTGTGGGGATGGTCATGGCTGTGTGGGGGTGGTTGTGGCTGTGCGAGGATGATCATGGCTGTGTGGATATAGTTGTGGCTGTGTGGGGATGGTTATGGCTGTGTGGGGATGGTTGTGGCTGTGTGGGGATGGTCATGGCTGTGTGGGGATGGTTATGGCTGTGTGGGGATGGTTGTGGCTGTGTGGGGATGGTCATGGCTGTGTGGGGATGGTTATGGCTGTGTGGGGATGGTTGTGGCTGTGTGGGGATGGTTGTGGCTGTGTGGGGATGGTCATGGCTGTGTGGGGATGGTTGTGGCTGTGTGGGGATGGTCATGGCTGTGTGGGGATGGTCATGGCTGTGTGGGGATGGTTATGGCTGTGTGGGGATGGTTGTGGCTGTGTGGGGATGGTTATGGCTGTGTGGGGATGGTCATGGCTGTGTGGGGATGGTTATGACTGTGTGGATATAGTTGTGGCTGTGTTGGGATGATGTCTGGCTGGCAGCCCCCAGATGAGCTGGTCTCTGATTGGCTGAACCGTTATTGATTTGCATGCCTCTCAAGTTACAGTCCAACATTACAGCCCCTTTACGGACTCAACCACACACACCCTGGACCTGAACCTCACTCTATTCTCAGAAAAGCAATGTCCATATGTGAATGTAGCTCTGTACAAACAAGGAATAGGCATGTGCAAGCTCCTTTAAATATTGAAACAATCTTACCAAATGAATATATAATTTTATTTTACCCCGTGCCTCGACACATAATTTACAGCATATGAGAAGATGCCACAGCCGAGACTGTTCCCCTATAAAATCACTGGGGTGGTCAGTGCTGCTGCAGCTCACCTGTACAAATAAAAAATCAGTCAGCCATAGCCTACAGCTGCTGATACTACAGACACCTTCACGGGTAAAACAAATGATATTTTACATTTACTTAGCATTTACATTAAATTCATTTACAAATCATGGTATGACTAGAGTTAACTGTACTTTTTTTGCTTTCGTTTTTGGACTCTGATCCTTTCTCTTATGTTTTTTGGGGACTCCCTAAATTTCTCCTATGGTTGTGGCGTAAGACGTTGGTTTGCAGAGAAGATAACCCACACTAGCGCACATTACATTCACACTCTATTTTTGCCTTCCCTGTGAAAAGAATGTGCAATTTTTTTCCTGTATGTTTAAAAACATCCAACAGCAGTGTTAAATGCGCTTCTGTCTCAGTGTTTCAAATGTATAAATAGAATGCCGGATTTCACTCTCCTATCCAGCGCAAGATTAGGAATATAGATTAGCCCTCAAAAATGGACTTTTTACTTTTTTTACTCAATAGTCCTTGGTGTGATTGGACAAGACCATTCATTGATAGGAAGAGTATTGTTTTTTAGAGTTTTTCTGGCTTAATATGGGAGATTTTGGGCCATAGTGTAGTATATAACCACTCAAAAAAACCTTTTTCAATGCGAAAGGGCAGAACATATACATGGTAGGGCTTTTACTTTCTGAAGCTGGAGTTGTCCACCTCTGTGCACAAGTCATGCCCATGTACCACTTTGGTTTCCCGCTTGTAGGGATTTGAGACCATGTATTTATGTGAGAGTAGAAACGGATAGCAAACGAGCAAGCTTACCAAAAATCAGGTAACATTTCAATGCAACGTTCTTGTCAATGCAATGTTTGTGCGGTGTATGTGAATATGCATGGTTTTTGCTCTCGTTGTTGATTTTTGTACACTGTAAGTGACTCCGCGCCCTGTTTTGCCCTACCAGGAGTTTGCGGTTCTGACCAAAGAGCTGAACGCCTGCAGAGAGCAGCTGCTGGAAAGAGAAGAGGAGATCGCTGAGCTTAAGGCCGAGAGGAACAACACACGGGTCAGTGTCTGCCTCTGCCATTACCGGCCCGGAGCTAAAGAGCCTTACCTAACTCTGCTTCCGTTTTGATCCTGAGACTGAAGAAGGCATGGTTATAAAACACGGTTGTTTTCTATTTAAATCAAATGTGAAATGAGGTGCGTGCTGATCAGGTAACTGAACTGTAATACAGTTGGCCCACTTTATCTGCGGGTATATGGTCCTGGGAACCCTTGTAGATGCTTGGCACTCTTATATAAAATTACATAATTTTACCCTATACGTGTTTATAACTTCAAACCCTACCTATATGTACTACTAAGAACTGCTAAAACCCACATAAATCATACTGACTACAGTATTCTAGCATACCCTGCGCACTGAAATTTCAACAGCAATTGGTTAAAACTGAAGATTCAAAACCTGCAGATAAGGTGGGCCGACTGTATACTCATATATTTTCACATTGCTAACCTCTTAATCAAATGAGAAGTGAAGAAATTGGTGATAGAGGACTTCTGTAGCATTTAATTGTGTGGCAGTTTAGCCTGCATCTTACAGAAATCAGAGAACATACCATGTTGGTCATGGTATCATTTATGTTGATGTGTTCTTAGACCACCTTTCATTTGTCAATGGGAAACGTCCAACTAACTCCTCAGCTTCATATACATGTATGCGCATACAGGGAATGTGAGAGAGTAAGCAGACCCCTGGAAAGTTACATCTTTTCTGGCATAAACATAAACATTTGATCTTTAATTCAACAGCATTGACCGAAAAAAATCAAAAAATAATCAAATTTAACAAATAACAATTAAAAATGATACTGTGCAACCATTTGTTCAACAGAGGCAATTTCCATGTGTGGGAAAACAAGAAGTATGCACATAGCTTCAATAGATGGCGGAAATAACTTAACATAGACTTTTCATGTAATCGGTACTTTCATCCGACTGGGAGGAATTTTTACCTGCTCCGATTGACAGAACTCCTCTAATTGTGAGATGTTTAAGGGGTTCCTTGCCTTTGCAGCCCCCCTCGTGGGATTAATATCTGGGCTTTGTCTTAGCTGTTCCCATAACTCTCCATCGCTAATTTTCGAGCCATTCTGCTGTGGATTTGCTCAAGTGTTTTGGGTCATTGTCATGTTGTAAGGTCCACTTATGGTTCACCTTCAGCTTTTGGACCGATGTCCTCAGGTTCTTCTCAAGTGCTCTCTGGTTCAATGTGGAGTTGACGTTTAACTTTGTGATAAGATGGCAAGCTAGCCTGACCCCGAGGCTGCAAGCAGCCTCAAACCACAATGTCCCCACCACCACGCTTTACGGCTGATATAGGGTTGATCTGTTCAAAGGCAGTTTTTGCTTTTTGTCACATATGACATCGTGGCCAAACAACCCTATCGTTGACTCATCTGTCCTGAGCACATTCCAGAAGTTATCTTCTTCACCCAGGTGTCGTCTAGCAAACTTCACTTAATGCATTTATATTTCAGTTTCAAGAGCCAATGCTTCTTTCTTTTTGACCTCTGATGTAAATTTGTGAAGTCTCTTTTTGAGATATGACTCATGGACTTGGATGCTGATGGTGACATCGAGTTTCCTGTAGATCCCTTGATGTTACCATGGCATTCTCAGACATCTTTAAGCATCTTTTGGTCAGCATCTTTTGGGCTAAATATGGTGGGGCAGCCTGCTTTGATAGATTTATAGTCGTCTGGAATGTTTTCCATTTGTTCGTTTTTTTGGATAGAGGAATGATTGACTTCACGTTGCTTGGAAATGGCTTTGAGACTTAACCAAGACTCATGGATATAACAGTCTTTTCTCTTAGGACCTCAGGTCTTTTGGTCTTTGCTTGACATTGCCACACACCTCAACGATCATATGAAATTGAACATGTTTCCAATCTTTACATAAGGCAGGGTCATTGTTAATTACTCTCTAACAATGTTCAAATCATTTGCATATATTGTATCTAATTTTGGCCATTTGTTGGGATGATAAACGTAGGGGTGTACAAATTATTTCAAAGTGCGATTTTTTCGGCGTTTTATTTGGTAAATTAATTTACCTTTATCTATCAGTACTGTTGAAATAAAAATCAAATCTGTATATGTCTGTATGTTTGAAAATAACAAACTTCTCAGAGAGTGTACTTACGTTTTTGCATTACTCAATATAGATGTGCAAACTGTCCATCGAATTAACTATAAATTTGATGGATTATGATTCTTCGACCACAGGATGCTGATTAGCCATCTCCTGTCTGAAAAGAGGAACTACATTTCACTGTATCGTACTTACCTTACCTTACTTGAATATGTATGGACAGAGTTCAAACACCTGTCACCTGAGTCATCATTAGGGTTTGGTAAAGCAGGAGCCTTTGAGGTCTATGTGACTTAAAACCTATACCTGGACATGGTGTAATAGAAATATCCCTGTACAGAATATTTGAATAGTGCTTAGTGTGAAGAATATGTGAATTCAAGACTGTGCAAGGTACCGGAAATGCTCATTTTGAAATGGATCTTGTCATTTAAGTTGCACGGAGATCAAAATCCCAAATGTATACCTACTAATGTATTTTTGTTATAATCCTTTCCTGTCTAAGTGTAATAAGAACATAAAAATGTATGATGTAAAGAACAGTTTCACTGTTTATTGTCCAGAGTATCCCAAGTATCCAGTGTGAGTGTGCATGTGTGTGTGCATGTGATTTTGTTAGTGTGTGTGCATGCGTGTGAGTGAGCGTGTATATGTGTGTGTGTGTTTTACTCTGTTTGTCCCTCCTCAGCTGCTGTTGGAGCACCTTGAGTGCCTGGTGTCCCGGCATGAGCGCAGTCTGAGGATGACGGTGGTGAAGCGGCAGGCCCAGTCTCCCGCCGGCGTCTCCAGCGAGGTGGAGGTGCTCAAGGCCCTCAAGTCTCTGTTCGAGCACCACAAGGCCCTGGACGAGAAGGTGCGCCTATATCAGCAGATATCACCGCAAGGGAATGATTGAACATGAAAAGGCGCTGTCCTTCTGTCTAAATCCAGATTTGAAATATTTGTTCTTCCCACTGGCTGCTAGTTGGAGTGGTCTTTAATTGTAGTAGTTTCTATGTCATCATTCGTGATTCAATCCTGGCATTGAAGGCTGAAGCTGAATGGGAAGTGGTGAGTATTGCTGGATGGAGCCTGTATGGGTCCTGTGGGCCAGGTGTGTCGTACCTGAGCATTTTTGGACAGGTGTGTCGTACTGAGCATTTTTGGACAGGTGTGTCGTACTGAGCATTTTTGGCCAGGTGTGTCGTACTGAGCATTTTTGGCCAGGTGTGACGTACCTGAGCATTTTTGGCCAGGTGTGACGTACCTGAGCATTTTTGGCCAGGTGTGACGTACCTGAGCATTTTTGTCCAGGAGTGATGTACCTGAGCACTTTCTCCATCACTGTTGTCCACCATACCTTTCCTTTACCTATATATATATATATTCTCTTTTACTCCTGTCATACCTTACCTTCCATCTGACTGTGCTGTCTTACCCTTTCTCCTCTGTCTCTGGCCCGGCTGCAGGTTCGAGAGAGGCTGCGTGTGGCCCTGGAGAGGGTGGCTGTGCTGGAGGAGGAACTGGAGTCTTCCTCACAGGAGGTAGGACTGAACCATTCCGAGTATAGATATTACATTATTTGAGTTTGAGTCTGAGCTGTAAGCAAACGGGAGGTCGGACTGAACCATTCCCAGTACGGACTGTACATTATTTAAGTTGAGCTGTATGGGAATCCCTGTGAGTGCTAATGGCCATTCTCTTTCTCTCTTAGGTACTGTCTTTAAGAGACCAAATAAAAAGACGACAACAAGGACTGGACAATGGGAAAGAGGTTTGTATGTGTGTGTGTGCGTCTGTGTGTTCATGTACATGTGTGTTTGCCTGTGTGTGTGTGTGTGTGTGTGTGTGTGTGCGTACATGTGGGAGTCCTCATACAGGAATGCAAACAATTGTCACTGTGTTCAGCTGCTGTCACTCGGATCCTTCTCCTGCATGGGGCCATTTTCTCTCCTCCATGTTTCACCTCATCTCTCCTTCCCTTTCTGACACAGCGGCTGCCAAACGGCCCCTCCTCCATACTGGACGATGGGGAGATTGACAGACAGAGAGAAGGAGAGATTGAGCGTCAGAGAGCAGAACTTTCACAGCTCAGAGAGAGACTGGCTCTCATGTGCCGGCAGGTGAGTGTGGGGAGGGAGCAGCAGAAAGACTTTTCACTCAGCATATTCATATAAGAACTGACCCTGGGATAACTTCACTCCTTTTCACACACACATTATTAACCCAGGGTTAACCTGAGCCCAGGGCTATACGATTCACACCACACTTCTTCTAGACCTGGGTTAATTGTCTGTTGGAACACGCGACTAGAATCCCATTGTTTACTTTAGCCCTGTTTCACACTGGCACTTTTAGCCCCGCGTTTAGTTGATTTTCAGGGGATAACCCCACAAGCTCTGGGCTAACCCTGCTCTGGAGCAGGGCCAGCAAGCCCTAGGCTAAAGCCGGGGTTATCCCACGTTGGAATGTGCCAGGATTGTGCCAGTGTGGAAGCTTTCTTAGCCTGAGGCTAACAGCTCCCTTAGCCTGGGGCTAAGAAGGTTCTAAGCATGCTATTAGCCCTGGGCTAAGTTGAGTGTGAAAAGCCTAAGAAAGTGCAGTTATTGGATGCAGATATGGTTCCAGTTAGGTGGGCAATACATTGCTCCATCATATTGTCATTCAGAGCGAGAGAGATGGTTCAGCACATCTAAATGAAATTGTTATCACACATTGAAATGAGCTCAAAAAGTGGTAGACACAAACTGAGTACACTGCCCTCTTATGGACGACTATGGAATTGCAGTCAAAAGCGGCAGCTGCCACAATTGCAGCCATAACAATCGACCCACAGACATGAGTGAGTGGATATGTCTCTCTCATACATATAGTTACTTATTCTCTTAAATTCTTTTTTTATCCCTTGCTCAGGTGGGAGAAATAGAGGAACAGCTATCTGCAGCCAGAAGAGAGGTTACAAAATCTGAAGAAGCCAATCAGAAACTGCAGAGGGACGTGAAAGAAGTGAGTGTATGATTTATTGATATTGAGTCATATGTGTTGTGAGAAAATCTCACTTTTCTTTGGTGCTGAACCTGAAGATTAACCATCTGTTGATGTGTTGTGCCGTGTTTATTGCATCATATCTTCCTCTGCTGATATGTACAATGAAATTGTTTTTTTTTTCTTATTTTATGAGTAAAAGACTGTTTACATGATTCTGGTCTCAGTATGATGTCATTAACAGTATGGGTTTGTTGTTCTCTGAATAATGTGACTCTAGTAGACATAACCAGTCCTTGTTAGAGTTTTACAGATTTCTCTGTGCTGTGTGCTGTACAGCCTATTGTGAGGGCAGTTTGCCCTTTAGTCCATAGTTTGCACAGCAGAGTTGACTTGTGATGCTGGTTTGTGCCTCTAGTCCAGGGTTAGCGTAGCAGAGTCACCATGATGCTTGTTTGTGCCTCTAGTACAGGGTTAGCGTAGCGGAGTTGACCCGTGACGCTGGTTTGTGCCACTCGTCCTGGGTTAGCACAGCGGACTCAACCTGATACGCTTGTTTGTGCCTCTAGTCCAGGGTTAGCATAGCAGAGTCAACCTATGACACTAGTTTGTGCCACTAGTCCTGGGTTAGCATAGCGGACTCGACCTGATACACTGGTTTGTGCCTCTAGTCAAGGATTAGCATAGCAGAGTCAACCCATGACACTAGTCTGTGCCTCCAGTCCAGGGTTAGCGTAGCAGAGTCAACCTGATACGCTGGTTTGCACCTCTAGTCCGGGGCTAGCATAGCAGAGTCGACCTGTGACACTGGTTTGTGTGACTCAGTTGCGTAGCAGTCGCAGGGCGGGACTGTCGGAAGGACGGGTTCGAACCCGCATGTTGGCCATACTCCCTCTTTGTGTCACGGCAGTGAACATTTCCCTGAAGGGTTACAACAGAGAGCTTGTAGCTCCAGATTGTGGGACTATCTCCAAATCTTTTACTGGGAAAGAGGACTGTAAACAGCCAACAGCTAATTGTCATTTCTTTGCATTCTTACTGCACGTCTTACAGCATCCTATAATTGCAGACACCTTGCCTGCCTTTGGCTGTTTCACCCAGTTTTTAAATCCATATGCCTAATTACATGACATGTTTGCAGAGCTGCGCTGCATTCCTATAGCAAATGACTTTAAACCTGACAATCAGTCTCCACAAAAACCCACAATCTAGAGGAGCGATTGGGGTTGTGCAATTGAATGGCATGCATGTTCATGTGCGTCAGACTGCACACAGAGTGACGTGGGTTTGTCTTTGACCACTTTCTTTTGTACGATTTTTGCATTTGTGTAGGCAACTGTCTCCATTGTAGGGTTTCTCAAAATCTTTTTGTGCATCTGTCATCTTTTATGACTCTATTTGCACATCAACATCATCTTAGCTCTCTCTCTCTCTCTCTCTCTCTCTCTGTCCCTCTCTCAGTTTCAATTTTCTATTTCAATTTTCTTTATTTGCAGGACAAAAACACAATCATATTGCCAAAAACACAGAAACAATATATAACAGCAATGCAAAGATTGATTTACAATGCTTACAATAGCAAAATAGAACAGAAGGAAAGAAAACACATATATAGGCATACACACACATTATCTATACACACATACATATACTTATATATACACATATACACACATACATACACATATACATACATATTTCTTTTTTCCCCTTTATTTACACAGAGACTGCCCTCTTCCTGCCTCTTGTACTATGGCAGGAGGCTACATATTTTGCTGCTGGTGCAGCTGTAGGCCTTTCTCCTAATGTTATTTTTTATTTTCCATCTCACTCCATTTTTGAACGTTAGGCTCGATAGCGATCTATTCTGTTTTGAGATTTGGTGATTGTGTCTCAATGGTCCAAATAAGAGTTTCTGAGATGTTTGATAATTCGGTTTATGCTAATTCTGAGTGTTATTTTGGTGCTGTCCTGAAGCTGATTGATGTTGGTGTTGTTGTGTTCGGCGAGTTTCAGGACCAGCGGGCTGAGGTGACTCTTTTCTATGTTCTGCTCTTGATATAGCTGGGCTTTATGGTGAAGTGCGCTTGTGTCGCCAGAATTTTAATGTCCGTTTTTGTAAATCAATAATTATATCAATAATAAGGGTGTTGGACTGTCATCTTCTGCGCTGGGGTTTGTGGGGTATGACAGCTCCACTGACCAATATGGGATTCCACTGCTTCTTATTCCCGCTTGTTAGGTCACAGGCAGTGTCTTTGAGGGTTTTAGCAAAGAGCTGTAACACACTCCTGGTTCAGAAGTACATGGTCATGTAGATGTCAGTCAGTTAACTTGGGGTGGTGTGCCAGGTTTACATTGTGGAGACTGGAACAGTTTTGTGTGATTTTACTGTTTATATTTTTAACTATGTTTTGAGGTACATCCATTCTTGGAATTAGGGCTGAAATCACAATCTTGGCTCTAGGGAACTCTCTTGTTTTGCTACCTTCTTAATATAGTCTGCCACATTTTCTCTCTGTAAGTGTAGGCCATTGGTCCCTGTGTGGAGAATTATGCCGTCTGGGTCCTGCAAGATTGATTTGGACAGGAGTTGCATTGCTCTACCTGTTGTTGGTCACCACAATTTTGCCGCTCTGTGTCTTATGAAGAGGTTTAAGAATCTCCCATTTGAATTAATGACTATGGCTGTTTTGGCAGGCTCATTTTTAAGAGTGGCATGCATTGGTCGGTTGGGGCGCTCAGTTTTGGAGCTGGGTGTGAAGGCTCCGGAGTGAGTGTGCATGGGATGATGGGATGTCTGTCAGCGTCAGTCGGAGTGGACCTTCTTGTTGGCGCTGCTGTGCCCTCTCCTTGGCTGTGCTGGGCCTTTGGCTGGCCGAGTTTTAGCCTGTGTTCCTGCCTGGTTCTCCCCCTGCCTGTGTAGGTTCTCCTCCTGGCCCTGGTGGGTCTCTTTTGGCTGTTCTGGGACTCCTCCTGGTTGTGCTGGGTCACGTCTTGGTTGTGCTGGGTCACTCCTTGCTTGTGCTGGGTCACTTCTTGGTTGTGCTGTGTCATTCCTTGGTTGTGCTGGGTCACTCCTCGCTTGTGTTGCTGGCTGTGTGCCTGACTGTTTAATGTGGTGGCACTGAGTTGGGTTATTTTCTCTTCTAGGCTCTGTATGTTCTCTTTTTGTATTCATTCCTCTTTAATGCTAGCTAGCTCCTTTATTCAGGTATTGTCTCTTTGTTGAAGTTCTCTCATTTCTGTCCCCATTTTCAAGATGGATAATCTTGTCCTCTCCTTTACCTGCCTCACCTCCTCTCTGAGCTACTGTAAGAGGTCGCTGTCCATCAGCCTGCCCTCTTTAAGCTCTGCTATCTCTATATCTAGCAGCAAGAAGTACTTTTGTATACGCTGCATTGTGATTGGTAGTCTGGGAGTGAGTGTGGGGGTCATGGGAGATTTATCCACACCGGTAGGGGCAGTGAGGGGTTTGTCTCCTATGGGAGGTACTATGGAAACTGAGGTGGATGTTTGCTGTTCTGGATCTCATTTTGGATGTGTTTTTTTTTTCTCTGTCTCAGCTATGTGCTTCATATTTTCGATTACTTTCTCAAAAATATTCAAGGCTAGCTGCATTGCTATAAATATTTATGTCACATTCTGAACAATCAGATTTATCTACTTCATCGTCATTGTCAATATGGAGCTGTCTCCCTGTAGAAAAGCTTCTTATTTTAAGTTGGGATAGTCGATATAAAACAGCAGGTTTGTTTCTGTCATCTTATTCCTTGAATTACTGCAGTCTGCAGTTAGGGTTTCCAGTGACTCTCTCTCTCTCTGTATTTATTCCTTACGATGTTTCCTGGCTTTGACATTAGTAACATTGTCAGGCTATGTGATCACAGTGCAGGTCAGGCCTCTACCTACTTACCTATTTGAACCATAACATTCCATTTTAGAGCTCTGAGCTCCAACTGTCAGAATGAATATTGCTGTTATATGGTGGGGCCTTTTGCTTTTAGTATTTAGGTGTTTCCTACCTTTTATATCATTTTCTTCTTACGACATCATTTCCTTTTCATGTCCATTTCCTTTTATTGCTGCTTTTTGAGTTGCTGTTTTTTGAGTTTGGAATATTTGTAGCTCCTGATTTGTGATATGATCTCTTTAGCCTAAAAAAACATAACGGACCATTTTCACATTAATTTTAATTTATTTGGTGAGGACAAAGCATTTGAGAACCAGACTGGATGTCAGCTATCATATGGGCTAACTGACTTTAATATGCTCTTTGAAGCTGCTGAAAAAACCTAAAGATAATCATTTTTAGCCAGTAGACCTTCCTTGCTTGAGCAGCAAAATGTGAGAGCAGTTCTCTAGACTGGCAGCCTGTATCTGTGGAAATATTTTCTGTCGCTAGCTGTGACCAACGGGTGTTTCAAACCTTGGCAGTTCTAGAAAATCTAACATCTGGCTTTGAGTTCAGGAAATGGTCGCTTACTCCAGCATAAAGTAGTGCCTATCATCTATGTTACATTCAATCATTTAGTGGACGCTTTTGTCCAAAGCAACTTAGTGTTGATAACGCTAACCAAGGGCCAATCCCCTCTAGGAGCAATGTGGGGTTAAGGGCCTTGAACAACCAACCTCAGGGGTCCCAGTCATGTACCTTAACCACTAGACTACAGCCTGCCCACATGGCTTAAAATAATCATATTTTGAGCTGAAAAAAGTGACCACATATTGAAATGACCACGCCTAGCAAGTAACCGTGATATAAGGGGCGTGACACCCTCTGAGCCGTTGTATGAATGTAAGGGACGAGGTGGAGGTGAGGAACTCCTCGATGCAAAGCGTAACACCTCACCGGGCGTTATGCCTTACTTACATGGAGCTCATCTTATTGCTGCAGCTGTTGCTGGAAGCCTTCTAGAATCTCTCTCTCTCTCTCTTTCTCTCTCTCTCAGGCACTCTGTCAGAGAGAGGATATGGAGGAACGAATTACCACACTGGAGCGCAGGTAACTTGAAGTGCTGTGCGGCAGAGGTGTGTGTCCGCTATTTTGGTGCCTGCAACATGGTAACTGGTCCCCGTAGTACTTCACGTAGCCAGTTAAGCCATGAATGAGAAGAAATACCTAGTTATGACATGTTACTTCTAGAAATTTCCATGGTTAGACTTAAGGCTGGAGGTCTGGTGTTTATGATATTTATAAATGAAGTCATAGGGGCCTTCATTCTCAAATTGATTGGCACACAAACGTACAAAACCAGTCACATTAAGTATGTGAATAAAATTTTTCTGCAAATGTTTCCTGTGAACATTCATTTCCACTTAAGCCACGGTATCGAACAAATCTTAATCTTTGGCAAGTGGCTGAGGAATTAGTGGGATAATTATCAAGTGGGATAACATAACAATTCTCAATGGTACATCACAGTCCAGTCTGTTTCTCCTCTGACTTCACAGGTTCTGTGCAGCTTAGCTCTGCCAACTTCCTAGCCACTCTTTTCCTGGAGTTGTCACGTGTATGTCTTGTATATTGCAGTAGCTGCATTGTTTCTTCATAAGATAACCTAGTGACAGATCAGTAGTGAACAAACTACACTGAGCAAGTGGCAGCAAGAATGAAATTATGACAGTCATGGCGACAAAAGTTCACTTTTTTTCACTTCTGCAGCTTAAAAATCTGGCCTGAACCAGGAAAATCTCTATGCTGGAACAACCGTGTGTGTGTGTGTGTGTGTGCGCAACTGTGCCTGCATATCTTACCCAGATGAGTGTGAGCCCCAGGTCCTCATAGTGTTTGCGTGTGTGTGTATTACCCAGATATCTCAGCGCCCAGAGGGAGGCCACCTCTCTTCACGACATCAAGGACAAGCTGGAGAACGAGCTAGCCAGCAAGGAATCTCTGTACAGGCAGGTGGGTCGCCTCCGTCCCTTTGGTTCTGTGGTGCCCTGGCACAAGCGTGTTCTATCTCGCTCACCCGCCTCCTCTTCCTCGCCAGAGCGAGGAGAAGAGCAGGCAGCTCCAGGACCGGCTGGATGACGCGAAGCAGAGGCTGCAGCAGACGCTGCAGAGGGCCGAGACCCTCCCGGAGATCGAGGCCCAGCTTGCGCAGAGGGTCGCCGCGCTCAACAAGGTTCTGTCCGTCTGTCCGTCTGTCTCTCTGTGCCTGTCTGTGCCGGTCATATGTGAATCTGTCTGTCTGTAATTATACATCTGAAAATCTTCTATCTGCCAGTCTGTCTTTCTTTGTGTGTGTGCGTGTGTGTGTGTGTGCATGTGTGAGCCTGTATGCCTTTTTTCTGTCTGTGTGCGTTGTCTGCATATGTTTCTGTTTGTCTGTCTCTGTATTACTCTGTGTATGTGTGCGGGTGTATGTGTGTGCCTGTTTGCATGTGCGTGCCTGGCTGTCTGTCTGTTCCTTGTCGAGCCTTGTTTTGCCTGCCTTTTTTCTGTGTGTCTGTTGCACAGACAGTAGCAGTAATGTGGTATGTAAAGATGAGTGAGTGATTATGTGTGATTGAGTACCTTTGTTTCCCTCTCTTTGTTTTCCCTCGCTCCTTTGTGTCTTTCAGGCAGAGGAACGCCATGGCAACTTCGAGGAGCGATTGCGACAGATGGAGGCACAACTGGAGGAGAAAAATCAGGAGTTACAGAGGGTGACTATTCCTCTGTCTCTCACCCTTTCCTTCTCTTTTTCCTTCTCACTCTTCCCTCTCTCTCCATCCCCACCTCCTCTCCCTTCATTCTTGTCATTATGTAGTGCTTTTCTCCACAAATCCTTTCATTTCTCAGGGTTTATTCCAAAGTAATCAGTTCAACTTAGTGTTGAAGCCAAATCGCTGTACATAAGAAATATAAAAAATGCAGCTGTGTCGCATTCTGTAACATAACATAACGTTAAAGGTCATAGGTCGCTCAGTTCTTCTCTCAGGATCCAGTTGAAAGACGTAACCACTCTGATTCACATCCTGTCTGCTTCTCCCCGTCCCAGGCACGACAGAGGGAGAGAATGAACGATGAGCACAACAAACGGCTCTCCGACACCGTGGATAAGCTTCTCTCCGAGTCCAACGAGCGCCTCCAGCTCCACCTGAAAGAGCGAATGGCAGCTTTGGAGGAAAAGGTACCCCACTGGGCGGCTCCGCCCACTGCACCTGTGAAGAGCAGAGGACAGGCCTCCTACTCCCAGCAGTGAAATCATGTGCTTAGAGTTATTTCACATGCTGTATCACATGACATGTCAGGCACAACCACATATATCACATGACCTGTCGCTACAAACATCTGTCAAGCCTGTTGTTTGATTTAATAGATTTATTGAAACAGAATATGTGCTGCCGGAGAGAATCTGCATCAAAGATACACTAGAAACATTATATTGCTTTTCTTCTCTATTCATCCAGAATGCTCTTTCAGAGGAACTGGCTAACATGAAGAAAATACAAGATGATCTTTTAGCAAATAAGGTATATTTCACATGTTTTCCATGTCTTTACTGTGGTGTGGTCCTTCAATTATTTTATAGAGCAATACACACGTTTCTCTCTCTCTCCTCTCTGTATCTCTCTCCTTATCTCTGCCACTGTCCCTCGTTAATTTTATCTTTTTGTAATTGTATTATGTATATGAGTATTTACTTATGTATGTCTTGTGATGTGGAGATGGTCAGTATTTTTTATTTATTTTGTTTGGTATTTTTATTGTTTATTAGATATTCTTCCAATTCATATTTTCTTTTTAGGGCCCGACAGCAATCCAATCTGTTTTGAGATTGAGTGTCCCAATGAGTGACATGAGTGTCCCAATGCACCAAATCAGAGTTTTTGAGATGTTTGACAATTTGGTTTAAGCTGCTACAGTCGTATGTGTTGTTGAGTCGCTGTCCTGAGGATGACTGATGGTGTTGTTTTTGTGTTCTCTCTATCTCTCTCTCTCTCTCTTTCTCTCTCTCACACGGTTCCTTAGGATCAGCTGATCGCTGAACTGGAGAGGATTCAGCTTGAGCTGGATCAGTTAAGAGGCAGGCCTGGCTCCTCCTACTCGAGGTTAGCCCCTCCCAGAGACATGCCCCATCCCAACACCAACCCACGCATTATGTTATCGGTCTGGACGGATGTAACGCTAGCGAACCTGCTGTTAAATCCGGCTCCATCTCTGTCTTACAGGTCTTTACCAGGAAGTGCTCTCGAGCTCAGGTACTCACAAGGGGGCGGGTCCCTCCCTGCTGGCTCCACCACGCACCTCGATCACTATGGCAACACAGCCTCGGGGGGTGTGGTCAGGCGGACTCACCGTGGGCGCTGGGGTCCCGCACGGGAGGATACCAGCACGGTGAAAAACACTCTCCCGCCTCGCATTGACCAAACACTGACCCTCGCTCCCTTAGACTAGCACCGGGCCAAACCCTGTGTGCAGTAATGGGGGACTGAGGTCACGCTAAACTCAAAAGGGGTGGAGCGTCATACGCTCAATGATGTCAGCCAGTCATTCCGTTTTTGCTCATGATGCACCAATACCAAGCAGAGCTACCAGGCCAATACCAGACATTGGAAAGAGCAAGCAGTATTCATGGGTCCGCCCCAACGATACAAGTTGTCCTAAAACATACACTCAAACATGTGACTGTGTCTCTGGGCGGAGCTTTACAGCTCCTGCACAGTATCCTTGGGTAATGTGGGAGGAGAAGAGCATAATAAACACTCTTAAGAGACAGCCTTTTACACTTGGTTTAAATTCACTGTCACAAACATTTCTTTTACGATCTTTGCCTGTTAGCTTATAGTCCTGGATACGTTTGCACTGACAAAACAGTTTTTCTTTGTTTTTATCTGGCAAACTATCAAAATCTAAAAATAAACACCATGCTTTTTCAACCTCACATTACTGGACACTCTTTAGACATTCGCGAAAAATAAAAAGCCTGATTGTCCACTGTTACTTAAGATTAAAAACTGATAAAATTTTGTATATAGTTACATAAAGTATGATTTCAACAAGCTCGTCATGCTGATGGTGAATGTTTCAGTAAATCGAATGACTTCATGTTAGAACAGTCATTAAGCATATTAAAAGTATTTAGCTTGTTGGGATCAGCAATAAGATGTCGCCTTACTGCCTTTCAATGTATTTCTATCCTTTGGTAAAGCACTTGCTGAGAATTTATATGCGCAAACAATAATGATAACAAAATAGTCAGCCATTTTTCACTGCCAAGGTCCGTATCTTATGTGCTGGAGCAAAAGCAAGTAAGGCTGAGATGCTGAGTGTACTTGAATAATTGAGGTATTTTTACCCAGTTCCTTGCTGGATAACTGATTTTTGTCTGTAACCAATTTAAAAATGCTCACCACAGCCACAAGACTACAAACCACCTTTTTTAATTTAAATAGAATACTTTTGCTGTAAATCACTGCTGAATATGCCACTTTGAAAATCCCTTCAAATAATTTATAATATTCCCAAATTCTAGATTTCAAGGAGGATGTCCCTCTCTTAATTCGAATAACTTTTCAGACATGCCTGTTATTTTTTTTTTGAATGTTCAGATTCGTGCCATGTTGCAGTTCACTGTCTTAATTGTTTGTTTCTATATTACTTATTTAGAATACTTGGTTTTTTATTTTCCTTTGTTTCGTTAAAGGTACGGCCATTTCAGTCCTGTTGTATGTGTGGGTTGTGTCCCGGTTTGAATGGTACCCTGAGGACTGCCGATGAACTTTTCTCTGAGCGTTTAAACAGCTGTGAAATTGTTAAAGAAAAAGACTGAATCATAACCAGAGCACTGCGCTCAGAGTCGTTAGTGCTAGCATTTAGATTCATTTGATTGGTTGAAAGATGTTAATGATTGACAGCTGGTGGGAGATTCCCCAGTGTGAGGGGTGTGACAAGTCTTCCTCCCCCGTTCTGCAGTATGGAGAGTGGGACAGTGGCACACTGCTGGCCCCCGGGTTCGAAGGGGGCGTGGAGGGCGGCTGCTCTGATGATGAGGAGGAGGAAAGGGAGACGTTGTTCGGCTCTGAGCTGCTGTCACCCAGCGGACAGACGGACGTGCAGACGCTGGCCATAATGCTGCAAGAGCAGCTGGAGGCTATTAACAAGGAGATCAAGTGAGTGTGTGTGTGTGTGTGCGTGTGCTGGATGTGCACTCGGTGTGTGTGCGGTGCCTGCTTAGTGCGCTGTGTGTGTGCACTGGGTGTGTCCGTGTGCTGGGTGTGCGTGCGCATATATGTGCATGCTGGGTGCGCATGCATGCAGGCATGCATGTGTATGCGTGCGCACGCGTGTGCTGGATGTGAGTGTGTTTCTGTGTGAATGTGTGCTGTGCATGTGTGCATGCCTAATAGGTGTGCACTGGGTGTGTGTGTACGTGCCGGGATTGTGTGTATGCATGCGTGCTGGGTGTGTGCTCGCACACGCGTGCTGGGTGTGTATGCGAATGCTGGGTGTGCGTGTGTGCACAGGGCACGTGTGTTTGTTTTTCGACATATTTTGAATAAGCACCTAATCCTAATGCACTGTGATTCAAGTGCACACACTTTCCCTGAGGCAGGGAGGTAGAAAGTCCTGACTGTGCGTTGTGCCTTTTCGCCCCCCCCCCCCCCCCCCCCCCCCCCCCACCACCACCACCCCCAGGCTGATTCAGGAGGAGAAGGAGAGCACAGAGCTGAGGGCGGAGGAGATCGAGAGCAGGGTCAGCAGCGTGGCGCTGGACGGCCCCCCTCTGCCCCCGTCCTCTCTGGGCGGAGGAAGGGACGGGAGCGGGCGGGGCTTCATCCCTCAGTCCCTCACATCGTCCACCCTGGCGTCTCCCTCACCCCCCAGTTCCGGCCACTCCACCCCGCACCTCCCACACTCCCCCGCACGGGAAACCGACAAACAGGTGCGCCAACCTCTCACTGTATCACTGGGTAGCTCCTCCGAAATGAACGTCATGACCCTACTTAGCTCCTGAATAATGAGAGAAGATAATAAAAAAGTGGAACTCAAAATCTGCATCGACTGTTCATGCGAAAAGTTTGAATTTTATTATGGAGTATTATTATTTTATTATGGAGTGTATGGTGTGATAAAAATCCACCAGTAAAGAAGTAGTTCACCTTTCACACCACCTAACACTTCATGTTATTTCTTTCACCATTCATAATTTACCGAACATTAGAAAAACAATAGAAGTGAGGTCATATATGATATATAGTTATAGATTATTCACAGGTCACCAGGGGCAGCTGGTGAACTCAAAACAGAGTAGGAACAAACTATACCTTTATACCTATCATTATGTTCAACCTGTTCCCATTTATCCTCCTTGATTACCAACAAAACAAGTAATTCACAGAGTAATCTACACCAATTAATCTAAATAGAGTAAATGGTTTCGACTTTAATTTTGTAATAGTAACCTAATATTTTTCTTTCCTAACACATGCAGTATTTGTTATACCTACATGTTATTGTAGGCTAATTTAAGTTTTACAGGTGTTGAAAGATTAAAAATGTCAATGGATATAATAAACATGTCAAATAGTTTGCAATGAAAAACCGTTCTATTTCAAAATGAGATTGATAACCCTTTACTCTTTTACTTCAGCTGGTGTTGATTACTCTGTGAATAGTTTGTTTTATTGTTAATCAAGGAGGATAATTGGGAACAGGTTGTAAGTAATGATAGGTTTGAAGGTATAGTTCCCCCATGTTTTGAGCTCACCAGCCGCCACAGGTATCCACAAGTCCAGATTTCCTGTGGACCTCAGGCTTTAAAAAATGGCTGACAGAATATCGTTGGTGGTACTTGTGTTTCTGGTGAACGTGAGGGCAGCGCATTGACATGTGCGATACATCTCTCTCCAGAACAATAAGGAGGATGACAGGTCCCTGGCTCTTTTGGACTCCACCCCTCCCCCCACCCCCCGGGCCCTCCGATTGGACAGAATGACCCACACGCACCCGGGGGCCATGCTCGACGATAGCCGCGAGTTCCGCAGGTCGGTCAGCCAGCACAGCCTCAGAAACCAGCTGAGCAACGGACAATCGAGGAGCACCTCTATGTGTGTCAACTGGATATATTCTTTAAACGTATAATCCTAATCCCACCCATTCATTTCATTTTACGGCGAACCCTCGTTATAGCAGACCTCGTTAAAATGAATTTAGATTATAACGGATGATCTCTGCCATAACAACATGTGTTAGATGCTGGTTAATTCCTAAAAGAGGAATATTGACTCGCTTGCTGAAATGACTGAGAGAGCAGAGGGAGCAAGTTCTTGCTGGCGGGAACACTTAACATTCTAGAATCTTGAATAAAATGTTACTATTTTTGAAGCAAGAAGTGCAGCCAAGGGGTGGGGTGACAGAAGCACTGAGCATAATTTGACTGGCGCGGCGACAGGGCTCTGCGGGCCAGCAGTTTCCTCGTCGCGGACCAGTATAGAGGACCTCCCGAGTATTGTTGCACACCGAACCGAGTAAATATGGCTTGGTACCACAGCTGAGGTGGGACTACTGTGTGTGTTTTTTAGTATCACCTGGTTATAACGTATTCCCTTCCCCACAATTGGTCCGGTTTAACGAGGGTTCACTGTATTTATGTATATAATTATGAGTCCGTCTTCATGTGAGTCTTTCTCTCTCCTGGGTTGTTTTCAGCATCCATGTTGACATACTGTTGTGTCCAATCATTCAGCACTCTGAGATCTGTGTGGATCCTGTATCGATTTTCATGACTGGTTTTTTCTTTCAGTCTCTCGGCAGATGGCAGCGCTACCAACAGTAGCCAGGATTCCCTTCACAAAGCCAGCAAGAAGAAAAGCATCAAGTCTTCCATCGGTCGCCTTTTCGGCAAGAAGGAGAAGGGGAGACTGGGCCAGCCAGGGCGGGAGTCCGTCTCTCTGGGTGAGCACGTCCACAAAAAGCAGTCATTAATAAAGAAAAAGGTCATAAGCAGTAGGTGATTTGTTCATTTTTAACCGGGGGGGGGGGGGGGTTGGCCCAACGGGAGCACCCCCCTGCCCCCACACCACCAACCGACGCACACATGTAAAATGGGGATAGCAGGTTAGCAAGGGGGATTCATTTTGGTCATTTTGTCAGCAAGGGGGATGGCATCCCCTCTCATATCACATACTGCTCATAAGTAAGGGATGCATTTTCTATTGATGACTCTAAAACCTAAAAAACACAACCGATATGATGGATACATCTAGAGGTCTCAATGCTGGACCACCAATGACTACAGAATAAGAGGTGAACAGGAAGTCTTACCAAACTGCTGCCTTCAGCATGCACATTACATAGTCGGCATCTTGCAGATACTTTTAAACATATATTTTGTAACACTTGATGTCTTTTCTGAAGTAATTCAGCTATAGCATAGCACAAGCGTACTAAGACAATGTCTGTTTTGTTTGAAGAAGTAGAAGAACCAGTTGAATGAAGAGTAACATATTTAGTTTTAATATGTTTAGTAATAAATCCGTCAACATGTTTCAAGATCCAAGTGATGTCATGAGAATGCCTGTTGGGTATTTTTATCAATATTTCTTTGTTACCTCACCTGGAGCAGCACCTATCATTCACTTTCACCTGAGTGTTTAAGGTAGACATGCACCTGAAAGTAGACCTGAATACTGGGTGGTTTCATCTCTGTATTTTCTTCACTTGATCCTATGTCTTCATTGAAAAAGACCGTGATACAAATAGGACACATTTGATCATTGAGAGATTATTTGTTCTTTCAGAGTAAAATATTATGGCTGTGTCTCAGATGGATGCCCAAAACCTGGCTTACAGAGAGACACAGTGGGTCAGGTGAAAGGAACCTTGAAATTGGATTTTTCTCTCATTTACAATAGACGTTCACAAAACCTGTTAATATAACCTTGTGCCCCAACCATAAGACTTCCATTTTAAAAGATGTAGGTCCTCCATATCAAACATAGCTAATCATTCCCAAAATTCTTTTGTTGTATGATTTCATAGCCCTTTTTGGTTAGTGTACCATAAACACAAGACAATATGGTGCTTCATGACCCTACGTACTCTGCTTTTGAAACAGTTGGCTATATATGTTATGAAGTAAGCTCCCCCTCCCTGTTTGTAGTTCTTTCTGAGCACCTCCTCCCTGTTTGTAGTTCTTTCTTGAGCTCTCCCTCCCTGTTTGTAGTTCATCCTGAAAACCTCCTCCCTGTTTGTAGCTCTTTCTGAGCTCTCCCTCCCTGTTTGTAGTTCTTTCTGAACACCCCCTCTCTGTCTCTCTTAGCCTCCACGCCCTCGGAGGACCTGGGCTCTGCGGACCCACTGGGCCTGACAAAACTCTCCGGGCCAGTGGACAAGGACCGCCGCAGCAAGAAGAAGTGAGGGCCATGCAGATCACTGTCCTGCAAAATAAGATCATAATAGAGTTCAGAAATCCTGATCGGGGAACGGGACGTAGCGGACGTAACCTGTTTAATCCATATATAGCCTTGCCAGATACATTAGCTGAAATACAGTACTGAATGTGTACGGTATCTTGGTTGTTTAGTAAATACAGGTACACTACAGTACCCCATATTGCTTTGATAATATGGTGTTCGCACAACGGACAGATCACATAAAGTCCTATTTCACCGAACGTATCATGTACTTCCTGTACCACCTGCCTCTCCTCTGCCAGTCTCTTTCCCTGTCTATTTCTCATTTACTTCAGTTCAAGTGGAGATTTATGTCATGATGAAAAACATCATTCTGCCTAACCACAGAATACACATTTACTAATATTTCAGTGAAACAATGACACTGTCAACAATGATTTTATACTGTACACACACACACATCTCCCCCTCTCTCTCTTTTTTCCTCCCTACCATTTGCTCCCTCCCCCCGTGTCCCCGCCCCCTCCCCCTCCCCCAGGCACGAGCTGCTCGAGGAAGCGTGCCGTCAGGGGCTGCCCTTTGCATCGTGGGATGGGCCCACTGTTGTGTCCTGGCTTGAGGTGAAATCTCATTAAAAGTCTTTGCATGACAGGTATTGTCTTATACAGGCAAGGGATATAGTAAAAAAAAACAAATATAAAATAACAAATTACAGTATTAGTAAAATGAATAATGTTCTTTTCTGTGATTTCTCCTGTCTTCATCCTCATTCTCCTCCCTCTCTCTCTCACTATTGGTCTCCTGCCCTCCTTCCCTCACCTGCTTCTTTTATGTTTCCTTACCTCTTGCCTCTTTTCCTCCTCCCCTCCCTTCTTCTTCCCCTCTCATTCTACCTCCCTGCTCTCTCCCTCTCTGCAGCTCTGGGTGGGGATGCCAGCCTGGTACGTGGCGGCCTGCCGGGCCAACGTGAAGAGCGGTGCCATCATGGCTAACCTGTCGGACACGGAGATCCAGAGGGAGATTGGCATCAGTAACCCCCTGCACCGCCTCAAGCTGCGCCTGGCCATCCAGGAGATGGTGTCCCTCACCAGCCCGTCTGCCCCGGCCAGCTCACGCTCTGTCAGTACCTCGCTCATCGCTTCATCAGCACGCTCTATCACAGTCACTACTGACACATGGCTCTGGACCACCACACACTGTGTCGGCACTGACACATGGCTCTGGACCACCACACACTGTGTCGGCACTGACACATGGCTCTGGACCACCACACACTGTGTCAGCACTGACACATGGTTCTGTTCCAGCACACAATGGTAGTTCTGATGCATGGTTCTGTACCAGCACACACTTCGCCAGACTCAGTACTGACACACACGGCTCTGTACCACCACACAGTGTCAGTACTGGCACACGGCTCTGTACTGCCACCCACTGTGTCAACACCGACATACTGCTCTATACCAGCACACAATGGCAGTACTGACATGCGGCTCTGCACCACCATACACTGTGTCAGCACTGACACACGGCTCTGTACCAGCACAGTGTCGCCACTGACACACATCTCTGGACCGCCACATACTGCGCCAGTACTGACACCCATCGCTGTTCCAGCATACTTCGTCATTACTGACACATGGCTCTGTACCACCACACCTCCTTGCAAAAGGCTATCTCCGATTATTACTTTCTGTTCGGCCCTGTCCCTGTAAGTGAAAGTATATGGTAGTAATCATTTGTCTAATTCTTGTTTTGTTTACTTTTCCATGCTATCTTCTTTTAATACCTTCGATCCCCCTTGCTGGACCGACCTGTTCCGATGACGTGACCACAGTCAACCAGCAACGTGTGGATGACCCACGCAGAGATGGAGTCATTAACTGCAGCCACCAAACCTGTGAGTCCGCCCTTCTCTCTTCTCTCCACACTACTGTCTTGCACAGTCGTGCACTGACTGGGTTGTGATACCTGTTTCCTGTCTGCTTAAAGCATCGCAGCCCTGCACCTAGCGTACTGGCCTGTGCTTTAGAGCAGTATACCCGCACACTGGCCATTCTACACATTACATAATTACAATCAGTTCATTGCGATATCTTGTTACTCTTAAGAGTCTCCATTACAGTGCAGACTGTACTACAGTGGCTGTATAACAGCACACACTTTTAGAAGTCTGTCTGCATTCAGGTAAATTAACACATTTCTTTCTCTCTCTTTTTCTGTTTGTCTGACTAGGCCTCACTGTTGAACAACTTCTCTCTCCCTCAGTTTCCGTTGAAGTGCACTTTTTTCCGACTAATTATCCGTTTACTAACAAACTGTTCCTCCCTTTGTCTTTCACTGTCTGTTCTTCCTCTCCTTTTCCTCCCAAACAACATGTATTCCCCTCTACCCTATCCTTTCCCCTCGATCTCTTTATTTCCTCCTTTCCTCTTTTGTCTTTCTCCTTCCTCCTCTCTCTCCTTCCTTCGTTGTTTCCTCTGCCCCAAAGGAGCTGAAAGAGATCAGCTGGGATCAGGCAAGTAATATCTAGTCATTTAAATTTCACATGTAAATGTATTTTGCTATCAATATATATCTGTATTATATATTACATTACATTACAATTATATTATATTATATTACTGAGTGCATGCTGTCTTTGTCCTCCTCCTTTGCTCCAAGCAGATCCTGGCCTATGGGGACATGAACCATGAGTGGGTGGGAAACGAGTGGCTCCCCAGCCTGGGTCTCCCGCAGTACCGCAGCTACTTCATGGAGTCCCTGGTGGACGCCCGCATGCTGGACCACCTGACCAAGAAGGAGCTGCGAGGCCAGCTGAAAATGGTGGACAGCTTCCATAGGTGGGCCTCAGCGACTCCGCTCCACATCCTGCTGCTCAGGCTCAGGCCTGTGAACGCAGCACAGCAATGCTGGTACCTCAGAGGACAGGCTATAACACACTGTGGGGACAGGCTATGAGCCGCACTGTAACACACTGTGGGGACAGGCTATGAGCCACGCTGTAACACACTGTGGGGACAGGCTATGAGCCACGCTGTAACACACTGTGGGGACAGGCTATGAGCCAAGCTGTAACACACTGTGGGGACAGGCTATGAGCCGCACTGTAACACACTGTGGGGACAGGCTATGAGCCGCACTGTAATACACTGTGGGGACAGGCTATGAGCCGAGCTGTAACACACTGTGGGGACAGGCTATGAGCCGCGCTGTAACACGCTGTGGGGACAGGCTATGAGCTGCACTGTAATACACTGTGGGGACAGGCTATGAGCCGAGCTGTAACACGCTGTGGGGACAGGCTATGAGCTGCACTGTAATACACTGTGGGGACTGTGGGGACAGGCTATGAGCCGCACTGTAACACACTGTGGGGACAGGCTATGAGCCACGCTGTAACACACTGTGGGGACAGGCTATGAGCCAAGCTGTAACACACTGTGTGGACAGGCTATGAGCTGCACTGTAACACACTGTGTGGACAGGCTATGAGCCAAGCTGTAACACACTGTGGGGACAGGCTATGAGCCGCACTGTAACACACTGTGGGGACAGGCTATGAGCCAAGCTGTAACACACCGTGGGGACAGGCTATGAGCCAAACTGTAACACACCGTGGGGACAGGCTATGAGCCAAGCTGTAACACACTGTGGGGACAGGCTATGAGCCAAGCTGTAACACACTGTGTGGACAGGCTATGAGCTGCACTGTAACACACTGTGTGGACAGGCTATGAGCCAAGCTGTAACACACTGTGTGGACAGGCTATGAGCTGCACTGTAACACACTGTGTGGACAGGCTATGAGCTGCACTGTAACACACTGTGTGGACAGGCTATGAGCCAAGCTGTAACACACTGTGTGGACAGGCTATGAGCTGCACTGTAACACACTGTGGGTATAGGCTATGAGCTGCACTGTAACACACATGTGGACAGGCCATGGACCATGGATGAGGTGATTGCATGTCTGCTATCTTCTTTTGATTCTCATCTGCGTTGGAATTCAATATCAGATGAGACAGATGCCTGAAGAACTTATTCACCTAAAGGCATCTCTCTCTCTCTCTCTCTCTCTCTCTCTCTCACACACACACGCACACACACACACAGGGTCAGCCTGCATTACGGCATCATGTGTCTGAAGCGCTTAAACTACGACAGGAAAGAGCTGGAGAGGAGGAGAGACGACAGCCAGCACCAGAATAAAGGTGAGCTAACCGCCTCTTCTACTTACTGAACAACACCTCCGTATATAGATGTTTCTCCGCTATCTCTGCATGTTCTTTTTGAGGACGTTGTCCACTTAAAAAAATGTGTGAGTCCGTCTTTACTTCCATGATGTATGAATCTTACAGACTTGGTGCCGTGTAGTGAACGCTTGCTGGACTTAGCAGGTCTCCACAGCCCTGCAGCTGCATGGTGTTGCCCACCCGCTCGAGATGACGGGCCTTCCTTCTCGCTATCCCCGCAGATGTGATGGTGTGGTCGAACGAGCGTGTGATGTGCTGGGTGCAGACCGTGGGCCTCAAGGAGTATGCTGACAACCTGATGGAGAGCGGAGTGCACGGGGCCCTGCTGGCGCTGGACGACACTTTCGACTACACCGACCTGGCCCTGCTCCTGCAAATCCCCAACCAGAACACGCAGGTGCAGCCTGAGCCCTGACCTGTGGCCCCTATCACTGAGTTAGGCACAGAGCTGGCCCCTGATACTGATTCAGGCACAGAGCTGGCCCCTAGCACTGATTCAGGCACAGAGCTGGCCCCTAGCACTGATTCAGGCACAGAGCTGGCCCCTAGCACTGATTCAGGCACATAGCTGGCCCCTAGCACTGATTCAGGCACAGAGCTGGCCCCTAGCACTGATTCAGGCACAGAGCTGGCCCCTAGCACTGATTCAGGCACAGAGCTGGCCCCTAGCACTGATTCAGGCACAGAACAGACCCCTGATACTGATTCAGGCACAGAGCTGGCCCCTAGCACTGATTCAGGCACATAGCTGGCCCCTAGCACTGATTCAGGCACAGAACTGACCCCTGATACTGATTCAGGCACATAGCCGGCCCCTAGCACTGATTCAGGCACAGAGCTGACCCCTGATACTGATTCAGGCACAGAGCTGGCCCCCATCACTGATTCAGGCACATAGCCGGCCCCTATCACTGATTCAGGCACATAGCTGGCCCCATCACTGATTCAGGCACATAGCTGGCCCCATCACTGATTCAGGCACATAGCTGGCCCCTAGCTCTGATTCAGGCACATAGCTGGCCTTCCACAGTACAATGGGTCCTTTTAACCTGTTTTAACCATGTTTGTTTCTCCTTTTCCACAGGCCAGACAGCTCCTGGAAAAGGAGTACAATGCTCTCATCGCCATGGGAACTGAGAGGAGACCTGATGAGGTAAGCGCAATTAATAACGATATCTGTTATTGTAACAGATGGAATTGTATCAGTTTGATGTAATTTTTATGAGGAGGATTTATTGTGTCTTTCGTACAGTGAACCATATGGGTAACATGATTTTGCAGTCAGTTGAATTGATGGCCAGGCTTGTTTGCTGCATGAGTGTTACACTGTCCCACTAGCCGGTAGAGGATGTTGCATTATGCTTCATGCTTTATTGCATTTCTGTTCTATACAAATGAAACAAGTCCATCGTATAATAAATGAATATCTGTCATAGTAACAGTGTAATCATCTTATTTGGCCGGGATTGAAGAACGTGTAGTTTTCATATTGTACATTTTGGGTCTAAACTGGATAGTAGCCCAGCATTCGTAAATTACGGCAGCTGAAGACATTTTTAGTTAATCAGTTCTCCGCCTACCCTTTTTAATTTGTCCGAGGATTCACTTTTTTGTGTTAGTATGAAAGCACTAGGGTAGCCGGTGCATTACATGAGCTGTGTGGTGTGACACAGCGCTGGTACTGCCCTCTAGTCAAGTGCAGGTCACTGTTATTAGCATCTGCAGAGCCCAGTTCAGTATGACAGGAGCCTACTGTACCCTCATCTGCAATGGACATTATCACTCATCTAATGTATGCTAGCCCTGTCCTTGAGAGGCTTTTAAAGGCTACACCTGTACTGCCCTTGCAAATGTGTCTCTTGATAATCACATATTGTAGCTACATTTTACTTTTCAGCCGTTAAATACTATACAGGTATGCATCGCTTAAAGTCTACGATACGTTCTGTGAAATAGGACGTTATGTGATTTGGACGTTGTGCGAACACCATATTATCAAAGCTATATGGGATACTGCAGTGTACCTGTATTGACTAAATAGCTAAGATACTGTACACATACAGTACTGTATTTCAACCAATGTATCTGGCAAGGTAATATATGGGTTAAATAGGTTACGTCCACTACGTCCCATTCTCCGATCAGGATTTCTGAACTCTATTGCAACCTTATGGGGCCACGGACGTATATGCGGTTGGATGTTGCCCGAATGGACGTTATGAGGTGCATAGCTCTAGTTAAATACTGTAGGACTAAGTGAAATCAGCTTTGATGAGCTTTAGATGAAGTTTATATCCCAGTGGTGTGCCAGGCGGATGGTGAAGATTTAGGAATGAGATTCTATTCCGGAACCGTTCCTCAAAGCTGAACAAACTGGGAAATGAACGGTGTGTGTAGGGGTTGAAACAGGCCTGTTGCTTTCTTCAGGACGGCACAAAGACCTTCACTCGCTCGCCATCATGGAGGAAAATGTTCCGAGAGAAGGATCTGAGAGGGGTGACCTCGGACTCCTCTGAAACCCTGCCCGCCAATTTCCGCGCCTCTGCTATCTCCACACCGTCCGTCACCCTGAGGAAGGTTCAGAGTGAGGGTGAGCCAGCTTCCTAAAGCCCCCCCCCCCCCCCCCCCCCCCCCCCCTTCAGTGTGCTGCATCTGTGCCTGCTGCCCCCACCCCCATCCCCCCAAGTGTGCTGCCCTGTGCTTCATGGTAAAGAACAAAGTCTGTGCTTCCACTGTTAGCCAGTAGAGGGAAGTAATGTCTCTGATTTTGCACGGCTTGTCATAATAGTCATGCACAGTCAAGTTGTTTTAACAATATTCTGCAATTCTAAGCAAGTTATTCTTCTTGAAACTTAACAACATTCAAGGATAATTTTACAGCAGTCTGAATACAAAGTTTCACCTCACTTAACGGCTAAGCAATTATTTTTCAGAATAAACTGTGGCACACAAAACCCTTGAACATAATGATGGGAAAAGCTGAACAGCCAAACTCAGGAGTGAGGGAGACAAGTGCCATCTTCCAAGAAAAATCACTGCTTTTCACCATCAGCACCCTGCCACTGCTAGGAACTTTAAAAAAATGATTTGCATAAGTTTTATCCACAAAGAAAAAGAAACATAACACAGGCTACATAAATCACTTAACCAAGTTCACAATTTGATGTGCAGCCTGTGCTGTGCAGCCTGTGTTGTGTGGTGCAGCCTGTGTTGTGTGCGGCCTTTCCTGTGTGAAGCTAACTAGCAAACTATTTAACGAGAAAGATAAACACAATCCGGTCATTCAGCTGCAGAATACACCATACCTGACCAAAAAGCTCACTGAAATCTGGAATATTTGGGGTTATTGATAATTTAATCATCTGAAATATGCCTTGACGTTGATGCATGAAGGTTATGTGCACGTGATCAATCTTAGAATGGAGCTTGTTTAAATTCAGGGCTAACACGCTGAAATGAAGTCACAGTTACAGCACTGAGCTGTTTTCTCTACACACCATCCATCACAGAGAGGAAAAGATCTCAACCCTTCAAAGATACCTCTTGATGAGGACTGAAATATTTTCTTTTTTCAGAGCACCTTATGCATACTTTATAGCAGTGGTGTGAAACTCAGATGCATAAGGGCGACAGGGTCTGCTGGTTTTTGCTGTGTTTCAGCACTTAATTCATTGAATTAAATCACTGATTGGATATAGTCCACACAACTGGCTTCCAGGGCCTAAAACTGATTCCAATGAAAGGAAACAACAAAAAACTGCAAACACTATGGCCCTCCAGGACTGGAGTTAAACCTGCAGGCACTGCAGCCCTCCAGGACTGGAGTAAAACCTGCAGACGCTGCGGCCCTCCAGGGCTGGAGTTAAACCTGCAGGCACTTCGGCCCTCCAGGACTGGAGTTAAACATGCAGACGCTGTGGCCCTCCAGGACTGGAATTAAACTTGCAAACCCTATGGCCCTCCAGCCGAACCAGGTCATCTGCATAGCAAATTTGAATTCCGCACCCTGTTGAGGAAGAGCAAGACTGAGGATTGCCTGATCTCTTTCGCTGTCTCTCTTTCTCATACTGTCTCCGTGATCTCTCTTACTCTCTGTCACCCCCTAGTGAACTCTGGATCCAGAGCCGAGGCTGGGTCGGTGAGGACATACTCCTGTTGAAGAACACACTGGGGTGAGGCTAGCTATTCTACCTCTACCACATGCTTTAGTGAGCCCGTTTCATATATATGTTATGGGGTGCCTGATAACTTTGTTATGTGTAAACCGTCATGTTTGGGTATGTGCTAAATTTAAGAAAATCGAACTGTGGTACAAGGCAGAATTTACTTAAAGTCCTAAAAGAATGGAGTAACATTTTCCTGCTTGTTCTACAGGGGCTACTTGGAGTCATGTATGGATTTTGGTTTCATTATTTTGGAAAAGCAATGAACATAAGGAAGAGCGCAAGAAGTACCTGACAAATTTGCAATAACAAAGGGAGAAAAGGACGAATGAAGACAGGAGAAGAATGTATTCAGGAAGAAAAGGAGAGAATGTGTGGAACTGAGGGAGGAGGGGAAATTCCCTGTCTATCTGTCCCTCTCTTTCTCCTGAGCTACAGCTGTAGTTTGATGCCGTGTGGTGATTGGAAGACTGATGTCATATGCTTCCCTATGTGGCTTTGTCCTGGCAGTGCGGTGGAGTTTTCCAGTGGTCCTGGATTTGGCGGGGCGGGGACGGTCACTATGTTTGGCAGCGATGAGTGGGTATGCAGCGAGTTTCTGTCGGCCAGTCAGCGCTCTGGAATGGGTTGGTCTGGATCTGTCCAAGAGCCGAAGTCCTCAACGAACACCGCATCATCTGGCTGAAAAACATCTTCTGGAAAGCCGAAAAGAGCAGAATGAAGCAGGCGCTGTGACAGATAAAGAGATGTGTTTTACGCGTGAAAGCCGTGACAGCTACCAAAAGGGAGAGGAGGTGGGGGAGGGAACACAAAGACACTGCATAAAGGGAAAAAAAGGAAGAAGGCAGACTGGATAAAAGAATGGAGGCATCTGATGTGCTGAACTGCATGACAAAAAAGAAAAATAAAAGAAGCAAAGAGAAATAGTGAGAGGTCAACATGAAATCAAGTCAACATGCCATGAAGTCAACAAAAACATGCTAAAATGAGGATGAAAGCTTTGGGGAAAAAATTTGTAAATTGTGTGTATTTTCATTTTTATTTTTATGATAATTATTTTCTTTATGTATGTATTGAATAACTGTATGTACATGTTCATTTATTACTTCATTTTGACTGACTGTAATTTAATTTTATCTAGTTTAAAAAAAATATCATACATTTAAAATGAACTGTTAAAATTATGCTACTTGTATGTGTAAATTTTAAGAGAAAAATGTGTTATGATTCAAAGAAAATATTGTAACAATGGCGATAAAATGAATAAAATGAAATCTACAAGAAAATAAATAAGGATAATAATAATGATTATGAACCTGAAAAATAAAGTGGTACAATGGTACTGTAATTTGTAGTGGAGTCCAAGTGCTGTAAAAAGAAACAATGACGGATGCAGGGAAACCCTCCGGTCATATTTTTATGTGAGAGGACCGACGGTACTCCAACGTGGTTTCGCGAGTGAATGTTACTATGAAACGTACACACCGAAAGCATAAAAACCATAATGTCATTCCATTTTCTGAAATATCCCAAAATGTGACCGCACACATTCATGAATGATTTAACAAACAAATGGTGTGTTCTTCCCATACAGGTCATGATTAATATGAATATGAATATTTTGAATCACACTTACATCTCGATCACTTCAAGCAATAAATGGTGCTCATTTTGTCCCTTTCATAAAAAAATATACACACAATCTGCAACATACATGTGTATACTCTCTGTTCATACATGTTCATTTATACATATAAACATTAATATACATATGAACATGGAGATTGCTGATGCTGTAATACAGTGTAGATAATGTTCTGAATGTCTCTTTCTGTAAATATCTAAATTCATTTATAAATATATGCATACCATCCTCATATATACAATGAAATATATTAATATATTCATATCAAACAAGTACTCATGCTTACATGTCAACCTAATAACATTAAGAATAATATTGAAACAATAAAGGACAACTGTTTCATGTATAAAATTACAATCTCAAATTAACTGTTGTAAGAATATTAACAGCAACATACTTTCTGAAGTCTTTGAAATGAGGTTACGTTTGTTAAATGGTTAAAAAGTTACTTGATTGGCAGCTCGTCATATATAGACTATAATACAGAGAGACTGGGTTGTGCAATGGAGGAGACTGAGTAGGACGACATGACGGTACATGCACTTCCTGTCACATGACCATATTTTCCCAGTTCACCCAGTCTCGTATTATCATACAGTGTCGCTGCCAGACAGTGTGTCCTCAACGTTGGGTGTAGGATTTATAGAAGGGACGTTATCCTACAGAAAGGGTTTACGAACTGGAGAGGTTCTCAGTGAGCACATGCAGCAGTTTGTCATTGAGTAACATACATACATACATACATACATTCTAATATAGCCAAAATACATTCTAATATAGCTAACATACATTCTAGAATAGCCATCATACATTCTAGTATATACAACTTACATTTAAACATAGCCAACTTACATTCTAGCACAGCTTACGAACATAGCTAACATACATTCTACAGCCCACTTACATTCTAATGTAGATAAAATACATTCTAACATCGCTAACATGCATTCTAACATAGCTAACATACATTCTTTCTAATTGCACAATAAAGACTTTTTAATGTAGCACCAGCAGGCACTAGCCCTCTGCAGGACCCAAGATGCAACATGTAAAGAGATATGCAACTTTGTGTGAAGTGCCTCCTCCTTTCGTTGTATCCCCATAACCCCAAACACCACTCCTCCAGTCACACTGGACAGTAGCGCACACACACACACACACACACTCTAGTTTCTGTTCACCCTGGGCTGCAGCACACACACACAAGATGAGTCGATTCTGATCCACCTCCAGCCCACACCCTTCAGCGGGTGAGCGGTCAGTGCTCGGACGTAGGACTGCTTGGCCCTGCACTCGCTGACCCAGTGCTTCTTATCCACCCCTACACAGTCCCGGCCCGAAACCCCCGAGCCCCCTGTTCCACGGCTATCTGGCTGCCTGCACTTGGTCTCAAAGAAGTACTGCTTGAGAGTGCCTCTAGGGGTCTGGATTTCGGGCAGCACCGTCACCATGTTCCCTAGCATGTCGATGGCTGTCTTCTTGTCGGTCACCCATTCGTTGGCCGGCTCGCACACCGATCTCTCTCCCCTCTTGTCATGGTCTGCACTTGCGCGCTTGGGTCGGGGTTTAGGGTGCATAAGCTCCTCACCTTTCCTTTCAACACGGGAGTCTGTGATTGGATCTGTCGCTGTGGATCTGCCCACTTGTCTATCCCCACCTTCAGTCCACGACCCCGCCTCTCCCTCCCCGCTCTTGTGCGTGCTGCGCTCGTCCTGCTCGTCCCTCTCCTCTTCCCCGACCCTGTCGTGCAGCCCAGCCTCCAGCATGAGTAGAAGAGGGGGATGCTTTGGAGGTGAAGAAGAGGAGGTAAACAGCACTCTTGGGTGAGCATCCAAAAACAACAGTTCTGCCTCTTCCAGAAGCTTAGGTCCTCCAGCCTCCATCGCCGCAGGCCCTCCCTCTGTCCCATCATTCCCCTCCTCCACCCGCTTTTCTGCGTATGTATAGTGCCCCATCTGAGTCACCGTGTCCTGGAGTGTTTGTCTTTTTACTGTGCCACTATTGTAGAGGTCATAATCATTCATTACAGAAAAATCTGCTATTATGTTGTTTTCATTTCTAGTATTTAATGGGAAATGTATTTCTTTCCTTGTGATGTCCACTATGTTATTATCACCAGACATGCCTTTCTGAGATTTGTAGTCCCTCAGGGTGTGCTCATCCTGGGAAATGTAGTTCTCCGGGTGTTCCTCACCTTGTGTCTTGCAGTTCTTGACCTCAGGGGTTACAGACAGGTGTTGGGCAGAGTGTGCATCCCCAGTTGAGCTGTACTGCTGCCTTTTGTTACCCTGAGGATTGTGTCTAAATGAGTGTCCATCTTGCTTTTGAATGTTCGGGGAACTGTGCTCCACCTGGCCAGTTATGGAGGGAGAAGGGTTGCCCCCTTGGCTCAGGTCTCTCCTCAATGGGAAGTCTTCTGCTGTGCTGCTCTGTTTGTCCTTTATGCCAGACTGACTGTCGTCCGCTTGAGCAGAATCATAGACATGATTCCTGTGAGACCTGCTTGCCGGCATGCCGTCAACTCCTGAACTGTTGTTAGAATAAGTGCTGTTGTTGCTGGATTTGTGCTTGCAGTTGTTATTTCTTTGGTTATCCGGATTCCGACTGGGCTCCGGTACTGTGTGGTTACCTGGATTCCAGTTGGGCTCCGGTGCTGTGTGGTTACCCGGATTCCGGTTGGGCTCCGGTGCTGTGTGGTTACCTGGATTCCGGTTGGGCTCCGGTGCTGTGTCGTTACCGGGATTCCGGTTGGGCTCCGGTGCTGTGTGGTTACCCGGATTCCGGTTGGGCTCCGGTGATGTGTGGTTACCGGGATTCCGGTTGGGCTCTGGTGATGTGTGGTTACCGGGATTCCGGTTGGGCTCCGGTGCTGTGTAGTTACCCGGATTCCGGTTGGGTTCCGGTGCTGTGTGGTTACCCAGATTCCGGTTGGGCTCCGGTGCTGTGTGGTTACCTGGACTCCGGATGGGCTCCGGTGCTGTGTGGTTACCCAGATTCCGGTTGGTCTCCGGTGCTGTGTGGTTACCCGGATTCCGGTTGGTCTCCGGTGCTGCGTGGTTACCCGGATTCCGGTTGGGCTCTGGTGATGTGTGGTTATCTGGATTCCAGTTGGGTGCTGGTGATGTGTGGTTATCCAGATTCCGGCTTGGCTCCGGTGCTGTGTGGTTATCTGGTGTTGCAGTTACAAGCCTGGGAATGGGGCTGTGAGGGAAGGGCAGAGCCGAGGCAATCACCATGGCAACCAGGGGAAGCCAGTGCATCACTCCCAGGATGTATCAACTGGGAGAGAGAGAGAGAGTACCAGTGTGAAAAACCAGGAAACTGAGAAAGAGCAACAGGGAACATCAAAAGCAACTTGCTTCTCCAACTAAGTCACCAAAAATTTCTCAAATGCCAGAAGAAGTGCATTACTTACATCCAGCGTAGCAAGACGAACTGCATCCCAGCAAGGAGAAAGCCTGACATTCTAAATAACAAAATCTACTTTTTGTTTTTCTGCTTTGTTTGCCAGCAATGGAAACCTGAAATGTTCTCAAGTGTTCTTCAATCAAAGGTGCGCCAACAAGTGAGCTTTATCTTTCTGCCACCAGGGGGCAGATGAGACCATCAGGATTGAAATGCGAGATCTTTAGCCCTCTCACAGTTAACCAAGCGATTGAGTGAACTCCTGAACTCCGTCTAGCATTTCATTTCAAAGGAATGTCGCTGAGGTCTTTTTCCCACCAAACTACTTCTAGTGTAGAAAGACTTTTAAAACAAAAGAATATCTGCCCTGATACAATGGGGTCCAAAAGTCTGAGACCGCATTGAACATTTTTTTCAAACTCATGTAAAGCCGTTAATGGAAAGTTTTAGGATTTTGAAATGTTTAAAACAAAGAAAAGTTATGACATTTAAAATGAAGAAATACTTAAGATATGCCCCATCGAACATTCATTGGGACGCTTAAAGGCCAAGAAAGTTTTGTGCACTTAAAGACCATGGGATAACATGTATCATCAGGTTTTGCGCAAACTTGTGGAGTCCATGCCAGCTCCAGTGCACCCTGTCATAAAAGCAAAAGGGGAACATACTAAACTAAGACATTCTGGAAATTCATGCACATTTTTAAAAGATTCACCCTCACACTTAAATTGTTAATATAATTTGTATATTAGAAGCTCTTCCACTAGTGGTCTCAGACTTTTGGACCTCACTGTATGTGACTGGTTCTACAGTGCTCCTCATGTTCCCCCCTGCAGCAGCAAAAAATGGGTGTAGTGTGAGTTCCCCCTCTCAAATCCCAAAATAACCACCGCCTGAAGATCACGCCAGGTGTCAATCTTGTTTTTGTTTTCTTGCAACATACAGGAGGGGAAAACATAAATCCAGGGTTGAGAGAAAAGGGAGGAATGAACAGAATGTTAATGATCTGGCTTTAGACTGGAGATCCCTGAGGGAGTCCAACCCCTGTCTGAGACAAGGAGGAGGAAGAGCATGAGGAGGAGGAGAGAGCAGGGGAGAGGGTGGGAGAAGGAGAGAGAGAGAGCCTAGCCCTGCAAAACCAGAACAGAGACAGCGGGGCGAACCCACTGTAGGAAAACACGGGAACCCGCAGCTTGTCTGCTCCGTGATTGGCTGTGGCCTGCTCATGGACAACTCCCCTGCAGAGAGCAGCAGGTAAGTATGGGCACACCGTAAGAAATCAGCCAGATCATGCAAATCTTTCAGTATGCATTTTAATGAGATGACAGCATTACACAAGTCAGAGCAAAACAGATGAAGCTGTAGAAAGGTGAGACAGACAGTACTTATGTAACCACTTAAATACGCGATCAATGTATAAACAATCTGTTTTTACATCATGGGCCCGGTTTCCTGGACAAGGATTAATGAATCTGCTTTGTGGAGATCTGCTTTGATCTGCCATAAGAGTAGATGAGATAAAGTTAAGAGTAAAGTTATACTTCTTGTTATAGCTCTATAGCCATAGAAGTGTAGCAGTTATGGCTAAGTGACAGGTGTTATAGGGAATGTTGGTAAGTAACAGGTGTGAGAGGGGATGTTGTTAAGTGGTAGTTGTGAGAGGGGATGTTGCTAAGTGACAGGTGTGAGAGGGGATGTTGCTAAGTGACAGGTGTAAGAGGGGATGTTGCTAGGTGGCAGGTGTGAGAGGGGATGTTGCTAGGTGACAGGCATGAGAGGAGATGTTGCCAAGTAACAGTTGTGAGAGGGGATGTTGCTAAGTAACAGGTGTGAGAGGGGATGTTGCTAAGTGACAGGTGTGAGAGAGGATGTTGCTAGGTGGCAGGTGTGAGAGGGGATGTTGCTAGGTGACAGGTGTGAGAGAGGATGTTGCTAGGAGACAGGTGTGAGAGGGGATGTTGCTAAGTAACAGGTGTGAGAGGGTGCATCTTGAGCATGAGGAGATGTCACAGTGAAACGGGAGCCAATGAGCAGACTCTATTCGTGTCTGACAGGGCAGAACACTTCCTGTAGAGTATGAAGTACAGTTCTTTTGAGGGGGTCACAGGTGCAGAAGCAGTGAGTAACACAGAGCAAGCAACACGGAAGGAGGAAGGAGGCAGAAAACATGCATTTATAGAAAATGCTTTTGCGCCCGACTTTCTACTTTACCAGAGACAATGCATGATCGCTAGCTGGGAGGCACAGAGGTGTGCATGCGTTTCAGAACATGCAGAGTTTTTCAGTACACACACACACACACACCACGTGTGATCGCTGTATCACAGACAGAATCCATTCACGAAGAGCCCATTTCTTTGACAAAACGATACGCCTCATTAGCCCTGGCAGCTAAGCACTGCCAGTGTTGTCATAGAGGTTATTACAATATCCGTGAGCAAACCAGTTTTAACTGAGGTTATTATAATATTCATGAGAACACCAGTCATAACTAAGGTTATTGTTATATCCATGAAACACCAGTCATAACTCATAACTCACTCTATCATTTTTTGGCTAGACTACGTAGCCAAAGGAAATTTGGGAGATAGCGCTGGCTTAATTACTGTTCAAATGATCTTCATATACACCTTATTTTGAATATGTTATCAAAATACGGTGACAGTTACTGGATACTTTGTATACCATTTGAATTACTTCCATGTTTGCTATCTATTTGGTTGCCTTTGCTTGCTTAGGCTGCTTGAAGACATGAGTAAGTACTGCAGGAAACCTGTTTAGTGCATGATAATGAGCAGCCAAACATGTTAAACAACTAGAAGAATGAAGCCAAGAGTAACAAGAAAGAAAAAAAAACAGTGACTGGGAAAGCCGTAAGCAGTGGACTGGTCTCACTGGAGTCCTAGGTCAAGTAAAAAGCATTGCATTATTGCAATAACACCAGTGCAAGTCAATCTAAGTGACACAAATCACATTGTCAAGATTTGTGACCCTAGAAGCTCTGCAACACTCTGCACGGACTGACTTGGAGGGAAGTTAAACGCAAGGGGCAGACATCATTATATCCCTCTGCACACTGTGGGACAGGAAGGACCAGTCAACAGCTCAGTGATTAAGGGTCTGGAAGTGTGCAATTTGGAAAGGAACGAGTTAATTAAGTTACCAGATGTGCACATCCATGAGGAAATTCCAGTCAGCAAAGAGAACATCCCCAAACAGGAAGATAATGGGAGAAATGGGCCTACCTGCAAGATGCTAACATGACTAGCATTGCTACTGACATTGACTTACTGCATTTCATTTCAAGGAGAGGTCAGGAAAGTGTACTCCGATCTGATTATAGAACCAACTTCATCTCCATTGAAAGAGTCTTGGAACAAGGCATGTATTGAAAGTTGTTAATTCCAGAAGAGACTGGAATTTGGACATATGGCCCTGCTGGTGTCCATCACAGAGGAGTGTGGGAAAGGTTGATCAGCCAGGCCAAAAGGGTTCCATCACAGACTGACAAACTTCGGATGATGAAGGCCTGCACATGGTCATTTGTGAGGTTTAGGCAAAGCTTAACAGCCACCCACTGACAACTGTTTCCAGTTACCAAAGAGCCGTACACGCTCAATCACCTCCTCCGACTCAAGATGACGCCTGTCATGACACCAGGCTAATTTGGAAGAGAGGACCTCTATGCCGGATGCCGATGAAGACAAGTCCAGTATATCTCTGACCTTTTCCAGATGCACTGGATACAAGAGTTTGTCCCAGTCATGTGTGAGCAGCAAACGTGGTCCCCTGTCAATTCCAACTTCAACCCTGGGGACATCAGTCTGGTTGCTAATGCTACTGCACTACATGGCTCAAGGATACCAGGAAGAGTGTTAAAAACCACATCGGACTCCAACACACTGGTTCACAATGTGCATCTTCTGACAAAGACAAACTAACTTGAAAAGTCCATTAGCAATCCCCTGCACACATTTTGATTTAAACACACATATTTTTTAAGAAGGGCTCTCATTTTTAATAGTTTTATTTTTAATAAATAAATATTACTGCTTTCCACTGCAGCAAGAATGGGCCAGATATATATGAGATAAGATTTAAGTTATCTTGGCAGATTTTTTGTGTTCTACATTTTTGTGGTTTGTCAATTAGCCAAAGACTTTTATTTTGGAAAGGCACCATGGGCGTCATGGTCGAAAGGCATCTCAAGCTATCACTTTTCAGCATGATGAGCAAGAATGAGGACCTCTGGGATACGATGCTGGCTCCCAATGCCTATTTACTGTTCTTCTGAATAATCTTAATATACAACTTCTTTTGAATACGCTTTTCTTTGGAGTTCAATTTAACACATCCTTCTTTGAATAAAGTTTTTGCCATTTGAATGATCCCTTTTTTGCATCCTTGCTACCTGCCTGCTTGCCTGCCAGCCCACTCCAGCCTGAACTTTCAACTGCATCCATATTTAAGGTATGATTCACAGTTTTTTTATCCAAAGAAAAGCGTGTCATTTCACCTCAAGCGAACTTTTGACTGGTGGCATGGAACTTTAAAAGTGAACAGAAACAAAGTCGAATGGAAGTTTTTCACTGACAGGATTCATGATGGCACTAAAGTCAATTGGCTGATCCGAAACTGAGAAAAAACACGATGGAAAACAACACTCATGCATGTGGTCAACAATGAGATTGAGTGACTAGATTAGCCTTCTCCTCTCTCAGATAGACAAAATAAGCCAGAATCTGCGGCTGTACCTGTGTAGAGCGTAGAGTGATTCGTAACGGTGCCCGTGTCTTTGCACGTCACTATTTGAGTTTGGCGGTGGAATGTTTTGGGCTTGACCCAGTCCCCCTAAATGTAGTTGACTGTGTAGACACAACATAAATACAAGTTCCTGCCTGTCGGGGTCCCGTCTCAAATCCATTGCACATTTCTGTGAGTACGTTCCCCTCTCCCAAAACCAATTCTCTTCCCCTTGCCTTATGCTAATGTCCATCACTGTTCCATTTTAGAGGCACTTGTCTCAGTTGTAATAGGGAACTGATTTAGGCAAATATGTAATAACAACCAGAATGACAACACAGCTGTTATAAAAACCCTTTGCCAGCAAAAAGTAATCTGTTGTGTTTTTTATATTGAATACATTGAGTTCTGAAAACAAGCATATAACAGCAAGTGACCCCAGCTGAGAAAGCAAACTAAATGCTTTCAGTCTCCGAGTTCCTGTGTCAACTGCAGAAAAGCTTTTATGTATGTAATTTTTTTACAAACCCACTGCATACAGTAGAGCAATAATGTGTACAAACATTTTTTTTAAAAATGAACAACACCGCAGTTATTAACGGCACATTGTTGCCATTAAACTATGTTTAATATAACTATTTAAGCTAGGCAAGGAAGTTGAATAGCTAAAAACCAGGTGCTGGTCAAATAGCTTGTCCAATGTTCTCTCAGTTTCTTGTATTTCTCCAACACAGCCATTTATTCTGGTTAATATTAAAAATACACACAGCTCTTTAAAAACCAGAAAGCTGAGTAGATAGCAACTGCAAAGATGCAACACAAACCTTTTTTAAAAAAAAACAATGCAATGCAGTTATTATATTATTATTTATTCCACCACTGAACTGTGGCAATCACAATTGAACACAGGACTGCTCTAAAGACAGCCATTTTTATCCCTAGTAAGTCACGATTTCCGCACTGCCTGGCGTGACAGCAGACCGCCAGGATACATAATTAGCCTAAATAATGAACCACCAAGCTTCAGATATGCCCCAAATACAAAACAGAACATCAGCAAAGTCAGTTTCCAACTTAAACCACCCCATCACCCTCATAAATGGCACAGGAAGAATGCACTGGTTTTTAACTTCCAAGCAATAAAATTCTGGCAGTGCAGTGGTCTAAACGTCAGTATGCTTACATCCCAGGCATGTGCCTGTCTTTATAGGGTTTAACTGCCCTGGAATGATTACATTTGGATCAATAATGTGACAGGTATTTAAACACATATATCCTGGTATTCACAATATATATAGCTTGAAACAGAGTAAGCTTCTAACTTCCGCGTTCCACATAAAACATTGCAGGTTTGTGGTAGTTTATGCAACAGAGCGTACAAGTGCCAAGCATCATTTAAATAGGGGTGTTTTATTCCCTGCGGCCTTAACATAACAGTAAAACAACTGTGGAAGGACTTAACACCAGGGTTTTGTTTTGTCTTAGCAGTCGATTACAGCTGCCTCAAAACGGCAATGCCCCAACAATGTGTGTCTCATCTTAAGACC
The DNA here is from genome assembly GCA_019788955.1 of Albula glossodonta. Taxonomy (NCBI): domain Eukaryota; kingdom Metazoa; phylum Chordata; class Actinopteri; order Albuliformes; family Albulidae; genus Albula; species Albula glossodonta. The sequence goes on along the minus strand of JAFBMS010000025.1, from coordinate 149,885 downwards.
AGCACGGCAGACTGACATATTGCTTCATTAGCTATTTAAACAACGTCGGAAAGTGACAGCTGTGTCAGGCCGACCCTGGCGAAGACACTTGCGTTGCACTTGCTGCCACTTTGTGCTGAGTGTAAGACAGAGGTCTTAGTGTTCTGTAACGTGACACTAACAGGCTCCTGGTGTGAACAGAAGCAGGCATGAGGCCTGCATGCGCCCCCCCCCCCCCCCCCCCCCCCCCACTCAAATCCCCAAAGGACACCACCGCAGCGCACCAAACCAGACTAGCGGGAGTGCGCTCCGCTCCATACACAAGAAATACGTTTCTTTCCCTCCAGCCAGGATCAGCACGAGGTCCCTGTCCCCAAAGTCCAACACACGGGGCGCTGCCCCACAGTCATGCTGACACTTCACCCACTACTGCGCAGACTTAAGGTTCTTACGAGCAAATCGCACGCAACCTGCTAGCAGCCCTTAAAAGCAGCAACATACGGCGCATTTCTCTGAGCCTGATTCTCCACAATCTGTTCTTCAACCATGCACAATGGACCATGTTCCTCATGCTTATACACCAGTTAAAAAGGGTTGAATCCAGCAGACTCATTCATTGAGCCTCCAAGTTAGAATTGGTATAGCAACGTCACAACCTCCGGGGTCATCCTGGCAATGTATGAGACCGTTTACATTTAGGCATTACGCGGACGCTCTTACCCAGTGCGACTTACGAAAGTGCACGCACTGAGCTAGAACAACAGAGGTAACTAATAAGTAATTTTACCCAGAACCAATTGTACCTACCGCAAAATTGCATGATATCCTTAACTCACTGGTTCTTAACCTGGGTTCGATCGAACCCCAGGGGTTCGATTAGTCAGTCTCAGGGGTTCGGCGGGGGTCAAGACACACACCCGACTCATATGATTTGTGATGACACGCCCTACTTGGCCATCAAGAAGAGTTCGGTGAATGCGCATATGAAACTGGTGGGGTTCAGTACCTCCAACAAGGTTAAGAACCACTGCCTTAACTGCTTTCAAAAGTCAAGATGTGAGTTTGAGGATATAGAGAGGTAGGGGACATGATGATCAGTGTTCAGCATTAGATGGAACAGGTGCAGTTTAAGAACCAGGGCCTATAACATATCCGTTAAACACATAACAAGGTTTTGAATGTTCGGAAACATGAAGCATAGCATGATACATACTGGAAAAACTATTTGTATTATTGTGAAGTCACACAAGTTTCAGAAAACATTGTGATGAAAATAGTTTCACATAATAGAGATAATAGCCCTTATATTTACAGCATCCAAGATGCTGTAAAACGATAGCGCTCCCTCCCTCGGCAGTAGGGTTAGCTATTCCTTTATCCTCAGATGTCTCTGGGCTAACTTACACATGACCTGTGAAAGACGTCCGTGAATTTCCTCCAATTTTCTCAATTGTTTCCTATTTTTCCCATTTGCTCCTCTATGGTAGATTAGAAAGCATATAATTATCATTGCAGTCAAAAATGACTCAAATAGTAACCTGGCTGTGTATTAGCATTCACTTGCTAATACTATGCTCTCATCTTTCCCACCCCGCCTCTCTCTCTCAGTGCAAATCCTGGCCTGAGGGAATCTTGAGCTTGGCACATACTAGCTAACGTTATCAGTTCAGCTATTCCCGTTAAACCCCTGGTCATGAATGGGCACATACATGCTAGAACGTAAAATGTTATGATACAGACACACATTCCTAAAATGCAGCAGAAAGGAAGTAAAAATGGCAAACATTACGCCAAAGTTAATGACGGAGAAAATATACAGTGAGAGATTAGGATTTATTCTTGCAGAGCCAGCCATACCTTAGCCATGCAAACTCCACCAGCCATGATGTTTTGAACTGACGCACTGGTGTGGGTTGTGCATTCACACTGGGCTCTGATTGTCGCAGTTCACTGTCAGAGTCAGCTCTTCTGCTTGTTACACTTTCAAGCTCAGAATGTGCTGGTGCCACTGCTTACAGTCATTTGAGTTGACTGCTTGAAGATGCTAATCAAATATGCTAATTAAACTGCAACAGGTATTACCATACTGATAGCAGGCACTATGTAGAAACATGACACATGTCAATGTTATGTAGTGATGGAAGCATATGCATGACCAATGTTATTCTGAAAGGATCCTATTACTTCTCCATTACCAGATATCTGAAATCAACAACCAAGATAACCAACAGGAATAACATCCAACAACTCTCATTAGCCCTCTTTAATACGAAATTGCCACTGGTGACAAGTAATAAAAAAATCAGTGGCAATACATCTTTTGGTTATATTTGCAACCATTGTAGTTGTACTTTCGACATGCCTGAGAGGAGCAGAGAGGACATGTCAGAATGTACAGCACTTCATTCCTAATCAGGCTGAACTTTAAGGGGATGGTCTTAAGGCGAGATGAGATGCGATGTGAAATCAGAGCATTGGATGGGGGGGGGGGGGGGGGGGGGGAAAAGGCTTGGTGTCATCTGCATAGAAGTGATAGGAGAACGGATGAGATGACAGACCCAAGAGTTTGCATGTAAAGAGAGAAGAGAATGGGACTGATGACAGAACCTTGAGGAACTCCTGTGGGAACATCCTCAGTTCAAGACAGCTCACCACCCCAGGAAACCCGAATAAATCGTCCAGTTAACCAGGACTCAATCCACTGAAGGGCCGTGTCAGAGACCCCATTCAGGACTACCATGATACTGCAAGCTCCCGCACAGTGACTGTACTACTTTGTTTCACCTGAGCACTGCTTTCCTGAGTCTACAAGACTCACCAGGCTACCCGGTGCTTGATACATAAATAAACAACCAGAAACACAGCGTAGCTTCACCTAAAATTGCATAAAAGTTGTTATCGTCACACAGGGAAACTTCCCCAGTCCTGAATTCCCTCAAAACGCTCCACTAGGTTATCGGAAGTGCATGCTATACTGGAGCCGTCCAAAGGATGATAATCCTACAGACTCATCACACTAGACCAAAACCATCCGTACTGAAGGATACCAAGAACATACAAACTCAATAGCAGTTCACAAAGATAGTGTCACAAAACCTGCTTCCTCCTGATCTTGCCAGTGCATGTTTCATGGACCCCACCCTTATTTTTGATGAAGTGCAGATAATGTTTATGTTAGCAAGTATAGTAGTGGCTATACTGGTGGCTAATTGCTACAGAAAACTACGCAGAGAAATCATCACTACAAATGAAGCAAATGGGACGGACTGCAAGAACTTGACTGTCTGAAATAGTAGCTGGCAAACACACAGTGTATGCTAGCAAAATGCTGTTGTTAGTTGGCTGTAAGCTCCTCCCACCTCCTGGGAGAATTGCAGATGTTAGTTAGATCTTGGGGTCAGAAAGTTTCCCAAACTATCGGATGTCAGCTTCATCCATAAGTTGTTTGGGAGGGTTGCCAGAAAAAATCCTCTGCTGTCATCGACCAACAAACTCAAGCACCAACATTTTGCCAGAAATTACTGGAACTTTCAGTGGGACCGTGTTTTATAGTCAGGTGAGACCAAAGTAAAGCTTTCTGGCAACAAACACCAGAGGTGGGTTTGGTGTGGACAGAAAGATAGCCATGCAGAAAAGTACCTCATTCCCACTGTGAAGTATGGTGGTTGACCTGTGATGTTGTGGGGCTGTTTTTCTTCCATAGGCGCTGGACAGCTTGTTCGGATACATAGTATCATGGACTCCATTAAAGTACCAGCAGATGTTACATCGAAACCTGACCACCTCAGCCAGGAAGCTTAAACTTGGCCGTGGTTGGACCTTCCAGCAGGACAATGATCCAAAGCACACCTCAGAATCAACACAGAAATGGTTCACTGACCACAGAATAAGGCTATTCCACTCCCCTGACCTAAACCCCACAGAGAACCTGTAGAATGAGGTGAAGAGGAGACTTCACAAGCGTGAACCTCAGAATCTGAAGGATATGGACAGATTCTGTATGGAGGAATGGTCTCGGACCCCTTTCTATGTGTTCTGCGGTCTCATTAAGCATTATAGAAGAAGACTCAGAGCTGTTATCTTGGTAAAGGGAGGCTGCACAAAGTATTAAATGAAGGGGTACCAATACTTGTGGTACATATACATTTGAGAAAAATATTTGTTTTATGATAAGAATGTATTTTTTCTTTCAACTTTTAACTTCAGTTAAAGGTTAGATTTTTGTTAATATTTTGAGTGAAAGAAAAAAAGGGCAAACAAAGATTGTTTTTCCTCACATTTACCTGGGATGCCAATATTTGTGGAGGGCACTGTACCTGAGGTATTGTAAACATAGGCTGTTGTGTATTGTTGTGTATTATTATTGATACGCTTACTGACACAGTTCCTGGTCTCAGGCCAAATCTGGTTCCGCTAAAATGATAACATATCACTACATCACTGCCTTGGATGCAATGGATTTAAATTAGTCACATCCATTGTTTATAATGTGTACATATAATCTGAGTACTCTTCCCCCCAAAGGATATAAATGACACATTCAATAGCTGTCAAACATGTTTTCATACAGCAGTATCATTTGAGCAAGAATTAATTTATTTACCAGTTACCACACGTGTCAGACTAGGTCTGTAGGTAAGTGTAGAAAACAGCTGACTTTAGCTCTAGGTATCTGGTTATGCCCAGCTACACCTTTTACGATTAACTACAGTCTCTACATGTAAGTATTTCTCTATGATCTAACCTAGATTCAGGTACGAATTTGATCTTTGTTCTTTCATTCAATTAACACCTGTCACATTTTCAAACACCATCTCTTCTCCCACTTCTGAGCATTTAATGTTTCAAGTCATTGTACGTTTGTTGTACCCTGAAACAATAAATTACTCAACAAAAGAACAGCAGCTTATTACTGCTGCACGCTAAGACCTTTTGCATGTGTCTGCACGAGAGCCGTTAGGGTGTTGGTGAGCGCACACACACACACAGACAGACACACAGGCAGGTCGCCACATGTACGGGTGACTGTACTCATCCTCTGTGTGTCAGACACAGTAGCGCTTAATATCACTTCCTTTCACACACAATTACACCTCACTCACATTGTCAGTGCAGATGGGTTGGGCTTATACCCACAAAGCTTGTTGAACGGTATTTTAATGTTTGAAACCTCCACTACTTTAACGTCCCACTACTTTTCCCAATATATCAGTAAACAAATGAATGTTCAAAATGAATAATCAGACAAGTTTTCAGACGAAACATTAAAAGGTTACGCCTAAAGTACAGAAAGAAGATATGAAACAAATAACTGATAATTTGAAATGAAAGGTATTATGACTATGTGAGATCGTGATTGTGTATGTTTATGTATCTAATAAAACACACAGATTTTTAATTATGAAACACCATTTATCTGAAATAAATGGTGACAGATTTGCTCTGTCTGATTTGAACATAATCGCAGTTCTCCAAGAATTAATCCAACTGTGACAACCAGAGGGATATTAAATCTCACATACTCAATGGTGCCTCAGAGATTAGTCTTCGCGTACAGCACATGAACGCGTTCAGTCGGGGTGGGGGGGTTCACCATGTAAATATGTAGACCTGAGGGGGTTACACTTCATTGCAAAGCTTCGGTACCATCTCACACACTGAGGCTTGGCAGGACGAAAATCACACAACTCACACATGAACCATTAAACGCTGTAAATGTACACGGAATACACTGTCGGTGATTCTAATAGTCCCACACCGCTAATGACATCTTATTTTTCTGTTGTATACAAATCAATCCACCTGAAAGAGGTGTGAATCTCAGGATTTGCCCACAATTGCAGTTCGGCTGCAGCTCAGAGAGCAAAAAGTTGATACCCATTGGCTGCTGGTTATTTCACTGCCAGTGATGTAGCCTGCATCAAAGGGTCTGGGACAAGACCAAAGGAATCAGGTTTACACACAGTGTGAGGACACACTGCAGTCACACTCCCACTGGGTAACACACACAGTGTAAGGACACACTGCAGTCACACTCACACAGGGTCACACACAGTGTAAGGACACACTGCAGTCACACTCACACAGGGTCACACACAGTGTAAGGACACACTGCAGTCACACTCACACTGGGTCACACACACTAAGGACACACTGCAGTCACACTCACACAGGGTCACACACACTAAGGACACACCGCAGTCACACTCACACTGGGTCACACACACTAAGGTCACACTGCAGTCACACTCACACAGGGTCACACACACTAAGGACACACCGCAGTCACACTCACACTGGGTCACACACACTAAGGTCACACTGCAGTCACACTCACACAGTGTAAGGACACACTGCAGTCACACTAACATACAGATGTTGCAGATGTTGATTTTTTTCAGTGTATTTAACAACTGATACGTACTGCTGCAGACAATTCAGTCATACCAGGCAGAGCAACCAGGGAAAAACACATACCTGCACACCTGGAATCAGTTAAGGTGCAATTATGGCACCAAGTTGACAATTACATGTAATCCCTTCTAATCAGGACACCTTCACCTCAAACTCTGTGTCAGATTGCAGCATACTCTACCCAAAATGGTGACATAAACTAGAAAGCCTATAAAGCAATCATTTTTCCTCAATGATGAGGGTTTGAAATACTGTACATTAGTTACAGCAGGTTATATAATCCTGTACTGCTACAGAATATGGTTAGAGGATTTAATTGGCAAGCTTTGCTAAATAAACATTTCATGGTGGTGAATGTGCTACGATAATATGTATGACCTTTGGGGTGGTTTAAACAGCCTCCTTGTAGCCTGGCATGTGACCAGACTAGAGAGGAAACAGATTGAAAGTTAATCTTCTCTTCTTAGGGAGGGAATAAATGACAGTTTTACAGACTTATTTATAAGGTGTATTTATATCACTTAGATCCCAGAGTGTGTGTTTCTTCCCATGGCTAAGCTTAGCGTTAATCTACACAAACAGTCCATTAGTCCTGCTGGCCAGTCAGTCTCACCACATTGATATGCTCTAGCTTGTCCTAAGGCACAGCTCTTCCTTCTGCAGTAGAGCTGCAACGATTAGTCAATTAATCGATTAGTTGATTGAAAGAAAATTAATCGGCAACTATTTTGATAATTGATTAATCATTTATGTCATTTCTGAAGAAAAAAATGCCAAAAATGTGATGGTTCCATGTTCTCAAATGTGAGAATTTGCTGCTTTTCTTGGACTTACATCATAATAAATTTAATATTTTGGGGTTTTGGACTGTTGGTCAGACAAAACAAGACATTTAATGACGTCACCTTGTGCTCTAGGAAACTGTAATGGGCATTTTGCACTTTTTTCTGATGTTTTATACACAACACGATTAATCGATTAATCGAGAAAATAAATAGCAGATTAATCGAGAATGAAAATAGTTGTTAGTCGCAGCCCTTTTGCACAGTTGTCCTCTTTACTGGTAATGTTTACAGTGTTCGCATGACCCCCTCCCCCACTCACCACCTTAGCATTTTGCCACAGGGTGAACTGACAGCCATATCTGTCAACAAAGTTTCTCTTAACCAAGTAACAACCACAAAAATAAAATAAAATTCTCCCTTTAGTTTTCACTTGTGACGGTAAACACTTTATGCAGGGCATCAGTCTGGTTTACAAAACTTTACTAAAAAAGTATTTGGTGAATGAGCGATATAATGATAAAACAGCTAATTCCTACAATGTCCTTTTATTTATAAAGTTGTATGTATTTCTTATGTCTTTCCAAACATTTTTACAATTTATCATAACTATACAAAGTCAGAAATAGTCTTAATCATTTGAAAATTAACTAATATCACTTGACCACCTTCTTCGGTTTTAATTTGAATCCAAGAATCCTAAACCTCATAGTTTTAACAAGTAACTTTAATTGTAGGGATATCGAACATCAGGACTTAGCTCAAGAGCACTGTAACTGAATGGAATAAGCAGAAGGAACCAGGGAGTTCAACGCATTTTTATGTTGGGCTGGGATGATGCGTCCACATTTGAATTTCTCCGTCAATTAACGCATGGTCTTTATCAAAATAATGACATGTTTAGCACGGTTATTCCAGGTTCACCTGGGCTCCAGAAGAGTGCACCTGTATAAGACCTACAGACGCAGGTTACTGCTTTCCCATCGCGTCCTGCTTCCACCTACACATATTTCAACAGTAGCAAAAAATTCAGTCAACGCGTGTGTTCTATAGCCTGCGTTTGGCTGGCGCGTCACCACAGGCTATTGTGGAAACAAAACTGGGTTTTTGAACAGCAAACCAAACATCCCGGTGTCTTCATATCGAAACTATCCATAACTACATGTACATATACACATGCAATCATACATACATATGTACAGACACATATGTAATAAGATAAAATGACCTTATTCCTACTGCAGTCAGTGTCTAACGAACAGAAAAGGATCTTACCGTTTTGGTGAGGTTCGGACAGGTCGCCCTTTCGACGGACACCTCATTGATTCCGCAGCCACAGAAACCCTCGCAGAATCAGCAATCGGCGATCAGTATAATATAGACTTTTAACTTGTTTAACGTAGCGAACACTTAGTAATCTTCAGCGCCACAACTTACCAAGTGTGCAACACCTATTTTAGAACGTTTCTGTAAAAAAGACACAAAATATTTAAAGAATTAAACGGTAGCACAGCTGCGACGCAGACATCGAGGAAACTAAATGACGTAAACCAACTTTCTCCGCCACAAGAGTGACATGCATGGGGAAAGCATTTCACAGTTTTTAAACTGAAACAAGTCCGACCTTACTCTGGGGAAAACATGTTGCAATTCTTAAGCGACCCAAAGAAATCGCAATATAACCCTAACCTAACAGAATAACCTTTTCTGCCGTGTAAGTGCAGCAAAAGCACCGCTGTAAAGATTTTGAAACATTTCGACGGTGGAGCTCTAACCCCTAGGCGGCCCGGGAAGAACGAACAGAACGAAAGGGGAGGTTTTCTAAAGGGGGAACTGAGCAGAGAGAAGGTGAGAGCAAAAAGAAAACATAGGATGAGTAACATCTGTAATGAGAAAGATAACATCGGCCTTTTGGTATAACTTTGCCGAGAAGAAAACAACTTAACCAGGTAAAGTTGGCATGGGAACCAAGGTAACGTTAGCTAACGGAAAGGTATTTTGCTGAACGGATAATTATTGATTTTGTGAGGTATATGTAAGAGTTTCAGGGTCTCTCGTATATATAACCCTGCTGAATGAAATGCTTGAACAGGTATTTTTACCTAAATAAATACAGCAAATAACCCCTCAAATGGACAACGTTAAAGGATTTTGTTTCCAGAAGAGCATATATGAGAAGGAAAAGGTCTGAATGGAACATTCAAGGACAAGATAAAGGTGATTTTCCTTAGAAAAGAGTGAAATAGGGGAAGGTAGAAGGAGAGGAAGTGTGTTTCAGGAGAAAGTGAGAGGGAAGTAAATAGGAAGCACAGTCAGTGCTCTCAAAGAAGAAATGGAGACAGTATGCAGCAGTGTGACTTATGGAAGTCCACAAATGCCATCGTCTGCAGGTCTGCCTTCAAATCTCTTGCTGAACAGTAAAGGATATACCGTCAGACTGACAGCAGGAGGGTGAACGTTCTCTACCATCTGTCTGTCCAGATCACTGTTTCCAGTTCACCATAACAGTCCCATGTCACTGTTCAACAAAGGTGAAAGGGTCAGGCCAAGAAAGGAGACGGAGTGGGTAGTTTTCAGTCACAGCCGCATTCATGGAGTGTGCGGCTGTGACCGGGCACAGCGTGGAGTGCTGGCGGCGCTGTGTAGTCTACGGCGCAGACAGGTGCCGCGCTGTGTTGACGCTGCTCTCACTCGCACAACAAAATGGGTCAGAGCTGTGTGTGTACTGACCGAGTTCTGCTGTGCACGTGCGCATGGAGTTCTTCTAAATCTCCACACAGAAATTTTCTCTTTTTACTTTAGCGTGCCCTCTCCTCTTCCCATTCCACGACTCCCTACTCACTCCCTCCCTCCTTCTCTCCAGCTTTTAGTGTCAGTCACCTGCCATATTTTTTTTTTTCCCCTCTCTCTGTTCTCTCCTTCTGCCTGTGTCTGAACTTGTCGTACACATACTTGAATATTTCAGCCTCGAGGCATATGGAAGGCAGAGAGAAAGAGACGGAGAGAGAACGGAGTCAGGGTTGTATTGATAGAGAGATGGTCAGACAAAGGTGCAGAGGAGAGAACACAAACAAACCCGGGTCCTTTTCACGCGTACGCGTTCTGAGCCATGTCCGTTGAGGTATGAGTGCATTTTCAAAACACTCCTTTCACTAACACAAAAAGGTCTTATCAGAGCTGGCTCTGAACCGGCCTTTCTTGTTTAAGTGAAAGGGCTATTGCCGATTCACAAGGCGCTCTGGAAACAAAACTTCACCTACGTGCAAACAAACACAGTATACTTAGGCTTTACCATATGCTGGAGATATTGTTTTACGGTTTTGTACCATACTTAAGACATAACTACGGATACGGATAAATACAGCTCTGTCAGGCAGTGGAAGTGCAGCTGTTTTTTCTAGCCTGTTGTGGGTATTGGAATGGGCAACGGTGAAGGAAACTATTTGCTTTTTCTCCCCTGTAAAGTTGCTTCGGTGTCCCTGAAGTAAACAACAAGCAAGCTGGCTGGCGCTCTGACGTTCACCCATCCTCCACACTCTTCCCTCCATTGTCCCTCTGAGAGAGGGATGGGGCTCTTCCCTCCCATCGTCTCTCTGAGAGAGGGATAAGGGTCGCTGAGTTTATAGCTTATAAACAGATTATTTTAATAAATGTTTTATCACCCCTCACATGATGCCAGCAGGCAAAAGTTTCAAGCAATGAATATTTGTGTCACTGTAAATACTTTGTACTGCCTAATTGTCTTAATGAAAATGACTCCACTCTCTCTCTCTCTCTCACACACACGCACCCACAAACACACACACACTCCACTACTCTCTCACACACTCTCCACTCTCTCTCTCACTCTCTCTCTCTCACACACACACACACACACACTGTTTGTCTTTCTCTCTTTTCCTCCGCTAAATACAATTCTGTCTCCCCCTTTGCTGTTCACTCTTAGCATCACCTCCAGTGGAGCCTCCAGTCTTTGGGAACCCTTCCTTCATATTCACAGTGTGTCTCAAGGACCCTGTGCTGCTCTCTGTGGTGAGTGGGACCCTGTGCTGCTCTCTGGGGTGAGTGGGACCCTGTGCTGCTCTCTGTGGTGAGTGGGACCCTGTGCTGCTCTCTGGGGTGCAGGTGGTGAGTGGGACCCTGTGCTGCTCTCTGTGGTGAGTGGGACCCTGAGTGGGACCCTGTGCTGCTCTCTGGGGTGCAGGTGGTGAGTGGGACCCTGTGCTGCTCTCTGGGGTGCAGGTGGTGAGTGGGACCCTGTGCTGCTCTCTGGGGTGCAGGTGGTGAGTGGGACCCTGTGCTGCTCTCTGTGGTGAGAGGGACCCTGTGCTGCTCTCTGTGGTGAGAGGGACCTTGTGCTGCTCTCTGGGGTGCTGGTGATGAGTGGGACCCTGTGCTGCTCTCTGTGGTGCAGGTGATGAGTGGGACCCTGTGCTGCTCTCTGTGGTGAGTGGGACCCTGTGCTGCTCTCTGTGGTGAGTGGGACCCTGTGCTGCTCTCTGTGGTGAGAGGGACCCTGTGCTGCTCTCTGGGGTGCAGGTGATGAGTAGGACCCTGTGCTGCTCTCTGTGGTGAGAGGGACCCTGTGCTGCTCTCTGGGGTGCAGGTGATGAGTGGGACCCTGTGCTGCTCTCTGGGGTGCAGGTGGTGAGTGGGACCCTGTGCTGCTCTCTGGGGTGAGTGGGACCCTGTGCTGCTCTCTGGGGTGCAGGTGGTGAGTGGGACCCTGTGCTGCTCTCTGGGGTGAGAGGGACCCTGTGCTGCTCTCTGGGGTGAGAGGGACCCTGTAATTTGTGATGATAGCTCATGTAGTATTAGTATAATGACATGGTGTATATTAAGTGTTGTTGTAACCCTCTCTATTCTTCTGTTTCTCCCTTTATACTTTGTCACCTCAGGAAAGCCCTCCCCCGCTGCCCCTCCTCCACCCGCCCCGCCGTCTCACCGGCTGGATGCAGCATGTGTTTCCAATTTCTGCCATAATGTTCTGCTCACCCCAGCAACATATAATTTACTGTGATTTCTAAAAACTGTGGGAGACAGTGATGGAGGGAGAGAGGGACAGAGACAGGGAGAGGAGAGAGGGGGCTTACAATTTACAACAAATCACAATTACAACACTTAATTGAGCCAGTCAAAAAGGGTGAATATTCCAGGTGAACATGAATGAAAGTTAATACAAGAATTATTCTTCACACAGAATATTTATCTCTGTGCAGTAGCAAAAGCACACAGGCCATAAAATGAAAATCTACATTGAAATTCCAAGAAAAAATGGCTAAAAATATTGCAGTCTGTAATTGAACCCATTTCCCTATATGACAGTGAAGTGTGGGGTCTGCTTACAAAGCAATATTTTGCTTAATTGGGCAAACACCTAACTGAAACCCTGCATGCAGAGTTATGCAAGAACATCTTACAATTGCAATTAAAAACTGCAAACAATGCATGCAGGGCAGAATTAGGAAGATATCCTTTACTAATTGAAATTCAAAAAGGGCAATTAAATTTTGGAAACATGTGAGGAGCAGCAACCCGCACACATACCATTACAAAGCCCGGCAAATGCCAAGAGGTGAGCCCAGAAAAAGGGCCCCCTCAGCCAGCTGGTCACTAACTTCTAATAACACCATGCAGTTTCAGGTCAGCTCTGCTCCAACTCAACCAATCACAGTCCACCGAATTATTACGCAACAAAAACAACATTATGTTACCCATTGGGAAACCCAAACAAAAATAATCTAAGCGAATTAGCATGCTATCTGGTACCAAAACGAGATTACACTATGGCAGAATATTTGATCGCATTGGAAAAGTTTAAACACAGAAACGCGTTGACAAAATGCAGGCTCGGTGAGCACGGCCTGGCCATAGAGATGGCCGATGCTGGCGGATCTGCCAACCTAGAGAGGAACGGCTGTGCTCACGCTGCAAATGAGGCGAGACAGAGCTGCACTTCCTCACCAAATATGAAAAATGCAGTTCAATTGGTGAACATTACGTTCCCAAATTTAAAATAAAATACCAACACTTTCCATCACTACCTGACACATTTAAAAATAAAAAAAACCTCTTTGCAGAGGAAAAGTTGGAAATGTTGTTGTCGATTGTTTTAAAATGAATATGCTGTATGGTTTCGCAATATATATTTAAATATGTGTCATGCCGATTAAGCATTTTAATTGAAAAAATTGAGAGATAAACAATTGAGAGTGACAAAATAAGTGCATGGTATAATTCATTCATGGTTTATGTAAGTTGCTTTGGCCATACCATGCTGATGTGTGGTCATGCGAATAAAGCTTGTTTAAATTTGAATTTGAGGGAGAAGAAACAGTAACCAGAGGAAAACAGTTGGGGAGGAATGAAAAGCACGGGTTTAATTGTCAGTGTCTTTGCCAGGGCCATTGTTTAAATTTGTGTCTTTGGATGTAATTTCTCCAGAGGATTCTGTTTCTGCATTGTTCTGTGTTTTGGCACCAAGTGAGAAGTTGTGACTTAAGCAGTTACGAGCTTGAATTGTAATTTCCAGCTGAGAGTCAATGAGGGTAACGGACAGGCTCCACTGTAAGACAAAACTATAAAGTCTGTTATGTGGAATGTTTACGTTCATACCGTGAGGAGGGGTAGCTTGATTTCTGTAATATCTTCATAATGTGGATCAATGTTTTAGTTTAGAAACAGTTTTGAAATGGTGAGACGGACAACACAGCTGAATTATAGCATCTGTGTGGCTGTATAGCACCCTGCTCTCTGATCCCTTTCTCCCTCTGTCAAAGGAATTTGACACAGTATAAACTCACATGTAGTCACGCTACAATACTGCAATGCTTTGTGGTTTCTGATTTCAAAGCCACTTCCAGCTTCATGCTCCAACTGTTCACTCTCCTGCCGACACATCATTGGAGGGACATGATCCAGTTTTTCACTCCTCTGTCTGGTTTTGAAGAGGACATATATTTTCACCCGGCTCCATTCTGCATTACTTTGGGTGAGAATGAGTGAAAGAGGATTTTGCCTACACTTGACACTAGCACAGCATACATAGCATTAAATGGTATTTTAAGAGTAACTTACTGTTTTTATTTATTTTAAGGATACTATACCTGTAAACGTCAGCTATTATTTACAAACTTACATTAAAATATTCCTGACATTCTGATACTGATGCTGACAGGACAACTAGGGGGATATTGGTTGGCTTAGACACCATCAGACTGACATTACTACGAACCAACTTGGACCTGAAGCTTTTGACTGACAGCCTTTTGAAAATCATTCACCTGTCATGAATACAACTATTTTGCCATCTAGTGGGCAGGGGTGGTATTACAGGCTGGGAATTGACCAAGTTTCAGATGTGAGCTGGAAGTCCACCCATCCATCCTTTGTCTGTACCTGCTTCATCCAATGCCAGGCCATGGGTCGGAGAACTGGAGCCTATCCCAGCATACACTGAGCAAAAGGCAGGGACACACCCTGGACAGGTTACCATTCCATTGCAGGACAGGAAGTCTAATTTCTGCATAAATATGGGGTCTCTGCCCTGCAGACCCTGAGACATTCAAACTGCCATGTGGCAGATACATACCTGAGGTTCGGTTTCATTTAAAAGCAGACTTCCTGTCATTTACACGCATTATGGGTGGAATGAAGTGCGTCATATGGGCAGTCATGTCATTTCAAATCACCTGTAATCGCAGAACTAAAAACATCTAATGTTTAATGATCAAAGATATCTCAGTTTCAGTGTGTTTTACTTTGTAAAAACAGATGCAATTTTTTCTGGAATCCAAATGAGGGCACACTCTGGGTGTGTGTTAGTGAGGCAGGGCACACTCGGGTTGTGTTAGTGGGGTAGGACACACTTTGGTTGTGTGTTGAGTGGGGTAGGGCATACTGTGGTTGTGTGTTGAGTGAGGTAGGGCACACTCTGGTTGTGTGTTGAGTGGGGTAGGGCACACTCTGGTTGTGTCTAAGTGGGGTAGGGCACACTCGGGTTGTGTGTTGAGTGGGGTAGGGCACACTCTGGTTGTGTCTAAGTGGGGTAGGGCACACTCTGGTTGTGTGTTGAGTGGGGTAGGGCACACTCTGGTTGTGTGTTGAGTGGGGTAAGGCACATACAGTTTTCTAAAATGCAGTTGTTTGTCACCTCATGTGTGCATATTATGAACTGAATTCAACTCATTGAAATGGAAGAAAAGGAAACAGGAGTGTCACATGGTCGAGCTTAGTCTGAAATAGGAGACGAGGCCGGGGGAACGGAGGTCGTTTAAGTGGGAACGTGGGGGGATCCCACAGATCATGGAGCAGAACGGCTTCAGTAATGGAAACAACCAATCAATTACAGACCGCCTACAGTCTTAGACCATTGCATGGTGCAGGAGTAACTGAGAGTTCAGTGCACTGATATTGGGTTACATCTCAATCAGAAGACCGCATAACATGGTCCAGCTAATCAACCCCAGACAGAAGCAGAGCATATAGGAGCCAGACTGTAAGCCAGACACTGTTTTACGTAGCATTTTTGTCATCGCACAGATGCAGCTGAAATTTTGCAAACTGCACATCATCCATTTACATATGTATTTACTGAAGCAATAAAGGTGAAGTGCCTTGCTGAAGGGCAGTGCCCTATAGGGGAATTAAACCTGCAAGCCTACCCGCTGTACCACACTGCCACCTGTTGTCGACATGCTTTGCTCGTTCGTATCTCCGAGGGAGGCAAACACTCGTGGTATCACTTTGGTTAATATCAGGCTGTACGCTTGGATGTCGTGTCAAGGAAAGAAGGCAAGAGGATGCCTGAACTAAGCTACCGACCTAAGCTTTGTAAATCGCCCTGGATTAGAAGGCATCTGCTATACAAGCAAGTGTAATAACCAGCAGAGAAGCAGTGGGGCCATATCAATTAACACAGGACTGCAAATCATGTGACTCGACTCTGCAGTAGGGAAAAATGTACTTGAATTGGATCTCTTCAGTCCATTGTAAAAACAGAATTTCAATCAGACTGCTCAACATGGACGAATAGTGGATCATCTGAAGGCAAGGGAAAACCTGACAGTGCCACTCTTTCCCTGAGTCCATGGGAGGACAACTGAGGAGAAACTCTCATTAGTATTGTCCTAAGGATGTTCAAGTGCTGTACACAGCGAAACTTGGGTGGACTGAATTGGTTGGTGAAGATTGTGTTGTTTTGGTTACAGATATCCGGGTTGGTTTTAGGTAGAAGTCTAGGAAAACTAAGAGTTTTTGTGCTCACTGCATAGCAACAAAATCACCATTAAATCCATCCCACACTGCCTCACTGGTAAAACCACTTCACTCGGCCTAACCACTAACACCATTTCACACGCCCTGACTGCAAACACAATCTCACACAGCCTCACTGCAAACACAATCTCACACTGCCTCACTGCTACACAATCTCACACGGCCTCACTGCAAACACAATCTCACACTGCCTCACTGCTACACAATCTCACACTGCCTCACTGCTAACACAATCTCACACGGCCTCACTGCTACACAATCTCACATGGCCTCACTGCTAACACAATCTCATACTGCCTCACTGCTAACACAATCTCACACTGCCTCACTGCTAACACAATCTCACACTGCCTCACTGCTAACACAATCTCACACTGCCTCACTGCTAACACAATCTCACACGGCCTCACTGCTAACACAATCTCACACTGCCTCACTGCTAACACAATCTCACACTGCCTCACTGCTAACACAATCTCACACGGCCTCACTGCTAACACAATCTCACACTGCCTCACTGCTAACACAATCTCACACTGCCTCACTGCTAACACAATCTCACACAGCCTCACTGCTAACACAATCTCATACTGCCTCACTGCTAACACAATCTCACACTGCCTCACTGCTAACACAATCTCACACGGCCTCACTGCTAACACAATCTCACACTGCCTCACTGCTAACACAATCTCACACGGCCTCACTGCTAACACAATCTCACATTGCCTCACTGCTAACACAATCTCACACTGCCTCACTGCTAACACAATCTCACACGGCCTCACTGCTAACACAATCTCACACGGCCTCACTGCTAACACAATCTCACACGGCCTCACTGCTAACACAATCTCACACGGCCTCACTGCTAACACAATCTCACACGGCCTCACTGCTAACACAATCTCACACTGCCTCACTGCTAACACAATCTCACACTGCCTCACTGCTAACACAATCTCACACTGCCTCACTGGTAACACAATCTCATACGGCCTCAGTGCTAAACCCACCTCACACGGCCTCACTGCTAACACAATCTCACACGGCCTCACTGCTAACACCACCTCACGCTGCCTCCCGCTCCCCGTTGTTCCCATCTTCCTCCCAGAGCTGAGCTGTTCCATCTCTCGCCGCTCTTATGCCACCACAGGCCACATGTGATTACGATCATTGGGCAAGCGAGAGAGAGAGACAGACGGATGAGAGCGCACGAGGAGGAGCGCGAGGGAGGCTCAGAGAATCAAGCTGTTTTTATTAATCTGCGAATTTTCTCAGATGACGCAGGGACTGTGACTTTCCCTCGCCATCTCCTCTCCTTCGCATTGTTGTCCTCCCCATGCCTCACTCTTGTTGGATGGAAGACAGAGGAAAACAACAGGTAGGACAGAAAAAAAGTTTTTATTCACTTCCTGCAACTAGTCTGCTATTGTGGAAGTCAGGAGCATGTTCATATCCACCTACGCCTTTGTATTCAAGTCATATTTCTGCTTTTTCATCTGTCCATCTATATATTCACTGTATATGTGGCACTGTTTAAAATGTCTGTGAATGTATGGTTTTGACTGGAATATTCTTCACCAAAAGACTCATATTGGCTGCATTTCTGATCAGCTTATGTGCATGTATGTGTTATCTGCTCCATTCTGAATTGAACATGGTGCCATACGTGGTTGGAGGGCTGTTGCAATTTTTTGCCTGCTCCGTCTGTTTCTACTCTGTGTGCAAACACACTTATGTTTTTTTTGCACATGTGCTATTTCATTAAACCTCCCAGCATGCACTCAAGAGTGTGCCAGACAGTTTTTTTGCAGTGCTCTAGAAAACTGTAATGTCATTGCAAAACAAGCTTTTTACTGCACACTGCAGTCGTCGGCTGTAAGATATACAAGACAGCGACCAAACCCTATCGGAAGGGCGAGTTTTGTGAATGAGAGACTTGTGGAATACACTACAAGGGGACAGTTAGGTAATGGGTAACAGGTAAATACCTTGACAACCCTAAGAGAGAAAGTTAAATAGAGAACTATTTGATGGAGAAAAAAGGAGCCAAACCACATGGTGGGGGAAATGATTAAAGTGGACGAGAGACCAGGGACCCAGCCAAGAAATCATAAGTAAATGAAAGAAGGAGGTAGATGGTGACGGAGAGAGAATGTGCAGTATATAAATAGCAGAGCATTAAGAGGGTGAAGAGAGCAGATGTGCTAGACAGTCTGTGCTTAAAGATTTCAAACAACAGATTAATACACTCAGATTATAGCTCCAGAGGGAGGGGGAGCTGGGGTGTGCATACACACACACACACACACACACGACACACACACACGCGCGCATTCACATACACACAGATACGCACACACACAACACTCACAAACACACACATGCTCGCGCACACCCAATCACATGCGCGTACATTTCGACCGGACGTTGCATGGAGAGGACCAGGTGATACAGAAAATACTGTCTGGATACAGTTGAGATATTGCAGAGGATGCAAGTGAGCCTGGTGTGTAAGAGCAATGTGACATGGAGTGAGGGTTCACGTTGCACAAAAGCGTAACTGATTGGACACTGCAGCGTATTAGCGTTGATTAAAAGTGACCCTAGGAGAGCAGGTTAATACGGAGCGAGCCCACGTTCTCATACCCCGGCGTCTTCACACGGCATGGAGGGACGGTGAGCTTTATATTTGCCCCGCTGTTCTCAGGTCGGTGCGATGTCAATGCCAGCGGACTCTAGTGTAGACGTGTGTGTCTAATCTGTGTTAACCTTTGCCCTAGCGTGCAGTGTGGTAGCTTTGACCAGTCTATGGGCCTGTAACACCCCCCATACCCATCCCTCCACCCCTCTGCCTCTGTGGGGGGGGTGGGGGGGGTTATGGGATTATATCTCCATCTCTCTTTGCAAAGCTCACACCAAACAATCAACCATAGGCACTAATCCACCCAGACACACACACACACACACAATTACAAACAGACACAGACACATACACTATCACAGACACACTCATATATGCATGTCCATTCACACATACTCTCACACACACTCATACGCATACACACACACACATATACTCACACACAGACACACGTATTCACACACACAGGTGCATACACGCAAACCCACACACGCATGGACACATACGACACATACGCAAACATTCAGCAGTCGACACCACATCTGTTTGCAGCATGTATTTAATACTGGTATCATAACAAAATCGTAACTTAAAGAGATTAATTACAGTTATGTAATGTTGTAGCCTGTGCAAGAGACTAGACTCAATGTACATTAGAGTAAATACACAATCCCATCACAGCACAACAAACAGCGATGCAGAGGAAGACAGCATTTATATGATACACACATAAGCCGTGTAGTAATAATTACCGTCTTATGCCTTGTGATGAAAAATTCCATTGTACAGAATGGGCTGATGCATACAATGTACATGCATGCAACAGATGTCTTAACCAGACAACTGCTTGTTTTTATTGCTGTTGCACATACATATACACGGTTAACCGTGGGGCTGCCAGTAACTGAATACTGAAATTACTATTTGAATATTTGGTCCAACTTTATATTAAGTGGGCATTAACTACTATTGACTTATGTGGTAGTAGGTACAGTGCAATTACAGTGTAACACATTTGTAGGTACAAAGCAGTAACTGGTGCAACAAAGGGTTTTGTGGTTGTGCTAATGCCCACTTTATATTAAGTGGGACCGCATATTCTATTGCAATGCATCGGAGGGACTCATTATGGCATCAAAAAGAAAAGTCGAGTGGCAATATTTTGAAATGGAAAGCAGTCCTGCCATTGAGTGCACAATTTGTCATGCCAAACTTTCCATTTCAGTTTCTTACTGGTTCATCCAGCATCATGCAGAATCATGTGAGACTGAACCACTCAGCACAGTCTCTCGTTCTAAAAGACAACGCTAACAGAAGAGGGCTAACAGAATAGCGTTAACAGAAGGGGGCTAACAGGCTGCTGTTACAACCTTCTGTAGCCCACTAACGTTACTGGGCTTCTGTTAGTGAAGAATCTCCTCCAAGAGTGATTACTTATCCTCCTGCTAGCTCTTCATAGCAACCGCTTAGTTTACAATAGCCCTATTAGAAATTTGGTTTTATTTACATTGCACTGTACGAACGGTATGAATGATTTACTAGGCTAACCTTTTTTTTTAACTTTTGAAAGAGATAGATGACATATCCTCTAGCCTACCAAGTTTGTTTGTTTGTTTGTTAAACTAAGGCTACAGTTCATTGAAAAATCTAAACTGAAAAAGAAAGCTTTGACAATGATTCTCTCTCTACACAACAAAAATTCACTTGACTATCAGACACATGAAAAAACAGTCCTTTCCGAGTGTAATCCTACAGAATTCACACAGTTCTAATGCAGTCGTATGCAGTTATAGTCATTGTCTTTCCCAGAGTTCTGTTTTATGTGGTGTGTAAGACCAGCTAACACAAACTCTGCTTAAAGGTAAATTACTTCCATTACAGTACCACTGGCTTCTCATGAAATAAGCAATTAAGTACATCAAGATTGAAATTATATTATTTGGTGACTTGGAATTATTTTTTTATTAAATTTCCAATTGTCAAATTCGTGAATAGGCTAAATACAGTGAGTCTATGCACCATGCAATCATGATATTATAGCTGTGGTTGAATCTTTCTTGAATTCACTTTTAACTGTCATCGAAAGCTTTAGTGGAATTTGTCCGATGAATTATTTAAAATACTAATTGAATGAGGAAATAATGAATGAAATTTCACAACCAAGCAGGAAGTAGATGAGGCAAAAGCTTCGGCTTTAAACCTGCAATATTCTTAGCCTGGTTTCTTCTGCTGTTCTTGATTAATGAAATGAATTCACTCAATAATCAACATCAACTGATGTTCACAGAGTAAATTACAATAAATGTAATTTTGTAGTAGTGTTGTTTTTCTTGACTGCGTAGCATATGTAATACCCACACATTATTGTAATTTGAGGATAATTGTACTGTTTGTTTTCTGTCCAAAATCAGGGAATATTGAAAGAAAATTTGAAAAGTGCAGATTGAATTATGAATTCTGTATGCTATGGGGAAAGCTATAATGAGGGACGTTTAATTAATAACTAATCCCAAATAATTTTATTTCTGTCTCACGTTGTAGCTTTCTTGCATTACAGAATACAGATTTCAAGTTAATAATTTGAATTAAACATTTCACACTCACACACACAAGCATATTATATACACACACTTACAAACCCCACCTTACTACCCTTGGAGTTATAGTATGCTATCTCCCCATCAATCAACCATATTTTCATTAATACATATGGGTTTTAGAGCCACAGTATGCCCACCTCTCCAGAGCAAGTAATGACCTAATGTACGGGGCTGATACCCGGTAGGTTTGTAGTTCAAACTTCTGAGGGAGGTTTGCCCCGGTTTCTCCTTCAGTCAGAGTGGGCTGTCAACCCACCACCTCGGGCACGATTAAAGAAAGGCTAACCATTTCATACACAGAGTATCCAGCAAGAAGGAGTTCTAAAATGTTTTTGTCTGGGTAAAGTTAGCTCATGAGCACTGAATAATAATATCTGTAAACATTCTGAGTCATATTTTTAGTTTGAACCATGTTAGCCAGAACCCTTCTTCACTGTTTGCTAGCAAATAAGTTAACTTTAGCTAGCAAGCCATCATGTCACTGACTGACATAGAGCTAAAGGTAGTATCAGCAAGCTAGTGTGTAATAACAGTAGGACAGCTGTGTGCTTATGTAGCCCAAACATTCAAAGTAAGTCATGTATCACAACACAGTAAGCCATGCTGACAAGCAGGAACTAGTTTCTGTGGCAAGTGCTGCATTAGCTTGCTGAGCGCTAATGTTATGTAAAGTTTATATAAATGAGTAGTTAAATGTTTAGGTAAAACAGATGGTGATTAACTGACAAAAACAGGAGGTTTAACCCATAGTCATAGACAAGGTATTTATACAGCAAAATTTGAAGTCAATGTATGAAATATGTAGTACTGGCGCTGGGCAGCTAACCAGATAGTAAACAGTTAAATAAATGTGGATTCTTCAGTGGTTTGAGCTGTCACTTCCATTTGCCTGTCACATAAAGCAAGCCCTGATTCTTAAGCAAACTCACATGTGAAACAGCACGAATGGTTAGCATGGACTATGTACTTACTGGAGACGGGTTCGATCAAATTTTTGCTTTTCAATGTTTCAACCTTCACAGATCTGAATGCATGTCACAAATAATACTGACCTACATTTCCTGTCAGTCACATTGAATATTTATGTTAAACAACTTCCAATGAAAAAAACCTTAATTGATTTCCTATTACAGTCAATGGGCATTTACTGTAGATGTATGGACCTAGGATATTTAAAATATCATAAAATGTATAATTTACAAATGTTCATCGTTTAATATCTACTGGGTGGGTAAACTCAGTACGTAACCAATGTTTTATAACCTCCTATGTGCCAGCAGCGCTGGGTTGTTGGTTTTTTGGAGTGACGTTGAATCCTGACCATGCTGGGTCACCTGGTTAACTGGGACCAGCAGCCCTGCACATAATGATTGGTTGGTGTCACAAAAGGTGGGGGATTCAGTTCTTGACTCTTCTGACAGTTCTTGTGCTTGACTCGGGATGTGAGAGCGGTTCTCGGGGTCAGCTTATAGTTGATGTTAATGAGGTGCGTTCTTAACAAGAATGCTGGAGCTTAACAGGAAAGGACATCCTCGCATGTGTGTTCCCGACGTAACAGCTGGCCTGCATCAAAGAGACAGACTTTGAGGATATGATTGGTTGTTCTACACCAAGAGAAAATGTGAAATGGTTACGAAAAGAAAAAACACCGACACATTGTTTTCCTCTGCACAAATTCCAGTCTCCTATTTTGTTTGCTTTTTTGTTTTTTTCATCATTTTTTTGGTGTTCGCTCTGCCTTAGCCCCTCTGACCAGCAAGTGAGAGGTCACTGACTTCTGTCTCCTGATCACTTTGTAGGCAGGATGACGAATCAGCAGTCAGTCCACCAGACCAGCAGGGGGCAGTGTGAGGGAGGAGGGGAGCCACTTCCCAAGTCCAGCCTGACTCACTACTGTGGATGGATAACTCGCAACCTGCTGCTAGCACTCACTGTGCTTGGTAGGTAAACTGATTTGCCTATAGTAATAATAGTAATAAAGTTATTGTTGCAACACTTACTACCCTGCTTGAAAAGTGCTGTATGAATAAAATTATCATCATTATTAGTGTAATAGTAGTAGTAGTAGTAGTAGCTTTAGTGAGGTTAAGAGAGAACATGAAATTTCAGGATTATACTTTTCTTTTAGTTTATTTTTTATTTGCATCATTGTCTGTGCTATACAAGGAAGAGTAGACAGTAAAATAAGTAGCACAATTCATATACAAACAATTTGACCCGCAAGAAAGTCCAGCTCAAACTCAAGTAACTCATTTGCACAAGTAACTCATTTGAAAAAATGAAACTTACTCAACATTTTTCCATACAGTGATTGAAGAGTAGAAATGTATATTCAGTACCTCTTATTAATGTATTTGCAACATGGTACAGGGCACAGGAATTTGACTAAAAATATTGTTCATATTTGACCATAAACACTTCATACATTATAAACATAATATCAAATTCATATATTCAAAGCCAAAGAAGGAGTGCCCAGGCACACTAGAAATGCCTGCCAATGCGATTGTGCAAAATCTGGTTGCGATCAGACATTTATAATAGCAGCTTGACCACTTTGTGGGTCGCGCTGCCTAAAAATGAGGCAGCTGTCAGCTTCAATGTGCTGCCAAGCAGCACTGGTAGGCCTGCTTGTTGATTCAAGTTCGGTTTAACCTTGGAGCAGAAATCCAGCCTGTCTCTGCTATCCAATCAGAGTCAGCGAGCCAGGGGCAGAATTATTCCGGAAGAACGATTGTGTGGTTACGAGCGATTTACCAAGCAAATCGATTATCACCTAGCAATGAGGGTTAATAACATTCCCAAATAATGTTTGTCCTCTCGAGTCGGTAATTACGTTTTTGTTGTGTGGCAAGACTGACCGAAGACTCAGAGAGACCCCACAGTGGGTTCAGTACGCTAAGAGAAACCCCATCGCAGGCTCAGTACGCTAAAAGAGACCCTACAGTGGGTTCAGTACGCCTGGAGAGACCCCACCGCGGGCTCAGTACGCCAAGAGAGACCCCACCGTGGGCTCAGTACGCGAAGAGAGACCCCACCGTGGTTTCAGTACGCTAACAGAGACCCCACAGTGGGCTCTGAATTCTCAGAGTGAATTATGCTGGTTACTCAGCGACAGACGTGTAAAACCCCATCATACGACAGTAGACATCCTCACACGCACTAAACCAGACCATCTCACTAATCAGCTCATCTACCTGGCTGAATCATTGTGCTAATCACAATCCAGAAATTATAATCCAGATAATCACATGGTAGTGTTCTTACTTTTTGAAGCTGGCTTTCCGCACCTCTGTTCTCAGAGTCGATTTTAATTTATTTGACAGAATTTAAAATAAGCATATGTAACACGCAAGTATTTTGACAAGGGTGATATGGTAAAGGAAAAATGAGTATTTACAAGAGATCTTCTAAAACCACATCTGATTTACACAGTGTAACTGAATTCATAACTTGATTATGACTTGTTGGAACATGAATCATCCTAACGATTTAACGTACGCTGAGCTAGGCAGTCGATTATTCAATCATTCACTCATCCAATTAAGGTAATCGATTGACCAAGACTGAGGGATTTTAGTGTCGCTAGTCACAGATGGTATACATAAATATTGGCACACTATACATACGTCATGTTTGTTTGATGACAGATAATTGCTTTCCAATACAAAGACACAATGTAGTAATGTTGTCCAAATGGCCTTTAGGTATTTGGGTTATTATTTTTGCTTTTTACTTTTATGATTATAACTCGATATCAGTGCTATGTAACTGTGTGATGTGTGATTTAGGTTGGGAGAGTATAGTGCCCCCAAAGACGAGCTGTATATATAGACATAACGCTACTGTTAGTGTCGCCATCAATTGGATATTCTGTGTTTTGTAGTA
The DNA here is from genome assembly GCA_019788955.1 of Albula glossodonta. Classification (NCBI taxonomy): domain Eukaryota; kingdom Metazoa; phylum Chordata; class Actinopteri; order Albuliformes; family Albulidae; genus Albula; species Albula glossodonta. The sequence continues at coordinate 124,299 of JAFBMS010000025.1, read as the reverse complement.
ATCTCTTCTCACTTCACTTAGCAGGTAAATCCAATATTAGACACAAATTACAGGTTATAAAAGACATTTTCTGATAATAGAGACTTTAGCCCGTAAAATCGTGAATGGTAAAAATGTGAAATTGTTTTCAGGGGATGGACCGAGATTTGCTTGTGTGTGTTTTAAGAAGGCAGTCATATAAGGACATGTACAGATTGGATTGTTTTAAGTCCGTCTCTCCCCCCTCTCCCTCCCTCTTTGGGGCCGGAGCGTCGGTGTTGATACAGCGTCGTGTTTAGTCTCAGTGGATGACTTGTATTAATCTATCTCTCTGCAGCGTTTGGGTGCTAAATGACCCTCCACGATTCTTTCTGTCTCTGTGTTGCAGTGATTCTGGAACCTGTTCTTGGAATATTGAATCTCTCTCTATCTCTCTCTCCCTCTGTCACACACACACACACACACATGCAGGAGTGATTCTGGGATCAGTGTTCGGGATGTTGTTGAGATACGTCCCTGAATTGGATTCCAACTCGCTGATGTTAATCTCTTTCCCCGGAGACATTCTTATGAGGATGTTGAAGATGCTCATTCTTCCTCTCATCATTTCCAGTCTCATCACAGGTATTTATTTCGATACTTGCACTGTCTCCATTTCACTGCTGGTATCACTTCATCATTGGCCAACTGTGATGACCTCATAACCAGAATGATGTCATAATGAGACAAACCCACACTTTTTTTTTTTGGCAAGAATAAGATGATTTCATTTGGGAAAACATATGGTCTGAAATGATTTTAACTCAAAAAGTAATCCAAAAGAAAATGTTTTTTGAAAACAGTAAAATAATAAAACATATGTTAAAACAAATAAAATTAATATGCCAAAAATTCAGATATTATTACAGGCAAGCTAGTTAATAATGTTTATAAGCTGCTGAAACAGGAGTTTTTAAAGACACACAGTCAATATAAGCATAAAACGTTTCGTGAACAATTTGCGTATTGCCTAAAATCAACATAATAAATGTATATCTTAAATTGTTAATATTGTGGTAGGGATTTACATCTGGCTCGGTTGTGAATTCATACTCAAATGGCTGTGTGGACAAAGCTCTTCATGGCATACAATCTTCCAGAAGGTCACAGACAGCCCTAGAACAACGTACCATGTATCTGCAACATCCATGTATCCATGTATTCCTCACCTGAGGTCAGTGTACACGACTCCACAATCAGAAAGACAGGGTAAGAATGGGATTCAGGGCAGAGTAATGGAAACTGCTGCTCACAAAGATGAACATGAGTGCTGTTCTCATCTCGGGTTTGCCAAAAAAGGGATGATCTACAGAAGCTTTGGAACAATAATGTTCTATTGACAGATGAGTCAAAGACGGAACCTTCTGGACAATATGGGCCTCGGTATGTCAATATGCAAGCCGTCTCTGGGGAAGCCTTCTGTGTGTCTGGGCATTCTGCAGGAGAATTTCAGGTCATCCATCTGTGTGCTGAAGCTGAAAAGCAGAAGAGTCATACAGCCGGAAGATCTAAATCACATTCAAAATCTGAATCTACATTGTCGAAAAACAACGCATGTCAAAATGGCCAAGTCTGGATATAAACCCAATTGAGATGCTGTAGCAAGACCTGAAACACGCAATTCATGTTGCTTTATTTGGGTGCAGCATTTGGTTGCAGTCATTGCTGATGAAGACAATCTAAGGAGATGATAACTTTTTCATATTTTATTCATATATTCAATCAGTTTCCACCACACTAACTACCAACCCCCAGCACACAGGCCACACCCCCCTGCACACTAACTAACAACCCCACAGCACACAGACCACGTCCCCCATCACACTAACTACCCACGCCCAGCATACAGGCAACACCCACCATCACACTAACTACCACCCCCCAGCACACAGGCCACACCCCCCATCACACTAACTACCCATGCCCAGCATACAGGCTACACCCACCATCACACAAACTACCACCCCCAGCACACAGGCCATACCTCCCATCAAACTAACTACCCACCCATAGCACACAGGCCACACCTCCCATCAAACTAACTACCCACCCCCAGCACGCAGGCCACACCCCATCACACTAACTACCCACCCCCAGCACATCCCAATTAATTAACTTAACTTTAAGGGCTCATGCATTTTAAGAATGAAAACACCATGTTCCATGTCTGCTTGTCATCAATAAAATGTAGAAGTATTTACAAAGAAACATTCACTGATTAGCCAAAACATTAAGACCACCTAATGTGCTACTGGTCCTCTGCATGCCGCGAAAACAACTCCAACCTGGAGAGGCATGGACTCTACAAGACCTCTGAAAGTGTCCTGTTTTATCTGGCACTAACACGTTAGCAGCAGATCCTTTAAATCCTGTAAGCCACCGCAGCTAGGACCTGTTATTACAGCACATCCCACAGATGCTCATTGGATCTGGGAAATTTGGAGGCCAGGGTAATACCTTGAACTCTTCATCATGTCCCTCAAACCATTCCTGAGCAATGGGTGTAGTGTGGCAGGGCACATTATCCTGCTGAAAGAGACCACTACCATCGGAGAATGCCATTGCCGTGAAGGGGTATACCTGGTCTGCAACGATGTTTCGGTAGGTGGCACATTTCAAATTGACGTCCGCATGAATGCCCGGACCCAGGATTTCCCAGCAGAACATTGTCCAGAGCATCACACTCCCTCCACCGGCTTGTCTTCTGCCCACAGTGCATCCAGGTGCCATCACTTCCCCGGGTAAATGGCGCACATGTACCCAGCTATCCAAAGGATGTTAAAAAACATTCTTCTTCCATTGCTCCAAGGTCCAGTTCCGATGTTCACCTGCACATTATAGGCGCTTTTGATGGTGGACAGGGGTTAGCTTAAGCACTACGCCTTGTACGCTATGCAGCCCCATATGCACCAGGGTGGGATGCAGGTTCGTACCAGACAGGGTAGCCTTCATTGCCCACACGCATCAGTAAGCCTTTGGTGCCTAACACCCTGTTGCGGGTTTGTAGTTTGCCCCTCCTTTGACCTCTGTCAGTAGTTCTCTGACTACGACTGACTGGGAGCACCCCCCAAGCCTTGCTATTTCAGAGATGCTCTGACCCAGTCATCTGGCAATAAGGATTTGGCCCTTGTCAAAGTCGCTCAGGTCATTTCTCCTGCATCCAACACGTTGACTATGAGAACCGACTGTTCACCCACCATCAAATGTATCCCAGACCTTGACATTCGCCGTGGTTGCAAGATAAGCTATGTCGTAGCTCATCGGTGTACATTGTAATGGTAACTCTAATAAGATTAAATTACATATACCCTAAAAGAAGCTAAAAGTGTATGACTGGGTGCCAGCCACACAGTTGCTGAGGTCTGGTGCAAATATATGGAAGCAGATTCTTTACTGAAGCGATAGCATTCCCTGAAAACTTCATAAAAGTGCACAGAGTGACATTGCCCCAAGTACCTCCTGAGAAAAGCATCTGGGAAAGCACTGATATTAGGAAAACCACATGGCTGTAATACACCCACACTAGTAATCTATGGTTACCACTTATCTCCAACACTTCCTTCCAAATGTCCGTCTGTCACATTCAGGAGAATTCCTGGACGTCTTTCGTCCATCAGTCGCCTTCATCTTCCCTCTCTCTCCCGGGGTGTCCAGATGAGAGGCCTGGCAGGATCCAGCTGCGAGGGCTCTGGCTGTGCCGTACAAGGACAGCTGCAACTGATTCTACGGCACAGAAACTCTGGGAGCATGCTGGTTTGATCAAAGATGGCTGGCTTATTTATGGGTGGCTTTCCATTATATTTTTTTGGAGCTAAATAAGAAGCAGCTGAGCCAGCTCATACCTCGATCGTTACGTGCCTTCCACTCCGGCAGGCCACTCTCGCAGGATTTCAGAAATTCCATCGCACTTGATGGGGTCTACTGCATGTCTTTTCCCTCCTGCACAATTGCCAAGCCTGCATCGATTTCTGTGTCCAAATTTCTACCCCATCAGAATAAGAATCCGTCCATACAGCAGCCTCGCAGACCAATCTACCAACCCTTCTGAAATCATGTGAAAGCCGCTAAATGTTGGTTTTAAAATGAAGTCTTGCAGTAAAGTTTCATGAGTTCATTTTGGTTTGGAGGACGTGTCAGTGATGCCGGTCAGCTTAAAGAAATGAGCTGCGGTTGGAATCAGAAAGCTGCGGAACCGTTCAGGATCTCTCCATTATCCCTGTGAAGAAATTCCTCCTGGTTTTATTCTGAAGGAGCGGGCAGGTCTGCAGGCTAGTGCATTATAAAGCTGGATTCTACAGCACAGAGCTTTGTACTGACCTCAAGCCAGTCTGGTTCCAGGTCTGCAGTCGAGAAAGACCACCACTTGACTGCCAGACTCTCCTCAAGGAAGACCAGTGCTGCTCTCATGTCCCCGTTTCTCAGCCTCAGCTCCAGAGTGTGTAAGCTGTCTCTGTAAAGCTGTCTCTCTCCAGCATTAGACAGGAGACACAAATTTATGCATGACATTTATTCACATAGACGACAAACAGCTACTCAGCTCATTCTAAAGGGGGTGAGTCAACAGCGTCTGCACAGTGTTTAAACCCACCTTACAACTTAACTCAAAACAAAACATTATTACATTAATGAGGGTAAGTACCCCTCTTCCTCTGGGGGCTTGACCTGTATAAAATTTCGAAGTCCATGCTCTCACTTTCCCAAGACAAAAAGAGCTGGTGAATTTTGTTGAGGAAAACAATTAAATAAAATATATTTCACAGTGGGGAAAATAATACAGTTTATTATTTTTACAAGAAAATCCCATAGACTAAGTTTCTATCAGTTGGTCAGAGGTAGTGTCACACCATCCCAGTGTAACACCATCTCCTCTCTCCCAGGGTCACACAATCTTCTCTCTCTCCCAGTGTCACACTATCTCCTCTCTCTCCCAGTGTCACACTATCACCTCTCTCTCCCAGTGTCACACTATCTCCTCTCTCTCCCAGTGTCACACTATCTCCTCTCTCTCTCAGTGTCACACCATCTCCTCTCTCTCTCCCAGTGTCACACCATCTCCTCTCTCTCTCAGTGTCACACCATGTCCTCTCTCTCCCTCCCAGTGTCACACCATCTCCTCTCTCTCTCAGTGTCACACCATGTCCTCTCTCTCCCTCCCAGTGTCACACCATCTTCTCTCTCTCTCTCTTAGTGTCACACCATCACCTCTCCCTCCCAGTGTCACACCATCTCCTCTCTCTCTCAGTGTCACACCATCACCTCTCTCTCCCAGTGTCACACCATCTCCTCTCTCTCCCAGTGTCACACCATCTCCTCTCTCTCTCTCCCAGGTCTGGCGGGTCTGGATGCACGATCTAGCGGAAGAATGGGCACCAGAGCCATGGTTTACTACATGTCCACCACTGTCATCGCTGCAGTGCTGGGGGTCATCCTGGTGTTAGGTATCCACCCTGGAAACCCCAAACTAAAGACTCAGGTCAGCTCTGCACAGAAGAATCAGGAGGTCAGCAGCCTGGATGCCTTCTTGGACCTGATCCGTAATCTGTTCCCAGAAAACCTTGTGCAGGCCTGTTTTCAGCAGGTAAGAGCAACTCTCAGTCAGACAACTGGTCATGAGCACTAAAAACACCATCCCACAGAATATTTCTCCATCAAAAAGTTCTAAAACATGACAAGGGATTTACCAACATTTAAGTACAGTGAACAGTAAGTGCCAGAACAGTAAACAGTAACAGGATAATTTGCATTAATAATGAAACATTACTGTTTGCTTTTTCAAACATATCCACATTGATGCGATGTATTCACGTTTTTGAGTTGCACATGGTAATTTTACCAATGTAAGACTGAGCGAGTTACTATAGTGACAGGTTAATTTATTTACTTGTACATATTTTGGGTGTTAAATCATGAGCAGAATGCAAGTAACTGACATTCATATTTTAATGCATAAAAAGGACTGGCGGCATATGAGAAGCGTGATTGGTTTAGGTATCCTGTGTATCAATACTTCTTCATCAATAACCAACTTTGCTGATGGCAAAATCTGAGTAGCCATTCCAATTTCCGTAGCATCTCCTCCTTTCCTGCTCTCCTCCACTCATTTCCTCCCCTCCTTTCCTCCCCATACCTCTTGGTTGGAGACGAGAGGTAGTGGGGGAGTGGAGGAAAGGAGGAGACCAGCAGAAGTATTGGAACGCACCCTAGGAGGCAAGATTTAGCATCCTTCACTCACCTCCTATGATTTTGGGACATTGGAGGGAGGGAGGGAGGACACATAGATCAGTTCTCAGGGCATGGAGGAGACGATGTGGTAGAGGAGTAATTCCTCACCCAGCTTACATCTGTTACATGCCCAGTTAAGGGTCCGTTAAGTCCAGGTCCAGTTAAGGTCAGTCAGTTATTATTTTAGTTTGTTGTGCATTTTAAAATGTTCTGTTTTATTTCCGAATTTGACCCCTTCATAGATGTGGCTGTACAAGATTGGTCTGCCGTTTCAGATTTTTGTGTGTCTGTGTGTGACGGCGGGGGATCTTGGCTGTTGATTAGTCATTACTGTGGATGCAGGATTTGCTCTGTCTCCTGAATCTCATAGTTTCACTCTGACTAACTCCTCAGCGTCCACTGTGTGCTTTAAGCTAGCCAATTCATTATGTGCGGTGTATACAGCACTATGAACATTTACGTTGCCAATAATATGAACCGATATTTATAGATTAATCCTATAATAACTAAATTTATTCAAATTAGGAAGTACATAGCCAAATTATTGTAGCTATGTGCAGCACAATACATTTTTATTTGTGAGAACCATGCTGACATCTTGTTGGTGAAACGCGAAGCTGTATTCTGACCCCGCCCATTCACGTGCGACAGGATCCAGACCGTGCCCAGTCACGTGCGATGGGATCCGGTGTTCCATGCAGCTACTGTCCAAAGCAGCACAATTCAGTTCATAAACAGCTCACTTCCTGACGTTCCTCCAGTCCATCTGACCCCGCTGATAACGTTGAGCGTAATCCGATCTTCAGTCTTGCCGTAGTCGCTTTGTATTCATTCAAATCCTGTTTTTCGCATATCAGCATAATTAAAAAGGCTTTGTTGCAGACTGCGTAAGTCAGAATCCTGCTGACAGTAATCTGTTCTGTTCCATTGTGGTATTTCTTCACATACTGCGAACTTTCAGTGTGTGGACAGATAATGCGCACGGTACCGTGTACTGTAAGACAAATCAGCACGTTACCGTGCTCTCCGTACCGACAGATGTGCCCACCACTGTATACCGTTGGCTAAATGTTCTGTGGTCATTATGGATGTTACACAGTCTATGCAGTATCTTATATTCAGAGTATGCAAAAGCATCACAGCCTCTGTGAGATGAGTGAGAATGTGTCTAAAGATTGTCCCGTTAGCTCGGTCTCCTGTCTTTTTCTCTGTCCAGGTCCAGACTGTGTTAAAGAAAGTATCGGTGCCTGTCCAGAACCAGACAGAACCAATTCTGGTCAATAAGAAGAAGCTGGAATTTAAATGGGGGATGAATGTACTGGGTAAGAGCACAGGGAGCGGTGTGTGGGTTGGACACAGGGAGGGGTGTGTTTGGGTGGGTGGGCCGGTGGGGGGGGGCACAGGGAGGGCTGTGGATTGAGCATGCTCATTAATATCCGAGTTCATGAAACAGTGAGGTTGACGGATGGGGGGAGGGGGGAAGAGAGGAGGTATGGAGGTATGCAAAGCAGTGGAAACACAGACCGCTGGAGTCCTGCAGGTCAGCCATGACGTCAGAGAGACGCCCACGGCATGTTTGACATTTCTGAGGTGTTCAAAAGAGGCCATATCTGCTATGTGTCTTCATCTGGATATCCGGTCTGTGTAATACAGAAACTATTTGGTGTAGGTACTGGAAAGAATATGTGGTATGTGTTTTGAAGCTGAACGTTCAGCATGTGTGACAAAGAATTTATGGTTTGTTTAACAGAAAAAATATTTGGTGTTTCTGGCAGAGGAAAGTATCTGATGTGTGCTTTGAGATGTCCCGTGTTGTGCTTGGTTGGCCTCAGGTTTGATCGGCTTCTTCATCACCTTTGGAATCTGTATGGGGAAAATGGGTGAGAAGGCGAAGCTGATGAGTGAGTTCTTCAACATACTCAACGAGATCATTATGAAGATGGTGTCCATGATCATGTGGTGAGCATCTCCACACCTCCCTCTGTTTGTTTGCGTGTCCCTGGGTGGCCCGTTGGATGCGTAACGCCCACAAGCTTGTCTGCCTGTAATGTGAGTGGAAATGGTGGAAGGATGCTGAACGCAAATGCCCGAGAGCGACAGAGGACTGAGCGTGCTCAGGTGCCCTGGAGCAGACAGAGGACTGAGCGCGCTCAGGTGCCCTGGAGCAGACAGAGGACTGAGCGCGCTCAGGTGCCCTGGAGCAGACAGAGGACTGAGCGCGCTCAGGTGCCCTGGAGCAGACAGAGGACTGAGCGCGCTCAGGTGCCCTGGAGCAGACAGAGGACTGAGCACGCTCAGGTGCCCTGGAGCAGACAGAGAACTGAGCGTGCTCAGGTGATGTGCGGGAAACCTGCTGGACGACAGGACTTTTGTGATGTGCTGGGAAATGTTGGGATCTGGTTAATGTTCTTTGGAGAAAGTATGGGAAAAATCCAAGGGATAATGGATCCTCACAGAGAGCAGCTGACAGGACAGGAATAAGCAGATATACAGTGGAGAAGAGAGTGTGTGTGTGCGTGTGTGTGCATGTGTCTGTGTCTGTGAGGTACTGTATTTGTATATGTGTGAGAGACAATGCCTGTGTGAGAGGGCTTGAGTCGCTTTGCTTTTGTATGCATGTGGGAGTGAGTGAAAGCAAAAGAGGTTTTTAAAATGTGGACTTAAATCAGCTCAATGTGAGTGAGTGAGAACAAAACGGTTTATGTTTGAGAATACACAGAAGAATTTGCTGGGTTAAAGCTAGAAGACGCTCGTAGCAAGAATACAGGAAGTCAGCAGGTCTCAGTGTGTGGCACACAGTGGCCCAGGGTCCAGTGGGGCTCAGGGGTCAGGCCCGTTTCTGTCCAGGGTAGGGTTGTTCAGTATACCGGTATTATAAAACTACCACAATACTATCAAACGGTACTATCCCACTATTTTGCACGTGTTAGTACTTAATAAAAATGTGTTATTAATGTTTATATTGCCTTCATTGAAAAACGTCGCGTCTTTGAGTATTAGCGTGGTGGGCATGCTAACTCGGTGCTAATTCTCACCAGACCGAGGCCTGTTTCTCACTCCCATCTCTGGCTTTAGGTACTCACCCGTGGGCATAGCCTCTCTGATCTGTGGGAAGATCGCCGCCATCGGAGACTTGGAGGTGGTGGCTCGGCAACTGGGCATGTACATGGTCACCGTCATGGTGGGGCTGATAATCCACGGTGGGATCATCCTACCGCTCATCTTCTTCTGCGTCACCAGGAAGAACCCCTTCACCTTCTACTCCGGAATATTCCAGGCCTGGATCACTGCTCTGGGCACTGCCAGCAGGTGTGTGTCTCATCCTCTCATAATCATGTTTAAAGGAGTCCTATCTGTGCTCAGTGCTGCCCCCTTTGGCAAGAGCTGGAATTACATTAACACACAGATTCATGTGGTTTACACATCCCTGCCTTGATCAGGAGCTATAGACCGTTTCCACACTCGATGGGACATAATTCTCAGGGACTCTACTGAATGAATGAGAATGTCTGTGTATGTATGTATGTGTATGTGGGTGTGTGTAGCTTAGTAAGCATGATTTTGTGTGTATGCATGTGCATGTGTGTGGATTTGACAGAGTGATGTGTGTAACTGTGAATACGTGCTTGTCACCATAATGTATAGTTGTGTGAATATAAAAGAGGCTAATTGTCCCCATAATTCATATTCTAACACTGTAAATGTGAACTTAAGTAAGTACCCTGCCATGGTACCAATTCATCTAATCTAATGTGGCTCTGCTTTCCTCACCTTAATTTTTTTTTTAATTTTAGTTAAAATTTTTAAAAAGTGTACTTGGGCCAGATCAAAGATTCATTTATTTTAGGATCATGTGATGTAACAAGACTTATTTGTTGCAGTTAAAATGATTTAATTAAATAAACTACACCAATTCAGTGCAATTCCATGATAGTGTGTGAACCTTACGAAAAGACCCAGACGCTTATAGCTTTAAAATTATGCTCATTTGGTTCATGTTTATAGCTGTATATATCATGTATATATCTTTGCTGTATCTTTGCTCCTGTCAGCAGCTGTTTTTCTCATTGGTGTGTTTAAGTGCTTCATGAGATTGTCAAAGTGTTACATCTCTCCCTAGTGGTGAGCCAGTAAATTACATCATCAGAGCTCAAAATTTTTATCTGCCATTATGTCTGGCATGGCAGGTTTATACCTCCCCACTAAAAGCCTGGTTTAGCACAGAGAGGTAAACCTGCCAATCACACGGGCTCAGTGAAGACGAATGAAAGGAGAAGGTGGGAAGCGAAAGCAGCAATAGGTTGAGAAAGTTGTCAGTTGTCTGGCAGAGAAGCAGACTTTAAATATGAAGATGCACTGGTGTGCACAGTACCATCCAGGCCTTAGAGAGGTGCAGCTTGGGGAGGTACATCAGCACACACATCATCAAAGAGTTTAACAAGAAGCACAATCTCACCTGGAGCTCTGTTTTTGGTGCTGGAGCTGTGTTTTTGGACGTGGAGCTGTGCTTTTGGGCCTGAAATTGTGTTGTGTTTCGGGGTCTGAAGTTGGGGTTTTGGGCACCAGTGTTGGAGCATGAAGTTGTGTGTTCTGTGCTGTGTGTCAGAGTTGTTCTTTGAAGTTTTTTTTTCAAATTTTTTTAACTATAACAATAATGGCAAGATGCAGTGTGGGGTGGTCATTAACAAACAGCAAACAGATCTTCTGGCCTAGTTCCTCAGGCTATGGTACATTGTTTCTATGGTACGCTGTGTCATGGGGTACACTGTGTCATGTGGTACGCTGTTTCTGTGGTACGCTGTGTCACGTGATATGCTGTCGCATGTTTGGTCATGTGATACATTGTGTCATGTGGTATGCTGTGTTATGTGGTATGCTGCAGCATGTGATACACTGTGTTATGGGGTACGCTGTGTCATGGGGTACACTGTGTCATGTGGTACGCTGTTTCTGTGGTACGCTGTGTCGCGTGATATGCTGTAGTATGTTAGGTCATGTGATACGCCGGGTCATGTGGTATGCTGTGTAATGAGGTACGTTGTATCATGTGATATGCTGTGTTATGTGGTATGCTGTCGCTGTGATACGCTGGGTCATGTGGTACATTGTGTCATGTGGGATGCGGTCGCTGTAGTATGTTGTGTCATGTGATATGCTGTTGTTGTGGTATGTCATGTTATGTGGTATGCTGTATCATGTGGTACATTTTGTCATGTTGCTGTTGTACACTGTGTCATGTGGTACACTATGTCATGTGATATATTTTGTCATGCAGCACGCTGTTGCTGTGATACACTGGGTAACTTGGTACGCTGTGTCATGTGATACACTGGGTCATGTGTTACGCTGTTGCTGAAATACACTGGGTCATGTGGTGCACTGTGTCATGTGATACACTGGATCATGTGGTACGCTGTTGCTGTAATACACTGGGTCATGTGGTACACTGTGTCATGTGATACACTGGATCATGTGGTACGCTGTTGCTGTAATACACTGTGTCATGTGATACACTGGATCATGTGGTACACTGTGTCATGTGATACACTGGGTCATGTGGTACACTGTTGCTGAAATACACTGTGTCATGTGATACACTGGGTCATGTGGTGTTGCTGTGGTCAGTGCTTCTGTAGACCCTGTCCCCTCAGGACTCCTCTGTCATTAATCCTCGGAGATTTCTCTCTTGCAGTGCGGGCACATTACCTGTAACATTCCGCTGTCTGGAAGAGAACCTGAAGATTGACAAGCGTGTGACGCGCTTTGTCCTGCCCATCGGTGCTACCATCAATATGGACGGCACAGCACTCTATGAAGCGGTGGCAGCCATCTTCATAGCACAGATGAATGGTATCAACCTGGACAGTGGGCAGATCGTCACAGTCAGGTGGGCCCCACCCCCTTCCTCCTTTACGGTCAGGTGGGCCCCACCCCCTTCCTCCTTTACGGTCAGGTGGGCCCCACCCCCTTCCTCCTTTACGGTCAGGTGGGCCCCACCCCCTTCCTCCTTTACGGTCAGATGGGCCCCACCCCCTTCCTCCTTTATGGTCAGGTGGGCCCCACCCCCTCCCTCCTTTATGGTCAGGTGGGCCCCACCCCCTCCCTCCTTTATGGTCAGGTGGGCCCCACCCCCTCCCTCCTTTATGGCTAGGTGGACTTAAACATACTCACTCACTCATCGGTGTGCTGTCATTTTAGACTATGTGCTGTGGAAAAAATTTTAAACTTACTCACTTATATTCCCATGTGTACTGTAAATTTAAGATGAAGCTCAAGGTGTGTATGCATAAAAGTCTGTCTACTGCAAACCAACCTGACCTAATAAAGCAAATAAAGGACCTTCTCAACCAATAAGAAATCAGGAAAGACAATTAAAATTCATCACACATTCACCCAGCACCCCAACAAGGTACAAATTGTTCTAAATTGGTCTTGTTCATTTCTGCATCGTTTCTGAATGTTCTGAGTGAAAAAATGAAACCTTAATAACTTAAAATTAAAATAGAACAACTGTTTATTTGTCATGCACAAACACACACAAACGAACTGGATTGTCTCAGGATGATTTTGACGATGTCGGGGTGCTGAGTGATGTCACATGTTTAAAAGATGTTATGTAATATCTCAAAATGTTCATTTGTGCACAAACAAAACACAAACGATCGGAAATAGTTTTATATATACTTTTTGAACATATGGCGCGCCTGCTTCACGCAGGCGTACAGAGTCAGTGTAAATGACATGTTTGTTCCTCTGCCCCCCTTTTCTCCCCCCCCCCCCCCCCCCCCCCCAGCATGACGGCCACCCTGGCCAGCGTGGGTGCAGCCAGCATCCCCAGTGCTGGCCTAGTTACCATGCTGCTGATCCTAACAGCTGTGGGCCTGCCTACCCAGGACATTAGCTTGCTCATCGCTGTGGACTGGCTGCTGTGAGTGGCCCTGAAACCCCCCCCCCCGCCTCCCCCACACCCGCACACACACACACAACGCCTCCCGACCCCCCAAAACACGACCCCTCACTGTCATCCTCCAAACACAACGTCTACAGCTCTACCCCAAGCAAACACGATCCAACCCCTCACTACCCCCCCAAAACAAACACCACCCCCTTCAGACCCGTCGGCACATGAGGATGTGGTTACCCTTTCCTGACAGGGACCGGATGCGCACCTCCATCAACGTGGTGGGCGACTCTTTCGGCGCTGGGATAGTAGACTTCCTGTCGCAGGCGGAGCTGGCCGAGATCGACGGCGAGGTCCCGTTGCCTGCTGAAGTGGTGTTCCCGCCGCCCATTCTCACCGAAATGGACCTGGTGGACCCTCTCAAGCCCCCCCAGTTACCCCCCCGCTCGCCTCGGCCCCTCCCACTCAACCACCACCCCCACTCCCTCTCCCACTCCCCTCGGTCCGTCCACTCCCACTCATCCCGTTCCCTCTGCTCGCCCTCCCCACGCCCCATCCGGACACACTCTCCCCGCCTCCTGCACAGGACCGAGCCCGGATACTGCGCCCTGCCCACCCACGACAACCAGGTAGGGGGGAAAGAGGGGTCCCATACTTTCTCAGTCATCTCTTGTGGCCCACACATTAAAACACAACCTAATGTTGACATATGGAATTCAAACATTAGCGCGTGTAAATACGATCGTGCTTACGCCACTGGAGCTACTGCAGTGCAGTACTGAGGGCCGGCCCCAGTCTTTATGGGGCCCTAAGCAGAATTTAATTTGGGGGCCCCCCCACTGCCTTGTGGGACATTTCAAGCACTCTTGGGGGCCCTCTGGTGGCCACGGGGGCCCTAAGCGGGTGTTTAGTTTGCTTATGCTGGGGCCGGCCCTGGCAGTATTTAAGGTGATAGTATGAATGTCAATGAATGTGGAGAAGGAAATAAAACAGAAAGAGGGCAAAGAGCTCTAGAGAACATGACTGGTGAGGACAGGAGAGAGACGGCGAATAAGGACTTTGAGTGGGGATTATGTAAACGGCGGAGATTAGGTGAAAGAGAAAGAGGAAATTAGGAGGAGAGCAGAAGACCAGGCTGGTGATCGCTGTGTGTCTGTCTTACTCAGATTCCCACCCCTCTCGCGTACCGAAAGAGAGAACGAGAAAGGGAGCGCTTGAGGAGACGAGAGCGGGACAGGGGGAGCGAGACGGAGGAAGAGGAGGAGAAAGAGAGAGCGGGGGATGAGGCAAGCGAAGGAGAAGAGAGCGACGACACAGCCTACGACCGGAGACACGCGATCCCGCCTTGTGACATGCCCTGAGTGTACTTCCACAGCGCCATTATCGCCGTTATCGCACATGCTAACGTCTGCACCGCTACAGCGGCCCGGCCCGGCTGCCCAATGGATGCTTGTTATGCGCTCTCAAACGCAGCTCTGCCACATCCTGCCCCATCTTTACTGTGCTCTCAAACCCCTGAGCTCTGTCACATCCTGCCCCATCTGAGCTCTGTCACATCCTGTCCCGTCTGAGCTCTGCCACATCCTGCCCCATCTTTACCGCACTCTCAAACACAGCTCTGCCACATCCTACCCCATCTTTACTGTGCTCTCAAACACAGCCCTGCCATATGCTACCCCATCTTTACTGTGCTCTCAAACACAGCTCTGCCACATCCTGCCCCTCTGAGTTCTGCCACATACTGCCCCATCTGAGCTCTGCCACATCCTACCCCGTCTGAGCTCTGCCACATCCTGCCCCAACTGAGCTCTGCCACATCCTACCCCGTCTGAGCTCTGCCACATCCTGCCCCAACTGAGCTCTGCCACATCCTGCCCTATTCAGATCTGCTGCACTGTCTGATCTCTACCGTCTCACTGAATCACTAATTTACATTTTGAATTAATGTTCATAAGAATGTATTGCATCGGCACCTGCCTTGTGTTCTCATCTTGTCCTGTTCGTTAACATTAAAATGACAATTTTACAGCTGTTTCCACTTAACATATTAATCTTTATCAGTTCTTCTACCCGATTAGTCATCATGCATTGGAATAATGTTGACATAGTAACACATATTGTCATCCTGCTCTGTATTATTCTTATGGTATAAGCTATAATTAACTTCCTGTTGCATATTCACTTTGCCAGTGTGATGTCATTACCTTCCACCTTCACATAAGGGGCGCGCCATCAAATACTACACACGGTCCCTGACTTAGGATGGGGTTATGTTCCAATAAACCCATCGTAAGTGGAAAATAGCTTAAGTCGAAAATGCATTTAATGTACCTATCCCACCCAACATCATAGCCTCACCAAGCCTACCTTAAACGTGCATAGAACACTTACATTAACCTATAGTTGGGCAAAATAATTAACAAAAAGCCTATTTTCTAATACAGCGTTGAATCTCTCATGCAATTTATTGAATACTGTACTGAAAGCAACGCTATCGCACCATTATAAAGTAAAAAAATTGCGAGTCGAAAAATCGTAAGTTGGACCATTGTAACTCCGGGACCATCTGTACTTTATAAGAAAGCTGACAAGCTTAACACTAATTAATTTGAATCTTTGATTTTTCTTTCTACATTTCCTGTCCATCTACGAATTACCATGATTTGCTGCGATGAATCTTTAACAGTATGTAATGCATAGCTCTGTCAAAGTCATGTGAAACACAGTGTGTACGCTCTGACGCACTGTTGGGGTGTACACATCGTATTTAGGGCGTTGACTTTTTTACATTCAATGTTTCGATGGACCTGCTTGCCATGGAATTACTGTTACAGCAACTGTGATTCTCAATCAACAACCAGTTTTTATACTAGCCTTCTTCTTTCTGTTCCTTTCTGTGCCCATCTCTTTTCTTCAACTGTTTTTATTTTTTCAGAATTACTTTGCCGCTCATATCCCTTACCTCGACATAGAAGTCAAACTTCATTTTAATTCCAAGATTAGCTTCACTTTTGCTCACTATCTAGAAATAGCGTTTGGGAACACCACACAGATATTCTGTCAGTATATCTACAAGTCAGTCTCTGAAACTAATCTCAATGAACGCATATCTCTAATTGAGAATCATGGTATTGCTGTAATTATTGTTGTTTATATTTTTAAAAGGGATATAGTCACTAATTATATTTAATTTGTTGTTTGGTTGTCTGTCTGAAATAATGGATGTTAGTTGTTTTTTTCCTTCTCAAATGCAGTTGTTCAGATCAGTGATGTCTATATTGACAGTATTTGTTGAATCATCATTCTTTTCAGTCAGTTCGTTTGTTTATTTCACTTGTATATCTGTTTATTTATTGTATTGACTTATAATTTGTTTTCTCCCATTATTTTCAATTGACTTTCTTACCAAAAGGAAGGTCGTCCACTTTCCCAGGAGTCCTCAAGTCTTAATTTTATTTTTGGGTTGTGTGTATAATTAATAAAGTCTTAAAGATACGTAAAAATTGGCAACAACTGTCTGTGTTTGTGTAAATGCCTGCCCGTTTGTCTTTTTTCTTTGAATACTTTTATTTTATTTATGTATATAACCTTTATTTAACCAGGTAACATTCATTAAGATTAAAATCTCTTCTACAAGACAGAACTGGCTAAGAAGGCAGCTTAAAAACATACATCACAAAGACGACATAAAACATCGAACATTCCGTCACAGTGGAAAACATTTAAAAACAAATACATTAGGGACAAAGGAGAGTTCCAACTGAAGGGGGCATCATATTTAAAAAGATATTAGTTTAGATAATAGTACCAATATTGCTTAAATAGATTTAACATTGTTTTAACATTGTTCTGTACCTCCCATGGTTTCTGCATTTCCATAGGAGTAGGAAATTACAAATATCCACAAGTAAACAACTGCTTCAGTGACAAAGCAATAAAATCCTGTGTGTTTGGACAAATGCGAGAGAGGAAACGGTTTAATATGAACATTGTAATGAACATGCAATAATTGTTCCAAATACTTGGAAGATCAACAGCGACCATAAAGCTGAGATGTGTAGACACACCAACGCAATTAATCCTCTCAAAGAACAGAGAGATGGAGGAGGAGAGGGGTGGCAGATGGTTGGAAAGACGTCAGGCCTCATTCCTCCCAGACAGACCAGGGGCATGATGGGTAATTGCTGGAGCTGTTGACGTTAGCGTGGGGACCCGAGACGTCAGAGGGGGGGAGGAAGGGCTTGTGGGAAAATCCAAGGAGAGATGACGGAGGTTTAACACGCCGGCTCCACTCGCTGCTAACGCTAGGGACGGCTGAAAGGATCCGTAGACGGCTGCCAACGTCAACGGCACAATCTGTCGCACAGCTGGCTAATGATCATGTGACCATGAGTTTTCGTTCATGCTCGAATAGAATCATCGCAATGTCAATGTTACGTCATTTTTGAGTTCCAGATGAAAGACTCTTGCGTGAGATCTACGCACATCTGTGGCTTTCAACACAGAGACCTGCAGAGTAACACAGGGAGAGTGTAACGGGAACCAGAGAGAGGCAGAATGTGATTATCCATCTCAGGCCAACCACAGGGAAAACACTGAGCTCGTGTCGAATAAAATGACTTTTCATTTTTACCAAAGTTGAAATAAGCAAAATATCAGAGGTGGGCAAGTATATACAGTATGTACAAGACAATTCTCAAGTAATGAAGAATGTATGACAGTAAAGAGTGAAAATGTGAAAATCCAAGCGACTAAGAGAGGTTATTAAAGCTATCCTGAACATGATTATCTTGAACATGGATAATTTTGATGCATAGGCTACATACTGTACATAGGCTTGATAGATATGAATGGTGAAACTAACAAAATGAATAAAGGACTGTTTAATTTAATAAAATTCAATTGAATTAAACAATTAAACGATTAACTCACAGATAATTTGATAAATTCAGCAGTAAACTGATAATAGTAAGTTAAACATGCTGAGTATATAAAAATGGACCCAGCACCCATTCAAGTCATTTTTCTCCCTTTACCTGACTGCCTTGAAAATTAAAGTGCATTTGACTTGCTGCATTGTGGTTGTCAATTCCATTAAAATAGCCAGATAACAAAAATCCTTGCTGACAGCAAGAATGAAACAGGCACTGACTGAGCTCACTAATGAGACAGCAAGCATGAAACAGGCTCTGAATGAGCTCACTAATGAGACAGCAAGCATGAAACAGGCACTGACTGAGCTCACTAATGAGACAGCAAGCATAAAACAGGCACTGACTGAGCCCACTAATGAGACAGCAAGCATAAAACAGGCACTGATTGAGCTCACTAACGAGACAGCAAGCATGAAACAGGCACTGACTGAGCTCACTAATGAGACAGCAAGCATGAAACAGGCACTGATTGAGCTCACTAACGAGACAGCAAGCATGAAACAGGCACTGACTGAGCTCACTAATGAGACAGCAAGCATGAAACAGGCACTGATTGAGCTCACTAACGAGACAGCAAGCATGAAACAGGCACTGACTGCGCTCACCTCTCGCTAGTGAGACAGCATCTAAAAATGCAATTTAATTAAATGATGAGTCAGATCAACCAGCTGTAGTATTATGTTTATGCCTTGGTTATGTCTGTCTTTAGGAGGAAATGTGCGTAATAAACCCTTTCATAATAAACCATGCTTTAACTCCAAATCATGATATTATATTTCCATTACACGTTGTGAGCAGAGATCATTATCTAGAGCATTATAATTTGAGGACGTGAAGAGAAAACATACCTAAAACGAGGGAAGTACAGCCCTAGAGAGCAGAAATGCAGAACACGGGATTCACCTGGGAAGCTGTTGATTAACCCATCAAGAAAAACACATTCAATTAAACAATGAAGCGACAAACAAATCAGAACACATCTTTTGACTGGACAATAGCATCCTTCGGCGAAAAACCACAATTTAGTAACAGGCAAATCCAAATATAAATGCAATTATGTAAAGAAAAATCAAAGCTAAAGAATTATATTCTAGTATAGAATTAGAATGATAAAGAATTTATATATTATTTAGTCATGTCCCCATAACGTTATATGTATAAAAAGACGTTCTTATCATAGTTACCTAATAAAGTTTTGGAAAATTAGAGCTTGTGCCCACAATCTAAAGAAGAATATATGCATTATGTGTGCACTGCTGGCGTGAAGTTACGCACTGACTGCAACAGCTGGCCAAAGGCCTGCATTCATTTCTAATGTTACGTGGTGCACGCAGCATGCCGTAGGTCAAACTGGATATCAGTAAAGCTCTTCGCCCGGAGATCATTTTACAACATCTGGACGTGTATTGTTTACATGTTAAATAAGCTTTTTTGTCCCGCTTCTGAAATACCAGTAATTGGTTAAACCCTCACACAGCTGGATTAGAAGTATGTCGTTTCATATTTGTCTGCTTATGCCATGTTCGCAGACCACTGGTGACAAGGGTACAGGAGGCAGGAGTTTTGCAACACCGCCAAGCAGCTAGTGACGCATTACTTATTCTCAGCTATCGTTGCCAGTCACTGTGTATGTACCCTTGCCAGGAATTTTTTTACAGCATTTACCGCTATACCGACACACATGCTGTTTACAAGTCTTAACATCTTGCCTCTTAGAAACCTATGCCCTTTTGTATTCTTCATAAAATGAGTACAAAAAATTGAAATGTGCATTTGATATAAGGACATATGTTCATGAGCTTCTGTATTTTTAGAACGTTTTTGGCAAATTATTTTATGAATATGAAGAGATGCTATCAGCTCAAACTAGCTAGCAGGTGACACTTGGGACGTCAGGAGAAGATGTGATTGAGTGACTTTCTAGAATCTAGCGGCGACCTAAATGTTCAGAAGGGAATGCTATCAAAAATAATACAAGAATTTATTTAACTCATGCCTGAATACTACAGAGGTGCCATTGAAGATACTCTATGTAAATATGATTTGGTGTTTTGGGCCTCTAGGTGGCTCAGTTCCTCTGAAGTTGTGCCGTTTGTTTGGGAAGCAGCCGTGAGTGACCCCCTGTGACTGGGGGCTTGATTACCGGCTGTGCCTGGGGGTCCATATCGGCAAGGTAACACCAGGGCCAGCCTCGCCAGGGAGTGATGGGAGTGAGCACATTTCATTATTGCAAACCCGCAAATGGTCTCAAATATATAACTGTGCCAACAGCAATGCTAAATGTACCAAACAATTCCTGTCATAGTTTAGAACGCCCTCTAGTGCTGAAATCCAGACGTACCGTGGATAGGCTTGCCTGAAGATTATTGCAGATTCATTTGCAATGCAGTTTGTGAAATTCCAAGCTATTGGCAGGAGTCTGAAAAGCGTTTGAGTCTTACTTCCTGTTCATAGTAATTCTCAGTAATTCATTTCAGCAGCTCATAAAGGTCAACAATCGTTTACGATCCTTACCATAAAACAGACAGCCAACGCATACGTAATACCGGTTCACCCGTCTTTGCTGCAGAATCTCGGCCGCCAATACAATGTCATCAGGGCAAATAAAGCTCAATTAACGGAAAAAGGTTGACTCATGTCACACACGGTTATGTTGTTTTATGATACGATCGAAAATTTGACATTTACCTCAAAGTTTGATGGCCCCTTAAACAGTGGTTAACAGGAATCATAAATTAACAGGTTGTGAAAAGGTATTAGTTTGCCACAATTTTAACAATCCTGTTTTAGTATAAAAAAAAGACAAAATAATATTTGAGTCATATGTATATTTTTTTACATTCTCGGTGAATGAAACCAAAAATGCGAGGGTCATACTCTCTTTTACAGCACTCACCTGCATAATTATTTTCCGGTAGTTGTGATGTTAATTTCCTGTCAGGAGTTTCTTATCTCCTTGTTGTCTTCTTGTTCATTCAGTGACTTCCTGTCTGCCCGTCCCTGTCCATAACTTACCTATATAAAGGACCCCATTGCATGGTCAGGTGAATTATAGTTGCAATACATAGAGTGATAGTTTTATTACCCATTTTTTAGATCTATTTGTATATTTATTTTTTCTATTATTTATATAATCATATGTATCAACAGTATTTACTGTGCTGCATAGCATTTTATTTTATAAGACAATATCACTTATAAGTTGTGATTTTGTGAAGTTTGTTTAAATCGAGACTGAACATCACTTCTGCACGGCCTCGCTATCTCTTCTGTGATGCTTTCCACAGCTTTCAGCAGTCGTGTGTGTCTGTCTGTCCTCATCCTTCCCTTGTCCTTCTGTTTTTATGTTCCTAACCAAAGCTCTTCTTTGCCTTTTGATGACCAAGTCAGGGAAAGACATCTATACACAGGTATTTTTATTATTATTATTATTATTATTATTATTATTATTATTATTATTATTATTATTATTTTCATTATCACTACAGAAGTTGTCCAAACGGTGTCAGTTTTATGATTTAAATGTCAGCCATTTGCATGAGCTGAACTAAACGTTTTCTTTTCCCTTTCAGAGAGTAAAAGACAGGGGTTGTTTCTGGAAATAGCCCCAGATGGATCAGTGAGTGGGGCTCCTACACAGAAAGCAAACAGTGAGTAATTTCATACCACGGGAGTTACATACTTCAGTATGTAACCACCAGCGAAAGCGATGTATATTTACATTCTACAGTATACCTGCAAACAGTAACTTCATTATAAACACCAGAGAATGTGATGGACTTACATACTATAGTATGCCTGCTCACTAGAAGATCATTAAATTGCCTGCTGAATTAAAATCCCAGTTTATTATTATTATTATTATCATTATTATTAGAAGCAGTAGTACTGGTAGTCACAGTAGTCGTAGTAGTCGTAGTATTATAATTAGCAACTATGGACGACTGTGACATTGGTTTTATGTTATTAATGAAAACATTAAACATGTAATAACCATAGTAATATGTGGAGTATTAGTAGTAAGGGTTTGATTTTTGCAGTTTGTTGATGAAAGTCATTTAATTTTGAACACTAAAATGATTGACTGGTGTGTATATTGTAGGTGTGCTGGAACTAAGGTCAGTGAGACCAGGTGAGACTGTCATTAAAGGAGTTGCTTCGTCCCTCTACCTGTGCGTGGACAGTGCAGGACATCTGCGAGGACAGGTAAAGCGTAACGTTTGATGTTTTGGTATACAGAGCATCCCTAAAGCTCAAATGCATACTGACACCGTCTGCACCCATGGGTCTGGTTTCTGCAGTCGCAGTACAAAGAGGCAGACTGCACCTTCAGGGAGCTCTTGCTGTCAAACGGATACACCCTCTTCCTCTCCCCGCACCGTGGACTTCCTGTTTCGCTTTCATCGAGACATACGGGTCAGAAACAGTCTCCTCCGTTCTCCCACTTCCTGCCGGTCAAAAACCAGCTGCTCACAGGGGTGAAGACAGTCGAAAAAGAGCCGGAGAATCAGAGGGAGAGGCCGGAGAACATGAACCTTGAATCTGATGATCCCCTTGGGATGCTGCTCTCTCCGGTTGATTCATATCTTAGTCCAGGATTCCTCAGTTAGTGAAACATTCAACTTTTCAAAATGTAATCCAGTTGTATTTACAAGCACTACATGTTTTTATTATCTACTGATTTTGCAAGATCTTGTTGCTTTATTTATTCCATCTGTTGTAAAATGCAATAAAGTTCCAAAGTATATCTGACTGTATCTATCATCTGTTGATTTATGCAATGATGTGTTGCTGTGTTATTACCATCTGCTGTGATTCAGTATAAATTGTGGATTTCAGGACAGTAAGTGGTGCACTGTGTGTAGTACAGAGCAGCGCTGGGTGCAGTCAACTGTGCACAGCGTGTAGTAAATGTGATTTAGTACAGAGCAGCGCTGGGTACAGTAAGCTGTGCACAGCGTGCAGTAAATGTGATTTAGCACAGAGCAGCGCTGGGTACAGTAAGCTGTGCACAGCGTGCAGTAAATGTGCTTTAACACAGAGCAGCGCTGGGTACAGTAAGCTGTGCACAGCGTGCAGTAAATGTGCTTTAACACAGAGCAGCGCTGGGTATAGTAAGCTGTGCACAGCGCGTAGTAAATGTGCTTTAGTACAGAGCAGCGCTGGGTACAGTAAGCTGTGCACAGCGTGCAGTAAATGTGCTTTAACACAGAGCAGCGCTGGGTATAGTAAGCTGTGCACAGCGCGTAGTAAATGTGCTTTAACACAGAGCAGCGCTGGGTATAGTAAGCTGTGCACAGCGTGCAGTAAATGTGCTTTAACACAGAGCAGCGCTGGGTACAGTAAGCTGTGCACAGCGTGCAGTAAATGTGCTTTAACACAGAGCAGTGCTGAGTACAGTACATTTTCTTTATGCACATGTGTTCTATATTATGCATGTCTTTCAGGAAGAACCATACAGAACCATACAATTTATATAATTTGAAGTGACTTTCTATTTTTACCAATATTCTTTGATTAATATTCATTAAGACCCTCTCCATAATCCACAAAGCTCAATTTGAATAGCAGTTTGAATAATGTACAAAGCAAAACTCAGTCTCTACTGCTCTGGTGGCAATAACGAAAGATAACATCAATATGGATTTGAACAATACTTCCATTGTCAGTAACACTGACATGGTATATTTTATTGAATGCAGACAATTGTATAAATACTGAATATACAGTGCACACACACATGCACACAAACACACACACATAAACATGCACATACACACACACTCACACACACACAACATACATATACCTATCTACACAGATACACTTTTAAGCTCCCTGTTATCTGGAAACTGATTTGCATAAACTGAGACGTGAAGTAGTACATTGACGTCCGACTGGTGTCAGAGAAACATACAATTGCATACAGTAGTCATATTTTTTAAATGGGAAAGACATTTGTACAGCAAAAATGCAAAAAAAAGTCCAACCCAAAGACAGTAAAATATAGGGATACCGTCTGGTGTCATATTCTGATCTATAACTACTGTTTGTTTTACACCAATTGAAAACAGATGTTAATGCCAAACACCTGAATCAAACCTGGATTGTCCTGTATTTGACAAAGGCAGGCACCAGATTCAACAATAAAGTTATTGGGTTGAAGAGTAAATAATGATATACATGTATAGGCAGTTATGGCAAATCTTAAATCCAAATTCATCACAAGACAATTCATTTCAGATAAACAATCCATTTTAGCTTCTAATATAAATATACAATTCCTTTAGTTAAAATGAATAATCCGTTTGAGTAATGATAAGTGTAATGATATGTGTACCAAATAAGTAGAATCGGTTACACTTTTGACTCTGATCGTGTCTGTGCAGTATTTTTTGTATCTGTGGCTATATTTTATATCATTTTGACATGTCTCTATACTGCTGACTTTTATTGTACTGTTATTGTATTGTATGTACAACTGCACATATGAATTTGTCTTGCTAGTAATATGAATACACTTCAACCCTGTGATATTAGTATTATGATGCTCAAAAGATTTCTAATATTTAATTTTTTTGTTGTATTAGTGTAGCAATACATTTAATCTCTCTCCTCACTCTTTCTCCCTCCATTGAGATTCATCTTCCCTTCTGCGTCGATCTCAACTCATATTTGTGTGTCATTACCGGTTTGCAGCGTGCAAACTCAGTCAGCCTGTTCGCGTGTCGCGCATCGCGCGTATTTCTCTACAGTTTGAAATGCGGCTTTTGTTGTCGTTCATGAAGCACTCCCTTCAGACCTGGGTCACCAACGGCTCCCTGAGGTACATGTTGCCCTCTCTCTGTCCCCGCCCCTGCCCGGTGCACAGCCCCCCAAGTAGAGTCCCGTTGAAGGGGACGCAGATCCCCCCATACCCCTCACCCTCCAAGGGGAGGTACCCCCCTTCTCCTTCCAACTCCTTCTCATCCTCGTCCTCCCACACCGAGGTGTTGACGTGCGTGTACTCCGTCTGGTCCTCGCACTCCGTCTCGCGGTGGTAGAAGTAGCTGAAGTTGGAGACGATGACGGGAACGGGGAGCGAGATGGTCAGCACGCCGGCGATGGCGCACATGGTGCCCACCAGCTTCCCCCCGACCGTCACCGGGTACATGTCCCCGTAGCCCACCGTCGTCATGGACACCACCGCCCACCAGAAGGCCTCCGGGATGCTGGTGAAGGCCGTGTCCTTGTGGTCGACCTCGGCAAAGTAAACGGCGCTGGAGAAGAGGATGACCCCGATGAAGAGGAAGAAGATGAGCAGGGCCAGCTCGCGCAGGCTGGCCTTCAGGGTCTGGCCCAGGATCTGAAGCCCCTTGGAATGGCGGGACAGCTTGAAGATCCGGAAGACGCGCACCAGACGGATGACCCTCACGATGGCCAGCGACATGGCCGGGGACGAGCCCTTGGACTTAGCCAGCTCCGTGCCCAAAGTGACAAAGTAGGGAATGATGGCGAAGAAGTCGATGACGTTCATGACGTCCTTGAAGAAGTGCGTCTTGCTGGGCGAGCACGCGAAGCGCATCAGCAGCTCGAAGGAGAACCAGCAGATGCACATGGTCTCCACCAGGAAGAAGGGGTCCTGGAAAGGGCTGGGGGGCGGCGGCATGCGGGAACTGCTGTTCGTGTTGGAGTGGTGCTGGAACTGATATTGCTGGAAGGAAAAAAAACAATCACATTAAATTACGGGCATTTAGCAAATGCTCTCATCCAGAGCGACTTACAGCATCATGTCGGGACGAGGGTGTTTAAGTGCTAGAGGGATAAAAGTCTCAAGTGCCAGAACGGTTAGCATGGACTAAAACCTGTGGATGACCTGTTGAAGAAACAAAACGAAAAACCATTACTAATATCACAAAGGGAGAGGGAAAACACAGAGAGAAAGAAAGAGTTAGTTGTTCACGCTTGTGCGTCTGATGTGTGGTAACCCAAAGACCCGGAGCTTTCTATGTACAGAGAAAAACAACACGATAGACTATAGGCGTCTAGCACAATACAAAGACTGCTGAGAGATCATGCTGAATGAAGGCAACGTGAATGCTGAGAAATATATGCTCTAAGACTGCTGTAAATTAGTGCACAGCTTGGGAGAGCTGGGCTGTGCTTGTGTTTGAATGGGAGAGCTCTTTGGAAAACCGTAGGGTTATCGCTAACTGCGTTGGAGTCAATACAGGTACACTACAGTATCCCATTTAGCTTTGATAATATGGTGTTTGCACAACGTTCAAATCACATAACGTCCTATTTCACAGAACGTATCGTGGACTTTACGCAACGCATACCTTTATTCCAAAATCCAAAACACTTCCGGTCCCAGGCATTTCAGATAAGGGATACGAAAGTAAAGTATGCAATATTGGTTCAATATCTGTGCAATTGTGTTCCAAAGCAGATATTGTCCCAGTTGTTTCTGAAATGGAACAGCTTCAGTGAATTACAAACACACCTCCGTGTCTTTTGTATAATTTGGGTCCTGTCACATTAATGAAGTGCACCTACAATGATTTCATCACACTTCTAAAATTTGGTAAGATTATCTGCATAAAACCAGTCAAACTGCAGAATCAGGTGAGAAGTCCAAATGGCAGAAGGTATTCTAAAGGCAGTGATAGCATCTGGCTCTAGCTGAGTGCGTTTTTGTAGTATGACAGGAGTCTTTGAAGGACATACTGTCCCTCTGAAAGGTGGTGGAGATCCTGTACTATGGGACGGTATGACTTTTACATGTGTAAGGGCAAAAGGACCCATGTATATGAAAATTTGATGTTTATTCCAAATACGATATATCCAAATGAAGATGGATCCAAACAGAGTTATAAAAAGAGAAGAGGCAGCAGTTTCAGAGGAAAACGGCACAACTGCATACACGTCATACTCTGGGTCCTGGGTGCTGATTGAGACGCACTTTCAACATTTCTCTAACTGGATTGCTGCTTTAGAATGCAAACGGCAGACGAACCAGGTAAAACAGTCCTTATACCTGAGCTCAACTGGTTTCACATGGTCTCCTGATCACCACGTTATTAATCGCCTGCCACCCACTTTCCATCTCAGGTGGAGGAAGGCTGACAGACCCTCAAACATTCCCAGGAATACCATAATGCAAAATTCCGTGTGTTTGCTTTATTAGGTTGTTTGTGGCAATTGGTTGAATAGGTGTTTGACCTAAAGACGGATTTGCAGACTGTTATTCAGGTGTCTTCCTCGTGTCTTCCTCTGTTCGTATGAAAATCATGGCCATTTCTTGGTCACCTAAGTGGATTACATCATCCCTATGGGGGAGGATCCCAGGTGATGAATACACCGATCAAATGGAACTTTTCCATTCTATTCTCCGCGGGTGAGTCACTGCCCTCATTAATAGGGGCGTGTGTTTATGTGTTGATGTGTTCTTAGGGTTGTCCTTAGCCTATAAATAGCTTCTGAGTTCTCCAAGAAGAAATATGAGAGGCCAAGTGCACCATGTCTGCACACACACACATACACACACATACACGCGCATGTGAGCTCCAGATCTGCCTCTGTCTCCCTCTCTTATCCAAACCCCTTACACTGCCAGCATTCCTGTGGTTTCCTGGCATGGCTGGAGAGGGGCTGACCAGGGCTCTTACAGTTGGACGGTGTTTATAGGAACTGATATAAATCTGATACAGTACACCTTTTCTGTCTCACTCTCCTCGCTCTCGTCCTTCCGTCTCATTCTCCTCACTCTTGTCCCTCCCTGTCTCACTCTCCTCACTCTTATCCTTCCCTAACACTCTCCTTGCTCTTGTTTTTCCTGTCTCACTCTCCTCACTTTCACCCTTCCCTGTCACTCTCCTTGCTCTGATACAGTACACCTTTTTTGTCTCACTCTCCTCACTCTTGTCCTTCCCTGCCACTCTCCTCGCTCTTGTCCTTCCCTGTCTCACTCTCCTCACTCTTATCCTTCCCTAACACTCTCCTTGCTCTTGTTTTTCCTGTCTCACTCTCCTCACTTTCACCCTTCCCTGTCACTCTCCTTGCTCTGATACAGTACACCTTTTTTGTCTCACTCTCCTCACTCTTGTCCTTCCCTGCCACTCTCCTCGCTCTCGTCCTTCCCTATCTCACTCTCCTCACTCTTGCTCTTCCCTGTCTCGCTCTCCTCGCTCTCATCCTTCCCTGTTATTGTCCTCACGCTCGTCCTTCCCTGCCTCACTCTCATCCTTCCCTGTCACTCTCCTCACTCTCATCCTTCCCTGTCTCACTCTCCTTGCTCTCGTCCTTCCCTGTCACTCTCCTCACTCTCGTCCTTCCCTGCCTCACTCTCGTCCTTCCCTGTCACTCTCCTCACTCTCCTTCCTTGTCTGCCATTCTCTCTCTCCAGCCCTCTTCTGAGAACACCACCTCCTTCTTCCTTTTGGCTCCACAGCCTTCCTTCTTTTGCGTCTTCCCCTCTTTTTCCACAGTATTTTTGTCCCTCCTCCTACCCTCCCCCTCCACTGCCTTGTGCTCAATCTAAGTGTATCACATTTAACGACAAGACAAAAATAATCTCAGCCTTAACCTCCTCCCTTTCTCTCTCCCCCTCTCCCTCTCTCTCTCATACACACACTTCATCCCTGTCTTAATAACTCGACCTCCATATATTTTTCCCGTAAGTGTCATTCACACCCCATATTGCCTAGTCAGCATGTTCACTGAATTACGCGCCTTACTTTCTCCTGCTGACAGTGTTAATGTACAGTAGTTTCCACTCTGTCGGTATGCAAGGGGTGCATTAACCCTTTCACTATCAGACATACCTTCTGCATTAGCTCCATATAGTATTTATGAGCAGTAATAGGAGATGAGAGAAAGTGAATTTACAGTATTAACCCTCTCCATTCCGCCTCCTCCCTCATTACTAACCAGTGTTATTCATTCCCTGTTTCTTTTGAATCTGTCAACCTTTGCTCTATCTGTTCAGCTCTCCTCTTTCCCTCTTCTCATCCCTCTCGCCTCCCTCTCTCCTCCCTTAGCGGTGCTCCCCTCCTCCCTCCCTCTCCGCCTCTCCTCACTCACCTCTCTCATCTCTTTCTCAGTCCTGAACTCGGGCAGCGTCTCCAGGCAGAAGATGAAGATGGACACCACGATGACCATGACGCTGATGATGGCGATGATGCGAGCGCCGGACGAGGACTCGGGGTGCTCGAACAGCATCCACAGCCGCCGCTGCGTCTCGTTGTTGGGCAGCGGCCGCACCTCCTCCTTGGGGAAGCCCTCGTCGTCTTTGAAGCGGGCCATGATGTCCTCGCCGAGCTCGTAGAAGCGCAGCTCGTCCATGAAGATGTCCAGGGGCACGTTGGCGGGCCTGCGTAGACGCCCGCCCGACTGGTAGAAGTAGAGGATGGCGTCGAAGCAGATGCGGTTCCGGTCCAGGAAGAGCTCGTTTCGCAGCGGGTCGAAGTAGCGCAGCCGTCGCCGTGGGTCCCCCAGCAGAGAGTCGGGGAACTGAGCCAGAGTCCTCAGCTGGGTCTCGTACCTCATCCCCGAAACGTTGATGGCAAGCCTCTCGCTGAGGGCCCAGCCTCCCTTCCACAGCGACCCTGAGCGGCGGCTCTCCCGCTTGCCCTCCCCCTGTCTTTCCCTCACCCCACGCTCTGCCGTGTTGCGGCGGTCTTTGGTCCGCTTCTCGCTGTCACCGGCCACCTCTGGGGTCTCCCCTCCTCCGGCCACGCCCTCTGTGCTCTTGTCCTTGTTCTCCATTCTCTCGCTCTCTGTCCTCTTCCGGGTCTTTATCAGAGGCACTTCGTGATTTTAAACACAGACGGTTTGGCCCTTTCTCTGGACTCTGTAACATAGCATGATAGATGTTAAAGTCATCTAAAGAAAAAAATGTTCTTCGTAGTAGTATTACAACTGAAAGTACTGGTCCTACTATACTACAAATAATACTACTTGAGTTGTAATATAAGCTCACAATGTGTTTTGATTCATGAAAACAGCTGGCTTCACTGTTTTTTAGGAATTCAAACAGAATTTTAGGAGTGTATGTAAAAAAGCTGAAAGTACAAGGGTAGTAGACAAGAAAACTGCTGACTAATAATAATAATCATAATAATAATAATAATAATCATTATTAGCGACAGCACTGTTGCCATTTCTGTTACATTTTAATTATTATCTCTTCATTATTACCATCATAAGGGAAATTATCTGACTTAACACAGCAATTGTAATACCACATAATCACTGGATGGTAAAGACATTGCGTCTGAATTTAATTTAGCAAACATACAGAAACCGAATAAATTAAGGCATGACTTTTAGACAACATGTTGCAAAATTCCATCTCTATCACATGGTCATCTTGCTCCCCATCAAAACTCATTTCTCCTCAGCTACGCTTGGCCCTCAGCAAAGCAAGCGCTGGGTTACAAGACATGCAAAACTCTCCCCAAGGGGAACACACATCGGAGCTTACACATGTGCAGAAAGAAAGAGTCAACCTATGCTAGTTACCACAATTGTTTTTGGAAAAATGAATTAAACTCACACCATTTTACATTACATATTTATGAATGCATTTGCAGTCGATTAAAATAAATTGAATGAGGACAACGACTGAAATCATGATACGGCTAAGGCTAGCTCTAGTAGTTTGGCTTTAGGAATAACTCAATATTTGTCGGTGCCGATATTAGTGTTTATGACGAGAAGAAGAAGATGATCACTCACGTTGTCTTTGCCGGTAAGCTGCTGGTGATAGGACTAATGGCTGCGCAAGAAGTCACGCAGTTAGCCTTTCATGTCCCCTCATGCTGCCTGTCACTCCCTCCTTCATGCCGCGCTCGTGTGTGCCTGTCTTTCGCATGGTCCCTGTAAGTCTGTCTACCCCATACCTTATGCCCCCCCGCCCCCCCCTCCCCAAACACCATCTCCCAGCTCTGAGGTTTGGGAGGGGAGTCCTGGATCGTTCTGGTGGAGGTCAGAGGCTCGGCTCGGCTCTCTCTCCACCCCTCCCGTCTGATCAGTTAAGTTCATCTTGTTTGTAGGTCAATGTCTTCCCTCTCCTGCTCAGGCTGTCTGACTTGAAATATTCGGGAATGCTGTCAGGTCGAAATTCAATCCCCACCCCAAACCCCCAACCCCACCACCCTCCCCCCCCCACCCCCCTACTCCCTGTTCAGTGCAACTTCTCCTTCCCTTCTCCTATGTCAACCCTTGGCTTGTCGCTCACTTTCACACTGTTATTCATGAAGACAACCTTATAAACAGAGAGGCACACAGACCCTCGGCTGTGAACATACAGGGCGAATAATAAAACACAAACCACGCCTAATGTTACGGGGTTTGGACTGAAGCTCGTAAACAGCACGTCCAAAGGAACTTGGGCTGGTTTCCTGGACAGGGATTAAGCTGAGTCCAAGACTACAAAATGTTTCCTGAGGTTCCAATGTCAGAGTAAATCAAGTCTTCGGCTTTACCCGCCTTTACTTTATTACTTTAACTTATTGAAAATGACTTTTCGTAGAGAATTACCTAAATAAAAGTGGAAAATGGAAAATGCTATAGTGGAAAATGTGTGTGTAAGGTGTTGGTGTAGTGGTATGCTCATGCTGTCTGAGGAGCAGGGGCCAAAAAAATATAAAGGGCACCTGAATACCATGGGGAGAGCACTTCATCACGTTTTCTTGACTGTAGGGGCACCCAGAAGGGCACTTCTGCTGTGTTTTCTAAACCAAACAGGCACCAGTGGGGCATTTTCACTCTTGAGGGCACTTCATCACATTTTCTCACACAAAGGGAACCCAGGAGGGGACTTCATCATATTTTCTCCACCCAGGAGGGCACTTTCGCATTGTTTTTCTAACCACTGCCCCCTCCCCCCTCTAAATACACCAGTGTTTTGGTGTACAGTTGCTCAAAGCAATGCGACAATGAAAGACTCACTTAACTGAATCTGAGATTATGCCCTGTTCATTTCTCCTTGCGTTCTCTAAGTTACCCCAGGGACTGCAATAATGTGTGTAATTAATGGCATACTTTATTTGGTATTTACATATTTTTGTAAATTCAGGTTGTATTTCGAGGAAAATTGACCTAAGAGGATTCAGTCCTTGGTCCCCTCGGCTGGTTCACAAGGGCGTGTCATCTCTGCTCATGGCCTGTCCTACCATCGCAATGCTGTTGACATCCAACTTTCTTTTGTTTTCTCCGTCTGACATGCGGGTCTCGCTTGTATCTACGCTTGCCTGGAGATGGATGGACACCCACAACCTTAAGCTCATCCCACGTATCAATGAAATTGAGCTTCATTCCTGACCCATCCTCCCCCCTCCTGGACTTCCCCATTTCGTTAGAGTATTTTCTTGAGCCAAGAGCCTAAGAATGGGGCTCGGTCACAGACTGACCCTCTCCCAGAGCACTGCAGCAGTGAGCCGGCCGTGCAGCTTCCCCATATTAAGCATCGAGAGAATCCACGCCTGTATCACTACCTATTTTACCCACCTTCTAGGCTAAGCGATGGTACTCTCCCACCTGGTCTACTGCAACTCCTTCCTTGCTGGTCTACCAGCTGCAGCGATCAGACCCCTACAGCTCATCCAGAACGCCGCAGCTTCCCTGGTTTGCCACAACACACACTCCCATGTCACCCCCCTGCTAACTGCCCTGTGTAGTGAACCTGATATCGTTCATATCAACTTTAACACGATGGTGCTAGCCTACCAGGCTGTTAAGGGGACAATCCCATAATACCTCCAGACGATCATCGAATCCTGCCAGACCCCTCCGTTCCGTTTCCTCGGAACACCTGAGGGGTGTTTCAAAAAGGCGGTTTCATAAAGCCTAAACTTAAACCTTAACTCTGAGTTGAACAAACCTGAGGTAACGTGCCCCAGGTTTTCGGTTCCAGAACACCCGATTAGGATAAGTTCAAATAACTCTGACGAAACTGAACACGACTGAAGCGCGTTCACAGTGAAGGTGAAAAAAGTCACAGTGTAAGTCAAAACAATGCATGGTGCTGAAAATCCCGAAAACACATAAGACTATAGCCTTACCTCCAAAAGTGAAAAAAATGGGTTGACAGGAAAAAAAAATATTTTTTCACTTTAAATCGTAGTAAATGAGCTACATTAACCACCCATGCATGAAAAAGTGGTCAGAAACAATTTAAAAGGGAGTAAATGAGATGACTGTGATGTGCTGAAAATCCCGAAAACACATGAGACTATAGCCTGACCTTCAAAACTGAAAAAAATGGGTTGACAGAAAAATATTAAATTTTTTTACTTTAAATCGTAGTAAATGAGCTACATGAACCAACCATGCATAAGAAAGTGGTCAGAAACGATTTGCAAGGGAGTAAATGACATCAATGCGTGGTGCTGAAAATCCCGAAAACACATGACTATAGTCTTACCTCCAAAAGTGAAAAAAAAAAAATGGGTTAAAAGAAAAATATTTTATTTTTTTACTTTAAATCATAGTAGATTAGCTACATTAACCACCCATGGCCAAAAAAGTGGTCAGAAACGATTTGAAAGGGAGTAAATGAGATAACTGTAATTGAGCTACATTAACCACCCATTGTCATGATTGCAGGTGTTATCTTTGGTTTTATTATTTGTTTGTTTCGTGCTTTTTCGTTTGTACTATCGTCGGGAAGCTAACGACGTTCTGTTGGCCAATCGGCTATCTTTTCCTATCTTTTTTGGTTATCGGCTGACTGCTAGGTGTGGCCGATTACTAATTGGTTTCAGGTGTGTGAGGTATTTATATTGCCCAGGGCTTCAGCATCTCTTTGCGTTAGTGTCGTCTATACACTTCGCCGGCTTTGGCAGGGATTTTGTCCGCTGGTTTTGGCTTAGTAGCCTTGGATGTAAGTATAAATGTAGGAATCGTTACGAAGTTCTTTGTTTTCTTTTTCTTGCGGGTTTGATCCGTTTTTACCCGGCGAAGAACTTTTGTGTTTAAGTGTCTGCGTGGTACTTCGCAGTTTGCTCTTTCTAGATTAAGAGCTGTTAGTTATATCACTCCTGAAGTCTTCATTTCTTTTTATTTATCTTAGAGTTGGGATTCTCCCACAGGAGTGTTTTTGTTTTAGGGATTTGTTCCCTCTAATCCGTCTCCTTCGAGACCTTAGTGGTTGAGGAATTAGTTCCTTAGCTTTTCGTCTGTGTATTGTGCACTAAGCAATCCCATCATCATCAGTCCTTACACCATGCATGAGAAAGTCGTCAGAAACTATTTAAAACGGAGTAAATGCACACAATGTCTGGTGCTGAAAATCCCGAAAACACGTAAGACTATAGTCTTGCCTCCAAAAGTGAAGAAAATGGGTTGACAGAAAACTCTTTTTTTTTTTCCACTTTAAATCGTAGTAAATGAGCTACCTTAACCACCCATGCAAGAAAAAGGTTATCAGAAACTTTCTGAAAGTAACACATCCCTGAAGTAACATATCCCAAATTGTAGGATTTGTAATGGCTAACTAGGATTAGTTTAAATAACTGACTTGGCTGAATGTGATTGAGGAGTGTTCAAGGGTAGATTTATCATTCATACTTTTGCTGGTTGTCAGTGGGACAAGGCCATGTGTCAGAATGACATTCAAGTATTATAACTGTAGAAAGGGCTCAAGTTTAACAGAATGTCACAGCAGCCTGTAAAGGAATTGTGCAAGGTCAATTTGTGCAAGCAAATAGAAATGGGACATCCAAATAAACCATACCTGGCTCCAAAAAACTTAAAACAAAAGTTAAAATACAATTACTGGAACAACAAGTTGGGTCTAAATGTGGATAATAATTGAAGGTATATTATGGAAAAAATACATATGTATAAGAATATGTGACATATGTAAGAATGTTTTCTATTTGCTGGAAGTAAAGAGGACCTAACGTGATTCATGTGGGATATTTCCAGAAAATAAAGACTTAAAATAATTCATCTTTTTTATATGCTGACAATAAACTTGAAATAAAATGGGCTGTCCTGTTAATTTGATAACTGACTGCTGGGAGGTGGTGGTGGGTTTGTTGGAGAAATGATTGCAACATACTGACTCTCGGACTGCTCTTCGATCTTGACGATCAGCAGGGTGGAAGGGGTAACTGACTCGAGTTAATCTGATCTCGCTTCTTGAAACCGAAAACCCCAGATTTCCGTCAGCTCTTGAGTTAAAGTGCTTTTTTTTTTTTTTTTTTTTCTCCATAAATCTGATCTCTGAAACACCCCTGCACTCAAACGGAACGTGTCACTCTCTTGTTCTTGTACAGCACATTCGAGTTTGAAGTCCTTAACCTCCCAAAGCGTTTCGGCTATTGAATGCAATCCTGGCAATAAAAAAGATAGGAAGAGATTTGTTGGTTTTTATAAGTACCAGCTACCAGTTTTTTTTTAATTAATAAAGTGATGAAGGTTCACACTTATACGTAATGAGCACAATTGGTAAAGATTGTAACTTAAATAACACATATTAAACTACATGTCCCACAACTCCTTGCGTTAGTTTCTGAACTCGTGAGGAAAAGTTTCGCTCAAAAACTGAAAGATAACGTTGCTGTCTAGTCAGGTGATAAAGGTAATTTGCAATGTGGGGGCGGTCCGTCCAGAAGCTGGAAGTCACATAAACAACAGAAAAATTGCAGAGCAAATGTATATGTAGACTGTCTATTACTGTAACGCTTTCAAAATCGATTTCTATGGCTGGTACGTTGCGCTATCTTGACAAAGTTGTCATAGTGACAGGTGGATCGAAGGGGATTGGAAAAGGAATCGTTCGAGTTTTTGGTAGGCTAAATATTATATATTTAATTAGTTAAGATTAGTCCTGCAGTGTATTTTATTTTTAAAATGTTGGTTGCCTTTGTGAAAGACCACATTTTTTTTTCTTCCAGTGGAAAATGGGGCCAAGGTTGTGTTTTGTGCTAGGGGGGGTAAGTGTAATTATAGTATTGCACATAAAACAGAAAATTGCAAAAACATAAATCATGTATTGAATGCTGTGATTTTTGTTCTTTGATGTTATGGTACTATATTTTTTTTTAATGAACATCAATAACTGCCCTTAAGGAAGACAGACTATTTGCAAGCTGAAAATATAATTTGAAGTCTACTTAAAGTGTTCGCTGTTTGTCAGTGGAGGCTGGACGCTGTTTGGAAACAGAGCTAAACAGAGCCGGTCCTGGGTCCTGTCTGTTTCTACCCGGTGACATGACCAAGGAAGCTGATATCAAGGTACGTGTCTCAGAGGTAGAAATTCTGTTCCTCCAAAACTACAAATCCCAAGTACCTTAAGGCTTAGCATATATGAGTTCTAGCCGCATGACATACAGAACAGAGATGTTTTGTAGTTCCTAACAGAACCATGTTTTGCCTGCAATATACCCTGTGGGAAGAGCAGGGGGTGAATTCCAGAGTGCTTAGACTGATTTGGTTTGCTTTTCCTCAGCCCTGGGAAAGACAAGTGGTTGCAAGGCATTCTGCTGTTAATAGCATCTCACTTCTCAGCGGTTGCGGACATGAGCGCAAATGTTTAAACATTTTAAAATGACTCGGTGTATTTTCTCCAAAGACACATGTAAAGGCCATTTCACACCGGCCACTAAGATTGAGCTGAATCTCTCAAGTTTAGCAGTCACCCTTTCCCTCCAAAACCAGGGGCTGCTGTTCTTTTCCGCAATGATAGTCCAGTCCAGCTTACATCTGTGCGCTGATCCACGAAGAAGTCATGATAGCTGGGGATGTTGACACTTGAGGTTGCTGATTTACTTCCAAACCTCGGCTAAGGTCACTGGCCAGAACATGACAACAGCTGGTGTTTCAGCCTCTATGTGGCCACAGACTGGTTGTTTCCTAACCACCTGACAGTGGGGTTAATGAGTTCCTGGAGTGTAATGATAGTAAAGGGGTTTTACAACATCGCCGCCAGATCCTCCAATGGCACGCCTCCGATCTTCAGCAAGCATATAAAACTGCACAGTTGCAGGTTTACTATGGCAATATTTGTCAATTAAAAAAGGAAATCTTTGTCAACAACCTTTAGTAGAACCTGTATAATAAAATATTTGAATGAGGGGACCAGAGCCTGTTGCCTTGTCAACATAGGGATGTGGGACAATCCAAAACAACTAACCGAGATTGGGAACCTTGCTGACAGCCCCTAAAGGCCGAAAATATTTCAAATAGTTTCATGCAAAACGATCATGTCTCATTATTTGATCACCTCAAACCTGTAACAATGATCCTTGAAAGGATTTAAAACCAAGCCTTCAGCGATTGGATGAAAACATGTTAATTTGGCAAAGCAGTGAGCTTCATTGTTTTTTGCCATGCATTCTACAAAACATTCTGAAAAGCAATAATCTCCCTCCCACTCAGGATGAATACAAATGTGATTAGAAACAGCAGTTTCTCAAATATCATTGCATGAAAGCCAATGTTTACCAGCGTCCCCCGGAGTAAGCCCATTTTTGCTTTTGTTGGTTCATGTTGCCTTGGAGTGCCCAGCAGAAACCTTAAAGAGACATGCTGGTGTGTAAAGTCTAAAAATCTACTTTATCATCCTGACAAAGCACTTCTGTTCCATTGTGACCCACTGGCTTCTGTCCTGTCCCTGTTAGACAAGGCTGTTTAGTTTGGCAAACTTTGGTTATACAATAAACTGGGGCAAAAGCAAGTTTACAACTCTCAGAGTTTGCTAGCCCAAACTCGGCAGGGGGGGTGGGGGGGGGGATTCAGTAATATAATATAATCAATTATAATTAATATAATGTGTAATAAACCATTCAATTATAATTAGTGTAACTGAATAGTTGACTTGTAAACTTTATCTTAGATAATTTTACCTCATAGATAGACTTGGCAAGTCAACTTTAAGGTTATTATTTTATCTTGGTTATAATGTAGTATCAAACATAACTATCTTTTCATACAGAATGAGTCTTTTTTTACATGCGTGTTTATCCAAGGGGTTTCTTTAACGGATTATCGCAGTTAGCAGTTAGAGATGAGATAAAATGAGGGATTTTCTGTCAGATCGAATAAACTGTCAGAAATATGCTCCATGCCTTTCAGATGTGAAGGCAATAATGAATGTAATGGAATGAATGTAAGATGGATATGTCAAAATCGTGGATGCAACATTGTTGGTTCATGTGCACCATGACATTTGTTATGTAGAACTGGCGAATGATTGATGCACTGTTTTGGCCTTTTCACTGAACACGACTTTACAGATTTCGATGAGCGCTTGATGTTCTTTTTCACAATGCCAGATTATCTTACTGTGGTATGATACTTAGTGATTATTTTTTCCTGGAATTGTTGCAGCACTGATTAGTTATGCTGCAAATTTTTTTAGAGAACCGAACATGAGTGTAGTAACTTCAGTGTGGCTTACAAGTGTATGTGACATATAGGTGTATGTCGCATGTGGCGCCATCACCATCAAATGATGGAAAACAAAAGTTAAAGATGATATCATATACGTCAATGAATTTATTGACCTCAAGAACATAAGAAGTATGACTTGAATGACTGTAATCAGGGGGAAACAATCTGAGTTCCTGTAAGTGTCCTTATTTTTGGAAATACGTTGGCCTGGCCCCTACAAATTGCTTTTTCATGGTACCAACTCATTTTTAACTGATTTCTCTTTACAATATGTCAGAATCGTCAGGAGAGTGCCCTGCTTTCAAATAGCTTTTACAGCTACACAAAACTCTGGAGGACGAACTCTTCTGACAGGTTCGTCAAGAGTTCTTATGGACTTCTTCAGCAAAGACTGAACTCAACAGTGATTACTGTCCCGAAATGGCTTCCCTTGTTTAGAAGCTGATCTCGGTGACTGCTGAGCGCTTTGGCCGGATCGACTGTCTGGTCAACAATGCAGGATGGCGTGAGTATCTTCTTCTTTGAACTTCATGCTACAATACGGCACAGCCTTGTACCTGTGTAGATTCACTGTTAAGTTATCAGTGTTTCTCTTGATCCATGTCTTATATTAGTCTGCACCTAAAAAATATGCTTCAAATCGATAAGCTCCCATCTCGATGTGCTCCTCTAGACTTGTAATGCAATAATTTGTACGAATAAGTTGAATATTGAAGTATAAGTTGACCTACAATGGTCAAATAAAGGATCAATAACAAATATTTAGCTCTTAATTTTGGTGTTTGTGTATTCTTATGTCTTCTACATTTCCTTCCACTGCAGTGCTAGTGAATGGGTGTCAGTCATATGGGCTCAGTCCATGTTAAGAGAGTCTGACACTAGGGCAACACAGCTACCCTGATTCTGGCACTGATACCAGTACTGACACGGTTTCGTGACAAAACCTAAAGCTTTAACACACAGCCCTTGCCTTGAATAGCTAACATTATCAAGGTCAGAATAAGGAAGTGACACCACCATTGCAGAACAGATACTGATAGGATTGTTACTCTTGGACATTGTCTTTAATAATGTAAGTGTAGTAATATAACTGCAATGGGATGTTGGGTTGTGTGCAAATAAACCACAATAAGGCAGTGTGGTGTAGTTTATTTAACCGCCTTAAGGTGATAAACCTCACTTGCTTCCTGCGGCTAGTGGATCCCTGTGCGCCGTAATGTTCATGTAAGGAGTATAGCCTCCTACTGGGGAAGCCTGTGTGTGTGAAGTTATGTTATATAGAATAGAAATATTAGGAAACAAAGAGACACAGTTTCAGGTTAAATGAATAAAAATATGAAAACATTAGTATTTATACAGTTTTGATATAGTGTTCATTTGGTTCATGTACCATATCAAGCTTAGTTTTAATTGTGATTGTTTCTCTACCGATAATTTGTTATAATGACACATTTTAGGATGTGTGTTTGTATGTATGTATGTATATTTGTGTATATGTGAGTAACTTGGCTCTATGTTGAAAGCCATTTGTTTCTCTCTCTCCTGGTCAGACCCACCTCACAGGTCGATTGACGAAACCACAGCAGAAGAGTTTAGGGATCTGCTCAACTTCAACCTCATCAGCTACTTTCTGACCACAAAGGCAAGACACCGAGATGTAAAGCAGTGAGTGTGTGTGGGTGTGAGGGGGTCAGGAGCTGCTGGCTCTGGCCTGGCCTGCAGGACGCTGCCTACGTGCAGCTTATTGGCAGTATCTCAGTAGCTGTGGGGTGCCAGTGAAAGCCCTCTGTGGTGCGTCAGGGAAATACGGCACCCATCCTCTCTGGTCTGTGATTGGTCAGGTAAATACAGCGCCCATCCTCTCTGGTCTGTGATTGGTCAGGTAAATACGATATCCATCTCTCTCTGGTCTGTGATTGGTCAGGTAAATATGGCACCCACCCTCTCTGGTCTGTGATTGGTCATGTAAATATGGCACACACCCTCTCTGGTCTGTGATTGGTCAGGTAAATACAGCACCCACCCTCTCTGGTCTGTGCGAATCCCTAATCATCTCAGTGTTTATGCAGGACAGCTTCTCTCTCTCCCAACCTCCCTCCTTCCCTCCCTCCCTCCTTTCCTCCTTATAGGTTGTGCAGCACTGTGAAAATGTTGCATTCCTTTTATTAAAAGGAATAGCATCCTGGAAGTACTGGATCAGAAATGGGTGATGAACTCATGGCAAAATTTTGTTGTTTGTTTTGTTGAGTCTCACCACTTGGTTGTTCATTTTTCCAACTTTTTTTTTTTTTTTTTTTGATAACAGTGAGCTCCAGTGCTACATTTTAAGAGTCCCACAGAATGAACATGTTGTCATCAGACACCATGTGGTGGTTAGAGGTATTGCGCTCCAGAGCCAGTGAATATCTTCCGCTTGTCTTCCTCAGTATGCCCTTCCTCATTTGCGACAGTGCCAAGGGAACATCATCAACATCTCCAGTCTGGTGGGCTCCATCGGACAGAAAAATGCCGTTCCGTACGTGGCCACTAAGGTGCGTGGTGCTGACTACTATCAGCAGTAGGGCTGAAGCTGACAACTATTCTCATTATCAATTAATCTGCCAATTATTTTCTCGATTAATCTTGTGCCCTGTAAAACATCAGAAAACTGGGGAAAAATGCCTATTAGTTTCCTAGAGCACAAGGTGACGTCATTAAATGTCTTTTTTTGTCTGACCAGCAGTGCAAACCCCAAAATATTCAATTTACTGTCATGTAAGACCAAGAAAAGCAGCAAATGTTCATATTTGAGAACATAGAACCATCAAAATTTTGGCATTTGGCTTTAAAAAATTACTTCAATGATTAATCGATTATCAAAATAGTTGGCGATTAATTTTCTTCTAGTTGATTAATCAACTAATCGTTGCAGCTCTAGTCAGCAGGTATCTGTGCAGCATCACTGAAGCCATCATTCCAAATAAAAACTGGCAGTTTTCAATTCCCACATCACTGGTTTAGGTTTTATTTTCAGCCACCATGTATTCACCTGCATTTTTATAAACTGAAGTATATACTCACATATGTAATGGGTGTGCTGAATAAATTGGACAGTATATTTTACTTGGCTCTTTTTCTGTGTTCAGCCTAAAACAGCCATGATACCCCTTCCTTTCATTAACTATACCTACAGTGTCCTCTCTAGGCTTCAATCATAATAATGACTGTGAATAATACTGTAATAGGACTCATGGAAGTCTATGGGATCATAAAGGGTGAAAAATGTATTGTAGCCTTTGTCTTGTCTGTATCTCTCTTGTCTCTGTTATTTCCACTTCATGCATTTAGTCAGCTTGTCCATGTTTGATGTGGGTGTAATATTTGTGTTATTCCACAAGGGGGCGATCATAGCTATGACCAAAGCGATGGCTGTTGATGAGAGTCAGTTCAGAGTTAGAGTCAACAGGTGAGTTTGATACAAGCTCTGCTGTCTGTCCCTGTGTCTCTCTTTCTCCATTTTGAATCAAAAATCACATCTTTCTGTATAAACAGGGGATAAATATATTAGGACACTCTGAATGGATATTAGCCTAACTTTGTCTGGAGTCTTAAGCAAGTGTCTTTTGTGTATGGCATTGTTATGGTGTATATAGGAGGGTGGACCAGCCCATAAATACGGTCATTACAACTTTTAGGGCCTCCTGATGCTGAATGAATCAAATCAAATATTTAATGTCATCGGATCATCCATTCTATTTGCGAATATCAACCTTCAAACTGCAAAAAGATTATTTTTGTTATTTCTCATGGGAATTATTTGACAGTCTTGTTACTAGCTGAAGCCAACTTCCAGAAGACCAAAGATCTCAACCTAACTTCTCTCTTTTTAAGTCAAGGTTAAAAACCTTTCTCTTCTCTTTTGCCTTTGAATGAACAGTCAGGGTTAGCATCTCACTGTATTATAGCACTTTACTGTCGTAGTCATATCTTACTTTAATGTCATCTATTATTAACACTGTCTGCAAATCGTCTTTATTAATAATGTCTTAATTGTTTGTCTTATTTATTCTGCCTTTTATATATTGAGCACTTTGAATTGTCTTTGTACATGAAAGGTGCTATATAAATAAATTTGTCTTGCCTTACTGAAGAAAAAGTAATGGCTGCTTGTGGTCTTTGGTATCCGAATTAAGATAAAGAGCAGCTCTTTCATGTGGACATACTCCATATCCCATAATGCAACAGTGACCCCCTAAACAAGGCACTCTCCATATTAAGGTACATACACATTGTGGACCGTTTTTTGCAGTGATAATTTATATCTGAAATAAGAGAATGCAATTTTGAGTTATATGTTGTTGTCTACAGTAGGAAGTGGACATAGCTCTATACATGTGTAATGTAAGGGATATTTGAAATATCAAATTAAAGGGCTTCCTTTGCTGTACATTTTTATGCTTGCCAAGCTCCTTTCAGTTGATAGAGCCTGTCAGTGGAGCACCAATCATAAACCTGGAACAATGTATGATGCTGGGTCTCTATTGTCATGTGGAAGAGGTGATATGTCCACAGAATTGCATGAGAGAACATGTTTCTGTTGTGTGTTTTTTAGGCTCCTGGTTCGGGTTTTAAGCATGAGCAAAAGCCTGCTTCACCCCCAGGCCTCAGAGTGCAGTGACTGTGTATTAATGCAAGGCCCTGCGAGATCTAT
Organism: Albula glossodonta; assembly: GCA_019788955.1. Lineage (NCBI taxonomy): Eukaryota > Metazoa > Chordata > Actinopteri > Albuliformes > Albulidae > Albula > Albula glossodonta. The sequence continues at coordinate 81,149 of JAFBMS010000025.1, read as the reverse complement.
GGATATACAGAAAAAAAACGGATATACCTGCTGTGTGTAAATTGTGTGCGTTGTGACCAGCTGATGAACTGCAGGACAGTAAGCTGGAACCCCTTTTCTTGGAACACGTTTACTGTAGCAGCTGTTCTGGGAACAGTTTTGCTGTGGCAGCTGTTCTCTGAATTGCCCTTCCCTGTGTGAGCAGATGACCTCCAGTGGCTGGTACTCCACACAGCGTTCCTGCCAGCTTTAGTCCTGATTTAAAAATGGAACGCTCTGGCTGGTTATCATACGTAGTGGGTATTTTCACTTCTTTAGTGAGTGTTCAAGGGCTCCGTCAGTGTCAGAGATGTTAAACAGTGGGATAGCAAGCACAGATATTTCCTCTGTGTTTTTGTGTTTGGCTCAATGTACAGAAAAATGAAGAAGTAGCGGGATAGCAGCTGTGGTTACCCTGGAGACTGTAGTAGCACAGAGCTCTTTAATGAAGCTGTGGTTACCCTGGAGACTGTAGTAGCACAGAGCTCTTTAATGAAGCTGTGGTTACCCTGGAGACTGTGGGAGCACAGAGCTCAGGAACGAAGCTGGGCATTAGGACATATGTGACATAGATGAAACAGGGGGCTTGTGTTTTTTTTTTTTTTTTTTTGACTTTTTAAACCTGTTTTGTGTTGCTTTCAGTTTTGGTTCATCTTTACTTTATGGTATCAAAAGGTTTCCCACCTAATTTTCATAACAAGCTCTTAGAAGTCACTCTCTGTCTCAGTATCTCCCCAGGTAACGTGATGACCCCTCTGTGGGAGGAGCTAGCCTCTCAGACAGGTGACGCAGCTGCCACCATTAAAGCAGGAGAGGAAGCACAGGTGAGCTCAGAGAGGAGCAACAGTTTGGACTTACTCACTGGGTTTCCTCCCGTCAGTTACAACAAGGCCAACCGACCTACATTACCAGACCTACATCAACACTGTTGTTTTCTCATTCATGTTAATGGCTTCAGTATAACAAGGGTGAAATGTTTTTAGGAGCAATTTATATATAACAAAATGAAGTTGAGCTGATCATTTTATAATTTTTTTTTCTCCGTGTTGATCCTCACAGCTGATTGGCCGAATGGGAACAGAGGCTGAGTGTGGATTGGCTGCCCTGTTCTTGGCAGCAGATGCTTCATTCTGCACTGGTGTGGATTTGCTGCTGAGTGGAGGAGCAGAGCTTAACTACGGCCGCAAGAGCCAAATCAGTTAAACAGTGGACAGGGTGGGATGGCGGCCCAGTGGTGTGCTGGGCCGATAAGGGTTAGGACTGCTCAAGCAGTGATTCAGCAAGACTCAAAAATGAATCACACGCCGACACTACTCACAGACGGCCTCTGAATGAATCGCAACCAAATCTGGCTTAACAACTCACTCAAGATTAGAAAAATTGGCGAGATGTTTTCTTTCTTGGAATCCTATTTTAAGGCTAAGGCTCATTCATAAAGGATTCATTAATCATTCATAACATATAAAGCTTGTTGCATCGATTATGAACAAAGTAGTGTACTTAAAAGTTAATTAATATCATGTTAATTAACCATACAATAACCAACATGAATTGAACTGGACTGAACTGAAACAGAAATGGAGCAGAGCACCTGACTAAGAAAGTAAAGCTTTCTAGGAAGTGTAATGTTTAATTCAAAAACTTTATTTACATCTGGAAAAAGTGACAGAAAGATAACAAACCATGTGACACAAACACATTTCCCCATTTGTTGCATAAGCCTGAAGAAAAATACAGGTGTCCATTACTATTATCAGTATTCAGCATTTGCTCCTCAAACATTTGATATAGACAGGACTTATTGGATAGCCAATTCCCTTTTCTAAAGCTCCTTTTTAACGCCACATAAACGTATACAAAGGTTCTTCATCATTTACATATATATTAAACAATACAACTGTCACACGGCAAGTATTAACGTCAGAATGATGGAAATAATAACCAGAATTGTTGTACTTAAATCAAGACTTTCGGTAATATAGAGTAGGTAGTTCCATTTCACAGACCTGGTTATGGTTTTTTGTACACAAATGATGTACTGAAATACTGCTTTTTTGGTAAAGCCCTTAAATTGTGTCTGATTCTAGACATGTTGACTCCTGACTTTCACTAATTCTTGCTTTGGATGCATCTCTTTAAAATTAATGTTTTATTTTCTGTGTTGAATAAAAGCTACAACAATTGACAACTAAAACTAGCCTTTTGACATTGCTTTAAAGTTGATGTTTTGTGGCACATCCTTGACAGTCCATTGATTTGTGCAAATCTCCCTTCCGTCCTGGAGGGTTGAATCACACGCTGCTTTTGTTTACACCTGACATCCCGAAACCTGCAGACAAGTACCATTTTAAGCATATTTTTTTCATATATCTGACAAACTTACACACTAGATGAGACTTTTCTTTATTCATTGTAAAAGCATGTACTTGACATTTATACCCAGTGTTTTCTGTTCATGAAGACATGAGAACTCCAGTCATATTCAGATTTCTACTCTTACAAATAAATCTAGCATGCATACATGGTGAAACAGGTTAACATACTGTTGTATGCATTACAGTACTAAATCTTGTGCCCTCCAGGAGGGTCATGCGCTAGAGGTTTTCCCAAAGTAGAAAGCGGTTCAATGGAAAGTATGACAAATACCCGAGCAAAGTTATGCGTACTCCAGAGTTACCCCTCCACATTTTTTATTTAATTCGATAATGTTTGCTGTAAAGTTGATGTAACTACCCGTTGTTCGAGCAACATTACATTACACCGATAAGTGAAATACAAGCACCGATTTTGTGGACGCGTTAACCTAATAAAGTTTGCATAGCCAAATCGTCCAATAGTTCGATGGTAAGTACATCTGCTTCGTCTTTGCTCTAAACCTATAACCATGAGAGCAACAACAACTCCCAGTACACAGCCCAATCAACTGTCTTTCCCTTCACCTCATGTGAACCTGTCCGGCCCTGCAGCTTGATCCAATCACAAGTGAAAAACCACACACTCCTACCGTCAGCCCCCCGTTAACCCGTGAAGCTCCTTCCTACCTAATGTGACTGATGCAATGCTATGAAAACTCCTATTCAGCGCAAGCTAACGCATTAATGCATCACGCAGTACTTTTCACACAAATCATAATACAAATGTGGCATCATGCAACCTACCAGATTGCAAATAAAATCTGCAAAAAAAAAAAAAAAAAAAGTGCACATAAAATCCGTCTAAAGCGAGTAAATCATGCGCGGCGCTAAAACTGTAACAAAGCGTTACGCCCTGCAGTTTCCACAATAACAAGCAATATATCGTTGTTATTAACGATGGAAATGAACGTTATTATATGTTTTTTAGCCGCGCAGGGTTGGAAATGTACGTTTACATATCAAAGAAGAGTACAACGTCACCGTCTTACATCCAATCCGGAACGCAACGTGTCGATTCTTTCAACATTCGCTTCCACTCGGACACATAACCATTCAATACGAAGCGGCGATGGCAGCGTTGAGGACGGTGGGTCCAAAGATCATTCTTTCAACCGCTCTTTATCCCTTCCCGGCTATCTGTGCAAATATTTACTACGGCGTGATTTATTTGCCCGTCGTAGCCAATTCGAGTTTAATGACCTTTATATCATTACTCTTCTGCTGTATGTTTTTACAAGCCTTCCCTCTTAACTAATTGCAGCGTATCTTGTTAGCTTGCCAACGAGCCGGGGCTTGTAAAGGCAAATACGTTATGGCTAGCTAGCTAACGTTTAGCCGGTGCAGCGGAAGTTAACTTTGTTTAATCGTTTTGTTTGTTACAAAAATCAAACGGTGGGGAGCCACTCTAATGATGCGATTGTCAATATCGTTGCTCACGGAACATCTTTAATAATCAGACATCGATATTTGAAAGAATGCGGAGTAGCCTGCCTCGGGTGTCGTTGGCATGTTGCAGGGACATTTGATGTGTATTTGCATGTAACCTACGCCGACGTCGTACCCATTCACCACAAAGCGCGAATCGTGGCAGCGTCCGTAGATGCGTGAATGAGTTTAGTGTTTAAGGTGTATACAGCTGTTATGAACACGGAGGTTGTCTCATAATGCACACAACAACACACAAAAAGCACTAAGAGGAGTACTTGCAATAGCTCTAACAACTTTTATGCAGGGCCATGTTGACCCACATATTTTTGCACAGAAGAGAGGGCAAAAAAAAAGAGCTATGTTTAACCTTGGACATGAAAAATAGCAGAGCTTGTCAATTTGTGGCCTATTTTTAAGATCATCTTAATTAATTGTTGACAAGGGATGAATGCACATGGATTGTTGTATCTTTTTTGTATTCAGTCTTTAGAACTGAAATGTTTTCTCTCTGATCAGGCACTCTGTAGACGGTTCAGCCAGCCATACCCCCTAACCTTGGGGTCCTTGCGTTTCGCCAGCTCCTCTTTCAAGGTAATAAAACAGAGCTAATTGTTATGTGATCCTTCTGTCTTCCGCCCTGTTTCACCACGCCCCCAGCAGGGACTGAAGGTGGGTTTTATTACCTGTGCAGGCGGAGAAGCGTACCCCTCCTCTAACCTGTAGTGTAAGTGCTGTTAAGTCACCGCTGTGAAAAGTGTGGATGAAGAGTTGTCGCTTGGCTGTCTCTCCCCCAGGCTTCGGATCTCAAAATCGAACGCAGCAGTGTGACCAAGCCCAAACCCGACCCCTCCAACCTGGTGTTCGGCAAACAGTTCACCGACCACATGCTGACCATCTACTGGTCGGAGAAAGGGGGCTGGGAGGCGCCCCACATCAAGCCTTTCCAAAACCTGTCTCTGCACCCCGCGGCCTCCTCATTGCACTACTCCATAGAGGTGAGGGGAAAGGGGCGGTTCACCCCCCGGGTTAAAACTGAGCTGTGCGCATCTCTGCATTGTCACATCCTTCCCTGCAATTGGAGGACTGATGGTTCTTATTTGAAACAGCTGAAAGTCCTGGATGACTTCAATTTATTCTGGCCGCTGTTTGCTGTTTCTGTGCCAATGGTGTAAATATGCACACTGAGTACTTCATAGCACTCTGTTTTTAAGCAGACCCAGGGCAACATTACTATGCAGATTCATAATGCTCATAACCTTGTCTGTACTGGTGAAGTCTTTCTTGATTAAGAATAGTGAGTATAGGCCCAACCATGGGTGACAGATAACAAAGACCCTGACACAGTAAGAATGTGAATCACATACTGCCCTTCTATATGTCATTCTCTTGTGCTTTCTTGCTTTTCCTCAATAAAACAGACATGTTTTTCATTTGCCAACTAGTACATTTTTATATACACTGAACCCTCGTTGTAGCGGACCTCGTTAAAACGGATTTCGGGTATAGCGGACTATTTCTGCTGTAACAACATGTGTGGTCTATTCTGGTTAATATTGGACAAGTTCAGGACAGACGCCTTGGCTGAATAACAAAGAGTGTGTCTAGGTGTGATGATAATAATACTGGTCAGCAGGTAAGGTGGACTGATGTAGTGGTAGAGTATAGAGAACCTCGCGAGTATTGTTGTACACCGCACTCTGAGTAAGTATGTACCCGTACTTTCCACCCAATTAGTCCAGTTTAACGAGGGTTCGGTTCTATTTTTAATTGATTCTCCCAAGTCTTGTGTACATTGAACATGTGCAAAATCATTCAGAAAAAAAAAACTTGTCAGTAGCCATGGTATTATATTGCCTGGTTCCTTGTTAAATTAACTCTCTGTTGACGGGTCTGTCAGTTGTTTGAAGGGATGAAGGCTTTCCGAGGTGTGGACAACCGTATCCGCTTCTTCCGACCCATGCACAACATGCAGAGGATGTACCGGAGCGCTGAGAGGAGCTGCCTGCCTGTGAGTGCAACCTTGCGCTCACATCTGTCTGTCCGTCTGTCTGTCTAATGTCACAGTGCTATGTATAATACTGTTACAGTCAAGTACACTTCAGCCTCTGTTTCTGTGTTTTTCACCGCTATATCTTCCAACTAAAATATTTTCAATCTGTAATAGTCTTATGGCACCAGAAATGGGTGGACTTGGTGTAAGCTACCATGTGACTGAGTTGAACCAATCATTGTGTTCTGTGGTGGAGGGCAACATTTTTGATTTCTTCTAAGACGACAGTTCACTGTATCGTCACCCATTATGCAGTTTGTGAGTGAGTGTTTGTTTGCGTGCGTGTGTGTGTGTGCAACATTTAAACCGCTCTCTCCCTGCGCAGCTGTTCGATAAAGCCGAGCTGCTGGAGTGCATCAGAAAGCTGGTGGAGCTGGATCAGGAGTGGGTTCCCTACTCTCTGGATGCCAGTCTGTACATCAGACCCACATTCATTGGAATCGAGGTGAGAGCCATTTGGATCAAAGCTCACAGCCAAACTATTGTATATGTACAGCTCAAACACAGGCCATACTGAGACTGTGAGTTCACAGCTGAACCAGAGTACTGTGTGCATTCCAGAATTGGAGACCTGCATACAGCTACATGCTATGTTAGCGGTTTAACTGAACAAGGCACGCTCTTGAGACCACTCTATCAAAGGCAAGGCAGTATGCATAGGAATGTCTTGGGGTTTTATATGCAGAGTGTTGTGGAATCCCTCAGTAAACCTGTGTCTTCCGCTCTGACTCAGCCTTCCCTGGGAGTATCTAGAGCAGGCCACGCCCTGCTCTTCGTCATCGTCGGCCCCGTGGGGCCATACTTCACTACGGGGACCTTCAACCCGGTGTCCTTGCTGGCGGACCCCGGATTTGTCCGGGCCTGGAGGGGCGGTGTCGGGGAGTACAAGATGGGAGGGTGAGTACAGCCTTTTTTTTTTTTTTTTTTAATTCTATTCTACAGGCATCGACACACTATGGCAAAAAGGAACGGTAGAATTCCAGACACCTTCTAGTCTTGTTTCACAAATTGCTCTTATGACTTGCCCCAAAACTGGGTAAAATTGCTTAGGCATATGTGGAAAAGCTCTCTGCATTACGAATTGTGATCAGAATGGTTCTGTTCGCCTAATGCCACAGAAAATGGCTTTTAGTTAGACCTGTTTCATAGCATTTCCTTCTGTATGAGGGGATATTGGACCACTTTAAAAAATCTAAGAGTGTCATACAAAATTAAGACTTGGAAACGAATATATACAGGATACATGGAGAACGAAGTGTCACCTCAGTTTTTTCATGCAATCAGCTCTGGCGGTGAGACAAATGAAGGGAATCAACAAATCCGTTTATCTCCGATCAAATCCGTAGATCTCCATTTATCGGCCGATTTCTATCAGCGCCCAGTCGAACAGTGCATCCCAAAGTAGTAGCATGCAGGGGTTTTAGCCTGCGTTTCGATTCATTGCTGACGGGAAGCTATTTAGCAAGTTAAGTGTGCGCACATCAACTCCACGCTATGATATCCTGTTGATTCGGTTGAATGATTCTGTTGATGTGAACTCGGGCTGCACATTATGGAGAAAAAATATGATGTGATTAATTCATGGATTATCGCAAAGGCGATATGCGATGCCATGAGCCAAAGATTAATGTTGAAGAAAAAGAAAAGATCCCTTTAGAAATATGGTCCTTATAGCTTTGTGAGTGGATGGAACAAATCCAAAGTCTAAAGTCTTTGTTTTGGTGAAGAAAGATATATTTATTACAATAGAGAAACTCGTGGGTCTCCTCTCCAAGTACAGAGACAAAAAGACACCAGCTACCTCGTCACACAGACATTTAAACCCAACACCCCAGCTCTGAATTGTGAGCAAATGGCTGAGACCAGATAGTGGGTTGTTGACACCTTGAATCTTTCCTGTTCCCATCAACACGACAGGATCTGTGTTAAAGCTGGGAAATGATCTTCACACCCTGCTCCCCCTGCACCCTTAGCACCCCAAAATGACATTATGCTAATGATCTGCCCGAGCATTGCGTAGGTCTTATGTAAACAGGAACTTACAGCATGAAAAAGACACATGTTGTTTCCCAACAAATGTATTTAATCATTTTCAATTACTTTCAAGTATATTGAAAACCTGAAATAATGACATTTCCAAAATGCATGTTTCCTGATCTTCCTGGGTAAAGAAACACTGCTCCCACATTTTCAGCAACCAGTAAATCTTTACTGCATGTCACTTCTGATTGAGTGCGGTCGTCACGTGTAAAAACGAAATACTGCCACACAACTGATTACTTTGTTTAGGAGTCACTTTCTGCAGCTGTGAAAGCTGCCTCGCTATGCCTCGCACCCCCAATTTGAACACCCACTGTGTGACATTGTGATTCAGCAGAAATTGAAGCATCTTCCCAAAGCTGTGCGGCCATATCGCAGCACAGTCGCAGCCATGAGGTCATTTGAGCTCTCACACCTGAAATGCAATACGATCTCCTCTCACTTCTCTGATAGAACACTATTGATTTTCATCTTTCCTCAAAGCCATAATTATGTCTGTCATAAAACAGGGATGCAAATTTGCCCTCATCACTCAATGCTGTCATCACCTCTATCCACGGGCTCTTTATTTTCATAGCCATTTAACTGACTGGGGATCAGTGTTTATGGCTTTGTTTTGTTGTGTGTGTGTGTGTGTGTGTGTGTGTGTGGTCAGTGATTGGTAGTTGATTGTAGCTCGTTGCTGATTCAGTAAACAGTAGTTGAAATCAGATGCTTTGAAACGTAATGGAGATGGCTGTAGGGAATGGAGTCAGACCGGTGGATCCAGCATTCAGGACAGAATCGTGGGCATCCTCCATCTGAGTATCAGGGCTGCGATCTCTTCCTGCTTCTGTGATTGACAGGAGGTCATTTGGCGGCATGCTTGACAGAGTCTCTCTGTGCTTCACATAGTGCGGCAAGCCCGATAGTGTAACTCCCTCTTCCAATACAGTCGATCTATCCCTCACTGAGACCACCTTAATTCCAACAAACACTCGCCAGCTCAACTCGTTTGACTTGTTAATCTAGAAAGGCAAGAATCAATAGCTACATACCGCAAACAGTATGTATTTGTACTGCGACCCATTCTGTACACCAGCACATTGCATTTGAAGAGAAACAGTAAATAGTACTGACTTTTAGCTTTAAAGTGAGGGTATTCACATCCGCGTTTGATGAACTGCGCTAGAATTGTAGCAGTTTTTACCTACAGTCCCCCGACTGTGGGGGACAACAAGCCGCACTGTATCTATTTCCTGCATTTGCAGTTTTTTACTTAAAGTGGTAATAATTTTGTATCCATACAGTGACAGCTCTTATGCGCATTGCTATAAATGATAATACTGTCGTATTCTATTGTTGGTGTGATTTGATATTTAGCCTACCTTTTAGTATTTAGTATTATTACTATTGTTTTAACTATTTAGTATTATTACTATCGTTGAATCAGTGCAGTCTGAAAAATATTGCCATTTTAAGTTGTGTTCAGAATCGTGTTTTTTCTATGGAAACGGTCTTTAATTTAGTTCTTTGGTGAAATTTAGACGTTTGGTGTTAGATAAAGGGGCTGTGCTCAGTTCACACCCAGACTGGGACGCCCTGGAGGAACGGCAGGGCATTTGCATCATGAATTTAGCGGGTTTGAAGTTGCCCCAGTGGCATTCCACAGTCGCCGGCTGGTTGTGATGTTGTTTGATATATACTGTATATATATACCTCTTTTAAATATTGTTATTTAAAATATTTGAATTGTGTTTGTAGCGCATTGTACCATTGTGTCTGGTTTAAATATCACGTGAAGATGTCATGGCTAGCGCACACCGTTTTGCTAAGTTAGCGTGGAGGGTGTTGACTGTTTTTATGATCTGAGCTCAGCCGCCAAGCGCCAGGCCTTTGTGAGGTTCTCTCACTCCTGTGAGCAGCCCTGCCCGCCGCCAGTGTTAATCAGTCACACTGAAGCGGGCAGCTCACTTCTGTGCGCCTCATGGCCTCAGTGAACACAGACCGCTTCTCTCTGACGGGCGTTTCACCAAGTGTTTTCGTGCTGACGGTGCCAGGAAAGCTGTAGAAGGGGGAAAAGTATGATTGCAAGATGTTTGCCAGAATTAAAAACTCACACATTTGGATTTAAGTGGAAGGTTAGGACTGTGAGTGTTTATTTATAACCTGTTGGGGCCAAGTTTCCATGAAAAATCAAGTCATAAGGATGACTGAAAGAAATAACCTGGGGGATTGGTAGTAAGTGTTGCTGAGTTTATGTCCCATAGTTAGCTGTGATCTGTATTTGCTGGCAGGAGAACAGCAAACTTGTGCATACTTGGCTGATTTAAATAGCCCCACCCCAACATGGGGGATGAAATGTTTATTTTCCAGCTTGAAAACTGGTGCACTTTTTTATTTTTTGTTACACTCTGAGGAAGTTTAAGGGTGCATTCCAATACTTTTTCTAATCTCCACGTCTCCTCCCCCAGAAGTATGTGGAGGAAAGGAGGGGAGGAAATGAGTGGCGAACACAAGGAAACGATGAGACGAAAGGATAAATAGAACAGCTAATCTGATTAGCCTGTCCTCAAAGTTGCCCTCGGCTGTCGATGAAGTCGTGTAACTTCGAATGATTCCGAGGATACCTTGTTCAGATGGTCGTTTAATCTGACTGGTCGTCACCCAGAAATGTGATAATACTTCTGCGGTAGAACACATCGATGGTACCCTTTGTTTGGAGAAAACGATTGGTTTAACGAGTGGAGGAGGCAAAATCTCGTTTCATACATTTTTGGAACAGTGGAGGGAGGGATTACACATGGATACGTTTTTCAGGGGCACAGAGGAGAGGAGACGGGGAGGCGATTTTTAATTTGAGTATTGGAACGCACCCTGGGACCTTGTGCACTGTTTCAGTGTCTGACACACACACACATGCACAGGAAGTATGGACCTTGTGCATTGTTTTGTGTCCATCACACACAGGAACTATGGCCCCACAATCGCTGTGCAGAACGAGGCTTTGAAGCAAGGCTGTCAACAGGTCCTGTGGCTGTATGGAGACAAGGAAGAGATCACGGAGGTGGGCACCATGAACCTGTTCATCTACTGGACTACCAAGGATGGAGGTGAGTCAACCATGACCTCGCACCGATTTGCTGGGAGTCTCCGCCTTTTTCCACCTCACACGGCCTATGTCCTGGCCATGACCCTGTGTCTCCCCCTGCTGGTCACATTTAATATGTGCAACTGATGCTTTTCTGTCTTGTAAAGATGTCAGGAATTGTCCTCAGAGGGTGTGGTTACTTTAGGTTTTCCTAGTTTTGCTTGAGGACTTGCTGTATGGAAATCTCTCCAGTGTATGTTCTACTGCCCCCTTATAACCTGTCAGTTCAGCTCAATTTTATATGAGCATTTAAAAAACACAGAATGCTGAAGAGAGGGATAAAAAATAATGCAATAAAATACAGTAGCAGTAATAAATTATTGCTTTTCTCTTGATGAATGGTCCAATATCTGACTACAAATAGCTCAAAACTTGTATAACAACATTCCAGGAAGGCGTGAAGTTGTTCTAAATGCAAATGGCAGCCCGACCCCCTGAGACACATTCATTCATTGCTTGGTGTCTTCCTAATATTGTGTACTTCATATATAAGTGTGTATAGATGTGATATACACGTGTGTGTGTGTGTGTGTGTGTGTGTGTTTGTGTGTGTGTGTGGATGGTGTTGGTCTCTGTATAATTCGGAGCTGGATGTTCTTCTCAATGAAAGTGGGTTCGTGTCGTAGGTTTATCACTGTGGCCGGGTGTGCTGGCGGTAGAAGGTGGTCTGAATTTCCACACTGCCAGTACTGTTTATGTAATGTAAAAATGTTTTTGAAAAATGTAAAGGCAACGTAATTTGAATGTAAAGTGTATTCTCTGACATTTATAACAAATGAAGTGACTCCCATATGCAGCAAGATATGTGATATAAAGGAAATGGAGAGAGTTTGTGCTGGAAGAGTTGCTCTGGTGATGCTGTAGTCACAATACCTTCATTTTGTGTGTAGCTATGTTTGTGTAATGTTGCCGAATTTAAATTTATTCACGCTGTCTTCTAAAGATGGTTTTTCGGACTGCAGGCTGTGCCTGCGTATATGGAATTATGGTAAACATTTGGCATGTATGACAGGGATATTTCATTTTAATTTGAATTATTAATTTATTAATTTCGTTTACACTTGTATACTTGCTGTTTGTAATCATTTCTGTGTGAATAATTTCTCAGTATGAAATTTTGGTCTGAAATGTTGGTTTTCTGAGGGACATTCACACCACTACATCAAGCCCACAATACTAGTATAAATATGTCTGCATATTATTATGTGTGTGTGTTGGGCTGTTTCAGACCGTGTGTCTGTCTGCGTGTGTATTGAGCGGTCTCTTTTTCGGTCTGTCCGTATTTGGGCTGTCTGTCTGTGTGTATTGAGCTGTCTGTCTTTGTCTGTCCATGTATGTACTAGAGAACGAGTCCAACTGTGAAAGTATCGATCTCCTAAACCTGTAGGTTTGTGCTGTACGCACGGTCTGTTTCTTTGTGTGGAGATGGAGTTGCTCACTGTACATACCGTCTGAGCCTTGTCTGTCTGTCTGTCCGTCTGTCTGCAGAGCGGGAGCTCCTCACTCCGCCTTTGGATGGCATCATCCTCCCAGGAGTGACCAGACAGTCGCTGCTGGATCTGGCCCGAGAATGGGTGAGAGAGAGGGAGGAGAGAAGGGGGAGAAAGAAGGAGGGAGGGATGGAGGAGAGGGAGGGGGGGGGGGAGGGAGGGAGGAGAGAGATGGATGGGAGAGAGGGAAGGAGGAGAGGGAGAGACGGTTGAGAGTGAGGGAGGCAGAGATAGTGGGGGCGGATAGGTGGACAGAGGTGAGGCAGAAGGAAGGAGGGGCATGTGCAGGACCGGCCAAAGTCTTTTATGGGGCCCTAAGCAGAATTTAATTTGGGGGCCCCCCCACCGCCTTGTGGGACATTTCAAACGCGCTTGGGGGCCCTCTGGTGGCCACAGAGACCCTAAGCAGGCGCTTAGTTCGCTTATGCGTTGGGCCGGCCCTGGGCATGTGGCATATATCAGCATGAAGTGGTGCTGTTGCCGTTGCCCGTGGCGACCCTCTCAGTGACGCAGCGTGTCCCCGTGCCGTTTCCATCAGGGAGAGTTCAAAGTGACCGAGCGCACCGTGGGAATGAAGGAGCTGCTGGAGGCCCTGGACGCCGGGCGCGTGCTGGAGGTGTTCGGGTCCGGGACAGCATGCGTGGTCTGTCCTGTGGGTAGCCTGCTCTACAAAGGACAGGTATTCATCACAATACAGATCATAATTCTGTTATTCATATTCTACTCAGAAGGACAGGTATTCATCTGCTGCTGCCTGCTTCTACATCTTAGTACTGTTTCTCATGTTCTACTTAGAGGTCCTTATTATAGTGAATTCATGACCAGCCCCTCCAGAGGGAGGGAGGGAGAGGAGGGGGAGAGGGGTAAGAGGGCGGGGTGGTAGAATGAGGGTTCGTGAACCCTGTCCTGGGTTGAGCTACAATGTGCTGTCAGTCAAAAGTTTTGCTTTGCACCATACAATTCAAGGACTGGTTTTACTTAGGTAGCATATGGTAGTTTCTCCCATTGGTGTGATCCAGTATAAACGCATACTGTAGATATGTGCATTTTCTGTTAGTGATGGTTGAAATGAGGTTTCGGTAACCCCATTAGGGCGGATCTACACTTAGCTATCAATCACTTACTTATGAGAACCAGCCAATGTTGCTTTTCTCTCCATAGCTACTGTGTTTTTTGGTCCAAATCGTCCATAATATCATATGCTAGCTCCCCCGTTTCTTGGTTAAAAAAAGGTCACTCTCCTGTTCACTCATTTAGATGTTGCTGGAACCATCTTCCTGTTTCTGCCAGTGAGTCAGGCTCTTTAAGCCTAGTGTGGCAGTGCCTATGTTTTCTATTTTGCATCCTTCCAGACCTGCTTTTGGGTAATTTCATCGACCTTTGTTGCTGTCTGTGTGATGGATACAGTTGTTATAGTGCCTTTCAGAGTGCCAAAGACCTGCCGGGCTTGCCATGGCTTTTTTGCTGACTGCCTGCTCTCTCAATCTCCCCAGACATACCAGATACCCACCATGAAGAACGGTCCAGACTTGGCCAAGAGATTTTTTAAAGAGCTTACGGACATTCAGGTGCGTGTATCGTACATTTATACTGTTGCAGAGAACGTTCATTCTGTGATTTTTTTTTTTTTTTTTTATAACAATTCTTTCTGTTCTCGCCCCCTTTAAGTCTACATTAAAGCTCTACCTGTGTATTTTCATTACAGTATGGAAGAAAGCAGAGCGACTGGGCACCATTCATTGTTTAGCGGTTGGTCAAAAATCATTTTGCAGTCAAGTTCAGCTTCAGAAATCTCTACTAAAGATCTTCCAGGTGTCCACCTCAATATCATGGTGGCGGAGATGGACAGCTGTCATTGGTTATTTTCAAAGGCAAGTGGACTGTTTTTCTGTCTGTTTAGTACTGTTTAGTATGTGAAGGGATAGCTGCTAACTGGGCTTATGCTCAAAAGTCACTTTTACATAACATTTAACTGTGGAAGAAGTCTCAGTCGGTGTAAATATGTATTTTATTGTGGCTGTGTGGCGTTGATCACTTCTCACTCTTATTCTGGCTAGCATGACAGAAGGTTGCCTCTACACTCCAGGAAAGCACAACCATAACGCAAACTAACAAATGTAAAAATTTCATAACTTCATTCACATATCATCAGCTGATACTGTGGCACTGAAGAACATTTTCTGCCCCTAGAGTTCTGTTTTTACAGCTGGTACGAATTTGCATTTCGTTTTTGTAAGCACATGTAGAATTGAGGATTTGTGAAGCTATAACTTCTTTCACAGGTTTGAATACAGAAATATTTTTGACAATGATTTTTTTCCTATTATGTAATCGGGATTATAGTGTATTATTGTAGGTTTTCTTTTTTCCTGAAACTATGTTATCAGAAAACTTGAATAATATGCATTTGGATGCATTTTATAGGCTTATATATATTTATTTTTAACCTTGGGTGCTTCTGAACAATGTCATGTCAAAGGGTTTATGGTGGCCTGTAGCTGTTCAAAGCTGTGTATGAATGTATATATGCAAATGAGACAAGACAATACTGAGTGAATACCACTAAGGTTGACCAATGGGAGAGGGAGATGAAATGAGGGGGTGGAGAGGAGCCTAACGCACACACGGACATGGGGAGAGAAGGCGGAATATGGAGCAAAGAGCATTATCGATGGAGCGCCGCCCACTCCGAATAATCCTCTACCAGACAACGCACTGTCAGCACCGCTGCACTTGAGTAGCTGTTAACATGTCTATTATGTGTGAAGTGTTGTGTTTTTAAGACTCCTTGTTCTAATTAGTATTGCTAATTTATTTTGTTGTTGGGTCAGTACATGTTATGGGTCATCCGTCTTTTTGTCCTTTTTATCTAAACGGTTGTCTTTTTTTTTTTTTTGTTTTCTTTTGATGACACTCCTGTCTTTGATGCTTGTCCTAAAACACTCCCATGTGTTCCTCTCATGTGAAAAGTGCCTCTGGTGACCACCTGGGCCCGGGCGTGTTTCTGTAACGGCATTGCTGTCAGAGACCTGTTGTATCTTCTTATCGGGACTTGGCGTTGCTACTCAAGCTCTACTGTTACTGTATTTTTACAATAAACATTTGCTTTGTGCTCAAGAACTGCGTGAATGGTTGTTCGTGTCGCCATGCCGAGTCATGTTAGCCGCCACCTTACGCCAGTGTTATACTTTGCGCATCCGCGAGTATGCGAGGGTCCACGTGACGTAAATTTCGTCAGTAAAGGATGCACGAAAGGCTGGACTGTGAATATGCCACATACCCACAGCCATACAGTCATCCCATCAAACATTTCCCTAAAATGTCCACATATGTACAAGCATCATCTCGACATTTACATGACTTAATGATTTTACTCTTGTCCACATTGCATATCCACATTCTACCTTTTGCTTTGACACACACTCGCATGCTCTGTCTGCCCAATTCAAAACTCCCTTTGTTGTGAACCATAAAAAACATTTTATTGTCTAATGAGAACATCAAATAAGGCAAACAGATTGTTCGGGGGTATCACAAAATTGAAGTACAAAAAGATGGAAAAAGATAATAGTCCTGTAAAAAAAAAAATAATAAAAAAAGCAAATTCTGAAGGCACTGTCAACTGCAAGGCCCTCTCTGGTCAAAATCAGCAATTTTCAGTAAAGTTTTCCAGATTGCAAAAAAATATCACAAAAATGCTAAGTCAGCTTTTCAAGCCCTTCTTTTAAAAAAAAAAAAAAAAAACCCTGAATTATGAAGGACCAAATAGATGAAATCTTTTCAGACCAAAAGGACAGGACCAAAGGATTACCATATACTTACTTCGGTATGGTAATAGTTAGACAGAATTTAAACCGACAAAGAACTATATATAGAACTTTCCAGTGGTCATTTAGTAAGCATATTTACAACTCAGTTTTAAACTTCGGCTCCAATGATCTTTGATCATGACTTTTGGAACAGGGCTGAGCACCGCCCTAGCTGATTTGTGGAAATGACAAAAAAAGAGCAAAAAAAGGAAGTTTCCATAAAGCCAACGTTTAAATATTTCCATTAATTTCGATGAAAAGAAAAACCATGCAACACCTATTGTTACATTGACCACAGATCAGTTTTTAAGGGAAACGTTTTGACCAAAGGGGCCTTTAAGATAGAAAAAAAAAACAGATTTAAAAAAAAAAAACATTTAAAGCATTTGTACAATTGTACATTAAAATTAAATAACTGTTTACTACAGTACTTGGACATGATGCTGAGAGAGGTACACAGCACATAGCATTTCACTGCTCTGCTCTGGAAGGTACGGTATGGATCTACTGTGTCCAGTTTAGACGTACCTTCAACACACAAAACACCAAAGATCTGGAGCACATGGGGGGGAAATAAAGGGATTAGGTTTTTTTCCAGCTGGTACAAAGTGCATTGTTGGGAGACAGAAGCAGAA
The DNA here is from genome assembly GCA_019788955.1 of Albula glossodonta. NCBI lineage: Eukaryota > Metazoa > Chordata > Actinopteri > Albuliformes > Albulidae > Albula > Albula glossodonta. The sequence goes on along the minus strand of JAFBMS010000025.1, from coordinate 64,135 downwards.
GAGAGAAAGATGGGCAGAAAGACCAGCTTATAAGAGGAGTACACAGACATGGATGGGGCTCTGGCGGATACGTCCCCTTTCGCATGCAGTGGATGAAGCCTCTCTGCGTTCACAGCTTACAGTGACCTGGCAGCGCATTTCAGTGGGTTTACCCATCTCTGTGAACTTATTGGTTGAATGAAATTGACAGAAAAAAAAAGGGATCGGTCCATCTAATCCTTCATGGTCTTTCTCCCCGCCCAACAACCCCGCCCCCTCCACCCCCCACTTCCCTCATCTGGTCACCGTCAGGAAGGAGTGGGATGAGTCTGCATTCTGCCGTCCCTCAGTGCAGAGCACTCCAGACTTAGTGACTCAATCTTCATTTCAGCCAGGAGACCATGACAGTGCTGTACCAACTCTCCCGCGTTTTCTTCCCTCCCCTTTCCTCTCCTCTCCTCTCCTCCAGCAGTTTTTCCTCTCGCTTTGTCTGTGTCTGGCTCTCTCGCTCTCTCTTCACATCTTACGGATGACCAGGGCTGTGGTGAGGACTCCGGCCAGAAACACTCCCACCGTCTGCCAGGTGGGGGTCCCGAAGTACGACCTGATGCCATCCTGCGTGGGAGAGAGAGATTATGCCGTTGTTACATTACGTTACATCAACAAGGGCAATTGCCTACCGGGAAATTAATGCAGCCAGCATCACCTGGCGAACCATCCTAAAGATGTGACGTGAATGTGTGTATGGGAGGGAGGAGCTTACCCAGCCACCCTGCTCCCTGATCCAGTTGATCACATGATCCCGCAGGTAGTCCACGGTCCAGCTGATGATGGTGCGGATGATGTCGGGGACCTTTGTCACCAGAGCCTATAGAGGAGAGAGAAGGATTCAGCAAGACAACACACGCACAAACATGTGCATGCGCACACACACATACTCGCACACACGGAATAACAGGCTGACAACGATTTGAAAGTACAGTAATCGAATTTTAAAGAGACCTAGTTGAAGCACACATTACCGTTGGAACACTCAGAAGCTGAAGGCAGCGAGGCTTACCTTAATCACCAGCCTACAGGCAAAATAAAAGAGCGCAACCACCCGGCCCCAGTTGAACTTTCCATCTGAGAAGATCTCACAGGCCACTTTGAAAAACACGTCTTTACTAGGCTGGAGGGCTGCGTCGTTTATCATGCTGTTGGACACAGAAAAGCAAAAAACCAATGACTTTCGAACGATACCCTTCCACCCCCATTATAATTCTTAATACATCATATCAAGCCAAAACAATTATATTGATAATCTCAATTCTGCATTTGCACAACTGGAATCATGATGACATCATAAAGCTGTACCTCTTTCGTCTTAGACAGTATTATAGACATACTGACACATCTTTCATTTAAGATGACAAGGCCCAGGTCAGATACAGGGTATCATAGTCTGGTCCTTACCTCTGTAACTGCATGTTTCCGTCTAGTTCATCCCCAATTTTCTGCAGACAGTTTGCAAGCTTCTTATGGTTTGGGTCACAGAGCTCACTTCCACCCAACTGGCTGCGGGTCACAACGGCATTTTCATCCCCATAGCGACGCACACGTTCAAAGATGAAACTGTGGCAGGGTGAGAGCGAAGGCAGAGCGTTCATAATTGTCATGGATGCTGCAGTCCATCACATGACATACAGCAAGCACAACCACATCCTGTGAGAGCCTCTGTGTGTTTACTGAGAGCCATTGCACCATGCTACAGCGTTTCAAGCACAGGGCCAACTCCTCAAATACTTGTGGAGAGACTAGTTTGGGACCAAAACAGGAGAATATACACTCACTCTTTCAGTAAGGCAGTTCCAACTTCTAGCATCTGGTCCTTGCCTGGACCTTAGAAAAACAGAACCACATCAAAGTAACATCACAACTATGCACAGTGTCATTTTCCAGGCTGGTGTACATGCACAACAAACCCAAGGGCAAAAATTTAAATAAATTAATCCTTACCTCCTGAAATACATTTACTGAAATCTGAAACTATGAACGCAACAGTGTCATGAGGAAAAGAGGAATACACTGAATACTTTCAGTTTTATTTCTCTCAGATGCAGATTACTAATCGATGACGAGCTGAGGTTATTTTTACAGCACTCATAACGTCTCATAATTCAAAATGTAAACTTAGACGGCTTAATAGAATCTTTTTCACCTTATCTAACTTATTTATGGTCTCCAAAAATGATCCCGGCACTACCAATGAGCTAACTGCCCGCTGACTACTTCTACACTGACAACTTCAATGTGAAAAACGTTATTACGCTAACGCAGCGCACCTTCAAACCTTAATGTTATTATTATGTATTCAACACAAGAGTCCACACTTTCAAAGAAAATCCAGAATTCAATTATTGCTCTCAAATAGAAATAGCTGCCGAATAAACAACTTGGATGAGCATAGCTAAGGGAGACACAAGCAAAAGGCATGCATGACGCTTGGTTTGTTCATTTCTTTCAGACAACAGCTGTACAGCTCAGTAATGCATGTAATCGCTTGGTTTCCATACTTTTTTCTGGTTAAAACTTAGAAACGGGTAAGACTTTCTTGACCAGCTACAACCAATTTTCGACAAAGCCTGCCTTTGGTCAGGAGCGGAAATAATAAAATGTAATTAGGGTAAAGTTACTAAAATTGTCTTGGGCTTTTCTGAATGGGTAGCCACATAACTCGGGACACTATTCTGGTAAGGGCTAAGATAGTTCTTGTTAGGTTAAGATTAAGATAGAGTTCTCTGAATCTGCCCCAAAAACAACCGTGTCATCCGAATTCACCCAGCGGCTTGCCTCAGGTACAGCTAGCTCACCAGCTGGCTAACGTTTATTAAATATGTACGGGCATGTCTCAGTTATCAAGCAACTACTCCACACAATAGCTAATGTTAGTTTCAACTGAAGCCCTTAAGCTAGCATACAAAATAATATTTAATTAATCAATCCCGGATTTGTCTTAAGTATGACGCCTAAATGTTTCGCTTTTGTATTTCGGTTCTATACCCCATAGTATAAGCACTTTATTTATATGTCACTTACCCATATCGCCTCCTCCCGACAACGCAGCCATTTTATTTTGATTATTTCAATTTCTGTACTTCCGCCTATGATCATGTGACATACTGCATCAGTGTTAGGTGGCAATATAGAAACGCCCTCCTTATTCGTAAATTTGGAATTTTTGGAGAACATAAAAATGTGCGCGAATATTCTTCTCTATTTTTAGTGACATATGGGTGTTTAATATACAGTATCTGAGTTAGTAATTTAAAGTAAATAAACCGCATTCCCTGCCTTGTCACTTCTGGCGCTTATGTCAAAATTACGTCACCTCCTGTCCGCGCTGACTTCAGCCCCGTGCGCGCATGCGAAGGTCTCTTTACGACTCGGCAGGCAAAGATGGCGGACGCACAGGTATTGTCAGAGTTTCGGCGTGGCGATAATATTTTTATTGAATCCGCACAAAATATGTTTCACAACGAAGCTCCGATCGAAAACATGTGTTAAGTGAACTGTAAGCGATCTTTAAAAATGATTTTCAGGCGTAAAACGTGTGCCACAATGAAATTTTAGATCCTTCCTTGCTCCGTGAGATTGCGCAGCATGCTCAGTAAAAAATGTGGTGCGGATATGGAGCTACTTAGCATAGCCTGGCACTCAGCTATGTGAATTGATTTGTGCGTTTCTGTTTCCATGAGTAGAATAGTTAAAATAACGTACTGTAAAATATACGTACGTGGAAAGTCATGAATCTCGGGTCGAACGTCCACAGCCACTGAAGTTATGTAAAATTTCGCTTGTGAAGTGAAAGCGCTAGCCAGAGAACTTTGAGGTCCCGTTAGGGCAGTTGGTTGGCTAGCTGCATAGAAGCGTGTGCTTGACGGCTTCATTATACGATTAAATGTAAATAATAATTGGCCATATGAATAGGCTACAGAAGTTATGCTGCAAATGATGTCTTTCTCACGATGGTCTTCCAAGCCTCTGGCTTTGACGACAACGCCTTATGGCAAAACTGATGCAGTTCGCAAGAAAGCCGCTAAGTTGATATTTATTTCAACATGTATCGTGTGGCTATCATTGGAGGCCTAGACATTTTCATCAGAAGGGGAGACATGTTTAAGAAATAAATACATTTTGTGTTTACAGACTGAGAGGGCATACCAGAAGCAGCCCACCATCTTCCAGAACAAGAAACGTGTTCTGCTCGGTGAGGGCGGTGGAAAAGAAAAGCTTCCCCGCTACCATAAGAGTGTTGGACTGGGCTTCAAGACTCCCCGGGAGGTGAGCAGTTCATTTAGGATGCCCTGAATATCATCTGTGTTGTCCATAGCAGGATGGGAGCAGATCATTTACTCCTCTAGATATGAAATGGACTGTGCCACTAGCCTGACTTCACCTGCCTGTTAGTTTAATTTACTTGGAGCCTGTCACAACATGACATATTAAACACCTATCTAGATGGCCACAGATTTGCTCTGTTGAAAACTTAAGGTTGGTAACCTTACCTCTGGAGAAGCATCGAAGTAAACGACCTACAGCCTTAACCTAATTTTTGTTTTAGTCCTTATAGAGCACACAAACCACCTTTACATTTACCATCTTGATATTTAGAGGGTGTGACTTGTGCAGCTGTATAGTCTTCAAATTTTCCTTAGTTAGTGCTATATTTGGAAAATAAAAAGCAATTGGAAGTATGTCTCGCAGTAGGAATCTGATGCAGAATTCAGGTAAATGGACACATGGCTGGGCTAGTCATGTTCAGATGGAGGAGGCTAAGTGTACTTGAGTATTGCAGAATGAAGTCAAATATACAAGTGTTGTTTCTCACCATGGTCTACTAAGGCTCTGGCTTTTTTACTCTAATGAATGGCAAGACTAATGCATGTTGGTATAAAAGGTGGAAACAAACTCAGTGACACTGTTCTTTGTACCAAAAACAGCACCTGATTTGTGTAAAACTGGTTCTTCAACTCTGTCCTGGGGGGACCTCCTTTTTTGATAACTTGGGGGTCTTGAAAACACGTTTTGTTTTAGTCATCTGATAATTAAATTTTATTTTGTACAATCCTAGGTTGATTTGTTGCCATTTAAAAGTTGTAAACATACAAATGTGTGCTTGATGGCTTCATTATACGAGCAAATGTAAATAATTGGCAGTATGAATAGGCTACAGAAGTTGTGCTGCAAATGATGTCTTTCTCACGATGGTCTTCCAAGCCTCTGGCTTTGACGACAACGCCTTATGGCAAAACTGATGCAGTTCACCAGAAAGCCGCTTCGTTGATGTGTATAAATTCGTGGAAGTGTGTTGGAAGGGGCAAAGGACAGTGTGTTTGAGGATTTTGGGCGTTAGCTGCTTTGATTGTCTACATTTAACAGTTTTTCTTGGTCCTCAGGCCATCGATGGTACCTACATCGACAAGAAGTGCCCTTTCACTGGCAATGTGTCCATCCGTGGCCGAATCCTCTCCGGTGAGTTACTTACCCGGTGCCATAGGTGGCAGTGGTATTTTGAGGTCTTCCCGTTACCTTACACTTGGCTTGTGTTTGTGGGTGTCTGCTGCAAATGATGTTTATCTCACGATGGTCTTCCAAGCCTTGGGCTCTGACGACTCTGCCTTAAGGCAACACTGATGCAGCCCAGACCGCTCAGCGCTTCCGTGCTGCCCGTTCTGAAAGGGCCTAGGAGTTCATGCATGCGCACCTCATCAGCATGCATCAACACAGACCGTTCTATAGAAATGTGAGGTTTGAGTGTAGCTTTCAGTTTCTGGTTTGCGCCCAAGTCTCTTTGCAAGTAGTTTCTAAACCTTTCCTGGTTTCTCTCAGGTGTCGTGACCAAGATGAAGATGCAGAGGACTATTGTGATCAGACGGGACTATCTGCACTACATTCGCAAGTACAACCGCTTTGAGAAGAGGCACAAGAACATGTCAGTCCATCTGTCGCCTGCTTTCAGGTACTCGCCTCGCCTTTGGCCAGTCGTCATGGTTTGGTTAAGGACTTCAGGGCCTTATGGCTTTGCTTTAGATAAGGGCATGAATGTCCATATTAGCTGTAGGTGGTGTAGCTAACACTGGATCTTTGAGTTTATAACTAGTTTGCTTGTGTTTGCTCCTAACAAAATGACTGGAAATTGAAACACTTTGGCAACGGTGTAAAATACATTGTCTTACAGCTACTAGTGCCTTCAGCATTGCTAAAGCATTGTCACATTAAACCGTTGCATGGTCATGCATCCATGTTGTTCTGAGTGGAACGGGGATGGTTGTGTTGTGCCATTGCCTCATACGTAAAACCATAAGGGTTGAGCTGCAAGTGATGTTTATTTCACGATGGTCTTCCAAGCATATGGCACTGACGACAAAGCCTAATGGCAATACTGATGCAGCCCTTCTCCCTTAAGTTAGCGGTTTCATTAAATCTTTACTGCAGTAGATTTTTAAATGTAACCTTACATTGCTGTAAATTATCGAATCTTTACTTAACCGCACAGAAAAAATAACAGACCATCTCTTAAACAGCAGCAGGGAGGTAAGAATTGGGGCACAGGTGTTCTTTGAAATGGCAACCCACTGAAATGAGCTGTCCAGTGTGGTGCGGACTGTCAGATAAATGAACATGTTAAAACTCCTGTTTCTGCAGAGATGTGCAGGTTGGAGACATCGTGACTGTGGGAGAATGCAGACCCCTCAGTAAGACAGTGAGGTTCAACGTTCTCAAGGTCACCAAGGCAGCTGGTGCAAAGAAACAGTTCCAGAAGTTCTAGAGGATGGGAGGAGTTTGAAGACAAGGGTTACTCTGTCTGGCTGGGCTGTTTCAATAAAGACAATTGTTTAACAAATGTCTGTTCTGCAAGTATTTTTTTGTTTCAAATAGTTTTGTATTTAGATTTTGCTAGTCTGTACATTAGCACATGGGGATTCTATAAAATGTACACACTACATAGACAGGTATTGGTAGGACCTCAGTTTGTTACAGTATTGATCCCATCTTTACTTCCTGTCAGTATTTAAACTGATAGATTGGAAAGATCAGTTTACAGATATTAAGGGGAAATACAAGAATTAAGTAAATGTCCTTCGTATATGAATGAACTGTTCCAAGGAACTACATTCTAAAAGACTCATGCTAATCAGCCCCCTCCTTACACCAAATAGAATGGAAGAGATATTAAGACAATGAACACACACATGGCATAAGTAGTCTGATAAATAACCCTGAACACTATTAGCTGCACACAATTTGAACAGGTCTCTGCATCTAGGACCATTCCATGCTCATTGAAAAGTATCTGGGGAAGGTGGTGTTGTCATACTAAAGTGGCTCGCCGGAGTTTCCTGGTGTGCAGTGCTTGCGCGTGCTCCTCCTCGGCTTTGCTGAGCAGGGCGCTCTCCGAGCTTCGTCTGAGGCTTTTGCTTTCCGAATAAGGCGGAGGCGCACTGGGTTTCTGTTTTGGAGAGTCTTTGCTTTTGGCTTCCTGGGTTTGAGTTTGTTGCTCCCTGGGTGTCGTTGAGGAATCGGGCTGCGGCGCATTTTGGGGCTTCTCCTTGGGTGTCTTTGAGGAAGCAGGCTGCGGCGTGTTTTCTTTTGGGCCCTGTAAAGGCTGCACGACTTTCTGCTCCCAAGCCACCTTCAGAGACTCCTTCTCTTTAGCGATTAGCGCTTTGGCTGCTAACTGTGCTGCCTCCTTCAATGTGGCAGCATCCATAGCTGCTTTAGCGCCAACTGCTGCACCCACCACAGCCCCGTTTATGCTGAGCATGGCAAATATGGCTGCCAGTGCTCCACCGGTAAATATTCCACCTAGTGCTAACCCCCCTGCCAGCCCGCTAGCTGTCACCAATGACGGAAGGCCCAGGGCAAGTACATAGCCCATAAGGCTAGGCCCAAGCCTTTTCAGAATCATCACCGCTAACTTGAGTGTTACCCCAAATATTGACCCAAGTATAGCTCCTGTTACTGCCCCTGCAACCATTTTTAGGGTTTTTTTTCTCATCATTTTTATTGCTTGTTTCACCCCCACAGTTTTTGGTAGCTGTGCAACTGTCTGTGTGACTTCACCCACCTCGTCCTCCACAGAGGCCATCAAAGCTTGCAGTGTCTCATTGGTGTAGTGTCTCCCTCCATTCCCTTCCACCATGATATTTATTGTCCGTAGCAGTTTCTTGATCTGACCATTCTTGCGCCAACTCCTTCCATTAAGACCGTGGCAGCGGCCTCCACACTTCAGGACCAGCTCCTTCAGGTAGCGATTCATCTCTACGATCTCTGCGATGGACCTACCTCCGAGCTTGTCACCGTGGGTAAGCACGACCACTGTATGCTTCCACACCTCTTCCCCGAAGAATTCCTGAATGTTGTAGACGTCCCGTTCCTCCTCATCCTCTTGGCTGTATCTCAGCGCATTGAGCACTATGATGAAGGCATGAGGCCCGGGGGCACACTCAGAGAGCCACCTCACTACCTCAAGGGTGTCGACCTGATCGGAGGAGAAGCCGTGTGATAGGCCGGCGGTGTCCACCACTGTGATGTTGTATCCATTCACACTCCTCATTTTCTTCTGATGCGTCTCTGCCTGAAGGGCTCCCTGAGATGGCATGGGGAACACCCTCTTTTTAAGGATGGCATTACCAGCAGTACTCTTGCCAGACCCAGTGTGTCCCAGCAGAATGACCCGCCTGTCTTTAGCCCCTGGGACAAAGAGAAAGTACGATCACTGCAGCAAGGGTCTCACTACAATGCAAAACAGTAACCTCTGCAGAACCTTTGCTAGCATCTTAACACAGATGAATCAGTCACTCTGATAGATTGTTTCGTCCGAAGTCATACATAATTTGCTCCATTCAGTCAAATGGTAATTGTTACCAGAGTAAAAGTAGGTGTCAGTCTTCATTAAGTGGTACCGTACCACCTACAGTTTCATAAACCTGAACTTTATCGTCTTTCATTACTAGGAATGATTATTTTTCAAAAAGGATTACTTTTAAAAATTCTACTGAAAGTACAAAGTAAAGGATAGTACTTAAAGGTACTCCTGTAGACACAAGACACATTGATTTTAAGAACATATTTGAAAAATATGTAATGAGCCAGAAAAGCACATCATGTTTCATCCTGCAGATGAGCGGCGTCTTTGTAAACTAAGCATGTGCCTGTTCTCATTTGGTGTTTATCAGCAGAATATTCAGAGAAACACCTTTCTTCCCATGATACCTGTAAGACCTCCTCATTCAAGGTCAACAAGATATCACAATTCGTCATGTTTTATGCATCCCTAACAACAGGTGATCGGTAAACTCCCTATTACTATACCAGTCCAGAATCTGGAAAGACCTGAATATGGATGTATTTACTTGAAAAGTTATTATAGGTAAATATCGGCCTTCAAGAACTTTTACTTTAAGTTATTGGTAATTCGTACTTTATGGGGGCTATAGGACTAATGGAGGAAATTCAGAGCCATGTTAGAGCCGTTGAGTAAATCGACTGATGAGGTGAAATTCAGGAAATCAAGCTTTCAGCTTTTGGCCATGCATTAAAAGACAAGACAGTCTTGAAAACAACGCACTTAAAACTGTATCTGGGTCCTCTTACTCACCAGAAGATGAGCGTTTGAGTGACATCGCATGTTCCAGTAGCATTTTGTTATATTCGTCCTGTAGCGCACTGCTGTGCTTTCGCGGGGCAGATCTTGTGCCTGTCCCCGAAGAAAGAAATCAAAGTGCTGTCAGCGTCCACTCTACCTCCTCTATAAGAATCAAAACCTCCATTCGGTATTTACATTACAGTCATTTAGCTGACGCTTTTTTCCAAAGCGACTTACAGTTGATTATGCAAACCAAAGGCCAATCCCACTGGGAGCAATGTGGGGTTAAGGGCCTTGCTCAAGGGCCCAACAGCAATAGTGTTCTTGCTGTGTGGGATAAGGTGACTTTCAGCAGCAAAATTTGCATGTAATGTGGAAAAAAAAAACTTGTTTAATACAATTTATGGCAGTTTTTGAAGAAACGTTCATTGTGTTAAGTATTATTAACAGCTGTCAAAACAGTGCTTTGCAATGTAGCCCATCTCCTGGCTGTTAGTTTTTCTCAAAGGTATTATTGTAGCTTCATCTGAGTACATTGTAACTGATTTGCCTTCAAGTAAGACATTTCTAATTATTTAAAAATTGTACAACCTTTGTAGCATGTTTGCCTTAAGTGTATTCACATGAGTAAAGTATGTCTATTTTGCAAATACATTTCTGAAATGGGGATTGGCCAGATGAACCTCATTAGGGTGGAGCTAAACTCAGGCATTGACTTGTTTGACCCAGTCAAAGTGTTTTTCCCTCCACAGCCAGGGCAGCCGTTGGTCCTACTTACTGTAAAGAGATCTCAGCAGAAAAATGTAAATTTAATAAAGATATTGATATCCAATGTGGAAACAGGTATAAATATGTTTACAACTGACCTGTGACACGGCCCTTTTTCTGTGAACCCTGTACTTCCTCTTCCTCTTCCCATTCGTTCTCCTCTCCTTCTCCAGCCTCTTCGTTCTCCTCCTCCTCTTCTGGTTGTAAAAATAAAATAGTCGTTATCTCATACCCAGCAAGCATACCAGCCTTTACAGATGCAGTGGGCTGCAGCGGCAGGTATGTCACCGGCTTCCAACACAACTGATCCCCATCTCAGCTCCCTCAGCCGCCCACCCACTGATGTGCCCATGTAATCTCAGTTTGCAAAGCGCATGGTAGATCGCTGTAATGCCAGTTTACAATGTGCATGGTAGATCACTATAATGTCAGTTTGCAAAGTGCATGGCAGCTCACTGTAATTAATGCAACTGCTTTGTATGTGAATAGCTGTGTTTACGACAGGCTATTACTTTGTCACTGCATACCCACAAGCTCAGTAAATCACTGTGCTATGAAAGAAATCAGATGTATCGTTAATTATTACCATCATTATTATTCGTAGTAGTAGGAGTAGTAGTAGTTTTAGTTTTAGTCAAAGCAGCATTCGCAGTAGTAATATTGTATGCAAATTACAGGACTCAAGTAAAATAAATGAACGCACCGTCCCAACCATTTTGTGAAGTTGCTGTGGAATCCATTAATCTGGCAGAAACATAGAAATAATGTGTTAGACAGTGCAAAACAAACCGCAATCAATTCTCTCACACTGAATCAGTTTCTATATTTCAGTTTTTTAGAATAGTTAGCTGATGCACATAGACAGAAAACAGCAGTCACCTGCTACATGAGCCAGGCACGGCCACATCCTCACTAGTGGATCTTTACCTTTATCTCATGGGTTTGAGCATGACAAAATGTACCGTACAAGCAGTCAGTATGTCTGAAATGCATCAAGATTTAAAAAGGGTCCCCTTCAAAGGCCACCATCTTATAGCGTTTGATACAATGAACTGTGCTGAGGGCCGTGTTTGATCGGTAGATCCTACGCCATGCAGATGGTGTTGCCTCTGATCTGGCCGCAGGAAGGTTACAGTTAGCCGAGATGGAGCGCATATGTACAGACCCACAGAAACTGATAGACATGTGAAACGTGTGCTCTGCAGAATTTGGGTTGCAGAGCACACTGAAATAATGAGTCCCTTAGCAGGATGCATCGCTTCAATGAAAATATTACAGAGTAACGATAAAGCTAACATCATGTGGTGTATCTGTTTCAGAAATAACAATAGAATAAAATAATCTTGTGTACTATGGTAACTATACACATGGTAACATTTCTATTGAATCTATCTGGGGTAGAGAAAAACTGACAGCTGCTTGCTACATAGTGTTAGTAGTGAATCACCCATCAGACTGTGGAGGAATCGCCCACTGGTGAAAAACCTGTCACTCACTGAAAATGGTGAGCAAAAGTAAGTATGCAGTAGGCCTGTCTCAGAACTTTTCATCTGTATTGCTGTTACTATATGCAAGTAGGTTTTAACAAATCCACATTGATTATCTCTGACAAAAACAGAAAAAGAGGGATGTCATTGCTTCTGTAAGCAAATAGGTCGATAATAAGTGACATCATGTGGTTTCGCCTGGTTTAACTATATCTGCAGGCATCGTTACTCACCCATTTTTAAGTCAAATAAGTAGAGTAATGACACATGATGTCATATATTTACAGTTTTAAACAGACTTGGTAAACAGGCAATATTTTATGTAAATAAACTGAAACTCTGCCATTGAGTTTTATATGCTGAGTTTTCTTTTTAAAACTAATTTACTGTGATGTTTATGTCAGTATTCCCTATCCTTGCTTCGTTAAGGTTATTGGTGGTTTTATAACCATCAGAAGACAGTCATGTAATTGATGTAATACTCCTTCATTCATCCTGTTTACAAGTAACACGAATTAATGTATCAGATTTTTTTACACAAATTTCCCACCCCTTCAGAGGTTGTAAGACATTGTCGATTACAAAACACGTTTTATTGCATATATATATTATAATGCTTCCCTATACTTCCCAGTAAATTGATATCCTTAATTTAAAAGAAGAATGAATCTCAAACATTAAAAGTAGGTTGACCTTTAATGTCTGTCCCTAGCTTTTATCAACATGCCTGCCTTAGTTTCTCTCCATCTTTGAGCCACAAAACAGGTTAACATGAGGATATACCACAGGAGAGAAGGACTGGAAGTACCCACCACCGTACCGCAATATTCATCAAAATAAGGACAAGTTCAAACATTCTTCATCAATCCGCTTATGATAGCTAATTATTTGGAAGCAACCTCCAAATTAAGGTTAAGACTTACTGTATTAGGTATTTTATGTATCTCTGAAAAGTTTGCTTATGGTTCAAAGTGGTATCTACAATGCCTTATACAGAAACTTACCAAGTCCTGGGTCACAGGTGTAGGGCATATGTCTTCAGCACTGAAGAGTAGGTGTGTTTACCTGTGAACAGATTGTCGTTTTAAGTACTTGTTTGGCATGAACGTATTTGCATGCATGTTTCAGTGAAATTAGCATGTTAATCAACATGAAAAAGGTATAACCTACTTCTCAGCTTTTCAGCACAGTCTATTTCATATAATTTCTTACCCAAACTGGCCAGCTGTTTTACTGCTTTCCTCACATATTTGGATGATTGAAAAACCAGCCCATATTTTGGCTTTTTGATCTTTTCCTAAAGTCATGTCAACTAAAAAGCATTGTTTGAGTTGTACTGTGTTTTGAAAATAGACTGAGCTGAAACTGACACAGAAATAAAAATAGTCTTCATGTTTGTGAGGGTAATTGAGAAGCACAAATCACACTGATGTTCAAATTTAAACGGTTTTATTTGTTTGTTTGTTTTTTTGTGTCTTTATTTTGTTTTTTGTTTTTTTTTACATTTTTACATATAGCTATTATTAATATTTTTGATACTGGATTCAAGAACTGACTCCATAAATAACCGTAGATCTTAGTCGTAGATGTCCGCCAGTGCTGTAGGTGGCAGCAACACTTGAAACCATTATTAAATGTAGAGGGCTGTGCGCACGTCACTCGGGGAACTAACGTTGGCTATTAAATGAAGAAAAAAAGATACACGAGTAAGCCCGCCTTGATTAACTAGTTATAAGAGCAAACTGATGAAGAACGACTATTTAAGACCTGTACAAAATAGCTTGGTAATGTGAGACTGGTCTCACAAATTAGATAGCAGGGTTTTCGTCACACAAATATTTGTTTTATAGGAACACATGCTTCTACTACTACCGCGGGCTAGCTGTATAGCAAGGCTATCTAATTTGTTAGCGAGCTGGTTGCAGCCAGCTAAGTGTTTAGTACGTTAGCTTCGTTTGCTAACTGTTGCTTCTATTTCTGAAAACATTGGCTATATCGGGTTATCCTCGGTGGACAAAGAGACTGAATGAGTACGATATAAGTAAGTTCATTTCCGTCGGCAAACTCCTAAAGATACTAGCAGCGGTACATTTTAGCTGAGACACGCGGTGTAATATCTTCGTTCATTGCTGGTGCAAATTCTACATTTTGTAGTCGGAAAATTGGGTTAGGCCGCCTCCCATTTGTATGTGTCTGCTTATTACTTTAATAATTTTGAGCATGTTTTTTCCGAAACACCGGTATTAGCGCATGCCAACGTTACATTTGTTATCACTAATCGCGATGATGCCCCCACGTACCGATTCGATTTATTCATATGGAAGTTTCTATTGAGACCTAACGCTTGGCAGATGGATTGGACAACTGGAAATGTGGCATAAGTTAGCTACGCGAATTGACTCGTTAGTTTGAGTATTGTAGTGTGTTCAAATAATCGTTACGTCTGTTTTCTAAACGCAACCAAAGTCGCAGCTTTGCTCGCTGTGGTACAGTTTTAGAACACGACAGTAGAGTCAATCGATTACCCGTTGAGGCCATATAGATATAATCAATACACCTAACTAAGCGGATGTGCAGAACTTGAAGGAAGTTGCTTGTACATTGTGATTCTCGTAGTCTTCTGAACTCCACAGTAACGACGCTTTCCTGCAAGAAACATTCAGCAAAATTGCCTCCATTTTGAACTCATTAACATAAGTTATGTGCAGTGTAATGTTTTCCAGGAAAGTATTTTGTGTGAATTTAGCAAAGTAATAGATTGCCTTTTCTCCCTCAGGTACAAGATGACGCAGTTTTTGCCCCCAAATCTGTTGGCACTCTTTGCCCCAAGGGACCCTATACCATTCCTGCCCCAGCTAGAGAAACTACCCCATGAGAAACATCACAACCAACCGTACAGTGGCATTGCCCCCTTTATCCAGCATTTTGAGGTATGTGGCCGTTTGCAGACGTGCTAACGATATCCGATATGTGAAGCGGTCCTCTGTGTATGCTAGACCAGTTTCTTATCTACTCAGGATCCCAGAGATGCGCCCCTGCCCACCAGAGCCCCAACCAGGGACGAGAGGATGGAGAGAAAGGTACGTGGGTCCCGGTGGAGGTGATGTTTTAGTTGCGGTGGCTGATTGTGCAGAACTGTGCTAACGCATGTTTGTATGGCAGAGACGAGAGAAGGCAGAGAGGAGACAAGTGGTCCTGGACACTGAATTACAGATGTGTAAGTCTGGATGATGTGACTTAAAGACCACTGTGGTCTAAAATCAAAATGGAACTTTTATTGTTTAAAGACATCATATAAGGTTGAGAAATTTGTATTCTGAACACCGCATTCAAATTTGAATTTGGTCAAGTTGGGGAAGTGAACTCTTATCTACACGGGCTTGTTGGGACTATTATATTTCAGGCCATGTTTGCAAAACATTTCTGGTGTGTGCCTTCTTGTCACAGGGGATCCGCACAATGACCCCAACGCACAGGGAGATGCTTTCAGGACCCTGTTTGTGGCGCGAGTGGTAAGCTAATTAGGATTGTGGTTTCCATGGCAACAAGTAACTTTGGAATCACTAATCTGTCCAGCAGTTAAACAAATCATTAATCTTTACCGACAACTTTTTGTCTTCATTCACAAAGAACTACGATACCACCGAGTCCAAGCTTCGCCGTGAGTTTGAGGTCTATGGTCCAGTGAAACGGGTAGGTGGAGCGACAGCAGGCTTTATTTGTGTAAGCTCACCCACTGTGACAGGCTTCTGCTAACTCCCCTTCCCTTCTGACCAGATATACCTCGTTTACAACAAGAAGACGAGCAAACCCCGGGGCTACGCCTTCATAGAGTATGAACACGAGAGGGACATGCACTGTGCGTATCTTCATAAATACACTTGTTTAGGTTATAATGTTAAGATGTCTGTGCACATAACCTACATTCAATCTACAGACCCATACGTAACTTTTTAGCCAATGTATCTAAGTATACAATTTTAATGTAGACCGCTGTAATGTAAGTAACCACTAAAGTGTTGTCTTAATGCAAACCCAGCAGGGAATTTGCTTACGTTTAAATTCGTAATGTTTATGTTGTCCCTCCCCTATGACCTCATTGAACTTGCACTACAAATTAAGTTAGTTGGAGCAGTGCTGTTGTAGGTTCAGGGTTTTGTGACTTGCTCTTCTCCTTCTTCCCTCCTTTTACCATCACCGCCTCAATCACCGTGGCCAGCTGCTTACAAACATGCTGATGGGAAGAAGATTGATGGAAGGAGGGTGCTGGTGGATGTGGAGAGAGGACGCACTGTGAAAGGGTGGCAGCCCCGCAGGCTTGGTGAGGAACTGCATTTGATCTCTTTGGAGCGTGGCTAGTCGTCATGTGATTGACTTGTCACATTAGTAGTGTGTATTTCATGGGAAACGAGCACGAATTCACAGCTGGTGCTACCAGGAAATGCCAGGCTACTGCCACGCCCCCTTTTAGCCAGTTGGCATGAACAGAAAAACACACCTTCGCACACACACACAAACATACTTGACCTCAATAACAGATGTCAGCCTCCTGGGGCGTAAACTGTGGCCGCCAAAGGTTCGAGAAATTTTTGTGGACCGACCAACCGAACGACAGTGTGACCTGTAGAGCTGCTGGTTGCAGCTAAAAACTCACTCGTCACAGTTTTATTGTGACACTGAAAATAGATTCTGCAACAAAATTAATATGATCGTTAGATACTTATTTCTGGGTTGCAAGAAAGCCATAGCTGCACTCATTGCAAAAATAATAGTGGCATTGGTTAGTAAACCTTACAGGCTGACCTGACTCTTTGTGTAGTTGAAAAAATGTTGAAGCAATCCAAATCTGAAAGTGGATGCATCAACATAAGTGAGTACTTGGAAAGTAAAGGTCAGTGTTCTGATTTTCTCCTCAAATGATTTCCAATGTGCCATGATGTGTGCACTGTGGTAGTGTTTTATGAGTGTTTCATGTGATGAATTCAGGTAGCAATTTTGTGTGGTGCAGGCCGCCTTATGTTTGAGTACACGTGTAAACTCACTGGCTAATTTGTGATGTAACACAGAGCTTTGAGTTAACCGTGAACTGAGCGCACGTGCGCTGGAGTGTGAGTGCGTGTGCACACGCTTCATTGATTGTTTTGTCTGTCAGGTGGTGGTCTTGGCGGCACAAGAAGGGGAGGGCCAGATGTCAACATCAAGCATTCTGGCAGAGACGATGCTTCACGTTTCGACGAGAGACCAATAGGAGGGGGGTGAGTTGATGCACGTTTGTAATGTACATGTGCTTGCAGACATTGACATGCTGACCAGACTCTCCCCTGTGAGTGACACTGCTTGTCCAGTGTGGATTGCATGAATTTCGGTGCGTGCATGCATATAATTGTATACACTAGAACTGCAATGATAAGTCGATTAATCAATTAGTCAATTAATCGTCAACTGTATTCGATTAATTGGGAAAATAATCGGCAGATTAATTGATAATGAAAACAGTTGTTAGTTGCAGCCCTAGTGTGCACATGAGTGCGCAAGTTTGTGTCCAACACTGCCTCTCATCCTCAGGGAGCGTGACAGGGAGCGGCGGGCCGACCGCAGCAGGGAGAGGGATCGGGACAAGGACCGGGGAGAGAGGAGGAGGTCCCGGTCCCGAGAGAGGCGCCGACGCACCTCCCGCTCCAGGGAGAGGGACCGGGACCGGGAGAGAGACAGGGGAGGCCCCGGAGCCCTGGGTGTCGGAGGACCTGGGGAGGAGGCCGGAGGCGGAGGCAGCAGGCGCAGAGACAGGGAGAGAGAGAGAGGTGGAGCGGACGATAGCCGAAGCAGGGAGAGAAGCAGGGACAGGGAGAGGAAGAGGAGGAGCAGGAGTAGAGACAGGAAGCGAGAGAGAGAGAGGGGGAGAGGTGGTGGAGAAGAAGGGGCGGACAGCGGAGTGGGGTCGGGCAATGGCCTTGGAGATGGTGGGGAGAGGATGCCAGATGACCCAAATTCCACAGATCCCAGTAACCCCAGCCGGGAGGAAGGGAATGTGGACGGGGAGGAGAGGGCAAGGGACAGAGACAGGGACCGCGACCGGAGGCGCAGCCACAGGGACAAAGACCGCGAGCGTGACCGTGACCGAGAGAGGAGGAGGGGAGACCGAGACAGGGAGCACAAGAGGGAGAGGGGGGACCGGGAGAGGGGCGGCGACAGGAGGGAGGAGCGTCAGCCTTCGCAGGGTCAGGAAGAGGTCGGTAACGGTGACGACGTGCCCCTGTCAGTGGACAACGCCCAGAACGGGATGATGGAACCGGACTCAGAGCAGGGCATGGAGGAGTACATCTCTAGCGAGAATGGTCACATGATGGAGCCTCCGGCAGAGGAAGGATACTAAGCTCAGTCCACAATGTGCCACACCTGCAGATTTAGTCTTTTTCTCAAAATTCTTAATTGCTTACTGAAACCCTATGGAGATGAGTGGCCAAGTATAAAAACCTCCAGCAGTTCTCCCCTCAGTGGTGACAATTTCAGCACCATTCATGGCTTCCTGTTTCTAAGACTATTATTTTCAAACTTTTCCTGGCACAGTGTGCGCTTCAGTCCTGTTTAATTATTTTAAAAATAATCTTTCCACCGTCAGCTCAAGGTTAAGGGCCTCTCTCTAGGTTAGTATGGGTTCCATCCATCTGCCTTATTGTCTCCTGCTTTTAAAGTGATTTTTCTTTATATGATGTTTTTGTTATTTTTAGTTTCTGTTCTCTTCTCTCAGCACCCTCAGTAAAGGAGAGGGAGTAGGCATCATTAGTGCTACGTGTTTGGTAATATCCGTCCGTCTCAATTTTAATGGTCTTGAAGGTATAAAACTTCATATAAAACAGAGTTGGGAAATGAATGATAAAGTTCGATGTGATGCCGCAGGCCTGCCCATTAGATTTTACTGTATCTGTACTAGGATATGTGGATCTGTTTTAGTCTTTACAGGTCAGAGCCGCCCATCGCATAATGGGGAGTTGTTTCTCTGTACCCACTTTATGGAACAGTGGTTCTCTGTACTCGCTTGTTCCTTTTAGATTTATTTGGAACATAAGAACATTTGGTAAACTTCAGCCATAGGTGCAGTTTAGACCTGCATCATAGTCCGCTTGTGTATGTTTTTGTTTCCGCCAACATGAATTGCACATGGGGTATGTATGTAGAACGTACTGTGGCTGACTGGACATGGGCAGATTTTGAGTACATTGAGTATTTGTTCTGAATAGGAGTATTTTCACTGCCACCAATTCTCGGAACATCAGTTCCTGCATTGTTTTTTTTTTTTTTTTGTGATAATTGTTAAATTTGAGTGAGTGAACAGTTTTGTTAGATTCAGACTCCCAAATAGTAAATGGATACAGCTTAGTTGAAGGGGTAGTACTTATGTTTTTTTTTTTTTTTTTTTTTTTTCGTATTTCTGTTTTATTCCATGTGAAAATTACCAGGGGGTGTTATTAAAAAATAATTCATTGAATCCGTATAAAAGTTGAGATTTTGATAAGTATGTTTATTCTATTGTTTTACACTCACTTCAATAAATAAGTATTTTTATTGGACAGTGTCAAGAGTTTCTGAACATTTCTGTTGGAGCATTTGATTTTGAATTTTGACAGTTTGTGTCACTGAGAAATTCAGAGGATGTGCGAAATCAGTTCATTGGGGCAAGGACCAATAACAAACAAACATTGATCCTCAAGACGTTCCCATACCACTCTTGCCACATATTGCAAAATGGCTTCTGGAGAGGTTTCATGAACACCTGGATGAAGACACCTTCCAGGGCCTCGCAGTCACCACATCTAAACATCATTTAATTTTCCCTGCCTGCCACACACTGAATCCACCTGTTTTCAACACCATTTCTCTCACCACTTGCACATTTGGAGGTTGCATTTGAGGATCATAGGCAAAATTCTTCTGGGCTGTTAATAGGATAACCGCGTAGGGTACCCTGTGACAGATTACTGAATACGTCACTGCTCCTGGCTACCGTCCTGGCGAGCTCACCAAACGGCAGCAAACAATGTTACCTATTTCACCAATCCGTTTAAAATGAACATTATGTCCACATTTCAAACGTAGAATAAATACAGTACAAATGTTGTGCAGTTTGAACGAACACCTGATATAAAACACGAACAATGCGGGTGGCTAGCTAATACTATTAACTGCTTCTACTATTTGTTACCTGGACTCGACTTGCAGTGATTCTGCGCAAACGTCAGCGTAACATGACGTCATCTAATACAACCAGAAGCTTCTCAGTGATGTCATGGCATTATCATATGGGCGAAAAACAGACATGGCGGCAATGACTGAGTCTCTCAGCTTAGAAAGAGGTAACTTAGCTAGCGAACCGGACAATTATGTGCAATGTAGTAAGCTATGTGAATTTTAGATATTCAGTATGTCAATGACACGGAATTCAAACGTGATAAACTTTCATCATGATAGTTAATGACTGGCGAAAAATTCGCTGGAGTGCTTGCAATATCCAGCTAACAAGAGGGGATTAGCTAACGGTTTCGGGATTGCTAATAGACCAACTAAAGGCTGTTCACCTTCTTGATAACCAGCAAAGTCATCTAAGTGTAACGATACAAAAGGGCTTAATTTTTTTCTTGCCTTTCATAGGCAGCAGGTGTTAGGTATTTCAGTCATTCTATTAAGTCTGTTGTGAATTTGGTAGAGAACCATTACTTTGGTGATGTTACCTAGCTAGCGAGTTACTTTGTGACAGCTCACTCCATTTGCTGACTGCGGCTAGTAGTAACATTAGTTAACCAGTTTGAAACTTGTTTCACTATTCTGGGAGTCTTGTTGGCATATAGACTATTCACACTTCGTGTGATGTAGCCAAATACTGCACTGTGTCCTATGATGCTAATCTGATTTCCATTAGTCTGTGGATTTCTGCCACCAGGTCTACCTGGCCATTTCTACACCAGTTTATGACCTATGGAAGCTATCTCCAGATAATTGTCTTGTGGTTGACGACGTGAGAGTTAACACGTTAAATCATAATCTAGAGTACTTCACTTTACAATCCTATCGCTTTAAATCCACCAGATGCACTACGATGGGCACGCTTGCTTTAGTACCAAATGAACACTGGTTTGATTCACGTTCAGCATCCCTCTCTGTTTATTTAGACATAAATAGTAACACCTGCTCAGTTTGAATCGCATATCTGTAGACCAATGCATGTATAACAGGTGAAGTGAATCCGATCTTCTCTCTCCTGAGAAGATGTGTGTCGGGTGATTGAGCTGCTGGACAGATTGCAGAGAAGCGGAGAGCTTCCCCCACCAAAACTGCAGGCCCTACAGCGAGTCCTTCAGAGCAAGTTTTGTGCTGCAATCCGAGAGGTATGCTGATCTGCGCTGTATATGTATCTGTATATGTAAGGCGGCCCTGTACCCCATCCCCTAGTGTTTAAGATCTGACTTTTTGTATCCAATCGCCTAGTGTGTAAGATCTGACTGGCTGTACCTCATCCCTTAGTGTTGAAGGTATGAATTGCTATACCCCATCCCTGAGTGTTTAAGGTGTATTTTTAGTTTCTATGGTTAGTTTATTTATGATTCTTCTTCTGTTTTTGTTTTCCTGAGAAAGAAGGAATGGAGTATAATGTAATGGAGAGTATAATGACTGGATTTGAATAGAAAAAGTGCATAAGCTATGTCCTGTGTTAAGTATAGCTCTTACACGATTGGTTGACGCATCCTTTCTTCTGCTGTCTTAGGTGTATGAGCAGCTTTATGATACGCTGGACATTGTTGGTGGGCCAGAGGTCCGAGCCCAAGCCACCGCTAAGGTACCACTCGCACACAGAGCATGCCCTGTTAACGCATGACAGACCAGGGCACTAACACACTCACACTGACCCACTAGGGCAGGCCGTAGGATCAGACCAGGGCACTAACACAGTCACACTGACCTGCTGGGGCAGGTTGTTGCATCAGTCCAGCCACTAACACACTCACACTGACCCAATGGGGCAGGCCATATGATCAGACCGAGGCACTAACACACTCACACTGACCCACTGCGGCAGGCCGTAGGATCAGACCAGCCACTAACACACTCGCACTGACCCACTGTGAGAGTGTTTCTGCATACAAAGAAAGCAGCGCTTTATTCCTATTTCTGTATTTCAAATGAATATAAATGAGTCCTAAAGTAGCTCAGCAAAACCCTCACTGCTGCTAAGTCCCCATTAGGCTATGTCGTTATTATTTGCAGGCAGAGGGCGTCGGAGGATGTGCTTACTTAAGCAAAATGCATGTGGCGTTTTGAATTGAACTGTGTGGAATATAGCACATGTGCAGTGATGGGAGTGTGGAGATGGTGGAGATGGTGGAGATGGTCTTTCCCTTATCCCCCTACTAATCACACAATAGTCGTCCACTATAGTATCCACCACACTTTTGTCAGCTATGTTTATGCCTAGCAAAACAAGAAGGTAATTATTTTTAAAGAGTTACATCTGGAGTATTTTTCATTGCATTTGCTAGTAAAGATGAAGTGGTTAGTTCTTAACATTTAAAAGCGATACATGAGTGTTTTTAATGAATATTATTCATGTCCCTGAAGCCGCGTTGCATTCTTTAGATGTGTGTGATTGTTGTGGTGGTGTGCTGTATCGTCGTAGCGCAGGCCTAATGTACTGCCCGTTCTGCTCCACTCCACAGGCCACCGTAGCAGCTTTTGCAGCCAGCGAGGGTCACGCCCACCCCCGGGTCGTGGAGCTGCCCAAAACCGAGGAGGGCCTGGGCTTCAACATCATGGGGGGCAAGGAGCAGAACTCTCCCATATACATCTCCAGAGTCATCCCTGGGGGGGTGGCAGACAGGCAGGGCGGCCTGAAGAGGGGAGACCAGCTGCTGTCTGTTAATGGAGTGGTAAGAGGAAAAAGGGTACTGACAGTTAATGGAGCGGTGAGAGGAAATGGGGTGATGTCCGTTAATGGATTGGTGAAAGGAGACAGGGTGCTGTCCATTAATGCAGGGTTAAGAGGAGGCAGGGTGCTGTCCGTTAATGGAGAGGTTGGAGGGAGCAGGGTGCTGTCCGTTAATGGAGAGGTGAGAGGGAGCAGGTTGCTGTCCGTTAATGGAGAGGTGAGAGGGAGCAGGGTGTTGTCCGTTAATGAATAGGTGAGAGGTAGCAGGGTGTTATCTGTTCGTGGACTGGTGCGAGGAGACAGGGTGCTGTCCATTAATGCAGGGGTAAGAGGAGGCAGGGTGCTGTCCGTTAATGGAGAGGTTGGAGGGAGCAGGGTGCTGTCCGTTAATGGAGAGATGAGAAGAAACAGGGTGCTGTCTGTTAATGCAGAGGTGAGAGAAGGCAGGTTACCTGTCAGTTAATGAAGAGATTAGAGGTGGCAGGGTGCTGTCTGTCTCTATAACGTGTTTTCATTCAGACAGTTCACACAAAATTCACATTAAGATGTTAATTTCACTATGTTTTGAAAAGCTAGCATTTATTAGTGAGATACGGTTACGCGCCTGTTGTGTAAACCCTGTCATGTTAGGTATCGTTGGAAAGCTCTCTGAAGCATAATGTCACTGGATATACATATGGTCATGTTCTTTGTATTGGCAACCAATGTGAAAACGCAAATGGGGATTTGAAAATCTTGTTGGCCGACATGAATTTCTGACGATGTGATTCGCTCAAATATATCACGTGATGTGATGTACCGCTTCCTGGATTAGCTTTCAGAAAAGTCAGAAAACAGCAAATGGTGAAAGAGTGTTTGTGGAAAAGCGTCACAGAAGAGACATCAACAGTTATATAAAATAGTTTATACAAATATAAAAGATAAGGAGGTTAATCTCGAACGTGCAACAAAGCATAAGCTGGCGATGGTGAAAGAGCAGTCTGACAGGGACAGCGCAGGTGATGGTCTGGGTTTCTAGACTTTGGGTGAAGGTTTGTAGGGTTAGGGTTTTGAATTTTATCTGGAGTTTAAAGTTATTCTCTAGTTTCTAGGTTTGGGTTAGGGTTCCTAGGGTAGGGTATATGTGTGTCTGCATGCGTGCTTATGCGTTTTCGTGTCCATAGAGCGTGGAGGGCGAGCACCATGAGAAGGCCGTGGAGCTGCTGAAGGCCGCTCAGGGCTCGGTGAAGCTGGTGGTGCGCTACACCCCCAAAGTGCTGGAGGAGATGGAGGCCCGCTTTGAGAAGATGAGGAGCGCCCGCAGACGACAGCAGCACACCAGCTACTCGTGAGCCTCCATTTCCCACAATTCCACAATCTGCATGACCACAATGCACTTCCAGTACATCTAAAAAAAAACTCACTATCTTTTATAGCTGAGGCTAAAGTCGAAATCCGTTTCAGTCATTGCAATTATATACATTTTTGTTCAGTGATAAAGAAAGGAACATCTGTTTTTAAGAACATTTTTGGGAAGGAATGGTGACTGGTCAGCTCTAGGTATGTGGTGCGTCTTTTTCTCTGCTGGGGCGGCAGTGTAAGGGTAGCAGATCGAAACAGATTTGACAGTCTTATTAGGAGGGCGGGTTCGGTCCTGGGAGGGAAACCGGACGCACTAAAGGTCGTGGCTGAGAGGAGGATGATATCCAGACTCCAGGCCGTCATGGGAAAACACCTCACACCCACGTCACCACACTGTTTCCAGCCAGAGGAGCACTTTTAGCGACAGGCTCATTCCAGCCGGGTGCTCTGGTGAACGCTACAGGAAGTCCTTCCTTCCTTGGCCATCGGGCTGTACAAATCCTCACCACACTGTAGGTCAGGAGGTCCATTGATCTCTGGCCTGTGACGCTGGGCGTCCGTGTGATTACAATTACATGTTAAAATCCCATTGAACATGCGTGCAATAATTTATGTGCAATACCTGTACGATATGCAGATAGGTATTGGTAATGTTAGGTTTATTTATTTTACTTGCTATTTGTATTTCTGTAGCTAAATCGTTATGTCCAGTCTTGTTAGATTTAGATGTGCGCTATACTGTTTTTTGATGTTGTGCCATTGTGGAGAAGGCAGGGTGTTCAAAAAAAATTTCCTTCAGGATCAATAAAGATTTTTCAGATTCTGATTAACCAATAACATCATACAGCATTTAGTTATCATTTACCTTTTAATCACCCATAAGTGGCAGTCAGGGGCGTCATTATGTTTTGTTACACACACACACACACACACACACAGAGACACACACGCTAGTCTTTGTATTAACCCCTTTCTCTTACACATGCACACACACCACACGCAGGGTAATAACCCATCTTTCTTACACATGTAAGAAACACACAGGTCCTTGCATTAACTCTTCTTATCCCTTACACACAGGTATTTGTATTAACCCCTTGTTCTTACACACAGACTGGTCTTTGTATTAACCCTTGTTTCTTACACGCGTACATACACAGGTCCTTACGTTAACCCCTCTTATCCCCTACGCACAGGTCATTGGAGTCCAGAGGGTAGCTCCTGCAGTCTTCAATCAAGCTACCGTTAAGCCTGTCTGTCCCAACCCTCTGGTCCAGCTGGAAGCCAGATGATAGAAAGACGATACAAGAATAGGAACTTTTAAGTGTGTTAGAACTAGTCTCGTTGTCAGATGTTATCCAAATTAGACAGCAGAGCTGTGTAAGATTAGAGAAAATGTTCTCGCTCACTCTAAGCATTGGAATAAACTTTCAGCAAAGCTTTAGAGCTGAACGCTGGATTTCAGTGTTGCGGTGAATGAAACAGAAGCTGTTTATATCGGTTAATGGAGTTAGTTACAGCATAGCGGTATATTTAAGGGTTTTATTTATTGAAATATTTATTTGTATTTGCTGAGACATTTCAAATGTGAGCAGCAGCCTGGTTATGTCTCAGGGTCACCTGAGAGTGTGAACCCACATACACATTATATGTTGGGGTCACACCATTCAGTGAATTTATTTACGTATTTATTCATGAAATACTGATAGATTTTCATATTGATATCTGGGTGTAATAGTGTCCTGCCATACTGTATTAAATCATAGTGCACCTTTCGTCTCTTGTTTATTTATGAATCTGAATTTGTCTTATCATTTTTCAAGACAACAACAGCAACTTACTGGTCAGAAGTACTGGTAGAGCCTACAATGTCATTGCGAATTTAAACCTAGTCTACCTCTGGTTGGTTAGTCAATCATCAGCAACAATTTTTCTGCTGCTAATAAAGAATTAGTGCAATTCTGATGCATAGTCTATACAAACACACACAAAGGGTCCCCCACACTGCGCTAGGTACCACCTTCTGATGATAGAGGATATTCTCTATATCCAATCCTTATGGTGGCAGCGCCGGCCCTTTGGTCGTTGTTATGTATTGCATAATGAGGAACCCAATTGGAGCAGCCCTAGTGAATGGTCGTGCATGACAGCACAATTCACAGCATCAGCCATCTGTGATGTCAGCTGGTAGCTTATAGCCAGCTCCTGTGCCACACCGTGCTATGGTTTAGCTGTTCACTCACTGTACTTACACATTTGCCTTCTGTTTTCTGGTAAAATTGCACAGTGTTTGGTGGAATAACAGCTGGTGGGTGTGTTTGGTGGAGTAACAGCAGGTGTGTGTTTTTGTTGGAGTAACAGCAGGTGTGTGTGTTTGTTGGAGTAACAGCAGGTGTGTGTGTTTGTTAGAGTAACAGCAGGTGTGTGTGTTTGTTGGAGTAACAGTAGGTGGGTGTGTTTGGTAGAGTAACAGCAGATTGTTGGGCTTGGTATAGTAACAGCAAGTGGCCGTGTTTTCACCACTCTGTCACAGAACCCACGATCATCACATTCAGACTGTCCTATCACAATGCCCTCCTGTTAGGATGTACAAACTCTTCCCTGAAGCCCCTCCAGCAGGTGCAAAATGCAGTTGCTTGTATTTCAAATAAAAAACCCAATGAGCACATTGGCCCCAGTGCCAGCTTCTCTCCACTGGCCATCCATTCAATTTCACATTCGTTACACAGTGCCTGTCCTCACACGTCAGGCTTTAAATGGGCTTGCCCCTAAAGTACCACAACCTGTCTTCCAGTTCATTTCATAGCCCTGTCCTGCTCTCCTGACACCAAAAACCAGCCAGTACTGATCATTGTTTATAATATTTACTCGAATACTTGAGTCTGGATTAAGAATGAAGAGCGCAGTTGTTGACAGGTCAAAACCATCAATGGTTATAGTGAATGTAACACATTTACTAAGAACAGCGATTCTATCACAAAATGAAATTGGTAACCATTTACTCTATATCAGCTGGTGTTGAATACTCTGAATAATTAGTTTTATTGTTAATGAAGGAGGGCACATGGGAACAGGTTGAAAGTAATGATAGGTTTAAAGATTAAGTTTGTTCCTCTCCTGTTTTGAGCTCACCACCTGCCACTATATGTATAATGGAAATAACTTAAAAAAATATAATACGCATGCGTTACCTTTTGAACCGTGGACAAGGCCACTACACAGCACACCTGAACTAGCCTCACCTTTTTGGGAGCTGAAATATTTTTGCTCATTTTTAGGCAGCTCCTTGAGTGTAACCATTCAAGTCAAGCATGAAAGCTGTGAAGCAATCACATTGTACATTAAGAAAGCACCCAAGTAAATTTTATTCCACTGTTTTTTCTGTGATGCTAACATCAATCATTATAATTATAAAAATAATGTAATAACATCAACCATACTATACAAAGACATAAAACTTGATGATAATAAACACACTGGACACATATTGAAAATTTGGCATAAGCTTTTGATATTTTTATTGATTTTATGATGATATTTTCTTTTTAAATTGGAGTAATTTGTTAATTTTTTTCAGTGATTTTTGTGTTTTTTTTTAATCATTTTATCATTTTTCAATGTTTATTTTTCCTATCTGCAATGGAGAAGATTTGAGCAGGTAAATTAGCATTCACGGTCAAACTTTCATACTTTTACTAATATAGCTATTAAGTCTCTTTTTTCCACAAACCTTTTTAAATGACTGTTTGTTTTCTTTACACACTTCAAAAATATAAAAAAGATAAATAATAAACATTCCATTGAAATATATTTTATACAGTTCTTGATATTTTTCTTTATTTTTTGAGTTCTGACATTTTTAAAATTGTAATCCAGCATCAATCATTATTGGAACATCTGCATTTGTTCTAGTAACCCCCTCCCCCTCTCTCTCTCTCTTTCTCATTCGCCCTCTTTCCTGAGAGGAAAGCGATGTGATTGGCCAATGAACGCTTCACTTTGCATATCTAATGTCTCAACAGCACTGAGGGGACAGAAAACCACAGGCAGACTCCACTGAGGAGAGGGAATGCTTCTCACAGTGTCTGTGTGTCTCTCTCCATCATGTTTTATCATCAGGCTCGTTCGCTGGAGGCAACGGTGCCCAGGTAGCGCCCGGGTAGCATACAGTAACGCTGCTGGGACAGACAGGCACAGAGATCTGAGCCGCTTCCCCAAAAGCAGACGGGCAAAGAAATGGGCGAAGACAAATGCACTAGTCCAGGATTCACTAATAATTCACCAATATCAAATACACTCGCAATTTATTTACAGGTCAAAGGTCAGGAAAAATGTCGTTTGAATCCTGGCAAAGACAGATATATTCACCCATAATTATATTTATTGCTAGTGGAGCTGTAAGTGAAAATATGTCCCCTCATACATTTGTCCCTGACATGGCCTTTCAGGTCATGTGCTGTGGTCGAGCGTTAACTTGTTACTTGTTAGAATTAATTTATAATCCATGTTCCATGTCTAATCTTTGATAATTGTTCAGTAATCTTACGTTGTGCTTGTAAGGTTAACTGAGCAAGTCGTTTTCAGCATGAAAAGTTTTTGGAGTAGAGAATTTTAACCATGAGCACATGGCCTTGTTTATAACGAAAGCTCAAAAGTCACAGTTACTTAGCGTGACACATAGGAAGGGAGGGAAATAATACAATACAAATAAATAAATTCAGACCCATTGCTCAGTTAGCATGCTATTCTCCATGTTCCACCACAATAAAGAGAGAGAGGAGTGAAAGAAAGAGCTACATCCTTCTAGCCATTCACAAATAAGTTTAGTTTTCTTTTTTCACGCATGCGTCATAATTCAACCTCAAACAATATGATAGAAAACGCAAGAGCAAGGGATGCAAAACAGCCTCTTCCTCAAAAAACAGCGGGGCGGAGGAAAAGAGAGGGACAGGAGGAAGAGTGTGGGCCCAGAGAGAGGGATGAGAACACACATTTGGAAGAAAGCGAGAAAGTGCCGCTGCAGGTTTTCAGGGCTGCAGGTTATTTACATCGCACTTTTCTGATATGTTTTGTATTTGTTTTCAAGTAAACGTATGCAAATGTTGCTCTCATTTCCATGCGGGTTCCTGCTTCAGTCCCACAATGCTTTGCCCACTGCAAACCTGTGTACTGAGAGTGGCATATGTAAAAACGGGTACAGTCCAGTGCAGCACTCTGACAGATGCCTATGGGCTTGCATTATGGTGTCGGCTGGCTTATCAATGTATCCAAACCTAAAGAATAACGCTGCCGTCATTATAAAGCATGGACTGGGGATCTAAACGAGTTATTGCTGTGATAACTGAAACCCCTTCCCCCCATCAGTCATTCACAGTCCCTTTGCACATCAGACCGCGCCTCTACACCTCTGCGGCCTTTCATTGGCTTCTACTGTCGTCAATCATTTCTGCATTCTCCCCCTCCCCCCTCCTCCCTCTCCACCATATATATATATATATATACACATATGGTGCATTGTCTGTCTGTTACTTCACAAATTCTCTCTAGTCACCTGGTAACAAATATCATGCCATAACATGTGCCATGACAGAAAGGAGAGCATAAGAGGGAGATGGGAAAAGAGCAGAGAGGATGATGGGAAATTGAGGGAGAACAGAGAGGATGATGGGAGGTGATGCAAACATGAAAAATTGACTATTATGACCTAATGAAATGCAAAATTCAAAACATTTGAGTTCCCATCCTTTAAATTCCTATGTCAGTATAAGTATTGCCTTATTTTCCATATACATAACGTGATTTTAAAATTGTGTACTGCTGGCCATCATCGGAGATAATGGAAACTGCCTCTTCGCTTCCAAACTCTGATTCCAGACTGCGTCAAACTCCTTTGGCAATCTGTGAAAGATTTCACCTTAAAATAGTCTTAGACCTCCTATTGCATAGGTAGTTACATAGTTCTGTCCTTGTCTTAATCATATCTCTTTGACAACAATACATAAATATCTTCTACAATGCCACGTAGCAAATGACCAATTTCCAAACAGTAACATTTTTTCTATTTCAACAATTACAAAGCTTTAAGGTCATGTTCCCTTAACAGGTAGACAAAATCACAATCATATACTAATGAATAAATTGCTTAAATAACGTAATGGGTTATGATTCAGTCCCCTCTGTGTCTTTGAGAACGCTGAGCTAGTGTCCCTGAGAGTGCCACTGCAGCAGGCTAGGTGCATGTCTCTTGTTTGGGTGCATTTATTTTGTTTGGGTGCATTGTTCTTGTTTGGGTGTATGTTTCTTGTTTGGATGCATGTCTCTTGTTTGGGTGCATGTCTCTTGTCTGGGTGCATGTGTCTTGTTTAGGTGCATGTCTCTTGTTTGGGTGCATGTCTCTTGTTTGGGTGCATGTCTCTTGTTTAGGTGCATGTTTCATGTTTGGGTGCATGTCTCTTGTTTGGGTGTATGTCTCTTGTGTGGGTACATGTTTCTTGTTTAGGTTTATGTGTCTTGTTTGGGTGCATGACGAAATGAGAATTCAGAATCTATTTTGATGTGTTTCACCGTTGTTTTACATTTTTGCGTACTAAGGGGGAACTTCAGATTAGGGTTTAGATACAACAGAAGCGATATGAAAATGTGATTTACCTTCTCTAAAAATTTCTCATTTAATATCATACTGATATATTGCCTTCATCCACTTGTTGACGAAATCTGTTTTGAGTGTTTTTTAATAATGAATTGACGCTGAGGTGGCTGACGGTCCCATATGCAAAGAAACCATATACGACCCTACATTAATTATCATCCCCTAAGTAAATGGATCAACACAGCGACTATCCAAGCCTCCAGTCACACAACTGGCAGCCATTTTGATTTGAACCCTTACTGAAATGCGGTTAGTTCTTTTATGATTCCGATTTGAACAAAGGATGTGAGACTGACCAATCAGAGCCTGGGTTCCGACACACGATTTCCCAGGTGCATTTAGCGGCCTGGCAGCAGGGGAAAGGGTGAATGGTCAGAACCTTAGCAGTTCACCATTCATGAAGCACCACTTGACAAGACATCCAATACTATCAGACATTTAAAAAAAAACTGGCCAAATAGTATTCTATCAAAAATAAAATATTTTCAGATGATTTACTCAAGGACCTTTTGCATATACAGTGCAATAAAGTGACATTTTTGCTTCCTCAGGCCCTTAAGGGCAGTATTACAATGTCAGCAAGGGGACGAGAGACTATTTCACGCCATGGCACAACTCTATCTCTGTACTTTCCGCAGAGGATCAGAAGATTGAAACAGAGACGAACGCAAGATCCCCTTGGAACCATCAGCACCTGCGTTTCGCATCACTCAGCCGCCTGCTCTGCACGTCTGACTACGGGCTGCTGCATGGTCACGTTGGTGAAGAGCAGGTACAGGATCTACCATCTACCGCCATCTACTGGTGGTATGGGCAAACACTCAACATGGCACGAAAATAAAACATAAAACAAAGCCAGAAAAAGTCATGGAAGCGCAAGGACCCAGCAAGGCATGCAAGGCCATCTGTCCCTCTCCTTTACAATAAAGTCACATGATCTATAAGATCTAAGGAATATATTTTGAATATATGCCGAGATATATCCATCATATTAGAAAATATACCAATGATTGCCACTTTCATACATATAATTTTCAGCATATATTGTAAAATTACAAGACTGTCAAATACATTCAACAATATATGCAAATATTGCATAATATGAACATGGGAATGACTGATATATTTTGTAATAAATGTCACATTTATGTATGTCATATTTTGATATTTGTTACCGTTTCCACACCATGTCTGTTTGATGAACAGGATAACCAAAAAAAACATTTTGGCATGGAATTATATAAAATCTGGGAAAGTAATTGACATTACAACAAATAATAAACAAATTAATTGCTATGACAACATCTGTGGATGGAGGAGGTATTTACTCACCCCAAGTGCCAGTCAGACACTATGGATGCCATATTTTACCATAGCGATTACTCTCTCAGTCTTTGCCACTAACTCCATGTTGTGGTGTAGTACTGGAGAGATCGACAGTCTCTGACTTCAAGCCCTTGAGAAAAACAGCAAGAGTTTTTACACGTGACATCTGACCGATAAAGGTAATACATATTTAGTTGGTCTTCTGATAAATAACAGGGATGGAGGCTAGTGTCCATACCATGAAGTGGAAAGCTAACTGATACAGAGTAGCACTGCAGAAGGGAGAATATATTGTGGCAGTGGAAAAAAGCAGTATCTGTCAAATGGGCACAGCAGTGCAATAGTCCCACAATGCACTTGTATGGAAATCTAGTATGTGCAAGATGTCTGTGGTGGTTTCAGACTGGGTCACCATTACATTGGATTGAGAGGCATCATGTGACAGCACTGACAACTCTTACATCCACAGATAAGGGAAGGGATCTGGGAGCTAAATGGTGCTATATGGTTTTTCTCTCTGAAAATGAACACCTGTTCATTGAAAACGAACACATTTTGCTGTTGTGGATGTCGATAACGGAGGCCGCCGAACGCACTGGGCCGAACAGGAAGTGCGGTAGCGCTGTGGCACCTGACTCTGAGCAGACGCTTCAGTTACAGTGACAGTGAGGGCCTACTAAAACGAAACGAGAGATATACCTTCGCCTCTCTATGTAACGTGTAAAAATGTCATTGTGGCCCGAGGACTAGATGTCAGAGCAGACCGTCTCTCCATGAGTGCTCCCAGACCCTGCACGTTCTGTACCCAGGAGGGATCCACATGAAGCAGTGGTTTCCCCCCCTGCTCCAGCCTCTCGCCACAGCCATCATTATTTATTGCACGGACAGCTGCAGCGAAGGGCGTTTACTTCAGTCTGACTTGCAAGTGCTACCGCTGATCTGGTAGCGCTCTTAGGGGGAAGAAACCTCCTCCTACACTCGACAAACTGATCAGTGTGGACGGCAAAAAAAATGACAGAGGTCCTTTCGAGAGGTGGGGTGAGGGGCGTGGCCATGGGCATGGGGATGTGACGATGATGGGGACACACCACGCGGGGTGGGTGGGGGCGGGGGGAGACACAGTCCATGGAGCTGAAGGAGAAGGAGCAGGAGTACTATGACAAAAATATCAGCAGGATTAGCAGGAGAAGTTCATAGCAGTGTCCATTTCTGGTAGATTGTGTGGGGATTTTGATCATATATCTAAATAAACTAGTCTGACATGTATCTTGCAGTTCTATATATTTTTAAATTTATTCATTTTTTTATTATTCAAAAACAAAATATAGATCTTCTTTTTAATATAATCTTTTTTTTTTTTTAATTATTTTAGTTGCATATAAGTTCATTTGTTTAATTTCTTCTTGATTTTGTTTTAATTTTTTTTTGGTTCCTGGCCCCCTCTGTCTGAGGTCAGAACTTGCAGAAGTAAAGTCATGCAGAATAGTCATGCTGGTAACAAAGTAACAAAAATGCATGTTCAGTTCGTTCATTTTTTTTTAAAGTTGTTTATCGATGCACCCACTCATCCCAGACGTGGTTGGGTTAATGACGTCCCTCTGGAGGACAATGCCCCCCGCTTGGTCTCTCATCTTCAGTGCTGGGGAAGACATTTGCCTGTGCGACGTTGCCTTTGCGTTTTTTTTTTCTCCATTTCGCTTCGGCTTTCTTTGACTTGCTTATTGTAACTCCATACACTGTGATGATAATTCTTTTAACATTTCGGTAGCTGCGTTGCAAGTGAAGTCAAAAATTGTGGTGTACATTTTTTGTTGCATGGATGGAATTGCTCTGTTCTCCCCCCAGGTGCAGTGTTCTCTGCTACGTTGTTCGTCTTCTGCGGTCATGCCATGCTAAGCTGCCCAGAGGGGGGGGGTGGGGGGTGGGGGTGGGTTGGGGTTCAAAGTGTCAAGAGGAAGAAGAAAAATGCATGATTGACTTTTTTTTGTTGTTTTTACTGACTTCCATCTTATCCTTGCAAAAACAGCGATGAGGAAAATGGCTGAAGGCCTGAAGTAATCCAATGGCTCAAAAGCATCGTTTCGCATAGTGTGAGTTTCCTCTGCCCTTAGTCCTGTAGGGAGACCAGAGAAAACCCCCGCCAGAGAACTCCTGTTACCATGGTTACTGTTCCACTGGGTCCGGTCAGAGCTGTCACAGGAGCAGTCTGTCAATAGTGAATGGAAAAGTGTATGTGTGTGTGTGTGCATGTTAAATGCTAATAGCCGTCACAATGTTCATGTATGGGGCAGGTATTGTCAATGAGTGATTCTCAGTAAAGGTGATCCCTTCTGTTACTCTGCCCTCGGCTCCATCGGGTTAAAGGGTGTTGCAGAAAGAGACGGTAAAATCCACTCCAAACTAATATCTGAGATGCAAAAACCTTCATATCCACCTTCCTCTCTGCGCTCATTTCCTTGGCACTGTTACCTTGTTTTCCAAACCTGGACTCAAAGAGAGAGAGAGAAACTGAGATTTTGGTTCATCAACCAAATGCACCCACAATTAGTTTATGAGTATTTGTGAGCACTCTTTGGTCATCCACACTTTTGGTCCATTGAGGTTTCTGTAATACTAAATCATTTCTTAATATGAGTTAATCTGGCATATGGATAAATCAGTTATTTTTGTACTTACTCACACGCGCATTCAGTTGTGTGAGATGGAAAGGTGGTTACATTTGTCCCATTTTTTTCTGGTTGCAAATTTACCGATGAATTGGGTTTATCTATCAGCAGGATAGCTGAGTCTCTTTGCTGGATTTCAAAGAGAGGATTTTGTGGTCTGAATCGTGGGGTTTGGGGCATTTAAAATGGCATTCTCAGAAAGACTGAAGGAAGAAGGAAAAGTAGATTTACAGACTGATATACGCTGGGTCATTCCTCAGAGCCCCCTACTGTCCTATTCCTGTCATTCAGTCCAGATGGATATCGTCATCTCAGTTCAAACCAACAGGGAGAGAGCAAAAGCTAAGTCTCTCTAAGGTCTCCCAGAGAGAGTGCAAAAGCTAAGTCTCTCTAAGGTCTCCCAGAGAGAGTGCAAAAGCAAAGTCTCTCTAAGGTCTCCCACAGAGATTGCAAAAGCAAAGTCTATCTAAGGTCTCCCAGAGAGAGTGCAAAAGCAAAGTCTCTCTAAGGTCTCCCAGAGAGAGTGCAAAAGCAAAGTCTCTCTAAAAAGTCTCCCAGAGAGAGTGCAAAAGCAAAGTCTCTCTAAAAAGTCTCCCACAGAGAGTGCAAAAGCAGAGTCTCACTAAACAGTCTCCAGGCTCAGTCATCCAATATTGGTAGGCTTTTCCATGGATTCTGCTCTCTGGATTTTGCAGTTCCCTGTTTTACACAACAATCCATTCCCGACAACCAGTTCTCCGTTAACAATTTCAGAAAGGGATGATTTCAAAGGCTTAACTTATTCTCAGAGGCATACAGTGCCAAGATGGAGGATCCCTTTAGTATAAAACTATTGTTGTACACAAGACATGCTGCTTAATGCACACATTTTGTCACTCAGAGAGTCGGTCTCTTTACCATGATTGTGAATTTGTGTTAGAAAACGACAATCATGTGACATACTGGATCATGTGAGTGCCCTGTGACTCAGTCTGTGTAATTTGTGAGAATTCCCCAGTCAGTCATTTCTGTCTGTGTGTTTATCAGAAGGTCAGAGTGTAGCTCCAGAGATGAACGTTTCAGTCCATGTGTTTGTCAGAAGGTCAGAGTGTAGCTCCAGAGATGAACGTTTCAGTCAGTGTGTTTGTTAGAAGGTCAGAGTGTCGCTCTAGAGATGAACATGTTTCAGTCCATGTGTTCGTTAGAAAGTCAGAGTGTAGCTCCAAAAATGAACATGTTTCAGTCCATGTGATTGTTAAAAGGTCAGAGTGCAGCTCCAGAGATGAACACGTCCAGCAAGCGTGGTAGAAGTCTCATGAGGTTCCTTTGGTTACAGTGCGAAAAATCTTTTTTTTTTTCCTCATTTCTGTCTTCTCCCGAATATATTTAGGTTGTCATCCACACAGGTTCTCTCTGTCTGTCTGGCTCTTTCTCCATCTGTGTCTTGCACCCTTTTCCCTCAGCAAAATTTCACATTTCAGCATGAATGGTGTGTCACTCTGTTTTCTTCTTTAGGCAAAAAGGGGATTTTAAAAACTCAACACTGGAAAACAGAAAAAAAAAACACAGGAGAATGTTTAGAAGAGGTGTTGAGCCAGAGAGGAATAATACTGTATTCATCCAGAAGTAAGAGAGAGCTATCACACATATCCCAGAACACATATTGCACTATAAACACACACTACTGAAGCACCAGCCAAATAGAATTCCCAGCACAGCACAATCATTCACATCACATATGTTACTACAACTACAACAAAATAACAAAGCCAATGTTACACTTTCCTAAACAGTCAAAATATCTGTATTCAGCTGTAAAAAAAAAAAACCCACTACATGCAGGGAACGCTCACACACACGTAAATGTTCATATATGTCATGGGGTTTTCAATGTCTCATTAAAATTTAATTGATTGTACAATAGAGGCAAAGAGTGGCACAGACTGTCAAAAAATTTGAAGAAATGTATATATTGCACACGAAACCCCAAAAGAATAGTGCATAATAGTTTATAACTTTCTCATATTCTCACTTTTGCTCGCGAATGGCCAAGCTATTGCTGAGACTGGTCAATTCAAAGCACTTATGTATGCAAAACTATTTTAATTTAATGTCACACTACTGTTCTTGTATCAGTTATGGTTTAATAAGTCAGGTAACTGTTCTGATTTCATACTCTTCAGAAAGATTATTGAATACATTCAGTTACAGGATACTTGTTTCAGACAGATTAAACTAGAAAACAGGGCTCCCCTATGGCCAGGGGGATGAAAAAAACCTCACTTTGTGGAGGATGCTGCCGATAGCTAGTTAGTTAGTGCGAATAGCACACATATTCATACGCACTCTAATTTAACTTCATTGGAGGGGTACACAGTATTGATACTCCATTTAGTTATTAATTTATTTAACAGGGACAGTGCAAAATAAATATATCATACCAGATATACCTACGAGATCATTTGTATCTGCAGTCTCAGGGTAGCAGACAACAGTACACACTACGGAAATAGTGTGGATTACATATTCAATCGAATAAAATACATTGTACTGTTTACACATGTACAATTGTAGGACTATACTGGTGGGCAAAGTCTCTCAACATTAAATATAGCACAATGCTACCACCGAATGGGGTTCGAATGAGCTCCGCCATTAGAACGAGAGGATAAGATGGATCTCTATGGGGCGCATAAAGGGTTAATGAAGTTCATTCTTCATGTACCAATCAGAGCCTGACTGAAAGGAAGGCTGGGAATTATATAAAAGGCCACTGTTGCTTTGGATCAAAGGCAAGAAATAAGTTACTTGTCCTCACAGTAAAAGGGTGGTGACTTTGCTTACTTTTTGAGGTAATGTATTGCTTCGTCTTTAATGACACAGAAGTTTTCACCGAGTTAATGAATATTGTGATTTACATAGAAAGCCAAAG
Source organism: Albula glossodonta (assembly GCA_019788955.1). Classification (NCBI taxonomy): domain Eukaryota; kingdom Metazoa; phylum Chordata; class Actinopteri; order Albuliformes; family Albulidae; genus Albula; species Albula glossodonta. The sequence continues at coordinate 26,462 of JAFBMS010000025.1, read as the reverse complement.
ATCGTGAATAGAATAAAAAAAGCATTGATTTAAACTCATAACACATATGAACATATTTGTTAGTATCCGCACACAGAATTACTATATGCTTGTGCAACAACGTTCTGATTTTACAACATTTAACGCACACACAGAAATTGCACGTACATGTTTACGTTAACACCCAAACACACAAGTACTCACAGTAACCAGTGTACATATGAAAAAATATTCATACACACAAACCTAGGGATAAACGCACAGGTAGATTCTGTGGGCTGTGGGCGATGGAAACAGAACAGGTGATACATGGAACAGAGAGGCACATGTAACACTGAACATACAAACATACATTCTTACACTGAGAAGCCATCAGCTTCCTCTCTCCTTTCTTTCGTTCTTTTCATTCTTCCCCAAACTGTTCTCCATGTCACCGTTCTTTCTTCCTTTGTTGACGATCCTCTCTTTAGTATATACTTCCTACTTGTCCCCCAAAACATAAAATCTGTCCATCTTTCTTTCTTTTCAATCTTTTTCTGTTTTGTTCTGTCCGTTTCTATTCTTGTTTGCTGCAGCTTGTAATCCGTTTTAGGTAGGATTTCGATTTTTAGTTTTTTGTTGATTTCTTTCCCCCAAATTTGTTGTCGATTATTTCACATTTTAAAAGTTTTTTCCCAGAAGCAGTAGAATAAAGTGTAAAAATATCAAGCAAAAAGGAATAAGAAGAAGGAGCAAATGGAAGAAAACAGAAAGAGAGATGGGGAGACAGATTTGCAGAGACCAGACACAAAAAAAAGAATCAACATTTACAAAATGGAAAGATATAAGACACAACCACAAATGATATGAAGAAAGAAAAGACATGTATCTTTTAAGGTCATATTTAAAGGTACTGACTTAAAGTAGCAGGAGAGTAATGGATACATTTGCTTAGGTTAAGAAAACATTTTAAAACTCCTTCTTCAATTTTAGATGGACATTACCCTGGAAGCACTACGAGCGAAATGTTACAGAAAAGCTTGTGAATTAAAGAGAAATTCCTGAGTGTTGATCAGGGACATGGGTTAGGAGCGATGAGAGAGGAGAAGGGAGATGTAGTGAAAATTGACATGAGTAGACTGGGTTAACCAAAACATTCATATTGGGTTTAAATACCGATTTGATTTTGCAGAAGTAAAATCTGATTGCTAGTACTGCCCAGAGCCCTTGAACCACACCACCTGCACTGAAATGTCTTCACTGTACTGCTCTAACTCAACAGCGCCCCCTGGCACAATATGTATAAGTGTCACTCACATTCTATATCAATCTTCATGCTCTTCGTCCTGCTCAGTGCTCCTGCTCCCGCTTACTAAATTTTCATTGATTTGATTGCCATGAGCAGAAACCTACAGCTGGATGTGTGGGGCCCTATCCAGTATATTTTCTCAGTCCCAGAAAGCCAGGTCGTCCTCCTTCTCTGTGCTGTCAGTTCGGGACCAGCTTGTCCATTTTCACAACACTAACTTATAAAGACATCATGCTTTTAACCAGACTCCAAATACTCAGAAAGTATGTGAGTATTTAGTGAAACTGCCATAGTTGCATGGATAAGCACAATGTATGCTGGGAAAATGTGTCTGGTATTTTGCGAGCCTCTTGGTTTGTTAGTGAATGCATTGTTCATCCACACTGACAGTACGCTCCTTGCATATGGTAAAACAGACTTGTCCTTTGCTTCCCTTTTAGAGAACATCATCTCGCTGTACTTCCATTCTCACTCTGGGTTGCTGAGAACATATGAGTGACTAGAAAATGCTATCGCGTGGTCGCAAATGTCTTCCACTTAAACAAAAGTCATGCAGTTTCATCGTATGTGGTTTCTGTGGTTATAGGACAAGGAGTATGGCAGCATAGCCTTGCAGAGTACTCATACAATCAAACTCTCCCGTCTCAAAACACATCTGAATGCCATAAGATGCATACAATCAAACTCTTCCGTCTCAAAACACATCTGAATGCCATAAGATGCATACAATCAAACTCTTCCATTTCAAAACACATCTGACTACCATATACACTACTGTTTTCTTGGAGATCCATCCTGCCCTGACTGATAACAATGGTGTGATATGAGGTTACGCTGTGTCCAGTCAGTAACATTAATGAACTAGGCTACGCACTTCAGAACAGAACAGAACCTCACAATACTCATGCTCAGAGCTGAAATTCTAACTTCTGTCTTGGGTTACAAACACATTAACATTCCACATTAACAATATGTAGTTTTCCATGCTATAACCGTGACCTATTGTGCCCACGTTGTCTGCATCTTCATGAAGATTCAGGTGGAATATGAATGCTACATTAACACTGAAGAGACTTTAAGATTTCAGTACATCTCCAGAGAGGGGCAACAGACTGAAGGGTGAGTGATGGAGAGAAAGTGAGAATGGAAAGAGGACAAGGATGATGAATCGTGGTGTTTGGGATAAAAAAAGATAAAATGTGAAGGAAGATGTGTTTTTTTTCCTGTTTTAGCATTAATTCACAGTTACTGCTTCATTTTGCATATATCTGATAAGCACTGGGCTTTCAGAATAGTTCTCTGGAAAAAAAAAGATGAAAAGGGACAAATCATAAAATAATATTACTTATAACAGATCAAAAAAAAGAAAAGAAACTCAGAACAAGTCTTAAACAGTCTCCCACAATTTTCCCCACCCCCCCCCTTTAAAAAATACAGCTCTCCCATGCCCCCCCCCCCCCCCCCCCCCCTTACAGTAGTAATGGTCTCTCCCACCCCACAGGCTGTTAGCATGCACACCTAAGCCCCACCTCCTGTTTGTCAATCAGCAAGAAGAACGGTAACAAATCATTGGCCCATTTTTTTCTGCATGCAATCAGCCAGTATGTATATATAAATATATACATACACATATGTACATAGATATACATATATCATTAGTTAAAATTGGTTGTCTTATCAAAACATACTCATAGATTATAATATAGATAATACAGACATATTCATTTCTTATTGCTCGCAATGGAAACCCATGCATGTAGAAATAACAAATGCAAGTCAAAAACTATACATGTTATTTAGACCAATTATTGGTCTATTTTGAGCGTCCTCACTTCGTACAAACACATGGAGAGGACAGGATAGGGAGAGGGAGACGGAGAGGGTAGGAAAGGGTACAGGAGATAAGATCAGAGAGAAGGAAAAGAGTGAGAGTTTTGGTTTGGGGTGAGTAAATTTTTGGGGGCAAAGCTCCAGGGTTTTGTAACACACAGCCTTCCACTTTCCGACCCAGCCCCTCCCCCTTACTGACCCCACCCCCTTATGACTCCACCCCTTGCTGACTCCACCCCCTGTACCTTCAGTCTCACCTACTATGCTACACATGTATAAAAATGTTCTCTTTCAAAAGTACTCATAGATAAGCTCACATATACATAGATAAACAGATATGTACATTTCATACCATGATATAATAACCACTAAACCATAAGGAGCATTTATATGTGGGTCTATTTAATTAAGTCTCTAGCCACTTTCAATGCTTTTCCCCTTTTCACCAAACATTTGTTAATGACCTTTACTTTGGAAATGATATGGTTTTTAATTTCAAGAGTCCTGAGGTTTTTTTTTTTTTTTTGCTAAAATAATTGAGCAAAGTTGCCTTCTCTAAAATCAAAATGGATCAAAAAATGGATCACAAGAGCACACATCTTCTGCACTGATTCATCTCAGTTGAGATTCTCATTTATGTCGTTGGAAATTGAAATTAAAATGGCTAAGTATGAAAAATGAGAAATTATAGCAGCGCCACGGTGAGATGCTGGTTCTGATAATAGCATTGACAACAACAATGACTCCACTGACTTCACTAATTCTTAAGCCCTAACTGAATTAGATAATTTAAAATCACGATAAAACCAAAAGAAATAAATGGCGAATATTATTTTGTACACATAATAGATTGCAAATAAATAGTTGTGTACCTTTGTTTACATGATTTTATTCTTTGATGACTATGTATGGTGTTCTATGCCAGACTGAGCTCGCTGAGACGGACTCCTCAGTTTGACAGAGGACAAATCCATCAGGCACTCAGGTTTGGGACTGTGTATGACTCATATGTGTATGATAATCATATTGCGTGTATGATTCTAATCATATTGTGCATTTCCTATGCATGTAATGAATGCAACATAAAGTGGCTTCTGGCCCATGCTTTAGGATGGTCCTGGGCCAGAGCTTTAGCATTTAACACAGGCTGGGTTTACTTAGTCCTTTATGAACCCAGTGGTTTGCTGTCAGCGCCGTGCCGAGCAGGGTCCTCGGCCCCTTCCAGTGGGTCCCTTATTGAGTTTAGCCCTCACTGGAGCAAAACAAACAAAAACAAATACAGCTTTATAGGTCCTCTATAGATCCAGCATTTAAATTCAAATATCTATAATAAGAGAATGCAACCTTACTCAATCTGTATTTGTATTTCTTACTCTTTTTTCAGTGTGGAAAGAGGGATAAGGGTGTAGAAAGGCAGGGACTAGAGGAGTATGATCTACCACAAAATAAACAAATAAAAATACTAATCATTAATAAATCAATGAAATCAATTGGAAAATACTTATATTGATACAGGTGTGCAAGGAAAGAACCGATATTAGTAAAACCAACAGTAATTATAAATATATACATATTCTGTATGCATGAGAAAGAAAAAGAAAAACATAGATTAGAAAAATAAATACTTATTCTGTAAATGAATCCTGACTTTATCAGGAGTGTGCATGAATATGACAATTAGAGGGTATAAAAATAGGTGCATATCATTATATTACTAGTGTCCTATTTTTATGTCAATTATAGAAAAGGAAATAAACTGCTAATCTCTCGTTTCTGTTCGCCTCCCACCCTCTCCAGTGAGGGAAGGTTCGTTCTTTTCTCTTTTTCTTTCTTTTCTTCATTTAAAGAGCAGCAACACATGAGAAGAATAAGTTGATTGCATATTGAGTCATTACATTGCATCTCAGATCAAAAATAGATATACCAGAACAGGCGATGTATATCTGCCCATACATTGACAAACATATGGCAAATATATATCTACAGGTTATCTGTAATGTCATACATATACATAAATATGAATATATAAATATTGCGTATAAATGTATATGTTTGCGTTTTTCACTTTTGTTATCTTTCTCTTCGTCTATCGACCGCTGTCAGTCCAACCTCCAATCATCGATCCCCCTTTAAGGTTCAATCGAAGAACGGCGTTCCAGAAGAGAGGAGTGATGGAGAGTGAGGGGTTGGGAATAAAAAAAGAAACAACAAAAGAGAAAGCAAAAAAAGAAATAAAAATACACTACATCTAAATGATAAGAATAGAAGAGTAATAATAAGTAACTATAAAAATGCTCAACCAAATCTCAACAAATAAAAAGTTGTATACAGGGATAAAATCCACTTCACATCAAAGAGCATTACTAAGCAGATCCAGAGGAGATTTAGAGAAATTATCCTTTGATATGTATGCATATTTATGATTAAGTAAAATAAGAAAAAACCTCATTTCCCTTCATGCACCTGGATAGGGGGAGGGATGAGTGAGGAGTAATGTTAGCTTTTGATTGGCTGGTTTCCCCCTCCCAACCCCCCCTCCCCTCTCCCCCCACCCAAAACTTTTCCATGTCCCTGAAGTCTTTGTACTGAATGGGAGTACATGGGCCCAAACGCATTCCTTGACACAGAAAAGTGAAAGATTACTCTCTCTCCCTGCCAACAACCACCCCCCCCCCCCCCCCCAAAAAAAAAAAAGAAAATGTTGAAAGCAGAATCAGAACCCAGCTCCCCTCTTTTGTGTCTTCATCTCATCCCTTAAAAAAATAGTGAAGTACTCTGGTTTTCGTCCACGGCTTCATTGATAGCAAGTTCTTCCGTTTGATAATTAATGTCATCCGTATGGAATGATAATCCCAATGCATTGGTTTAAGAATCTGTTGTATTGCACAAAAAGCCTCCAGGAATCTTTGTTCTTAGTCCTATTAGCAGTAATGATAATGATAATAATAATTGTTTTGAATGCCCATTTAGTTAAAGTTAACTATATATTTACGCATGGTTTTTTTTTCTTACGTTAAGCACAATGTGTGTATGCATGTGCGTATATCATATGTATATGTTAACTGTACATTAGCAAAGTGAATCACTACTTCTTCTTAATTAGTGTCAGCTTTTACAAAGCTAGCTTCACTGGTGTAGGACTGTGTCATTCTTTAGTCAGTCAGAGCATTTTTTTTTTTTCAAATACAATGATCGTTAAAACAGTTTCGGTGTTGTGTGTGTTCTTTTTATTTTCTCATGTTTCCTTCTTTCTGTGTGAATTCATGCAGATTGAGTCCAGTGGCACAGTCCCTAAGTCTATAAGAGACTCAGCTGCAGAAAAACACCTGGTAATGAACGCTGAAATCGCTGTTTTATCAAACAGAATCCACTTACTGTATATGAGGAATATTAGCATAATGGGGAGGTAAAAACACTACCTTTAAACTAGTAGGTCTGAAAATCTCAAATGGAAAAGCAATAATCACATGCTCCATCCTCAAAAAGTTTCTAACCACAAACTATATTTATGGTTAATTATAATGTTGTGTTATTAAGTGTGACCTACCTACTTAATAGCTACCCTTAAATCTTGATTGTATAACAAATGATCTGTCGTACTGTAATAATTTCATTATGTTTTAATGGTGCTGTAGCAATATTACACAATACCTGGGTTGCATTTTCCTGGGAGAAAACCAATGTCAAAATATTTTTTCTAGAGAGAAATTATTTCTTTTTTTTTGCCAAGGGAAATTAAGAACGCCTCTGACACATAAATACAGACAAATGTACCCCATGTAAAGATAAAGCATGCTTGAATGCTTGGTTTTCATCAAGGATGCATGTGTATTCATTAATCTGCTGGTGTGAATTAAAGACGTTTAAGTGTTAAAAATGGGTTTCTGCTTTACTTATGCTTGCCTAATTATATTTTATACATGCCATCGTAGCTCTCAAGTTATCTTTTTTTTTTCCTTCTTCTGGAAATGCAAGTGTCCCTATACAATTATACCTACACGCCATGTGAATCAAATTTGAACACCCTAAACCCAGTGAGAGGACAATGGCCTCTGCAGTTACTGTCATTCGTGCTCGTCATCATTATTATCATTATCATTGTTTTACAGTATATAACTATGGTTTAGGCCATGCCCAGTCAATGTTTTCCTTTAATCTCTTTCTGCTACAAAATGGAGGGGATGGGGGAACGGCAGCGCCGCAGCGGTCCCGGGGACTCGTATGGCTCATATGGTGAGTTGGTGATGGGGGTTAGGCGCATGCTAGGCCCTGTCATTCCTGAGATGTTATTCAGGCTGCGAGATTTCTCATAGCCTGTCGCTGTCATCAGCCCGCGACATGACATCATCAACCCGAGACACAGCATTAGCACCAGATCACCAGTTTCATTGTTTCAGGTTAGGATTGCAATGTTTGGGCAAAGGGATAGATTTGGAGTTACCGTTGTATTTTTTTTTGGATTGGGATTATGGTGAGAGAACGTAGAAATGGGAAAATGTTGAGGTATATTACATAATAAAAAATAAATATTTTGAATTCAGGATAATTAATAAATATTCAGTTATTTATTTTGGATTATTGCATTATCAATGTATTGGAGGTAGCAGAATGAATATTTGTTTTTCCAGAGGTTTTAAGAGCAAGGATTTGTGATATTAGAGAATCAAATTACAATTAGAGGCATGGATAAAAGTGAAGTTTATGTGTGAATTAAAAAAAAACGTTTAATTGAAATCAAAGTAATAAATTAAGCAATAAAGTAAGTAAAAAATAAACAAGTCATAGAAAAATGAAATTAAAATGGGGGACAGACAAAGACAGACAAACAGACAAAGACAAGACAGGACAAAACAGGAAAATGAGAGTTATGAATTATGTCACTCAGTTTTTTTCCATATCAGTACGCATATAGTCTCTCCTGTATAAGCTAAGCACACATGAGTTCATTTAAACATTCTGACCAGCCATATAAAACACCTGATGTCACCCTTATTTAAGCTTTCTCAGATTTCCATGAATCAACAGACAGGACCTTGCGTCGGATAGACAGGTTTTGTTCAACACTCAGGTGTTTTATACAAATTGAAAATGAGCAACTTTTTAGCAACATTTTTAAACACAGCAATAAAGGCAGCAACAACAGACACAGTATATTTTACTGACCATGTTATCTTTTGGACCAAGTGAAGCTGTCAAAGTTCCTTTCAAAAAATCTCACCTTTTGCTGTATCAAACATTGTGCTACGAGTACTTTCTATGGTATTTCCTAGTACTGTCTGCATAGCTGCGTTCCCATACAGCCAGCTGGACAATTATTGTGTTTGTTCAGATTCAGTATGTGGCATTGGAGTAAAATCCCAATAAGCATTTAGAAATGTCAGGCAAATACATAAAACTACTGAATGACTGAGTTTTTTTTTAGAGGAATTTAGCTCTTGGTTGTTTTCTTGGGACAGGTTAGACAGTCTTGAATTGTAGTGGTTAGGGTTAGCTCTGCTACGTTTTGGATCCCATTGGTAGATCACAGCAGCAATATTTATTCTTAATCATGTATGGTTTATCTGCAGATATAGCGTTCTTTTGCACAATGACATCTTCACAGGCCAAAGAACCAGTGGGCAGTCTCTCAGTCACTCCTGCCCTCTGCTATATCTTTGAGGTCCATTCTTTAAAAACTCATCGAAAATACTAAGAGTCTGATGGGTGAGCTGGGAACTATATGTAGTTCTTCCTCTTTCACTCATCTGAGGAAATGCTTATGTCCTTTACCTTGCCGTAAACTCCATTACCCACAAAACACCACTGCACAGCCCACTAGTCAAAAGTTCCCATCAATCATGCCAATAGCAGAGCTTCCCTGTGCGAAAGCACATTAGGTGGAGTTGGAGCAGCGTTAGTGGAGCAGCGAAACAATTCATGGCACTTTAGCATTCACACACTCTGTACTCCAGCATAGGGCTGTATCTGAAGTGGAGACAGAAGAGGTAGTTGAATTATCGTTCTGTTCTCTGACCTCAATGTTTTAAGCGTTTTTCATTTTCGATGCTTGGCGCCCCCCATTTTACACGCTGCTCTTCATTTTGCGTCCCTCCCCAGTCTTTCTAAAATTTTGAAGGCAGTTGAGGTTTCCCCTCAGGTTCTTAAACAAAGGACCGTACAGCGATTAGCAAGGAGTGAATGAGACAGTCACAGCTCACTGTTTTGATCGGCGTATTCTGAGCTGAGGCACTTGCATAAAGACAGACTGTGTGAGACTGTGGGGAAACGGATGTAGGAATCCCCACACAAACACCAGCACACTTGGAAAAGAAAACAAAAAGAGAACAGAGAGACAGAAGAGACCAGTACCCCTCTTTGTGAGTCGCTGTACCCCTTCCCCCTCTCCTCTCCCTTCGAGTGAGCTCCATTAGTGAACGCTGCTAACACTGGCACACTGTGCATGGAGACAGCCCCTCGAGCACACACAAACACGCAAGCACACACACTCAGGCACAGGCACATACACATACACACGCACACGCATGGGGCCCCTCTCTGTCACACATACACATACACACGCATGGAGCCGCTCTCTGTCACACATACACACACACACACACACAAAACCACACACACGCATGGAGCCCCTCTCTGTCACACACACACACAAACCACACCACGCATGGAGCCCCTCTCTTTCACACAGACACACACACACACACACATACACACACATGGAGCCCCTCTCTGCCACACACACACAAAACCACACACACACGCATGGAGCCCCTCTCTGTCACACACACACACACACATGGACTTCCTCTCACAGACATAGAACTCCTCACACACACACATACACATACGCAGACCTCCTCACACACACACACACACTCACGGAGCCCCTCAACACACACACAGTTACACACACACTCACGGACACTGAGCCCCTCACACATGGACCCCCCCCCCAAACACATGCCACACACACACACACACACTCATGGAGCCCCTCAACACACACACAGTTACACACACACACACTCACGAACACTGAGCCCCTCACACATGGACCCCCCCCCCCCCCCAACACAGGCACACACACGATCACTCTCACAGCTATATACAGAGGAACCTTGCTGTCCAGTATGAAGCAGGCTCAAGTCACTCTCTTCTTAAATCTCCACAAATATCTGCACCCTTCCAGTTTTCCCCTGCTTCAGTATTTTGAACTCAAGGTAATAATACATCTACTGCTGGGAACAAGTTCCAATGCAGGTGCAGAAAGTGAGTTGGGTCATAAATGCTTCACCACTATAAATAATAGAACAGTTTACCATTCTTAGCAAAACATTAAATTAAATTACATACGCTTAAGTCTACAGAAGTGCCCATGCAGGCTTTATGTGAATCAAAATGCATTGGGTTCAATATAAGTTTTTTGCACAGCTTTTCATGTCTAACGTCAATAGCAGTTTAAAAAAAAATTATATTTCAGAAATAATTTGCCAGTGAGCATAGGGAAGGGTTGCAGGTGCAAACCCAGATACAATTACTACGTAAGCATCAGTTCTTTTCATATCACGAAACTGCAGCAGGTTATTTCTGGCAAAGCTCTCCAAAATACTACACAGCGAAGTTTCCTCTGATTGGCTCTCTCTAGGGCACTACACAGCAAAGCTTCCTTTGATTGGCTCTCTCTCAGGGCACCGCACACATGCACCATGCACATTAAAGTGACAGACGGAGAGAGAGAACCAGATGCACACAAGAACACCACTAACAAGTGGCCAAAGGGAGCCAAATAAAATCAGCCAAACCAAAAACATCTACAGAACTACAAAAGAATAAAACACCGTAGTTAAAATACTCTTTAGCCTTACAGCCTTACAGATTCATGTCCACTGAGATTATCCTTCAAATTTAAGGGCACGTTTGACTTATTCCAGATATAGTCCAATAATATCGTGCACACAGTCAAAGGTCCCGTTAATCTACTCGCAGTTCTAATCATCAAACAAGATTGTGCACATGTAATGAGGACAGCCCATTGTGGCTGTAAATGTGCTAACCTGAGCTGTATTCTGCTTAGCTCTGAGGTTTGCTGGTTTAACCCTTACTGTCAGAGCCACAGCAGAGATCCCACACAGGCGAGCCTGAGTGAAGGGCTGCTGAAGGCACAGCGTCCATGTTAATGTGACGGCGTTGTACCTGTACCGACACTGATAGTACTGTCACTCACAGTGCTGTTGCTAATCATACTGGCACTTATAGTAGTGACACTGTTACTGCTGTCACTGATAGCACTGGCACTCATAGTACTGACACTGATAGTACTGACATTGATAGTGCTGAAACCTATAGTGCTGCCACTGATAGTACTGACACTGATAGTGCTGACACTGATAGCACTGACAATCATAGTGCTGTCACTGATAGTGCAGTCACTGATAATACTGACATTGCTAGTGCAATACTATTGTCACTGATAGTGTTTTTACTGATATCACTGACAGTTATGGTGCTGTCACCGATAGTGCTGGCACTGATGGTGCTGTCACTGATATTGTTGTCACTGATAGTGTTTTTACTGGTATCACTGACAGTTATAGTACTGTCACTGATAGCGTTGACACCTTCAGGCATTTCCCCTTTACTGACAGCTCCTTCACTCCTTAACTACACACACGCATGGGCAGGCTCACACAAGCTCCCTCAAGCTCCCGCTGGCTGATGGGAAGCCCACCATCACCTCAGCATGGGATTTAAATCAGTGTCCATGTCAGGGGGAATTCAGCTTAACTCCTGAATGTCATTGATGACACTTGCAGACACAATTAAGCTACGGAGCCAGCAGATACAGCACAGGCAGGTTATATCCCTGCACTGAAAGGTACATGAAACTTTCACAGTCCTTAATCTTTAAAGAATACATTTCATTCAGGATAAATATAATGTAACAGTATGCTCATTTTGTTCAGATGTACCTGTGCCTGGCACAGATAGAGTTTTGAAACTGGTAATCTGAGAGACTCACAGCTGTGAGTTTATTTTCATGGTGGATACAAATATCTTTTACAGAACTTGTCTCATATTATGAAAACTGTTGCAGTCAAACAGGGATTCTTCAGTCTCCCTGCCCTACCCTGCCCTGCCCAGCAAAAGCAGTGCTGTAGGGTGTGTTCCAATACTTTTTTTTGTCGCCTCATCTCCACCACTTGTCTCCTACCCTGGAAGTATGTGGAGGAAAGGAGGGGAGGAAATTAATTTAGTAGAAGAGAAAACAAGTGGAGGAGACAAGGAAACAAGGAGATGAAATGAAAATTGGAGCAGCTAATCTGATCACGAAAGTCGATCTTGGCTATTGATGAAATCGTGTAACTTTGACTGATTCCAAGGACAGCTAAGCCAATGAAAAATATTCTGTGGGATGGGTTTTTAATCTGACTGGTCGTGAGCACAATGATGTCACCAACAAATGTGAAAAGACTTCCGCTTTAGGATACATCGATGTGTCCTTCTTTTGGAGGAGAGGAGGAGGCGAGTTTCTGGTACAGGGAGGGAGGGAGGACACATAGGTCAATTTCCAGGGGCATGAAGGAGATGAGGAAAAGAGTGGAGGAGGCAAGGAGACAAAATTTGAGCATCGGAACGCACCCGTAGACTGCACTCACAGTCCATAGTTGCATTTCCCATTCATGATAAGTTTCTACCAAGTTAGTTTGGTAATGTAGGCTGCATACAACCTGTAGTTTCAATGGGGCTCCAATGCTCCCCAGTTGACTGTTTTTAGAATGGGGAGATTTGTGCAAATATGGTGGACAGTGCAGCCAGCAGCAGAGACCATGACTGCTTTTCTGTGGCAACTGAACGCCCAAGGAAAAGGGTGTGTTAACCGTCCGCCTAATTAACGTTAGCTATGATTTGTGCTTGCTAGCAAATTTAACATATCTATGGCTGCACACACACCTGCGCATGCTAATCTGACCTCAGGTTCCATGTCAAACTATTTTCTTTTTACCTGCTTCATCCCGTGTGGCACTTGCGACACCAAATTCACTACGACCAATATATCTTGGCAAACATCTCCAGTCTAGACGATTAATTATTTATATTACCAAATAATATATTTTTTGTATTGTAATTCCATCAATAGAACTTCAATCTCTGCTTACTTTTTGTTCTGTCTCTTCTCTCCCATGTCTTTACATTGCCTGAAATGGAAGCCCTAGTTCTTCGTATTTGACGGTCATTAAGTCATTTTATTTAATAAAACATTCTGTGAACGTAATTCAAATTTATGATTGTTTGGTGTTTATCAAGACACGCATGGGGATACCAGCAAAACCTGTGTTTACACACGCTTACTGTATTGTACCACATATTGCACAGTTTATGTTCACACTGATTTTGTAGCATTCGTACATGTAAGCTTCATCTCGGTGGCTACACTGAATTCCCCCTTCCATGTAATTTAGAAGGGCCATTAATATTAATTCACATGGATAGCCTAAATTTATTTATAAATTTGGGTGGAAGTGTTCCAGTGGGAGCAGGCTAAATGTACCCTCACACATACACAAGCACACACACACACACACACACAGATTTATCTCAACCTCATTTTTCATCCTACTGAAGGTCACGATTGACAGGCACTGACTAAAAAGTTTTATGTTTATTCCTATGAAAAACACCCCATAAGGGATATATTGCAAAGAGTTTATTTTGCTGTGTCTTTGATTATACAAAAAAAAAAAATATATATACAATATATACATATACAATACACACACATATATACATTGTATATATGTGTGTCTGTGGTTGAAATGTCTAACAAAACATAAACACAAAATGATTGTGCTTTGGGAAGGTGAATTTAACATGGAGGTCGCATAAAAAATGCACCATATTAAATACTAACAAAATACTTTTAGAATTCAAACAAATCTGTGATTTAGTATACTCTCATTTCTGAGTCTCAGCTCATCGCTGTAATCTCCTCTGTCTTTACGGGGGGGCTCAGACAAGCTTGCACCTGCGCAACGCAAGGCTAATCCATCGCTTCTTCTCAGTCTGCGCTGTATGACTGTGGGGCACAGGTGTGCCGATACCTGCAGACCGTGGAGCCCAAAGGGAGCTGCCGTTTTCCACCAGTGTCTCCACAGGACACCCACCTGCTCAATCTATCTTTATTTTTAACCTATTTCCAATCATGACAAAACCTTCACATGTTTCATTACATTTTTTTATCTTCTGAAAACTTCTTTGCACCTGTAAGTTGCTTTTTTTGATTTCCCTCTTCCTTCTTCCACCGTCCTTCTCTGACATCAGTGAATTCTATATCACTATAGATTCAGTATTCTATAACATCTGGAAACCTGTTCAATCTGCTACTATGCAATTATATTACACTTTTTTATGCAGGTTAACTGGAGAAAGTGGCTGAGTATGGAGGGAAAACATGACAAACTGAGTGAGATTCATGTCGCTTCTTCCCCCCTTTACCAGCGTTCGAATACCCACCTCTATTCAAACTTTGGTAACACTACGAGGACTGTACAAGTGGCCTGAGAATGAGATGGAAATGTGAGTTAAACTGAGAGAGAAGGGGGGGGGGGACATGAGAAGAAGAATGCAGACATGTGCAAATATTCACTCAGGAATTCATCAATAACAAAGAACAGAACTTTAAATTTTACATTTACCAGACAAACTCTAACCACATAATGTTGTGTGCTTGACTCTCAGTTATTAGTCAATTTTTATTATTGTATATTGTTATATATATAATATATATATTGTTCTTCACAGATTGTAGTCATCCCTTTATCCTTTATCATGAGTTATTATTAAAGGGCAAAAGACTGTCTTAGATTTATTACTGACAGTTAAGGACAAAGTGGCATCGACAGAAACATAAACATTGAGTTGCCAACAAGAAAACTGCACTTACATTTTGTTTACTGTCCAGATCAATATTTGCAGATCAGTTAATTTATCAGCGTATGGCATTGAGATGAACACAATGTCATACAAATATAATGCAGATGTTTGTATATGATGTGTTTCCACAGTATTGCTGTATGTCTAAAATAATGGAATGTTCCAAGCTGTTGAATGGCAAATGACTAAAATAATTATTTTTGAGGTCAATATGTATGAAAAAAAAGGAAAAAAAAAATAAAAAAAACAAATTGGGTCAGTACAAACAAAGTCATTAAAGACATTAGTCCGGAAAGGACAGACTTGGCAAAGCAGATGTACATTGTCTTCTGTTACCTCAGGTGCATATGTGTGCATGTGCACACTTACACACACTAACACGTGCTCACACAGACACACACACGTGCGTATACACACATACATACACACACAAACACACATACACACGCACACACACATGCATGCACAGAGATAAACATACACACATACGTACATGTGTGCACACAAACACGCGCATACACATACGCACACACACACTCTCATGTGTTTTTAAGTTTGTCCTCAATTTACAAAAGTGAATTCCAGCTGAATGGATCTCACTCCATAAAAAATACATGCCATGTTGCACTGATACACAGTTTCACACTCAACAACCTGAGCAGGTAAACGCATGCCAGTTATAACCAGAGTATGCATTTAATGACTCTGCGTTAGAGCTGGGTATGTATCTAATGACCCAATGCTAGAGGTTGAACAAACGAAGGTTTGAAGTATGATTGAGACCTACCCTTTTGTGCTTCCAGCTTTGCTATGCAAGAAGATTTACTTTTGTAAAGGCCATGTTTTATACCCTCATGAATTGACTGTGGTGCGTAGCATCGCTAAGTGTTAATGATTATGAAATCGATTTGGCACTATTATTTCAGTAAGCCCTGTTTCAATGCAATACATTTCAGAACAAGAAAAAATGAAGATCACAATTCTTATAAAAAAAGTTATTTCTAAGCCATGGGCATACAATATATGTAAAAATTTGTGGGAACCTGACCATAAGATTAAAAATCAAATAAAATATTCCATAATTGTCTCGCTAATAATTTATATGAAGCCATTTTGTATGCACTGCCATTGCAAAATGGTCATTACTTCAGTTTTACAGGTAAAATAAATTACATTCCAACATTCCAACTGTGACATAGAACAAATAAAAACAATGACACCATCCTCACCCCCTCCCCCAGCCTATAATTAAACACAACGAACAAGTCCGCATAAAGGCGGCATTTGGAGTGCCCAGTAAATAATCCAGCGTCCTTTGAGTTGAGTGATATGCTTGTTGCACCTAATGCTTGCGTGATCCCAGGGCAATCAGTCGAAAGAATTTCACAAGCGCCACAGGTTACATCCTGCGGACTGGAGAGAGCAATTATGCTGTCGTTACGTTTAAGCCAAAAGGAAGGCCATAGGGATATTTAACCAAATACACTGCTTTGTTTTCATTTTGAATATTACAGCTTCTCCCTCAACTGGAAAATTGTTCATTTGAGCCATTTCTGTGCAGCAACCGTTGATCTAAGATACCCTGGAGGGGAATTTTAACAGGGTTTTATTGGACTGTATATATATATTTACTTTCAATAACATGAGTAAGGCTGGGGTCAAAGTTTGATTTTGATTAAAATTAACCAGTGTGAAGGAAAAAAAGAAACAGTGCACTGACAAGAAAATGAAGAGAAAAATAATAAGAACAACAACAATAATAATAATAGTAATAATAATAATATCAAACATTTAGGGGTCAGTGCATCATGGGAACATGGTTTGATGGGTATGCATTATTTATGATTTATTACACTACTGCATTAAAATGTATTCTTAGATTGAATAGTTTTTTTTTTTTATTTTACTATTTTTAATTTCCCACAATTCTTTGATCACAAGTCCCAGAATGCTCTCTTCCACTGTTTCCTAAACAACAGTGGGTTTCAAGAGGGGAGGAGGAAAAAGAGAAAGAAAGAAGAGGAAGAAAATAGAGGATGCAGGAAGGGTATTTCGGGAAAGGTTTCGGGAGAGGGTGGGCAAATTGAAGGTAGACAAACACAGACACGTAAAAAGAGACATGTACAAACTCAAACACGGGCAGACGGAACAAATAAACATATATACGAAACAAACAGCATCCACGTGGATGGGTTCAAATGGACACGTACACAGTACAAAGAAAACAGGAGGAAACAGACAATATGTGGTAGAAGAAAGTGGAGGTGACAGGGAAAGAAATCGACTTGAAGGAAAACCAATACAACCTTATAACCTCTTGACCTTTATTGACCCCCTGCGCTATGCAAATGGTCAAACGAGGTCAAAGGAAATGTCACAGGAAAAAAAAGCAACAAACCAGCAAACACTTACAGCACATAAACATCAAGGCAAACCACATCAGGAGAAAAGGAGAGAGCCCCCCCCCCCCCCCCCCCCCACCCATCGCCCGCCCTCCCGCCCCCACCCTCTTTAAAATGAAAAGGCCAGCTTTAGCTGTGGTTCACTCCCACGTTCTTTGTGTACATCTGGCACCTCTCTGCTCTCCTATTAAACAATGCGCAACATAGGACGTCGTTGAGAAGGGAAAGGAAGGCTTGTGTCCGGACATGCTCAGATACTGCCAAGGGTCAGCCTTGAGAGACTAACTTTAGCTGGCAGATGGAATCTTCAATTTAACATGTGTTAGGCAGTTAGCCTTATCGTTTTTAATGCTGCGGGAGCAACTTAGAGTAGCGAAAGAGAGCGAGAGAGAGAGCGACAGAGATCCACAGCGTGGGCAGTGGACCCAGCAACTGTAGCCTCTGGGGCTGTTACATTTCATTCAGGCTGCCTTCCCATTTCAAAGCTCTGTGCATAGGCTCAACACATCCAAGCAGCTTCCCTTCTTCACACTCTCTGCGTTCAGCTGCCAGCCCTGTCCACTTACCTTCGGCACCCCCCAAAATACCACGTCAATCACCCGAGTGCGTCTGTCAGTCATAGCGCGGGATTGGCCAGTGTGTCTCGGTGGGCATGTCAGAGAGTAATTCAGTCCCTGAGTGTTGACTTAGCGCTCCTTTAAAGATAACAACCAGAGGAGCCCACTACAAATGGCCAATTCTCTCAGGACTGAAGTACAGGTTTTTAAAGGTCAAGTGAATAGTATTTCATTAAAGATGTAGCGCTCACATGGGATTCAGGTTTGTTCGTTGTTGTAGTGTAGTGTAGGAGTGCACAGACTGCGGTAGTATCTGCAGTGATATTGGCCTAATGAGGATAGCTGACCTCCTCTGCACGCTCACGCAGCAAAGGAGGCGGGGCCACACCCTAACCCTCACACATGAGTGGGGGCGGGGCCAAACTCTTACCCTCACACATGAGTGCGGGTGGGGCCAACCCCTTACCATCACACATGAGTGGGAGGAGCCAAACCCTTGCCCGCACATGAGTGGGGGTGGGGCCAATCCCTTACCCTCGCACATGAGTGGGGGCGGGGCCAAACCATAACCCTCGCGCGTGAGTGGTGTCAGTAATGGAATACTATTCAGTCTACCTGACGATAGTGAGCTGAGTACAGCCAGCATCACTACAACCACTGATCATTTGCTCTGGTAAGAGTGACCAAAAGTGACATCACCGTAAATTTCAAAAAGGACCAAATATCGTGACTGCAAAAGAGTTAAACGTGAAAAGGTCTTTGTTTCTTTTCCAGTTTTTCTTACTGTTTGCTTGATTGTTTTCCAGAAGTGAGAGAACATTAGAAGTCATGCACTGCAAAGCCATAGCCACTCTGACCAGGGTAAATACCACTGGCGGAAAGAGGGGAACAGCAACGCACAACAGAGACGGCAACAGAAAATACGACACACAAAAGGGGGGTCGGGAAGACAGCAACACAACATAATACATAACAACATAGCCGACATACAAACGCATGATATGACACAACCTGAGGAGGAAGACAACAACACAAAGCACATCAGACAACACGCCACCTCTGAATGACATTGAAAACAACACTGTGATGACAACAATAGCCAACACACAAACGTGACACAGTTACACGACACACGGCAAACACAGTCTCTCACAGTGTGATGCAACTCACAGCAAAACAGGCACTTTTTGATGGCCAAACTTTAGTGAACTGCCAGGGTCTGAATCGGCGAGTAAATCATACATATACCATTTCATAATGCATCTTGCATAGTGCAGCCCAATCAACTGCAGTAACCAAATCATTGATCATTGAGGAAGGAGTTTATGGGTTTATCTAGATAAGAGTATGAATATGATAACATCCAATTGGCGGGGCTTTGGCTGGGTTAATGCTGAAGTGAGAATGGAAGAGGGTGTGGGAGGGGGGAAGTAAATGCGACAAGATTTGTTATGGTGGGTCACATTTGGGGAAAGGGTAGGAAGAGAACAGACACTGGCGGGGTATGCAGGGGCGGGGTTATACATGAGTAGGGTTACGCATGGGCAGGGTTAAACACAGGCGGGGTTAGACACTGGCAGGGTTGAACAGGGGAGAAGTTTCACATGGGCGGGGTTTAAACAGGGGCAGGGTTTCACATGGGTGAGGTTAAACAGGGGCGGGGTACCACATGGGTGACGTTAAACAGGGGCGGGGTTTCACATGAGTGAGGTTAAACAGGGGCGGGGTTTAAACATGGGTGGAGTTTCACATGTTGAGGTTAAGCAAGGGAGGGGTTTCACATGGGCGGGGTTAAATATGGGTAGTAAGTAACAGCTGACATTAACCCAACCACACATGAGCAGCATAGGTAGACACATGATCCACAAAGATATAAACAAAGAAACACGCTCTCAAAGAAACACACGCACGCACACACACGCGCACACATACACACAGATATATACACAAACACAAATCCACTCTATATAAACACTTAAAACATTCATGAGTAATAGCAATAACCTACAGAGGGAAAAACAGGATAAACTGTAAAACATTGCTTTCACCAGCAATCCACTGGCATGCATTTCAAAACTTAAACCATGTAAGTCATTTCATGAATTGCATTTATTGTACAGGTGTGTGTTTAAGTATGTGTGCATGTGGAAGTCAGATTATACTTAAGTATGAGTGTATATGTGCGTTTATGTATATGCAAGAGTCACCTGTTTTGATGAATTCTTTAAGATATCAGCAGTTAACTGAAATATATATTATTTTAACAGATCCTGTAAAATACACAGACGCCAGACATGAACTTGTGGAACTGTGCCCATGACCATGAGTGTCGTTAATGCGCTTATTGCTGTGTTACCTCTGTGCGTTATGGTTTGATCCAGGAGGATGAAGATGAATTTGCATTGAGGTCCTGTTGTAACAGGGGTCCCTCCGGCTTGAACCATTCCTCACTTGGAGGAGAGGCTGGGCTGGCTTCTGAGGTTTCTGGTGTTTTTTAAGGGGGATCGTTGGGTATTAAAAAGTTTTGGGGTGGGGGGTTGGGGGTTGGGGGGAGGTGCAGAGTGAACAGGTGTTTTGGGGAGTTGGTCGGTTGTTAAGGTACGTTTGAGGAAGACAGGTTCGTGTAAAGGAAACGGAGCAGGGGGAGGCGGGGAGGGAGGAAGACGAGTTCAAGAGGAGGGAAGGGACAGCCAGGACCGAGATGAAGGCAGGTGGAGTGCAGCAAGCAAGCACGGAGGGTGAAAGAAGGAGAAGAAAAGAGAAGAGATGAGAAGGTAAGGGGTGTGCATATGAGAAAGTGGAAGAGAAAGAATGCAATGAATGGCAGAGAGACAGCCAGAAGGAAGGAAAGAGAGAAACACACAACAGGAAGACAAAGAAAGAACACAACAGGAAGAAGAAGAGAGACAGAAGATATGAGGCTCATTGCTAGAGAGGAACAGTTGGAGAGGCAGAGAAACCAGCAAGCAGCAGGGCAATCAGTCTACTGTACTGTAGTGTAAATCCGAGACAGAGGAAAGGAAGCCATCCAAAGCTAGTTATAACTGACACAGCACATCACAGTACAGTACGCAGAATGCACATGAGGCTAATGTAGATCAATGCATCAATGGATATAATATCAAACTCGAGAAAATATCAGATGGTGACTGATATTTTCTTTATGCCATTTTTGACATAAAATCCATACAGAGTCAGGCTAGATTCAGGTTAGATTCTGAAACACTTAAAGCACCTGCAGTAATGTCCTTAGGAGGTTGGTATATTGAGTGTTCACAAATGATGGATATGTAATGTCAGTGTAATGGGATATAAAATGACATCATACGTACCATCTGTCCCCTTTCACAGCTACTTCCAACAGTCTGACTAAGATAGAATCGAATGCCAGAGCAGGGCTTGACAGGCTTGTGTCTGTCACGACAGCCTTGTGCCTGTCAGGACAGGCTTGTGTCTGTCACGACAGCCTTGTGCCTGTCAAGACAGGCATCTGTATTTAACATTATGAGGGTCTGAGCTCACAATAGGCTCCCAGAGTATAGTTGGGATATTGAAGGTGATGTTTTTAAGTTGGCATTTGGCTTTTTTCTCTCTGACACAGCTACTGTCTCATGTGTTTTCAGATCAGGACATGCTACACAGTAGACGGAGGAATACGACCTGCACAGTTTGTCCATAACTGTGACTTAGTCTCTGTGCCACTCCTTCTGCAGGCCTGTGCCTCTATGACTGCCTGTTACTGAAGGTACAGATTCTGAGGGATTTACTGACTTGAACAAGTAGAGATTTTCAGCAGTGTTTTGTTTATCTTCAATCTTATCTATTATTTTTTCCCCAAAACTGACATCCTAGATGAAGAAAGGTTCCTCTATTGACCACTTACCCATTAGGGCAGGTTTATGCTAATGTTCCACTCTCCTGGTAACTCAGTTAAATCCATACAGAAAATAAGTAGGCTAGAAGCCTGGCTTTGATAAAAAAAAGAATACCCAGTTTGCTGTCATATGGTGCAAGACATAACAAAACAATCACCACCCAAAGACTTGATTTTAAACACATTTCTGTGTGGCAGTGGCTAAAGATGTTTATCGCTAGGTTTAGCAATTATCAGATGGCATTTCCACTTCATCAAACGGGCTGATCTCCTTTCTGTAACCCTTAAACCCCGCCACTGCATTTAGGGAGCTCTCTTATCAGGCTACGTTACTGAGCTAGGTGGCTAATTGGCTTTTTTTATTGATTGCAATTGTGAACAATAGCCAAGTCAGATACTCAATTACATCTAGTTGGCTAATTGCATGGTTCACCTGTTTATCTCAGTGCTCGCCTATATAAGAGCCCTGGGAATTATCACCTAGCATCATCAAACTGGTTCCTGTTCAATATTTCCAGGGTCTTTTCAGTTTTTGGACAGACTGCTTTCAGTTATTCTGCACCATGGTCATGGAGCAAATTACAGAATGAGCTGAATTTAACTTGTTTCATATCTATGGCTGATTTTAAGTGTGCCATACAAAACATCGTAACTGAAACATGTAAATGCTTTCAGTGAAGAAGCTCCTGTACCCAGACTTCTCTTGTGATTTTTAGAACTGCACATTTTATATGATATATGTATTGTATTCTTTTATTGTTTTACATATTGACACTGTGTTGGCTGCTATCTTGGCCAGGTCTCTCTTGAAAAACAGATTCGGAATCTCAGTGAGATTTTCTAGTCAAATGAAGTTGTACACGATACGCCAACCCTACACAGAAATCACTAACCACGTTGCCTAGAGGAATTGTAGCTGGTTAGGGTCACATTAACATTATGAATGAAACCGTTTGGCAACCAAGCAGTGAGACAGCAGTGGGCCTGTATGTTTGCAACTCGGGTTGGTGTTTACCCCATGTTTCCTCTGCTTCACCTCGAAGCCAACAGCTCATGCTGGTTATTCTTGTCGAACGGTAAAGTTTGTTGGTTTGCTGACAGTGCTGGTAGTGGTGTCTGAGTCTGTGGTCTTCCAAAGGGTTTATGTTCTGCCATGTGCATCTCCCAGGTGAATATGATCTGAGATTTGACCCTCACACATCCTCACAGGAAGCATATTTTCTCTCACATTTCTGTCACATGACAACCTTCAGGTACCCCCGCACCATCACAAACATACAAACCCACCATACAGCACCACTTACGTAATAATGATGTACAAATTAAGAAAGCAATAAGAAAAATGAAGGAGGAGATTTGTGTGCTTTGACCCTGTCTGCAACAGTGACATATTGTTCTGGGAGGCTGTTCCACGGATGGCAGTGTGAAGAAAGCTCTTTCCTAAGGAGTGTGTTCTTAAGACTGGGAGGGAGACAGTGTGGTCTGAGAAGCCTGTAGATGGGCGAGTGTTGCATGGCCTTATATATAGCGGAAGATGCTTAGCCTGGAGGTCCATGGGGCAGTGGTGGGTGTCCTTCTTGCCCATGGCTGTAACAGCAGCCACCCGCCATCTTTGATTAAGGCTAGGGATGGCAAGCTGGGAGCAGGCTGTGTCCTGGTCCCCTCTGACTATTTTCAGGGCCATTTTCTGGGTGCTGTCAAGCAGGCTATGGAGAGTAGGTGGGGTACTCATCCAGCTAATTGATGCTCAGTCCACGGTGCTGTGTACCTGTGCTATGTAGACTGTGGCTTAGCTCTCGGTGTTCATTTTACTGGCCACGCTCCTTGAAACTCCCAATTTCTGAAACGTTGGTACCAAAACTTTGCTATTTATCGTGACTCCTAGGATGACAAGCTCTACAGTAGAGGCTAGACGATGACCGCTGAAGTGCAGATCTGGAGGACCTCCTCCAGAGTGTCACAGACTTGCACCAGATACTTTTTTGGTGTAGATCCCTGGTTAGGCTAGCTTCGACTTAAGCCTGTGTTGCTGAGACTTTATATGGGTGTATTGAGTTGAGTCATAAGTATAGTAGTACAGGAAGTCACACAGACGTCAACCAGGTCATTATTGAAGATAGAGAATAGGAGAGGGCCAAGGACTGAGGCTTCTGGTACTGAAGCAGTGATGAAGCAGGGCTCTGAGGTGTGTGGTACTGAAGCCGTAGTGAAGCAGGGCTCTGAGGTGTGTGGTACTGAAGCAGAAGTGAAGCAGGGCTCTGAGGTGTGTGGTACTGAAGCAGTAGTGAAGCAGGGCTCTGAGGTGTGTGGTGCTGAAGCAGTAGTGAAGCAGGGCTCTGAGGTGTGTGGTACTGAAGCCGTAGTGAAGCAGGGCTCTGAGGTGTGTGGTGCTGAAGCAGAAGTGAAGCAGGGCTCTGAGGTGTGTGGTGCTGAAGCAGAAGTGAAGCAGGGCTCTGAGGTGTGTGGTACTGAAGCAGAAGTGAAGCAGGGCTCTGAGGTGTGTGGTACTGAAGCCGTAGTGAAGCAGGGCTCTGAGGTGTGTGGTACTGAAGCAGAAGTGAAGCAGGGCTCTGAGGTGTGTGGTACTGAAGCAGGAGTGAAGCAGGGCTCTGAGGTGTGTGGTGCTGAAGCAGTGGTGAAGCAGGGCTCTGAGGTGTGTGGTACTGAAGCAGAAGTGAAGCAGGGCTCTGAGGTGTGTGGTACTGAAGCAGTAGTGAAGCAGGGCTCTGAGGTGTGTGGTGCTGAAGCAGTGATGGAGCAGGGCTCTGAGGTGTGTGGTACTGAAGCAGTAGTGAAGCAGGGCTCTGAGGTGTGTGGTACTGAAGCAGAAGTGAAGCAGGGCTCTGAGGTGTGTGGTACTGAAGCAGAAGTGAAGCAGGGCTCTGAGGTGTGTGGTGCTGAAGCAGTAGTGGAGAAGGGCTCTGAGGTGTGTGGTACTGAAGCAGAAGTGAAGCAGGGCTCTGAGGTGTGTGGTACTGAAGCAGTAGTGAAGCAGGGCTCTGAGGTGTGTGGTACTGAAGCAGTAGTGAAGCAGGGCTCTGAGGTGTGTGGTACTGAAGCAGTAGTGAAGGAGGGCTCTGAGGTGTGTGGTACTGAAGCAGTAGTGAAGCAGGGCTCTGAGGTGTGTGGTACTGAAGCAGAAGTGAAGCAGGGCTCTGAGGTGTGTGGTACTGAAGCAGTAGTGAAGCAGGGCTCTGAGGTGTGTGGTACTGAAGCCGTAGTGAAGCAGGGCTCTGAGGTGTGTGGTACTGAAGCAGAAGTGAAGCAGGGCTCTGAGGTGTGTGGTACTGAAGCAGAAGTGAAGCAGGGCTCTGAGGTGTGTGGTACTGAAGCAGTAGTGAAGCAGGGCTCTGAGGTGTGTGGTACTGAAGCAGAAGTGAAGCAGGGCTCTGAGGTGTGTGGTACTGAAGCAGAAGTGAAGCAGGGCTCTGAGGTGTGTGGTACTGAAGCAGTAGTGAAGCAGGGCTCTGAGGCATGTGGTACTGAAGCCGTAGTGAAGCAGGGCTCTGAGGCATGTGGTACTGAAGCCGTAGTGAAGCAGGGCTCTGAGGCTTGGTCTGTCAGAACAACTTTGATCAATCTGTTAGAAAGGTAGCTCTGTAAGGAACGTGAGAAGCTTCCAAGGCACCCTTTAGAATGGAGTTTGGCTAATAGCCCGTGATGCCACACTTTAACAAAAGCCCCCTGGGATATCCAGGGCCATGACACTAACCTACTCTCCCAGGGCCAGGGATTTACCTCAGCTGTGGCATAGGATGGCTGCAGTACTGCGTCCTGGTCGGAATCGGAGTGCTCTTCAGGAGATCCGGATGTTCTTAAAGATGTACCTCTGCAGCTGTTGTTGCACTACCTCTTCCATTACCTTGCTTAAAATGGAAAGCAGGGATATGGGCTGGTATCAGGATAGATCTCCTCCGAAGTCTTTCTTGTGTATGTATAGAACGGACGCTGTCTCCCACTGGCTTGGGTTGGGAAACAGTAATAGAACAGTGATAGAAGATGAGACACAGAGGGCTTGCAAGCTTGGCACAGCATTCCATGTAAACTCTGGCGGAGATCCGATTGGGGCCTGAGGCGTTATTAAGCATGAGGTACTTTAGGAGCCTGTTAGCATCCTTACCTTTGAATGTGATGGTCCCAATACAGCAGGAAGCAGATTGTTTGTCATATGGAGCCATGATGTTAGCATCTTGTAAGTGGCATTTCTTGAGAAAGCCTTGCTAAACACTTCTGCTTCATCTCTTACAGTTCCATAGGCCGTGTCATCATGTACGATAAAGAGATATCAGACTTAGTGGTTCTCTGAGAGAGGGAACTGACAAGGGTCCACCATCTCTTGCAGAAAATTACCAGTGATTTCCTTTGTGAGCTTGATGCTGTGTCCCATCAAGCCTGCTTCTCAACTTGGTTTGAACAAGAGTCTGGTCTAGGCAAACTTCTGCTTGATGGCAGTGTTTTTTTTTCCGCTGTTCCTCTGCACTTCCTTCCACAAGTGAGAGCGCAGAACAAAGAACAACGTCACACCTGTCAAAAATCGGCAGTCACTGATTCAGAAATCTCAGCATTCATAACTCCAGACAACTTCCTTCAATATTCTGTAATGC